>CM066322.1:83609882-84845049 GCA_033807775.1 Saussurea involucrata | reverse complement strand
ATTCGAGTTAGGAACATACGAAACCTTCTGATTTTCTGATTCATAGGAAATGATTTTGCGAAGAGCATTTTGTACTTTGAAGAGCGTGCCGTCGCAGAATCTGTCTACCTGACTGAACCGCAAAAATTTCTTCTCATTCTGATCGTTGATGAAGACAATCCCAAATTCCGGTTGTAGAAGCAGAGCGTTCTCGGAATACATCTTCAACTCAGGAGCTTTCAGATTCGGCTTTATCAGATTTACCTTCTTTGCCCTGTTCTCGATTGCCATTTGGAAATCCGTGAGATATGACATCATAATAGTACGGACCAGGAATCGACGAACAACTTCGAACGCCTTTGTGACAGGTAGCGGTCGGATGGTTCTTGTACGAAGGTCTTTCAGAATTGCCAGGAAGTCGAACGGTCAGAGGTGCTGGAAGTCAGCTTCGGAAAATTTCCATTCATTCCCATCTTCACGTCGGACAGTGAATACAAGATAAACGATTTTCATAATGCGGCTTGACTGGATGTTGAGTACCTCTGTGATCTGATGCTTGGTTCTGACTTGACTGACTGGAAGACACCGCTTCATTGCGTTGATTTACCGGCGTTGGTATTCGGGGTAGAAGTTGTAAATACCAAGGCAGAAGGTCGGCTCGATTGGGCGAAGCTTATGCACGAACAACTTCTTCAGAGATTCCTCCAGGTGAGGAATAAATATCAGGATCTTCTCCCAACGAATTTGTTGCTGTTGAGGTGGTGGGAGATCTGAAGTTGTCGGTTGCTGAGGAGATGTCGGAATGTTGGCAGTTGAGGTTTCGGGTCTTGTTGAATTATCAGCGGGTTGAGCAGAGTGAACGGGGGTTCCATAAAAATTCTGGAGCAGGAACTGATCATAGTCAATGTTGTCATCGTCATCAGTAGGGAAAACCAAATTGACCTGGAGATTTGCGGCACTGGAGGCTATTTCATACCATGCATCTTCGGTCTCCGGGTTGGTCTCGCAGTCTGGGTGAATCATATCCAGTATCGGCATATCTGATGAGTCGAAATTAACCAGTTCTTGTGTTGAACCCTCAGGCTTTTCAACCGTCGGGTCTTCATCATCTGAGATGTCCATGTCTATTACCATCTCGGCTAAGGGAAACTTGGCTTCAGGTTCGGCGTCGGTTGTTGTTGCCGCAGTTGTTGGTTCCAGATGAACCACAGTTGTCGTTTTGGTGAGGATAGAGGCGGTCTCGGTAGGTCTTGTCTTTTCTCCCCCTCACGGTGATCATGATCATCCTGGTCATCGTACTTGCGCTTTAGACCGCCTGCTTGACTCTTGCAGGTATCTTCGAGTGAGCGGACTCTCTCGGACAGCGTTGTGAGCGCTTGGTTGTAGTTCTTAAGAGTCGAGTCAATAGTATCCAGGCTAGTGGTAATAGATGATGAAGGAGCAGTGACCTGTGATTTCAGAACGGTTATTAGGTCTGCTTCTGTAGAGGCGTTGGTTTCGGATTCTTGGAGCAGTTGGGCTAGAAGCATCGTCTTGAGGGTGTCCACCGAATAAGTAGGCTGAGTAGGAGCCGGTGGAGGTGTAGGTGCGGTTTCAGTGTCGACGATATGCCCTTTACCTTTGAGTAAGCGTTTGACGGTGTCGATCTCGGCGGCTACGTGCTGCTCCATTGCCTCGCGGACAGCCTTAAGGGTGTTGTCCAGGGACCCTAGTGACACAAAGTCGTGTAAGATAACTCCGGGATCACGTAGATTACCCCTTTGAGGCATCTACCTGAGAGGCAGAGCCACCTACGTTCACAGTTGGCAATTCGGTAGCTGTTGTAGGATTTCCGTCCGATCCTCGTGTTCCGCCAGATGGAGACACTACGGACGTTCCGATCGGGTCACGAAGAGCCTCGATTTGTTGTTCCTCATCATGTGTCCTATCCAAAGAATGTATAATATCAATTGGCTCTAGACTCGATGGTGCACGAAATGAAGGCGAGACCTAGGGTTGCTGGTCTCTTATTTCAACACCAGTACTCTCCGAATGAGAGACCAGTGGAAGTTGTGCTTGATCCCCGTGTGAGACTGAAACATCTGTCTTTTGAGAGACGGATGAGTGGACAAGGGGGTTGTGCAATTGCTCCGCTGGGTCCACGGGGGCTTCTTCAATACCCCGTCCCAACAAATGAGACGAGATAGTAGATGTGGCTACCCGGATATCGCTCGGTTGGATTCGCTCAGGAGCCTCGTTATCTTTACGACTCAATCTTTCCTGGTTCGCTTTTGAACGCAGTTCCCTCCTTCTCACATGATCTAACTCTTCAACTAATTCTCCCTCGGTTGTCCTAATAGCTCCCGTTCCAGGTTGGGTTAGAGGGGTTGAAGGTGAGGCAGTAGAGGTGTCTTCGGTAAAGTCTGGGTTCGGTCCGAAACGGGGAGGGATTTTTGAGAGCCGAATGGCACGGGTCGTATCAGATTCCGTATCGGAGTCAAATTCCACGTTATGAACATGTGTGGGGGGTGAGGGCGGATCAGAAAGATATGGAGTGGAGTCATGAAGAAGCTTAGGTGTAGATGATGGACCGGCTTGGGCTTGGCTGGAACCGGGACGCGATTCCACTGCACCACGTTCTCTAGATACCCTTCCCCGAACAATCATCACACCCCGCCCGGCAGCACCTGCTGTCCGGGCCCTTCCACCTCTCACTCTTGGACCCTCACGACGCTCGGGTCTAGGTCCCTGGGCAGGTCCCTCCGGTTCTGGCTGGACTACGGGATTCACTAACTCTTCCCTATAAGCTATAACTCCTGGTGCAGTGGGATCGGCATAAGCCAGAAGGGCTTTAGGTATGGGCGTGATACTTTCGTTAAACACGAACGGTTGGTTGAGAGCGAAGTTGTAGCCAAGAGCGCGGACTTGAGCACACAGTGTCGTGTCATTGACCGTGGGGTCATATCCTTGATGACCGTCGGCGTTGGCTTCAGGAAGTGAAAGTAGGCGGCGGAAGAATTCCGGTGTGAGCGTGAACTGCTGATTATCGATCTGAGCGGTGATCGTTTGCGAGTTATTGGCCGTGCGAACTTGTGCGGAGAACCACACTTGGAGCACATACAGCAGTGGGACGTCGGCAGTGGCGGTGAGGGCCTCACGGAGAGGGTGACGCATAAGTATGTCCACAATCACTCGATGTTGTGGTTGTGGTCTGAAGAGTGCCGAGTCCAGGTGGTGATTGTTGGCCTCCAATTCAGTGCCATGGTCAGGTTCGACCAAGGCGTTATCAGCAGCTTCATCTATCAATTCCTCTTGAGGAATTTGTTGCTCTTCCGGGTGTTGTGGAGGATTTTGTTCCTGATCCGCCATTGAATATCTGTAAGAAAAAGTACAGTTAGCAACTGAGACGAATGAACAAATGTCGGCGCGTACCTTTGCATTAATAGGCCCAATTTGAGACAAATTGAGGACGGGCAGTGATGAAAATGGACACATAGGTGATATACACAGGGGTTTCTGGACAAAATAGTGAAATACACTACTTCCCGGACAACCACAGCTATCCGGACAAAGGGTGTCCGAACAACACACGATACCGGATGGGAAGAACGTTCCCGGATAAAATGGATATACCGGACAAGGTGGTTTCCGGGTGACAGGAGATTCCGGACAACTGGGAGTCCGGACATCGCAAGTCACCGGTAGTTGAACTTACCGGAAACCATGAAGTTTCCGGACAACTAGGGTTTCCAGGTGTTGGATGAATCCGGACAGAATATTTAGTGTATGAAGCTTTCCGGATAGAACCTCTTAATTTTGAACGTGCCCGGACATGACGAATGTGTCCGGACAAATCCCAAATCAACCAATCGATTAACTGACAGTTTAAACCATGTATGAAAGCAATAACGATGTATCGATGGATGCATAGGAACATACATAGTGATCTAAATCAAACAAAAACCACATCGAATCGACCCGAAGTCGGTTAGACTCACTCGTGGGTTTCGGATGTGTCAATCGACCAAAGCAATGGTCGATGGTGTGCATCTGAGTGCGTAAAATGAACAACAATAGCATAGACATGGATAAACGACTAACATACCTGATTTGTGAGCAAAGTCGTGAGTGAAATCGAGAAATTTGAGGTGAGTCCGTGCGAGAGAGAAAAGTCGAGAGGTTTTGGGTTTTAGGGTAAAGTTTTCCGGATAGATGAAAAACAAAGATTTCCGGATAGTTTTATATGGTAACTAAGAATCCGGATATGGTGTCCGGGTTACCATCCAATCCGGATGGGGACCCGGTCCGGAAACCTATCCGGATAGATATGGTTTTCGGATAGCTGTCCGGATACAATGGATTTTCACAAAAAAAAATCCCTGGCCCTGTCGACTTTGTGAAAATAGGGCTATGTGAGATGAACAGAGAAACTTTCTCTCGCTCCCCCTCAAACTGAGCATGGGGATGACTTTGCTCCCCCTCGGACAGTGCAAAATTGTGCAGGGAGGAGTCCGACACAACAAAAACTTTTGATCAGTTAACGAAAAACACCGTGCCGCTCCCCCTCAAATGATGACCATGTGTAGAATAATACACGGGAATGCCCACACACACAAAAACTTTTTATCAGATGAAGAAAAAATTGTGTGTGACGCTCCCCCTCAACAGATGAGTAAACTTACCTGATACTGCTTTGTGCTCCCCTGAACATATGAACACACCGTGAAAGCACAGATATAGACAGATAAAGGTTGACGATAGTATGAAAGAAAAGAAACACACGACGAAAATAAGAAAACAAACGAAATCTACGAAATAAATACAGAGACTTAATCTAACTGTGTAACTGAGACTAGTAGAATACAAGTGCGAGGAAGTGTATGCTCAATCATCAGGAGTGTAAACACCGGATGATGAGTAGACAGTTACTCACAGATGTATGGAACTTGTAACTGGCACACAAACGGATTAAGTCGGCAGTTTTAGCATTCCTAACTTGGACACAAGAGTATTAAAACGTTTTTCGTCCAAGGCTTTAGTAAAGAGGTCTGCTAACTGATGCTCAGTATTTACGAAGTAGAGTTCGACTGTACCTCTTTCGACGTGATCCTTAATGAAATGATACCGAACGTCGATGTGCTTCGTCTTGGTGTGTTGGACCGGGTTGCTTGATATGGCAATGGCGCTCTTTGAATCGCAGTAAATGGGGACTTTGACATACGTGAAACCGTGTTAGGGTCAATTTAATGTTGATTTAAAGTTCAAGGGTGTAATTTGTATTTCCTTATTTTGAGCCTATTAGTGAACGGGCCGTGGGCTTGTTAACCACGGGCCCGCATATATAATGTTCTTCTAGCTTGGAAAAACAAGTTAGTTGTCTCATTTGCTTTTCTGCATCGTATTGTAAACACTCTGATTAAAGCATAATACAGGGATGACCAGTTGAAATCAATTGTTCTTATTGCTTATTATTTTGATTTCATATTTGTTGCACGGATCTGAATTTCACAATTGGTATCAGAGCAGACGGACGGATTCGATTCAAAGTGCAAAATTCGATTTCTGGTAAATTTTATCTTTTTCACGTCTGTGTTCTTGATAGAATTTCAATTCTTTGATTCTGATTAAATTGATCGATTTCGCTTATTGGGTATTGTTAGCATCATTACTATTAGTGATTCTGCAAATTTTCACATCTTAATTCGATCGTTTGAGTGGTTTATTAAGCAATTTAAGATCAAAAGTTTTGGTAGTGTTCTTGATAAAAATCGGATTTTTTAGCAATCAAAACTTGTTGTTTTTGCTTCAAAATCGAGTTGGTTAGTGTTATTTTTGTGTTTGGTAGTGTTTCTAATCTTTCAGGAACATTATTGAGCAACCCTAGTTAATATCCAATCGATTTTCACAAGTCAGCCGCTCTTTCCGGGTAAAACAGCCGCTGTTTCCGGACAGTTTGAAAACTTTCCTGATAATCGTGTAATTCTTCCGGACACGTCCAAACTTTCCGGGTAAGTCTTCTAATTCCATACTTTCTGGGTATATTTGTTCCGGAAACCCAAAGTTTCCGGTAAAATAGTTCGTCCGGATAACTCCACGTTTCCGGTAACCTATTTTGTCCGGATAACTCAAAGTTTCCGGCTATATAGATTTTACCCGGAAACCCATTCCATCCGGAAAGCCTTTTTATCCGGAACCTTTTGCACCCGGTAAGCCTTTTTAGCGGGACCCCCGTGCTAAGTCGTAGGAGGGGGACATTTAAGTATTCTTGATACTGTTCCACTTTGAATCGAACAATCGTCTGACGATCACTCCAGTGCAACTGAAGATGTCTCATGCTGAAGAAGACAAGACAAAGCTGTGTCAGGTATGTAAACCTATCTATTTAGAACTTTCTGAACGAATGACACCTCTTGCTGAACGGATAGATTCCTACAAGGCCACCAGTAATGAACAACTACTTGAGATTAGATCACTATCTGAAAAGTTAAATGTTCAAATGCACATAACTGAGAAATACAAGTCTGAAAATGCCATTTTAAAAGAAAAATGCAAAAATCTTTCAATAGCACCTAAAGACTTAAGGGCCAAGTTATCTGAACTTCAGTCTCAGTTTGATCAGTGTCTGAATGAGAAAGCAGAAATTGTTTATCAATGTTCTGCTCTTCAGATTCAGCACAAGGAGTTTGTTGCTAAAATTCTTGATCTTGAAACCAAACTTCACAAGAGAGGTCAAACTGATCAAACCATCTTTCTGAATAAACCTAAAGAGTTCACATACTTTAACAAAGAGTGGGGAATCGGATATGATAACCCACACTATTTGAAAAAGGGAAGATGGCATGTACCCATTCTGTATGATTTTGCTTGTTTTGGATTAGATAAAAAGTATCTAGAATATGCAATCCAATGGAGTGGTCCTCTTGAACCTGAAAAGGAAGAGGAAACTGAGGAATATAAGCGCGCACACAAACGAGGAATACAACTTCCGTTTTGTTATGAACCTTTGAATAATTCCTATAAAAAGAACAAAAAGTATCTCTCAAATGACTACTTCGACCCTTACAAGGTTGCTAAGCCCACGGATTCCTCCAAAAAGGATGAGGACCAAGAACCCGCAACCAAGAATGAGACGGACGAGTTTAAACTCTATGTTCCTCCTCTCATCTTGGAAGCAAAGATTGTCGAGTTGGAGGAGTCGTTTGAGAAAGAAAGGTCTGTTTTTTAAAACGAGAAGAACGCGCTAATTCAGGAACTTGAGAAACTCAAATCTGAGAAAACCGAAGGTGTGTCAAATGAAGAAAAGGAAACCCTTCAGTGTGAAATCAACAAGCTCTCATCGAGACTGTCTGAAGTGACAAGAGAAACGATGAAAGAGCATATGATAAATAGTCAACTCCAAGTGCAGCTTGACTTGCTCCAAACTGCGAAGCAATTTTCACCTGAACTTTCCTCTAACTCATCTGACACATCCTCGTGTAAAGCCTTCATCGGAAATATCTCTTCGCAAGAAAATAAATTTTCTCAAGATGAGTGTGTTAAAAGGAATTTAAACTCTGATTTTTCAAACGCTTCTGCACCGAATTCCCCAAAGCACACAACCGAAAGCACAGCGTGTTCCTCGCCTTCCTCGACCGATCCAAGTCCAGTAATATCGGAGATAGATTTTTCAGAATACATGAACTCCGAAGGTAATTCTGATAGAGAGTTTGAGTCGTTCCCTTTCGACAAACCTCTTCCAAGTCATTCTGACTTTTTGTCTCCAGTGGTTAATCGTCCGGTCAATTTTCAAAAGGGAGACTGTTCTCAATCCAAGACTCCGGCTGTGATCAAGATTCTTAAAAATGCTACAAATTCTCAAAAACAATCACAGCCGAAGCAAAAGACCGAACGACCGACCACTAAGATTCCTGTTTCTTCAAAAGTCACTGACCGTACTGTCCCTGTTGTTTCGGATAAAACCGGTCGCGCCAAACAAGCAAAACCAAAGTGGCCAGCCAAGGAATCTGTCGAGGGTGCTGCATCAAAGTCTTTCCCTCCTGTCTTTAATTCTAGGATAAACAAAGACAATTATGCTTGGAATCATTGGAATCATTTTGAAGTTTCTTTTCCAATTAAACTTAATTCTCTTAATCAATTGATTCAGTTATCGCGTGATTGTTTATGTTGTTCTAATTGTGGTTGGAATGATTTTGATGATATTCAGAATAATGATTGGTTTGGGTCGTATCACATGTGTAATTTATTTCCCAAACGCAAACCCCGTAATAACCAGCAAAGACACTATCAAAAACGGGGTTACCAATCAGCGGTTAAACCACAGCGGGAGACCAAACCTGCTCCTAGATGGGTTGCTCCTACTGAGGTTAAACCGGCACCAAAGAGGAAAGCTGCTGCCAAACCTGTTCCTCCAAAGGGTGTAAAATCTACACCTAGGAGGCAACCTGTGCCTAAACCAGTTCCAACAAACGGTGTAAAACCTACACCTAAGGGGAAAGCTGTGTCAAAGCAAGTTCCTCAAAGAGGTGCCAAACCTAACCCTCCCGGACCCAGGCAAATCTGGGTACCGAAGGTCCGCTAAACTTGTTTTGCAGGACGGTCATGTGTGGTACTTAGACTGTGGATGCTCCACACACATGACCGGAAGGAGGGAGCTGCTCACGATCTACAAGGAACAATATTACGAAGACGCGAGGTTTGTTTATACCTGTGCTTTCACGAGCTGCTCATGTGTTTAGGGGGAGCATGATCAGCCATCAGGTAAGTATACTCTACTGTTGAGGGGGAGCGTCACACACACTTTTTCTTAAATATGTTCAAAAGTTTTTTGTGTGTGTGGATACTCCCGTGTTCACTTCACTCTACGCGCACATTCTGAGGGGGAGCATGTCATCTAATGCTCATCATTTGAGGGGGAGCGACACAAATTTTTCTTTAAATGTCTAAAGTCTTTGTGTGTCAGACTCTCCATTGCACATCCCTATACACTATCCGAGGGGGAGCAAGTTTTTCCCCATTCTCAGTTTGAGGGGGAGCGAGAGATCCATTTTTTCAAAATTCTATAGGTTTCATCTCTTTGAAAAATGGAATTATTCTTTAAAGTGTAAAAGTGTCCGGACACCTATCTGTCCGGTTTCTGGACCGGATGGGTATTCGGGTAGGACTATCCGGAATCCCTACTCTGTCCGGAAACACCCTTTGTCCGGATACTTTGTTTTGACCGGAAAGGTTTGCCATTCCATCCTCTTTCATCCAGATACCATGTTTGTCCGGAAACTCTATTTGTCCGGGAAGTATGGTCTGTCCGGGATGTTCTACATATATTCATTATGTCCGGACTCCTCTATATTTGTCAATTCAGCACCTGCCATCACACTGCCAGTCCTCAATCTGTCTCAGATTGAGCCATTTTATGCAAAGGTACGTGCTGGAACTTGTTTATCCGTCCGCTTTACTAACTTTGGGTCTTTTACAGATATTCCATGGCGGATCAACAACCTCCAGAAAATCCAAGGGGGAGCGTCACACTGTTTTCTTAAAAGTCTAAATGTTTTTTTGAGTTGATGTCTCCCAAGTAAATAACACTCTCAATCCGAGGGGGAGCAAGTCAATCCCCATGTATGTTTTGAGGGGGAGCAGGATTATATCCGTACTATGCATATGCCTGAAGAACTACCTGTGATAGCATATAGACGACAGTTAGGGAATCCCATGGTCCAGCCAGCGCCGGAGGGACCTTTCCCGGGACATAGAACATGTGAGAAGGAGGGAGTTAAGGTCGAAAGCGAACCAAGAAAGATCAAGCCGTAAAGATAACGTGGCTCATGAGCGAACCCAACCGAGTGATATCCGGGTCGCCACATCTACTATCCCGTCTCATTTGTTGGGACAGGGTATTGAAGAAGCCTCCGTGGACCCAGCGGAGCAATTGCACAACCCCCTCATCCACTCATCCGTCTCTCAAAAGACGGATGTTTCAGTACATCACGGGGATATAGCACAACTTCCACCGGCCTCTCACTCAGAGAGTGCTGGTGTTGAAACAAGCGACCAGCAGCCCCCGGTCGCGACTTCTTTGCGTGCACAATCGAGTCTAGAGCCATTTGATATTGAAAAACCTTTGGCTAGGACACAAGAGGAGCAACACCAAGTCGAGAATCTTCGTGACTCGACCGGAACCACCGTAGTGTCTTCACCTCTAGGTGGAACACAAGGATCGGAGGGAAATCCTACCACAGCTACCGATATGCCAACTGTGAACGTAGGTGGCTCTACCCCTGCGGTAGATGCCTCAACGGGTAATCTAAGTGAACCCGACGTTACTCACCCAGACTTTGTGTCACCAGGGTCCCTGGATAGCACCCTTAAGGATGTCCGCGAGGCAATGGAGCAAACTATGCAGCAACATGTAGCCGCTGAACTTGCCAAAGTTATGCGCGCAATCAAGGGCAAAGACAAGGTCGTCGAAGCTGAATCCGCACCTGTACCTCCACCGATCACAACTCAGCCTATCTATTCGGCGGACACTCTAAAGACGATGCTACTGGTCCAACTGCTCTAAGAATCAGAAACAAAAGCCTCAACCGAAGCAGACCTGATCACCGTTCTGAAAACACAGGTCACTGCTCCTTCATCATCTATTACATCTCGCCTGGACTCTATCGACTCAACTCTCAAGGAATTCAACCGAGCTCTTACTTTGATGTCCGAGAGAGTCAGTTCCCTAGAAGACACCTGCAAGAGTCAAGCAGGCGGTCTGAAGCGGAAACACGATGACCAGGATGATCCTGATCACCGTGAGGGGGAGAAAAGACCCAGACTATCCGAGACCGAGACCGCCGCCCTGATCCAGACTGAAGCTACAACAGTGGTTCAACAGGAACCCCCAACTGCGGCAGCTACTACAGAAACACCTGAAGCCGAGTTGCCATTAGCCGAGATGGTAATCGACATGGAGATTTCAGATGATGAAGACCCGACGGTTGAAAAGCCCGAGGGTTCAACACAGGAACTGGTCAACTTTGATTCATCAGACAGACCACTATTGGATATGATAGATCCAGATTGTGAAGCCAACCCGGAGACCGAAGATGCATGGTATGAAAGAGCCGCCAGAGCCGTAAATATCCAGGTAAATTTGGTATTCCCCACTGATGAAGACGATAACATCGACTATGATCAGTTCCTACTCCAGAATTTCTATGGTACGTCTCCCGTTCACTATGCTCAACCCACTGGAACTTCAACAAGACCTGAGCCTACTACTGCCAACATTCCGACAACTCCTCTGCAAACGACAGCTTCTGATCTTCCTCCCCCTCCTCAGCAACAAATCCGTTGGGAGAAGATCATGGTACTTATCCCTCATCTGGAGGAATCTTTGAAGAAGTTGTTCGTCCACAAACTTCGCCCGATCGAGCCGACCTTTTGCCTTGGTATTTACAACCTCGACCTCGAATACCAACGGCGTTATATCAGCGCAATGTAGCGGTGTCTTCCAGTCAGCCAAGTCAGAACCAAGCATCAAATCACAGAGGTACTTAACATCCATTCACGCCGCATCATGAGGATCGTCTATCCAGTCTTCACTGTTCGCCGCGAAGATGGTAATGAATGGAAATTTTCTGAAGCCGACTTCCAACACCTCTGACCATTCAACTTCCTGGCTATTCTGAAAGACCTTCGTACAAGAACCATCCGACCGCTTGAAGTTACAAAGGCAGTCGAAGCTGTTCGTCGATACCTGGTCCGTACCATTATGATTATCATCATCTATTATGATTATTATAATTGAATTCAACACTTTATCGTGATTATGAGTTCCTATCCATAATTTTCAATCTTATAATTAATATTTGAAAGTTGCATTTTCAATTTCATAATTTTGACCTGTTGTAAAAAACTCCCAATATGATATTAACCATTTTTAACTTTGATCTCATCTTTTTGAACTCATGTCAAAAAGCTACCAAATAAATAAATGCTATCTATGTATTTTATAAAAGAAATAATCGCAACAAACACAAATGATTTTGTTAAATGGTGTAAATAGTCCTAAAGGTGGAACTTTATAAATAATCCACGTGATTCTATTTTTACCTAGAAATAAAAAAACACATGTATGAACAATGATTTTCGAATATTGAAATACTAATATAGAACAATTCAACATTGCCAAGATAATGAAATTTCAAGTGCCTTACAATTTATTTGTTTTATAAAAATAAGTTTGTATGTTACCCCTTATTTATGTAAATCGTTGAAATAAATCATCCATGATTCGATGTACAAAACTTAAAGGAACTTGAGTACATATATGAATATCCAATGTAAAGACTACTTTTGTTCGGAGGTAGGAAGAGGGGATGAAACTCAATTTTGGTCGGAGAAGTGGTTAAGGGGGGAGACTCTGAACGAGAGATTCAAACGCCTTTGATGCTTAGAGACCAATAGAGAAAGCTCGGTTGCCGATATGGGGGAGTGGGTGGGGGATAATTGGGTATGCAGGTGGAGTTGGAGGAGAAATCCGAGGGGAGGGAAATGGGTGAGCTAGTAGAATTAGAGTCGTTGTTACAAGGGTGGAAGCCGAAAGTAGGAGTGAGAGATCGGGTTAGGTGGTTGGAGGGCAAGAAAGGGAGGTTCACGGTTCAAGATCTTAAAGTGCTTATAGAGGAAAGAAGATCGGTCCTAGGGGCTACGTATGAAGAGACAAAATGGTCTAAAGTGGTTCCAAAAAAAGTGGGTATCTTCGCTTGGAGGGCTAGCCTTGAGAGGTTACCTTGTCGAGTGACCCTTGATAGGATGGGGATAGACTTGGACTCTACACTATGTCCGAGGTGCGGAATTGATGTGGAAACGGTTCAAACGTGTCTCAAAACACGTCTCAATCAATCTCTGTGACAAGGAACTCACAGAAGATGACGCAATTCATAACATCATTCTCATCTTTCATATATCAACAATCATACTAATGAACCAGTATAAGTTGGAATATAACTTTAGACAAAGTCATCGACCTACTGCAAGGGCTTAGAGAGATAACAAGACTCCTTAATAAACAACACTAGACATGTTGAGACAAAGAAACTTCCTGAGATCAATAATGAAAGAGTTAGAGGTGCAACTCCAAATGAGAGTGAGTTAAAAACAATTTCACACATGTACATTTATGCGCCATGTGGACCCTAGAATGGGTGAGGGTCATGGTAAAAGTTGGAAAAGATTTTTCAATGCATAGAGCAGAGATACAACTATTGTCCGAGGTGATGATGGACAACCAAAGAAAAATGCACTAACTGTTCCAACAAAAAAAAAAACAAGTTGAAAAATAAACATTGATACATCTGCAGTACGACTAAATATGAGTTATTTAGACCATCTCTTATGAACTAGATCCTATTTTTTATGTTGGTTGATTATTGGATTATTTGAAATTTTATTTGAAGTAACAAATTTTAGTTGTACTTGCATAAATACACCCGAAATTATAACCATTATAGATGTAAAGAGATACATCAAACAAATATAAAACTCTCAATATTATTCGCTCCATGTAGGAATATATCGAGGAGAACTTGAGTTTTTGTCGAACATTCCACACAATCTAAAGAGATAGACTAATATTTATTTTACAATTAATTCAACCAAAATACTTAGACGATGAGCTGTCATTTTCTTATTGGTACAAGATTAATAGTCACTAAAGCACAATATTAATAGAAATCTTGTTAAGATATTCGTATCAATTGGAATCATATTATGAGAATGAAAATGGGTATATGTACATCAACTCTAATGAATATGAAAATAACATATACTAGAGAAATTAATATGTCAAACTAGTGGATTATCTGTGTCATTAAATCATATTTTGTCATCAATAAAGAACTTTGGAACAATGACACATATATGTTTCGATATGGCACCTAGCCACCATGCTCATGACATAATGATTTGTGAGTTGCAAAATACGCATAAACACATTCTCTTAATTTCCAGTGAAATGTAAAATGAGACAATTAACCAATTTAAAGTTAAATTAGAACTGAAATATCTCGTAGTTATCCACTTTTAACTCATTCTTATTTAAAGCGGTTATAATTAATGAGAATTACATATTCCCTCTCTATATTCTATTATTATTCTATTTCATTTTTCCTTTAACATTTTACATCTAATTTTATATTTATGGTAAGCTAGCTCATAAAATGGAGTATTTGAATTGATGAATTACAAAAATTGGTTACGGGTTATTTTGTAATGGACCCTTCTGGTTTTCTGAGAATATTATTGCCAAAGTCCTAAGTGTATGTGTTCTACATTTCTTATATGTATCTTATTAACTTCAATGATTTCTTAAAGTTAACAGTTAGACAACGTTTCTAAAGTTTTTTAAAAATTTGGAGAGTTATAGTTCTAGAAACAAATCCAAGATTTTATAAGTTAAGCAACAAATCTAGATTATTGATTTCAGAAAAGCAAAGATGTGCCATGTTGATACTAGGGGTGCTCAAAAACCCGATCAACCCGACCAACCCGATCAACCCAACCCAACCCGACGTGGAAAAACCCAACCCGAAGCAACCCGATGTCCAATCGAGTTGTAAAATCTTCAAACCGTATGTATTAGGTTGATATCGGGTTACGATAATTTGAACCCAACCCAACCCGATGAACCCGATATATATATATATATTCAATCTCGTATACATCTCTATATAACTATATATATATATATATTCAATCTTTTATCCATCTCTATATAACTCCTTCTCTCTCTCACACACACACACACACACATATATATATATATATAGTAGATGTTAACATATATATGTAAATTGAAAAAAACATTTGATGACGATATGTTTAAGATTTAAAAAATATGCAAATTGAAAACGTCAAGTTATTTGATCATATTTGGTTTAAACATTTTTATATATAGTATCTAAGTATTGTCTGAATTATCGGTTGTATTTTAAAGACATGTTTCCTTTATTTTTATGTTTTTAATTTTGATTTCACCTTGTTTAAACACAACCCGACCAACACGACTAACCCGATCAACCCGAACGGGTTGGGTTGGGTTGGGTTGTGTCTTTGTTTGGGTTGGGTTGGGTTGAAATTTTTTCAAACCGTCAACATTGGGTTAACGTGTCGAAATGCCTTCAACCCGATCAACCCAACCCGTGAGCACCCCTAGTTGATACCATTGAGCCAAAACTAAACCACCTAAACTAAACCACCTAAACTAAACAAACAAGGAATGGAGATTAATTGGTCAAAAAAAACGGCAAAAAATAACGCGTTTGGGTCTTCCTATTTTCAAGTGCACATTTGGTAACCAATAAAAAATGCGAGTCAAATTAAAAAATGTGATTCAACTGTAAATAATATCAAAATAAATATCAACTATATATTATAATTATGATGAAAGTCACAAGTATCTTTATCTTGTGTCTTTTTAATTCTCACGGCAGAAGGTGGCATATTTTTGTCTCTGTAGGCAGGGGGGCAACTATAAAATGTTCCATTATTTAATTTTATAGGTAAAGTTTTCATGAAAAAGCGACCCGATCTCATTAAATTAGAGCAACCAAAAATTAATGGAAAAGAAACTATTGTTTTTGTGTAAGAAAACAACGATATAACTAGTTACATATTAATACTTTAAGAGTGAATTATGCTGATGGTCGTTGTAGTTTGCTCAAATTTTGGATGTGTTCCCTAAAGCGAACTATCTATATTAATGGTTCTTAACTTTTCATTTTTATAACGTCCATGGTCCATTTACTTAATACCGTTAGTTTGACCATCATTAACCCTATCATGTGCCCCTCGCGTGAGGGGTCTTTTTGTCTATTTACCTCTTTCGTTGTTTAAAAAAAAAAACCCACCCCCACCACCTATCCATTGTTCCCACTCCAACCCTTTTAACCTTCAACCCAGATTCTGGATTTATCCCATGAAGATTTCATGTCTCTCATCCAACACTCAATCAGATCTAGGTTTATATAGTTTTTAGGGTTTTTTCTATTCTCTTCCCCATTCTTAGGATTTTTGGTGGCTTTCGTCGTAGCGGTGGAGGTTTTGCCCTATGCAGTCCATCAACTTAGGGCATCTCCAATCCATTTCTCTATTTTACTCTATACCATAGAGAGTAAAATAGAGAATGTGTTAAATCTTCTCCAATGTATTACTCGATTTTACACTTTAAAATAGAATATTCTAAGTATATTTTCATTTATTTTGATTACATATATTTTCAGTAACACCCTTATATTTATTAACTTTATAAAATGCATCCTTATACTTTTTATTTTCACAATACCCTTATATTTATTAACTTTATCATATTATTTTAACGACGTTATAATTCATATTTAATTTTGCATTAAACTATCAAAAACCAAATTTCATTAAATAAAAATGTTACATTTTCAACACACATCTAAAATTAAAATGCATAAGCATTTAATCGGAATTAGAAAATCTTTTCCATAAATGATCAACTAATGCATCCTGATGTGCAAAGTAAGTTTCTTTATCCTTAATTTGTCTATATCGAGCAAGATATTGTTGGAATGCATCATTATTGTTTGTCATCATTTCGACCTCTATTGGTGGAACTTCTCTCATAACTTCAACCGGTGCAATGATATCACGTTCGTCGTCGATTATCATATTATGTAAAATAATACATGTAGCCATTATCATATTTTATTTGTTGTCTAATACCAATCGTTAAAGTTATTAGTTTTTAAAATTAGTTGGATAAATTCAAATTGAATTTAAAACTTAAAGATAAATATAATAAAATAAAAATAGAGAGTATGAATATATATATATAGAGAGTTACTATACATTAAAATTTGTATTAGACAACAAATAAAATAAAAATATAAGAATCTAAAAAATAGAAGGGTCATTTTGTAATTATCAAAAAGTTAAAAAAAATAGAAAGTATGAATATATATAGAGAGTTACTATTCATTTTTCTATTTTAGAGAGTAAAATAGAGAGTTCATTGGAGATGATGTAGAGAGTAAAATAGAGAGTTCATTGGAGATGGTCTTAGAGCATCCGTTGTTCTGGTCGATTATGTTTTTTAACTGGTTTTGCTTTTCGAGTAATCTATGTTTTTTTCTTTTGACTTCTTTGGCCGATGACTAAAGTCAAAATAAAAGACAAGCATATGTTTGAATCATACTATGTTGTCAAATCTAATTTTCTCTATGAGGCTAATGTTGTATTTTGATCCTTTTTTTCTTCGATTTTGATTTTCGATCTAATAATTGTTGTGTGTTCATGTTATGTATCATGGATTTTGAATAGCCTCGAGAGGTTCAAATGATGACTATTTGCATAGTTCAAATGATATTGTTATGTGATTATAAATCTACTTTTAGTCTCGCTTCTATCTGATGAACTCTCGATTATTCTAAATCGCCATGTTTTGAACTTATTTTTTGGGGGAATTTTGTTTTTCGGTTTTGATGGTGGTTTTATCAAGATTTATCCCTTTGCCTCTTGACAATGACACCACCTGTAAATGGATGGACTGAAATCGACATCGACGTAACATAACCCACCAAGATCTATCTATATATCTCGTTTAAAGTTTAAACAATATTGTTGTTGTTAGGACTGAACAATCACGATTGAGAACTGTGTAGAAGAATAGAATTAAACTCAATAAAATTGATGTATTCTTTACAAATATTGTGATACAAACATAATTCAACAACGGAAATCGTAAACCTTGATATTGAAGATTCTTGTACAAGCGAATAGAGATTGAGGCCCGCGTTTACGCAGTGTCCTAAGACAAAATTTTGCCCGGTGTATCGACGTTGTCTTGAGAATACAACAATCTATTCAAGCAAGATACTTGAATCTGTCGAATTTAACTATGCATGATGATGGAGAATCGGTAGAGAAAGAACCCAGAATATGGTAAAAATGAGACTGCAAAAACGATTGGGATGAAGAGGATATTTATAGGTTGTTGTTTGTAACCGACACAAACTGTCAGGTTCTGTCCACAGAGTCTCGCGCGACTTAGGTTGCTCCGGCCTCTCGACCCCATCGAGACCCAAGTCCCAATCTTTGACATTTTATATATATGTATATATATATGTATATATATGGTACAAATCAAATACAAACTATGTATTGTTGCACCCTTTACAATCCAATTTGCATGTATGCATAATATGAGATGCATATATGCATTATCCCATATGAATATATGTCCATTATATGTATATTCTTTTTAGGAAGGGTATCTCAAGTACAGCCCGGACTAATCCCTGACAATTTTGAAACTTAAAGATGTCTTATCAATGTTGAGGACGCCTGGGATCGAACCCTGGTAGATGGGATATTCCACCATATCACCCAGGACGATCAACCACTGCGCTACAACCTGATTGACTTATACAGTATATTCTTGCACGTATGCATATGTACATTGTTCATATATGCACACTGGTTTTGCACATATGCACACTGTGGTTTTGTCAGGATCGATTCTTAACAAGAATTAAACTTCTTAGAAACAGAATTTAGAGAATCTTGCGGAATAGAACTCTAAATCAATTAAAGAACAATCAATAGAATTCAACACACTGTATATATCAAACTGTATTACAAGCTTTACACCAAACCTCAATCTTGTTGAACAGGCTCAACAAGACGACTTCTACTTCTCTAGAAATAGGATCTATGATCTTGAGGTTAATTCTCTCTCAATAGCTAAACAACCTTTTGAATAATTGTTCTCTGTATCGTGTATCTTGTATTCACGTATATCTACTCTATTCTAATAGCTATCAATACTATTTATACAAAAGTAATTACAAGATAACTATCAAAAGTAAATTGATCTTCTGAATCTTCGTTAAATATATCTTGATCAATTCCTTCTTTGTCTCCAAAAGTATCGCATACCAAACTTATCAAGTCAGCAGTATTAACAATGATTTGGCTCAGCAGCATTAACGAACCTTCAGCAGTATTAACCTTCACAGTCTTCAAGCAGTAGTAACCCAGCTCAGCAGTACTAACCATGTCTAGCAGTAGTAACTTCTTCTAGCAGTAGTAACTTCTTCTAGCAGTAGTAACTTCTTCTAGCAGTAGTAAAATTGTCTTGGCAGTACTAACCATACTTAGCATATCTTCAGTTCCCAACAATCTCCCCCTAACTTGACTTTTAGGAAAAGAAGTCAAGTTCTTCAGATGATGCTTCCAAAACCTAATCATACATGCCTAGATTAGGATTCAATCCCAGACTTTGATTGAGAATCCTTTTTACCAAGAATCTACCCATTGCTGAATCCTTGTTGCAGGTCAGCTTAGTATGTAACATTCCTTTCAGCCTCTTCATGCTGTGATTGTATATTTCATCCACCAGATAGTATTCTTGAGTTGCAGAGTCAAGGGAGATGACATATACTCCACAGTTTTCATAGAGCATCCAGTTGGTAATGGCTTGAAACTGTGTGTTTATCCTATGCTGAACTGCTTCAGGTTTGAACATTTGGCACAAGAATTCAAGTACCATTTTAGAGATTGACATCCCTTGCTCAGTCAGCATGTTTTCATATAGCCTCATCCCAACTTTGAACATTTCTTCTAAGTCTGATCTTGAGCAAGTTCTGACAATTTTTCCCCAAGTTGAAAAGACTTCAAATTTTCCATCTGCTCTTTTTATCCTAATGAACTCCTTTCTACCATCTTTCAAAGTGTCCCAAAAGATGATTTCAGGAGCCTTAGATGATATTGGTTCAGCCTGAATTGGAATTGGGTTAGAGTCAACACCAGTAATATACAAATCACATTGGGCATCAGTTTGTGATTGTACATTGCTTGATTGCCCTGATGGAGTTGCCACTTCTTCTTCAGCAACTTCTGAGGTTAATTTTTCTTTCACTGTTTCCTCCTGGGCCTCTTCTGCAGTTGGCTCCACCCTTGGCTTCTTTTCATTTTTCTTCTGTGAAGTTATGGGCTTGGTGCTTGGTCTTTTCTTTGACATCATCTTGGTTCTTTTAAGAGTTTTAACAGCTTCAGGAGTTGGTTCAACTGTTTTAAGTTTTTCAGCAGCAATAACCATTTCTGCTGCTATGGCTATTACTGCTTCTCTTAGAACATGTAATGATGCTGCTTCAACACTGTTCTTCACAATCCAGTATATTTCTTCATCAATTTCTGCTTGAGATGTAGTTACTGCTTCCTGCTCAGTTTCTGCTGCTTTTTCTGTTTGGCCTTCAGCAGCATTAACTGTTTCTGCTGCTTGTTCAAACTCAGCAGCATTAACAGTTTCTGCTGCTGTGGTTTCTGCTGCTGTTGTAGTTTCTGCTTCTTTAATAAGCTCTTCCCCCTTTTCTGTCTCCCCCTTATTCTGTGCACTGGACTCCCCCTTAAATTGTGCATTATCCATTTCCATCTCAGTCTCCATGTGAACTGTCTCCCCCTCAACTTGTGGACCCTTCATATTCAGTTCTGCTTCTGATTCTGACTCTGACTCCCCCTTTTTGGGAGCATCATCAGTTGGAATTCTTCTTCTCAGCACAAATCTTGCCCTTTTCTTTCTGTGCAACAACTTGGTGACCATCTTCTTGAGCTTCTCAATTTGAGACTGTTGCTAGGTGACCACAGTCTTCAGTTGCTCAATCTCCTTCTTCTGTGCCATAACATCCAAGTTGACATTTCCAATGGTTTCCATCAATTCAGCATAGTTATATCTATCCTCACCTTGTTTAGAAGTGTTTACCTTCTTTAAAGGATCCTTGGAAGTTTTAGCAGAAGCCTTCTGCCTAGCAGAAGCACTAACTGCCCCCTTGGTTTCTTGGCACCTGGGTCCTCCTAATGATTTCTCATTTAGAGTTGCCATGGGGAAGGTCTTATTTATGTTACCACTGTCCTTCTCTGTGCTAGCAGAAGTAGTGGCAGCCTTAGCACCCATATGCTCATCCTTCTCCTTAGAGAGCACCTTCTTGGGGTTGGGAGACACCCCTGTGGTTTCCCTGTTGATATTCTCAATTGGAGAATGCTCCAACTGAGGGCTTAAAGGCTTAGGGCTCTGAGTAGGTACATCAAGGGAAGGAACCTTGTGCACCTTTCTTCTTTGAAACTTGTTGGATACAGCAGGAGTGGGCTTTTGAAGTATGTGCTGAGGGATATTTATAGTGAGTGAAGGTGGGGTTTGGTCATCAGTGGGATGATCTAATGAGGGCCTTGATCCTGATGCCATACCTTCAGAGGGGTGGGACACAACCATCATTGTAGAGAACAATGGTGTGTCAACTCCTTCCGAGTCCCTAGGAAGTCTTTTCATATTTGAAAAAACCTTCCCTTTAGGGGATTTGGGTACATATACCTCAGTAAACTGAGGTAAGTCCATCAATTCCTTGTTAATAACTTCTTGCACAAACCTTGGATACATGTAAAAGCTCTTTTTGGATTCCAAGTTTGATACAAGATCATTAAAGATCATTGCTGAAAAATTGTACTTTCTGGCAGTGGATAAGCAGACCAAGGCATATGCAATGGGACTGCTGAACTCACTCCATCCAGTAGTTTTCTTGGAAATACAGTGCATCAGGGTATGAACAAGAAATCTCCATTGGTTGAAAAATTTTGACTTGTAGAATTTAAAAACACCAATGGGACCTTCATACCCCATTCTTTGTAAAGTCGAATATAAGTCATCAGAAGATAGAGAGGTTATACCTGAGGCATCATCCAAGTGAAGAGAGATGCGAATAACCTCCTCTGTGACTTTCAAGGGTTTATCACAAACCCTTGTTCGAATGGTTTTCTGCCCTTCTTCGAAACTAACAGTGGCATTCTCCCAAAATTGTGTCTGATGTTCGATATAGATGGTTGGGCTCACCGTTAGGGCATAGGAGATGTGCGAGGATTTGAGAAAATCGACGATATCGTGGAATCCTGCAGCTTGTTTCGGCTTCTGAAGCATGGCTATTTCATTGTGCTCATCAACAAACTCCATGATTCCTGAGGATTCTTGAAAGAAAAACACAAAGATTCTGGGGAGACTAGGTTAGAACGAGAGAGAAGAAGTAAATGCGAAGAGTCGTTATGAACTTTGGCGGGCAAACAGGGGTATTTATATGCCCTAGATTATCAAAAGCAGTATTAACGACATAAGCAGTATTAACTACTGAGCAGTATTAACTGCAAGGCAGTATTAACTACACAGCAGTATTAACTACCAAGCAGTATTAACTACCTAGCAGTATTAACTACCGAGCAGTATTAACTACCAAGCAGTATTAACTACCAAGCAGTATTAACTACCTAGCAGTATTAACTACCTAGCAGTATTAACTGCACTAGCAGTATTAACTACTGAGCAGTATTAACTGTGCACTAGCAGTATTAACTACTGAGCAGTATTAACTGCAAAGCAGTATTAACTACACAAGCAGTATTAACTTCTAGAACACAGGCAGTAGTAACTTTGCACTATGCATCACTTGTCAAATCCTTAAATGTCATCTTAGACATCACTTTTACCACTTCTCTTACCTTCTGCAGGATTATTTTCAAAAGTAACATGTCCTTCATCAATCTTTTTGAAATTTTTTGAAGACAGGCCATGTTACCTGTCATGTGCCTAGAGCAACCATTGTCAACATGCCAAATGCTTCTCCCCTTAAGCTGTTGGCTGCCCTGCACATCTGATAAATCAATTAGTTTTTGTTAGGGACCCAAGCCATAGTGGTCTTGGGTCTCCCTTGATCATCAAAATACTTACATTCTGTTTTGATGAGCTTGTCAAAGTGAGGAACATCAGTGCTTGAGTACTTTGTTTTGATGATAGGTCTAGAAGCAGTACTAACTGATGCAGGAGTACTAACTTTGTTAGCAGCACTAACATTGCTTCCAGAAGTACTAGCCTTCTCAGCAGTATTAACTAACTTAGCAGTACTAACACTAGAAGCAATATTAATTGTTGAAGAGGTACTAACTGTGTTAGCAGTACTAACACTGCTAGCAACATTATTGCTTCCTGCAGTACTAACATTGTTAGCAGTACTAACTGAGTTGGCAGTATTATCATTAGTACCTTTAGGCATCCATACTCTAACACTTTCTGTTTCTGCCTTTTTCATGTGGCTTTTGGTTTTAACTTGTTTCTTTGCCACAACTTTCCTCACAGACTTTTTATGTCCACCATTCTTTTTGTAACCACCAGGTTTTTGAAAAGATCTTTGAGCATTAAACCTTTGGTTAACAGGATTGAAATAACAGTGTTTGGCTAAATGATTTAGCTTACCACAGATGAAACAAGGTTTTGGCCTGTTGATTCTGTTCAGATCAACTCCTTGTCTCATAGCCCACTGGTTATTCCAGTTCCTTTGATTTCCCCTCTGATTATCATGTTTTTGGGGCTTGTTCTCTTTAGATTTCTTACAAGAACAATGTTTACAGGTATTGGGAGCCACAACTGTGGTGTGTGTGTAATGGACTCCCTTTTCCTTTTCAGTCCTTTTGATCTCATTGTTCTTTCCCCAAGGATTTCCATCTTTCTCATTGGTCACAATTTCATTGTCTAAGGGAACCTTACTACTAACACTCTTATTCTTCTTAGATTCTTCCTTCTCTGTTTTATCCTTGACCACTACTTCTTTTTCACAAGGATCTATATTAATCTTTAATTCAGGATCCTTCCTATCCTTGGTCTCTAACAAATCAGACTTAGGAGGTATGTAGTTATTATTGTAGGGTGGAGGTGTGGCATTGTACCCTATCCCTACTTTCATCTTGTCATGGATTTGAGCCTTAATGATGGTATCCATGGTTTTAGAAGCACAGGTAAACTTTTCAACATCAAGTTTAACCTTCTTAAGCTCTTCTTTTAATTTCTCATTCTCCTCCCCAGACACTTTCAGCTTAATTTCATACTCATTCTTCTCCCACTTCCAATAGTTAGTATCGTAGTGGTGTTGAAGTTCATTAGCTTGAAAAGCTCTAATCTGTTCTTCAAACCTTTCTACAATCCTAACATAATCTTTCACATCTTTCTCTAGCCTCTTAAGGTTATCACACATACCCTGATTGTGATCCCTATATCTTTTAACAGCATCAATGCAAGCTTGAGAACAGAGTTTAGATTGTACCTCAGTGGGAATATCAGATACTTCTGCCATAAGAGCTTGATTCTGGCAGGCTTCCTCAGCTTGATCACTCCAATCAAAAGTACTGTTTGATTCAATAGAATTTTTCATATTGACTGTAGAATTCTAAGAAAACCTTGCTCTGATACCACTTGTCAGGATCGATTCTTAACAAGAATTAAACTTCTTAGAAACATAATTTAGAGAATCTTGCGGAATAGAACTCTAAATCAATTAAAGAACAATCAATAGAATTCAACACACTGTATATATCAAACTGTATTACAAGCTTTACACCAAACCTCAATCTTGTTGAACAGGCTCAACAAGACGACTTCTACTTCTCTAGAAATAGGATCTATGATCTTGAGGTTAATTCTCTCTCAATAGCTAAACAACCTTTTGAATAATTGTTCTCTGTATCGTGTATCTTGTATTCACGTATATCTACTCTATTCTAATAGCTATCAATACTATTTATACAAAAGTAATTACAAGATAACTATCAAAAGTAAATTGATCTTCTGAATCTTCGTTAAATATATCTTGATCAATTCCTTCTTTGTCTCCAAAAGTATCGCATACCAAACTTATCAAGTCAGCAGTATTAACAATGATTTGGCTCAGCAGCATTAACGAACCTTCAGCAGTATTAACCTTCACAGTCTTCAAGCAGTAGTAACCCAGCTCAGCAGTACTAACCATGTCTAGCAGTAGTAACTTCTTCTAGCAGTAGTAACTTCTTCTAGCAGTAGTAACTTCTTCTAGCAGTAGTAAAATTGTCTTGGCAGTACTAACCATACTTAGCATATCTTCAGTTCCCAACAGGTTTGTAAGGTGTGCAACAAATGCAAGGTTTGCATTTTACGGAGCCTCTATATATATTTATGTCAAAGAGAGCCCACTAAGAACACCATACACCAAACCCAAGCAATTAATGATTCATTTAATGCTCTATGGTTGGTGTTTATTAAGTGCTCTAAGTTTTGGCTTGGCTACTACGTGAGACAAGATATCTCATCTCTACACTAAGTTCCAACAGTTGTCGGTCGGTAGCTACAACCATGGCTACCATTGCCTTCTCCTTCATCCTTCTCTTCTCTTTCTTCACCCTCACCTCTAGAAAATGTCACCCATATGATGAAAAAGCCCTCTGCCATGCTGTTGTAACACCCTCGAATTTGGAAAGAGCAACTAATTAAAATTTTCGATAATACTTTCACAATAACAGAATTTATCCCTACAATCCAAAATGGGAAATACCTTAATTTAAAATCTATGATTATTCTCAAACAATATATAACTCAAAACTTAATAAGAAGGCTAAGTTCACCACGGGTGTTACTTAATCCAATTATAAGTTACTAATCCCAATGAAGAATGCGGAACATCCCCTAAGCTATTCACCTCACGAGCACCTTAGTAGCACACGACATTTCCAACGTGTCACTAGAACTACTCCCAACCTGAGACCTGTTGCACATGCCGACAAATAAAAGGGTTAGGCTAACGCCTAGTGAGTTCAAGAGTTTATAGCATGATTTATATAATTTGTAGAAAGAAGGTTTGCGACATAAATCATGATTTTCAAAAGAGTTTATGAAAGGATGTAAACAACTCATTTTCCAACGCACCCAAAATCTAGGAGAAAAGTTCCCACAATGTATAAAGCGTTTTCTGAAATGAATTCCAACTCCAACTCACTCAAAACATGTTTAGACGTAAATATCCCAAGAATTATAAACATGGACAAAATTCCAATATTTAAAACATTCAAATAGGATGAGGCATATCATTTTGCCAATAAACCATGAATACATTTCATATATAAATAAAGAGTGTCACCGAAAATATGGATAAAAATACTACCCAAGAACAACACCTTTCGGTTACGGGGGAGACCCGATTCCATCTTGGTGACAAGAACACGTGACTGGTGTCACCGCCATATAGACATCACAACCTCAAACCATAAATAAATTGCCTTGATTGCATACCCCGCAGAGTTACACACCTCAAGGACTTACGGGGACCATATTGCATATCCACCCTAGACGAGTTACACCTCAAGGACTTCAATGTCCCTTATTGCCTACTCGCTAGTGGCCCCCATGGCCTACGCATATAACCATGCGTCCCCATAGTCCACTCCTCGTGCACAAAGAGATAGACCATCAAATAAAGACTGACTCATATGCCTATGGATCCAATGCAACACAGTCTACCAAACATGCTCAACCCAAAATGATTAAAACACCCACGCATGTTGTTAGACAACCTAGGGGGGGTAAGGTTGTATTTAAAACTTTTACTTTCAAAAATTCTTTTATAAAAATATCTTAATAATGTAAATACAACAGAGTATATGAAAACACAACAGATACGTATAAATACAGGATAGTATAAATATAGTAAATAAAGCAGAGTATAAATGCAATGAATATACAATAATTATATAAACAGATATAATTAAATGCACAGCGGAAATATAAAGAGATAAGGGATAGAGATACTTGACACGGAGATTTAGTGATTTACCACAACTTGGTAAATCACTAGCCGAGACACTTCCCGACACGATCCAATAAACGTATTCTTTACGGTAGAATACAAACCAAATACAAAGGAAAGCAATAGGCTCTCAAGCTTTAGCTTATCGAGATATACAGGATCACACACCCGTTATTCAAACACTTACAAGAGGAGTATAACTCACAATGGTAATCACTCTTGTATAATATTTATCACTTGGATATTTTATAAAAACGTTTTATAAAATAAATATGTAGTGATAATATGTAGTATGGAATATTAGTTGGGAGAGATCAGATGGATAGATGGCAGTGTGTTGTTGATCTGTTATATTATTCTTCTCCACCATCGCATGCATTATATAGCAACTCTTCCAACGGAAACAATGCATCCGCGGTATACCGCCAAAAGCACGCGGTATACCGTGCAGTAATAAAAGTACTTTTGCAGAAGAGAAAGTCAACCCTGCAAAACAAACGTAAACTTGTACCCGCGGTATACCTGCTAAACACCGCGGTATACCGCCCAGACAAAAGTACGACCAATCAATCAGAGATCTACAGTAAGCCGCCGCGGTATACCTGCTGAACCTCGCGGTATACCTGCGTCAGAAAAGGACAGTTTCTCAAAAACCTTATTTAATTAAAATCATTTATGGTTTTTAGAAATATCCAAGTGGTATATTATTTTAGGGTGTTTATCATTATAAATTATAAACACTAATGACAACGAAAATCTTCCGTCTTGAACTCTTCAGATAAAATCTTCGTGTTCTTCAAGAACTGTACACTTGGATTGGATTGTTAGATAAACAATAATACGGTGTGTTTGTAATCATCAAAATAAATATATATAAATATATAGAGATGTGGTACACTTGCACCAACAATCTCCCCCTTTTTGATGATGACAAACACAACCGCTAAGCATGAGCATATGCGGTTTCTCTCCCCCGTTTGTCGAAACAAAAAGGGTCAAGAAAGACGGTATGCTTCCCCTCGAGAGATGCTCCCCCTCAAAATATGCATATAATTGAGGTAGCATAAACTCATGGGTAAAGATAATAAAACGCTCCCCCTCAAATTAATAACGATATTAATTGTTGATTTTAAAAAATTTGAGGGAAAAAAAATATGCATAAAAAAATACGCATATAATTGACATGAAACAAAATAACCAAAAAGAAACACTTGCACCAAAAAAGGATCTTAAGGTTTCGATTTTTCGGTTAATTTTATGTGAGCAAAAAAAAATTACCACGTATTATGTCCTCGTCAGGGAACACGTATTATATCCTCGTCAGGAAACACGTATTATATTCTCGTCAGGAAACACGTATTATATCCTCGTTAGGAAACACGTATTATATCCTCGTCAGGAAACACGTATTATATCCTCGCCAGGAAACACGTATTATATCCTCGCCAGGAAACACGTATTGTATCCTCGTCAGGAAACACGTATTATATCCTCGTCAGGAAACACGTATTATATCCTCGTCAGGAAACACGTATTTTATCCTCGTCAGGAAACACGTATTGTATCCTCGTCAGGAAACACCTACAAAAAGGCAAAGAAAATTTTTCGTGGTACCCTTTTCTTATGGGTCCTTTTAACAGTTAGTATAAAACATAAACTGCAAATAAAAAAATTAAAATATGTTGTCGACATAAAATAAAACATGACAACATACAATCCACAAAATTTGTTTAAAACCACAAACGCATCCCACCGGGATTGTCATTGCTAAACATTCCTTTCGGAACCCATTTTTTAACCATTTTAATTTTGCGATTGTATTTATCATACACATAAAATGGAGCATGCACATTTGCATTATTATTAGGTCTAGAATATTTATCATTATACATGCGAGCATACGGTTTCCTCGGTACATAATTTATATTATTCACTTTGTGTACATACGGAGGTTTTTGCACATATTGATTTCTTGTACTTACTTTAGGTGATTCATAATGTCTTCTAATTGGCATACAAGAACATTTATTTTTGCACGTATCGGAACCAATACCTTTTCTACATTTTATACGGTTAGGCATATTTAGCATGTTAAAAATTTTTTCATTACTATTTTGAAAAGCATTTGCTAATAAATTATCTTTTTCATGCGATTTACATTTTGCTTTTAAACAAGCAATTTCATCTTCAAGAATATTGCATTTACCACATACAACTTTTTCACATGTTATTTTCTCTAAACATGCAATTTTATCATTTAAGACAATGCAAGATTTGCAAACAATATTTTCGCATGCTTTCTTTTCTAAAGTGATAACTTTATCATTTAACTCATTTTTGATTTTATTATCACATGCAATGGTTTGTTTACAATTATTCAACTCATTTTGACATAATAATAATTCTTCTTTTAATTTAGCATTCTCATTTTTATAACTATTTACGAGAACAATCAATTTTTGAAAAGAGACATTTAACATATCAATATCATCATCGTTATCACTACAACTAGAATAACTTGAGTATGAAGTACATACCTCTTTCTCGCAGTCGACGATGAGACAAGTTTCTTCATTTCTTTGATCTCGGGTTTCGTCTCTCTTTTCTTTTGAGTTTTCACCATAGGTGATGTTCAAGTTCTCCCAAATATCACGAGCAGTTTCAAAGAGATAAACACGCTCAATATCATCGTTAGTAAGAACCGAAAAGAGAAGATTTTTGGCTTCATAATTTAAACAACAATTATCCTTATCTTCTTCGGACCATTCCGAGCTAGGTTTTTCAACAACTTTGTTGTTTTGAAATTTTGTGGGTTTGAAATTTCCTTTAATAATAATATCCCAAATATTTTGATTTATCCCACGAACATAACGTTCAAAAGAATTTGCCCAAAGATCAAAATTTTCGAAATCAATAAGAAGAGATTTAGAAAACCAAGCATTTTGTTGAGCCATTAAATAAAAGATATAACTTTAAAAAATTTAAACAGATAATTTTTGAAAGCCCTGCTCTGATACCAATTGTTAGACAACCTAGGGGGGGGTAAGGTTGTATTTAAAACTTTTACTTTCAAAAATTCTTTTATAAAAATATCTTAATAATGTAAATACAACAGAGTATATGAAAACACAACAGATACGTATAAATACAGGATAGTATAAATATAGTAAATAAAGCAGAGTATAAATGCAATGAATATACAATAATTATATAAACAGATATAATTAAATGCACAGCGGAAATATAAAGAGATAAGGGATAGAGATACTTGACACGGAGATTTAGTGATTTACCACAACTTGGTAAATCACTAGCCGAGACACTTCCCGACACGATCCAATAAACGTATTCTTTACGGTAGAATACAAACCAAATACAAAGGAAAGCAATAGGCTCTCAAGCTTTAGCTTATCGAGATATACAGGATCACACACCCGTTATTCAAACACTTACAAGAGGAGTATAACTCACAATGGTAATCACTCTTGTATAATATTTATCACTTGGATATTTTATAAAAACGTTTTATAAAATAAATATGTAGTGATAATATGTAGTATGGAATATTAGTTGGGAGAGATCAGATGGATAGATGGCAGTGTGTTGTTGATCTGTTATATTATTCTTCTCCACCATCGCATGCATTATATAGCAACTCTTCCAACGGAAACAATGCATCCGCGGTATACCGCCAAAAGCACGCGGTATACCGTGCAGTAATAAAAGTACTTTTGCAGAAGAGAAAGTCAACCCTGCAAAACAAACGTAAACTTGTACCCGCGGTATACCTGCTAAACACCGCGGTATACCGCCCAGACAAAAGTACGACCAATCAATCAGAGATCTACAGTAAGCCGCCGCGGTATACCTGCTGAACCTCGCGGTATACCTGCGTCAGAAAAGGACAGTTTCTCAAAAACCTTATTTAATTAAAATCATTTATGGTTTTTAGAAATATCCAAGTGGTATATTATTTTAGGGTGTTTATCATTATAAATTATAAACACTAATGACAACGAAAATCTTCCGTCTTGAACTCTTCAGATAAAATCTTCGTGTTCTTCAAGAACTGTACACTTGGATTGGATTGTTAGATAAACAATAATACGGTGTGTTTGTAATCATCAAAATAAATATATATAAATATATAGAGATGTGGTACACTTGCACCAACACATGTAAATATCAATAGTGAGCAATAAAATGCGTCAAGTTGCAATAAATGCAAACCATAAATAAAACTCCACATTGAGCCATTTAAAATCGGACAAATGTTCCTAAACTTTCTCAAAGACAAACCCGAGCAATATGCTCCAAATTCGCTAGACCCTTATATAACGGTCATCATCGCGTAAAATGAGTTTTAACAACAGTTGGGTAAACAAGTACCCCAAAATCGTTATTAAACCAAAACCCGACACAGTTAAAAAAAAGGGTTTCCCAAAAGGACTCATACCCTTAACATCCTCAAAACGACCCTTGATATTAATTTATACTTTTCCAAATGGTTTATAAAATAAATTACACTAACATGATTAAACCGTTATATAGACTTCATTTTGAACAATTAATCTTTCAAAGACATATTATGATTTCTACATATCAAATATTCCAAGAATCCCAAATATGGGTGTTTTACAACATTTATGAAGATAAATACTCCAAAAGGGTTAAACTAACCATGTACTTCAACAATTGGTAATTTCAAGTAAAACACACAAACATTTGGAAAATACTATTTTTGGCATGTACAAAGTTTTCACAAATCAACTTGAACTCACCTTGCTAGATTTAGGCTAAATCTAGAATTTCTCCAAACGTAAGCTCCTTTGACGAAGTTTGTATCCTCAAGCCAAAACCTCCAAAAACCTAAATTCATAACTTCCAACCATGAATATTCATATTCAACCACTTTAAAGCCATTCCGCAAACATCTTATATCAAAATCTCCATTTTGACCAAAATCCCAATATTAACCTAACTTCTCCAAAATCATCCAAACCGAAATTGGAGAAACAAAACACTAGAAGATCATCAACGGAACATTTATAACTCATATGAAAGTATAGAGGCTAGGAGGATGAACTCACCACTTAGGTTTTGATGAAAACCTAGAAAACCCAAAAAATATCTAGTGTTGTGGATGAAACTTGCTCTTGCATCAATAACTGAAATCACTAGCATAAAGTGGATAAGAAACACATTAATTTCCAAGAAAAGCCCCAAAATCGGTTAGGGTTTGTGAGGAAAGAAGGAAAACGATTTGGGAGAGAAAAGGGAAGAGATTTGAGAGACTTACCACCACCAAACACCCTTGCATCTTCCTATGAACTTCAAAACTCTTTCCAGATCCTTGAAGAGCTCTCAAAATCGGAACCATAGCAACTTGAATCGCCAAAATCGGAGTTGAAATGAGATAGATATGAAGAAATGAAGTTTGGGGTGTGAATTTCGTATTTGAAAGCAACCAGGTACCCGTCCGCGACAATGACACGGTCATAGTCGCTGGTCATAGTCGCACAAGGTGTACCGTAGGCTGTACCCTTGGCGCGACAATGACACGCGACAATGACATGGTCATAGTCGCTGGTCATAGTAGCTCCGCGGTACCGAAACTGTTTTGGCCATAACTTCTTCGTTATAGCTTCGTTTTCGCTCCGGAAAGGCTCGTTGAACTCGTATTCGAATTCCCCATCCAACAAGACCATAAAATCTAAGATTTAAACCAAAATCCTATTTTTCATATTTTTCTTAAAAGACCGGTTTCACACTGATTCGAAATTGAACTTATCCGAAAATTACGGGTGTTACAATCCTCCCAACCTTAGAATGATTTCGTCCTCGAAATCTACATCCTCTACAACCCAAGGTTAATCCGACTGACCGCCGACCATAATTCATCCATTCCTAACTGGAATCCAAATTTCCCACACCGTCTATAAAGACAATTCCTCGAATAATTTTCTTTCCAGCAAGACCCCTTCAAGTACACGTTACTTAAGTCCGGAAGAACACTCTAACCACTGGAGTAACTCCTAGTTAGACGTCTCCGGTTGTCTCCCAACCTTAAAGTGTCCCATACCTCTCGATTTCAGTTTCAATCCGTAAATCACTCCAAGATTTGTTCACTAATGAACCCAACAGACTCATTAATTCCGATCATTCCTACCATTGACTGTCGCTTAACTCCAACGAGTTCTAATAGACTCCAAAATCCGTCTCAACATAAATCATCGACCAACAAGTTCATTAACCATACACAAGGTTATTCCACCAAAACCACTCCTCACAATTGAGCATCTTACGGTTACTACCACCATCACCATCATTCTTTTAAAATCGGACTACAATCCCCCGATTACACTAACGGTTTCCGACCTCAAACCCACAAAGGTTGACACCTAGTTATACCACCAAGTTTTGAACTCTAACAGGACTCCACATACGAGTTCCGCTTACCGAGTGTTTCCACGAAACTAAGGTTGTCAACAAAACGGTTATACCAACCTCAACATGCGTTACCGCAAGTCTAACCCTCCAATTACCACAAACACATTGACCTTGCTACCGATATCATCTGGCCTATAATACTAACACGCGTGGAATACCCAACCTTCCACCGACGAAGTGCTACACGCACTTACCCTTAACTGGGTTACTTACCCTTTTCAAGGTCCTAACGAGTTCAAGGTTTTCAAGTGCGTTATTCAATAAATATGCCAATTAATCAAAACCATTCACAAAATTTCAATGTAAAGATTTTCATATCAAATAAATCGTACGCATAGAAAACTACTATCGTTAATTCGGTAGTTACACAAAAATGGACACGCTCGTCCCACATATGAAAATCATGTTGAAAATTATTCCATTGCAGTTCCGTTTACCCACAAAACGCAAAATCGAAATAAACAATTTCTTTAAAATAAACCGCCACGGTTCTAGTATGGATTGACTCATGACCTGCATGTAAAGTAACTGCTCGACCTTAAACAGGGTGCAACAAAAAGGTGTGCGCGTATTTCAAAAGAAGTCCCAAATGACATTTGACTCCAAAATTTCCTTTCTAACCATAAGATGGCATGGAACAAGGTTTACCAATCGAAATCTGCGCGTGCCAATTTATTTTACAAAAACGATGGAACGATTCATAAATGCACTTTGGTCACAACATAAAACGACTCGTGTCCGTTTCAAGTTTAAAATCAAAACCAATATGTTTCCATCATTTGAAGATATGGACTAAAACATTATGAGGGAACCTCAAATTGGGGTAGGCATGCAAGCTTGTAACACCTACCGAGAATTTTCTTGAAATGAAATAACATGCAACAAATAGTTCACGACAAAGTTTCAAAAGATGAACTTCTTTAAATCCATTTCTAAAATTTTCTCATCCGGTCATGCGATGACACATGAGTAAAACGTTCCTGACAAGGTTTGCACACATCAATGTGTTTTCCAAAAACTTAGGAGAAAGATAAGAGCTAGTAAATGGTTGATACTAAACAAGGTTTAACCCGACTTCAAATCCCGAATTGCACCAACGGTGCGCGTCAATGTTCAAAAACATAAGAAATTCCACGCACCATAGTTTTAGGCAAACAATTTTCTAAAATCTTCATCATGAAGCATTTTCCTCAAAGTTTCGTATTTGGAACATAAAACGTTAAAACGTCAATGCTTAAAATGTATTTGTTAAAATACTCAAAATACACATTTCCTCCCAAAACCAAAAGGTTTTCAATTTTCCAAAATATTCTTCGAACTAAAGTTGACCAAATGTCAACGGCTCACACCTTTGTATCTTCAAAATGTAGTATATTGTGAACTATGCATGATCTCTACAATACTAACGCATATTTTGACCAAATGGTCTTCATTTGTGCAATGAGTTAATAAAACATTTTCATGCACGATTGGTTTAACAAAGTGTTGAGAAGCAATGTTTACCAAGCGATGCATACCCCTAGTCGATATAATATGTTTACTTGAAATGTTAATAAAACAATCAACTGACTAAATGCGCACTAAGTAAATTGTACAAAGTACTACCAAGGTGTTCATTCATGCATTTCTTACGTCATGTATAAATCGATCCATACATTGAACTAGTTGCAACGAAATACATGTTAACACAAATCTTTGAAAGGGGACTTACGCGACACTAAAGTTCCAAACTCATCACCTTTGGTCGCCTTATGGCATAAAATTAACATTTCTCAAGAAAGCTCGAGTGGGACAAAATGCCCAACATAACTCATAAATTTTCCGCATAAGTAAATGGAGTAAGCACGTTGTGGAATTACACTCACGCGACTCAATACGTCATAAAACAAACTCTATGAAATCCAATGGGCTCAATAATCTCAAGTCTATATAATGACACCAAACATTATGCTTCTAAAAGTCAAAATTGCAATAGGCAAAACCATGACTAAAACCCCAAAATCCAAAAAAAATTCCCTTCTTGCTGTAATTCGATATAAACAACATTGTTTAACAAACTCACATTAAACAAATTCTCCAAAATAGATTTATATAGACATCATGGAAGATAACTTTCCGTCCAAACTCTAACACATATGGAGGAGATCCAATGTTAAAGTCATAAGCCGTAGTTACTTGCCCAACATCTTAAATATCATAAAAATATGGATATCACTGTACCCGAAAGAAACGTTGGACAATAACGAAATAAAGAAAAACAAGTCCCGACGGAGTTTGCAACTCCCGCAATAAAATGGTTTCATGTACGTTCAAAACTATGATTTAAAATCTTGTGTGTGTGCTAAACATTTTCCAAATTTGTAACACAATCCCTATAAGGATTTGAAACACAATAAGTAATTGATGCAATTTATTTTCAAACTAAATTTTGTGCATAACTTAGTCGGCACTCAACGTCTCAACCCATGCTCCTCTAAATCCCTCTGGTCCACTATTGTCATCCGGATAGTCAAACCTCTTAAGGCTAGTTGGAAATTACATACGGTTTTTCCTTGAATCAAGGTCGGTTCAATAAGTCTATGGTTCTAATCCAACCATCAATCTTGACCCAAAGCGGTCTACTTAAAACAATTATCATGCTTATTGTCACTCTAAGTGACTATTGCTAGAATCGTCCATCTATCCCAACGACTACTAGCTTAGAAGCTGCTTCACTACCCACAACGATCATCACATTAAACCAATTCAAGTATGCACATGTACTAGTAGGTTCACCATGACACTGGACAGGTGTCACCGTACATGAATATCCTTGTTACTCTCGACGTGAATCTCGTTCCTAACAACTTCTATTGACCTCAAAACATCCTATCTTAAAGTGCCTAATGGTGAATTTCACTCTCATTTACCTAAAAGAACGCTAGTTTGAGTCTAGGTATCCAAAATCAACACCTAATTCTCTCAAACTTATGCTCTGATACCAACTTGTAACACCCTCGAATTTGGAAAGAGCAACTAATTAAAAATTTCGATAATACTTTCACAATAACAGAATTTATCCCTACAATCCAAAATGGGAAATACCTTAATTTAAAATCTATGATTATTCTCAAACAATATATAACTCAAAACTTAATAAGAAGGCTAAGTTCACCACGGGTGTTACTTAATCCAATTATAAGTTACTAATCCCAATGAAGAATGCGGAACATCCCCTAAGCTATTCACCTCACGAGCACCTTAGTAGCACACGACCTTTCCAACGTGTCACTAGAACTACTCCCAGCCTGAGACCTGTTGCACATGCCGACAAATAAAAAGGGTTAGGCTAACGCCTAGTGAGGTCAAGAGTTTATAGCATGATTTATATAATTTGTAGAAAAAAGGTTTGCGACATAAATCATGATTTTCAAAAGAGTTTATGAAAGGATGTAAACAACTCATTTTCCAACGCACCCAAAATCTAGGAGAAAAGTTCCCAAAATGTATAAAGCGTTTTCTAAAATGAATTCCAACTCCAACTAACTCAAAACATGTTTAGACGTAAATATCCCAAGAATTATAAACATGGACAAAATTCCAATATTTAAAACATTCAAGTAGGATGAGGCATAGAATTTTGTTAATAAACCATGAATACATTTCATATATAAATAAAGAGCATCACCGAAAATATGGATAAAAATACTACCCAAGAACAACACCTTTCGGTGACGGGGGAGACCCGATTCCATCTTGGTGACAAGAACACGTGACTGGTGTCACCGCGATGTTGATGGATTACAACTCAAGTCCCGGTCTTAGTTCCCATGCCATATAGATATCACAACCTCAAACCATAAATAAATTGCCTTGATTGCATACCCCCGCAGAGTTACACACCTCAAGGACTTACGGGGACCATATTGCATATCCACCCTAGACGAGTTACACCTCAAAGACTTTAAAGTCCCTTATTGCCTACTCGCTAGTGGCCCCCATGGCCTACGCATATAACCATGCGTCCCCATAGTCCACTCCTCGTGCACAAAGAGATAGACCATCAAATAAAGACTGACTCATATGCCTATGGATCCAATGCAACACAATCTACCAAACATGCTCAACCCAGAATGATTAAAACACCCAAGCATGTAAATATCAATAGTGAGCAATAAAATGCGTCAAGTTGCAATAAATGCAAACCATAAATAAAACTCCACATTGAGCCATTTAAAATCGGACAAATGTTCCCAAACTTTCTCAAAGACAAACCCGAGCAATATGCTCCAAATTCGCTAGACCCTTATATAACGGTCATAATCGCGTAAAATGAGTTTAAACAACAGTTGGGTAAACAAGTACCCCAAAATCGTTATTAATCCAAAACCCGACACAGTTAAACAAAAAGGGTTTCCCAAAAGGACTCATACCCTTAACATCCTCAAAACGACCCTTGATATTAATTTATACTTTTCCAAATGGTTTATAAAATCAATTACACTAACATGATTAAACCGTTATATATACTTCATTTTGAACAATTAATCTTTCAAAGACATGTTATGTATTCTACACATCAAATATTCCAAGAATCCCAAATATGGGTGTTTTACAACATTTATGAAGAGAAATACTGCAAAAGGGTTAAACTAACCAAGTACTTCAACAATTGGTAATTTCAAGTAAAACACACAAACATTTGGAAAATAGTATTTTTGGCATGTACAAAGTTTTCACAAATCAACTTGAACTCACCTTGCTAGATTTAGGCTAAATCTAGAATTTCTCCAAACGTAAGCTCCTTTGACGAAGTTTGTATCCTCAAGCCAAAACCTCCAAAAACCTAAATTCATAACTTACAACCATGAATATTCATATTCAACCACTTTAAAGCCATTCCCCAAACGTCTTATATCAAAATCTCCATTTTGACCAAAATCCCAATATTAACCTAACTTCTCCAAAATCATCCAAACCAAAATTGGAGAAACAAAACACTAGGAGATCATCAATGGAACATTTATAACTCATATGAAAGTATAGAGGCTAGGAGGATGAACTCACCACTTAGGTTTTGATGAAAACCTAGAAAACCCCAAAAATCTCTAGTATTGTGGATGAAACTTGCTCTTGCATCAATAAATGAAATCACTAGCATAAAGTGGATAAGAAACACATTAATCTCCAAGAAAAGCCCCAAAATTGGTTAGGGTTTGTGAGGAAAGAAGGAAAACGATTTGGGAGAGAAAAGGGAAGAGATTTGAGAGACTTACCACCACCAAACACCCTTGTATCTTCCAATGAACTTCAAAACTCTTTCTAGATCCTTAAATAGCTCTAAAAATCGGAACCATAGGAACTTGAATCGCCAAAATCGGAGTTGAAATGAGAGAGATATGAAGAAATAAAGTTTGGGGTGTGAATTTCGTATTTGACAGCAACCAGGTACCCGTCCGCGACAATGACACGCGACAATGACACGGTCATAGTCACTGGTCATAGTCGCACTAGGTGTACCGTAGGCTGTACCCTTGGCGCAACAATGACATGGTCATAGTCGCTGGTCATAGTAGCTCCGCGGTACCGAAACTATTTTGGCCATAACGTTTTCGTTATAGCTCCGTTTTCGCTCCGGAAAGGCTCGTTGGACTCGTATTCGAATTCCCCATCCAACAAGACCATAAAATCTAAGATTTAAACCAAAATCCTACTTTTCATATTTTTCTTAAAAGACCGGTTTCACACTGATTCGAAATTGAACTTATCCGAAAATTACGGGTGTTACAGCTGTCCTCTTGGAAACCCCCCCACCAATGTTGCATCTGGGTCGGTGTCTCGTATCAAGCTCCCAACAACCGTGCCAATAAAATATCACTTTTCGGTCAACTCGATACACCCAACTCTTACTTTTTGGGTACCATATTGTCTTCCCTCTCCAAGCTCCGCCTCCTTGATCGTATTTACCTCCAAAATACCTGCAATTTATCGGGTCCTTTTCCCAGTGTTCTGTTTCATCTACCCAATGTCCAGTACATTTATATCGAGAATAACAAATTATTAGGTCGGTTGTCGAAAAATATTGATTACTTGACCAGACTCTATGTTTGGAGGATAATGGATTCTCTGGGAAAATACCGAATTCGATCTCCAACTTGTCTGAGTTAGGGCAGCGTTCACTGGAAGGAATATGACTACTTAAGAATCTAAAGCTTCTATCTCTAGATCGTAAGGGTTGGGGTAGGGACGTGGGTAGGTGGTCGAGTGAATTAGGCTTTAGTTTTTTTTAAACTAGGAATAAGATAAATAGACAACTTGAAATGATTATAGCTGCTTTAAATCTGACCTCCGTTTAATCATTTATATCAAATTAACTAATACGATAACAAAGATTAATTTTCAAATGAATAATTATAGCTTCTTTATATCTAACATAATACTTAATTATTATCTCTATAAAAACATTGCATTATTGTAACGATCCGATTGTCCCAAACATGCGTCAAATAACATATATTGCATAACATCGTTACATAACAAAAGATACATCATATAACAATTACGGTCCATTAGTCTTTACAATCATTAACTACTTCATTACAAACTTTTGCTAGTAAATTTACATCATTATTATTAACAAAGTCGTAACTACAAAATATATCATAGTCTTCCCAAAAACATAAGTCCTCCAAAAGCTATTCACGGATTATCCTTCTTACTTGCTCTTACTTGATCCACGACCTGGAATACATATTTTTAAAACAAAAATGAGGGTTAGACCTAGAGGTCTAGTGAGAAAATCCCTGTCAGTTTTAAAACCATTTGCACAAACGCCATATACATAACACAAATATGAATACCAATTATGACTCATGCATTGTGTACTTTTCTATCTCATTCTCTTGGCCATATTAATTGTTTGCGAGCCAAGTAATCAATTTACTCCGTTGTACTAAATACAGCCAACACCGCTGTCCCTCTGTACAGCCAACCCCACCGGTCCTAAGCCCGGCCAACTTGACCTCATGTAGTGTAATACTCATATAAACATAATATGCACATTATTACACTAATCATCACATTCTTGTTTGCTTATCAAAACTTTTCCCAGTCTTTTCCAAAAGATTCAGCTTTCACCCCCGATTCACAGTATCTGAAACAATTAGATACAAATATCTCTTTACAAAATAGAACACATAAGTCTTACTAAAGCTAAGAACTCTAGATAACTGTAATCCTCAAATGTTACCCCGAAACCCGAACTTAAGTCGAGCCCACAATATATTCGGTCCCCATTCATTCCCTATCCAAGAGTCAACAAAACACAAGCCACTGGATACTCAAAAGTATCTGAATTCTCAAAAATGACCAAACAGCTAAGGTTTCCGGATACTACAGAACTATCCGGACAACTCAAACAATTCAGACAGCACAACTTTCCGGACAATCTAAATAAACCGGACAACACCACTTTCCGGACGACATAAACAATCCGGACGATACCCGGAAACCAAAGAAATCCGGACACCATCCGGTAACTAATATCATCCGGAAACCATGGAAAAGAGGAACTTACCGGGTAGTTGATTCGTCCGGACACCATAAGAACAACTTCCGGACATTATCGAAAGAGACTATCGGACACCACCATGCTGTGTCCGGAAACCTTTGTCGGTTTACCCCATTTTTACCCAGATTCAACAGAAATTATTACCAGACATGAAGTCGACTATTCTACTCCGATAGAAACTATCTATTAGCAATTACAAACATAAAAAACAAAGAAAACATACCTCAAATCACTTCCAAGTACACCAAATTGAAGCCCTAGCCACAAAACCTTTCTTTCTTCTTCTTCTCTACTCAAAACACACACACACACACACTAAAACTGATTTTAATTTCTGCTATTTGAAAATATCTGAAGCTTAAAGGGGTAATATCCAACTATTTTTACCATCTAGACCTTGAACTAATCATAAATGACCAAAAACACCTTTAACTTGTAATTTAACCCAAACTTACCCTAAACTTCCAATTTTAAAGTTAACAAAATTTAACGGAAAGGAGGATTTAACTAACGAACTTACCCGGGGTATTACATCATCTCCCCCTTAAAAGAATTCCGTCCCGGAATTCGGTTAGGCAAAAAGGTACGGGTATTTAGTTCTCATTTCTGATTCTGATTCCTATGTAGCATCCTGCCCTTTGTGATGTCGCCACTGTACTTTTACTTGTCTGATCTCCTTATTCCGCAAAACCTTAACTTTATGGTCAACAATGGCTTCAGGTTCCTCCACATAATTCAGCTTTTCATCAACTTGTATATCTGGTAGAGAAACTGCCTGATCTGGCGTAACCAAACACATTCAAAAATTTGATACGTGAAAGGCGTTGTGAATCCTGCTTAACTCTGACGGAAGATCTAACATGTAGGCTACTTCCCCGATTCTTTCTGTAATTGCAAACGGTCCAATGTACTATGGGCTCAGTTTACCTTGTTTCCCAAATCGAATGACTCCTTTCCAAGGCGAGACTTTTAACATTACGAAATCTCTAACTTGGAATTCTAACGGTTTTCTGTCTGTCTTGAGCCACTTTCAATCGTTCCCGAATCTGAGAAATCTTATCCGCGGTTAACTGAACTATATCTGGCCCTGCTAACTGTTTCTCTCCCACTTCGTTCAAACACAGAGGCGTTCGGCATTTTCTACCATACAGAGCTTCAAACGGTGCTGCTTGAATGCTGGACTGATAACTGTTGTTGTAGGCAAATAAAATCAATGGTAAGTGCTTATCCCACGATCCCCCAAAGTCAACAATGCAGACCCGTAACATATCTTCCAAGGTCTGAATCGTTCGTTCACTCTGGCCGTCAGTTTGAGGATGATACGTTGTACTTAACTTTATCTGCGTTCCCATTTCTTTTTGAAAACTTCTCCAGAATCTTGAGGTAAAACGACTGTCACGATCAGAAATAATCGAGATTGGAACTCCATGTCGAGTTACTATTTCATTGATATATAATTTGGCTAGTCTTTCCAACGAATAGGTTTCTTTTATCGGTAGAAAGTGAGTAGACTTTGTCAATCTGTCAACGATCACCCAAATTGCATCAAACCCCTTAGGAGTCCTTGGTAGCTTCATGATGAAATCTGTAGTAATCTGATCCCACTTCCACAGAGGTATTTATAAACGTTGTAACTGACCAAAAGGCTTTTGATGTTCAATCTTTACTTTCTTACAAGTGGTACAACCTTCCACATGTTGGGCAATACTTCTTTTCATTCCCGGCCACCAGTAAAACTGTCGTAGATCTTTATACATCTTATTCGTACCTGGATGAATAGAGAAACGAGATTGATGAGCTTCTTGTAGTACCCGATCACGTAAACCACCCAAATGAGGCACCCAAATTCTGTTTCTCAGACACAGTAACCTACGATCATCTGTTGTGAGTGTTGCTGACATGCCTACTAACCGTTCTGGTTTCAAGTGTTCTGCTTGAAAGGCTTCTACTTGACACTTCTTCAATTCGTCAAAGATGTTAGGTAGGAGTTCAACTCGTAGTGTAATGGCCTTTATTGTTCCACTCCTTTCTTGACGACTCAGTACATCAGCTACCACATTCGCCTTTCCCGGATGATAAAGAATTTCATAGTCGTAGTCATTCACCAGTTCTAACCATCTTCTTTGTCTCATATTTAATTCCCGTTGATCGAAAAGATGTTGGAGACTCTTATGATCGGTATAAATTTGACACTTAGAACCGTAGAGATAATGTCTCCAAATCTTTAGCGCGAAAACAACTGCTGCAAGTTCCATGTCGTGTGTAGGATACTGCCGTTCATGATCCTTCAGTTGACGAGAAGCATAAGCAATAACTTTCCCACGCTGCATTAATACACATCCCAATCCCAGTTTGGAGGCATCACTGTAAACAACAAAGTCATCGGAACATTCAGGTAGTGACAGAATCGGTGCGCTACAAAGTCTTTCTTTCAAAATTCTGAATGCTTCATCTTGTTCTGCTTTCCATTCAAACTTTATATTCTTTCGGGTCAGCTTGGTTAAAGGCGTAGCGATACGAGAGAAATCTTGTATGAACTTTCGATAGTAGCCGGCTAAACCCAGAAAACTTCGTACCTCGGTTGGTGTTCTCGGCGGTTTCCACTTTTCAATCGCTTCTATTTTCATCGGATCAACTTGAATGCCTTTTTCTGAAACTATATGTCCCAGAAACTGAACTTCCCATAGCCAAAATTCACATTTAGAAAATTTAGCATACAACTGTTCCTTCTTCAACAACTCCAAAATCAAACGAAGATGTCGTGCGTGCTCTTCTTCTGATCGAGAGTAGATAAGGATATCATCGATAAACACAATAACGAAGTTATCAAGATATGACTTACATACTCGATTCATTAAATCCATTAAAGCAGCTGGGGCGTTCGTCAGTCCAAAAGGCATCACTAAGAATTCATAGTGACCATACCTTGTGCGAAAAGCAGTTTTCAGAACATCTTCTTCTTTAACCTTCAGTTGGTGATAACCAGATCTCAGATCAATCTTGGAGAAATAGCATGCTCCAACTAGTTGATCAAAGAAGTCATCAATTCTGGGAAGCGGATACTTGTTCTTGATCGTGCGCTTATTCAGTTCCCGGTAATCAATGCACATCCTCATCGAACCATCCTTCTTTTTCACAAACAGAACTGGTGCTCCCCACGGTGAAGAACTGGGTCTGATGAAGCCCTTATCTGAAAGATCTTGCAGTTGCGTCATCATTTCCTTCATTTCCGGAGGTGCCAGACGATACGGTGCACGGGCAACATGAGCGGCTCCAGGAATCAGATCTATTCCAAACTCTACTTGTCTAACGGGCGGAAGACTATGCAAGTCTTCTGGAAAAACTTCCGGAAATTCACTAACAACAGGAATATCTTCCAACTTATTCTTTTCTAGCTTAGTATCTATCACATAAGCTAAGTAACTCGGGCAGCCTTTATTAACACATTTACGAGCTTTCATCATAGAGATAAGGCAAGACTGATGATTTCTACGGTCACCATAAATCACTACCGGTCCCTTCTCAGGTAAAACAACATTAATCAATTTCTTATCACAAACTATACTAGCCTGATTCTCGGCTAACCAATCCATTCCCACTACCACATCAAATTCAATCAAAGCTATAGGAAACAACTGGATAGGTACTCCACATCCATCTATATTTATCACACAACTATCAAATACCTCTTTAACCAGTACTTGGTTATCATTTGCAGTATCTACCATTAAAGCATGATCTAACACTTTAGGCTTTAAATGCATGTAAGCAGCAAAACAAGGCGACACAAATGATCGGTTTGCACCGGAGTCAAATAACACTTTAGCACGTGTAGAGTTTATCAAAAATGTACCTGTAACCACATCAGGAGTTTCCTCCGCTTCTTGCGTTTTCATCTGAAAGGCACGACCCCTTGCTCGTGGTAACTCTGGCCTTGGTACTATTGGCCTAATACCCGTTGGTCTTACCGACGTACCACCCTGCTGTACTCTCCCCAGTGGACAATCAGACTGAAGGTGATCATGAGAATTGCACGAGAAACAAAATCTAATTACCCGACAGTCTTTAGCAATATGACCGGTCTTTCCACACTTGTAACAGACTCGAGGATCAACTTGACAACTTCCTTGATGAAAACGGTGGCACTTTGGACAAGGTCTTTCAGCTGATCTGAAAGGCGTACGACTATCAAATCTCTGAAACCTGGACTTCTTTGGATCATATTGTGTCCCTTCCCATTTTCTCTTCCCAGTACTCTTATCACCAGTATCTCTCCCTCTATCCCGTTCCACATTTTCCGCGGCATCTACTGCGGCTGAGAAGGTTTCCGGTCCCTTTGCAATCACTAGACTTCGGATTTCTGACTTTAATCCGAAGATAAACCTTTCCATCTTCAGTGCCTCCGTGGCAACGTAATATTCAGCGAATCGAGACTTCTCCAGAAAACGAGCAGTGTAATCCCTAACCGATAAACTTCCCTGTTGCAGGTTCATGAACTCTTCCTCCAGTTGTCTAACTGCTGCTTGAGGACAAAACTGTCTTTTGAAAGCTGTAGTGAATTCGTCCCAAGAAAAAGTAGAATATACATTAGATCCTCTAGAGGTAATGAGAGCTTCCCACCAATATAGAGCATCTGCTTTCAACATCACGGTCCCGTATAGCACTCTATCTTCTTCGGCGCACTTGCTGGTCTTAAAGACAGCTTCTATCTCTTTTAGCCACCTTATGGCCTTCACTGGATCTCTTTCTCCTGCGTAGGTTGGAGGTTTGCAACTTAGAAACATCTTATAGTCACACTTCCTTGGCACTGGTATGACAGTAGGTGTAATGGGCATCTCGTCTTCCACACTAGGATCTGGTATTTCAGTTTCAGTATTACGCGTGCGGTCGAACATAGCTTGTATACTCGCTTGCGGTCTTCCTATTTCAGCCGTCAAATCGTTTCTAGTAACAAATTCAGTACCTTGCATCTGAACTCTGCCTCCTGTTCTGCCCCTACCTCGTTCTCCTCCTCTTCCCCTTGTCCCAACTGTTGGTTTCGTTCTATTAGGGCTTCCTCCTCCCTCTCTATTCGTATTTCGAGTACCGCTTGCCATTCTGTAGATTCAGACAAGATTAATATACACATAAGCACATACCCCATATAATAAGGTATTCCAGTTCAAACATGTACCTGTAAGTTCACAATTACACTGGCCAGGTGTAATTCGAAATTACCTTACATGATGTTCCTTCTACCTTTTATATTTAGCATCCCAAGGTTCTAAAATAATAGGGACATCCTACTTCACATGCAGTTTAAGTCTAGGTATGGATCCGAATACCTAAATCCCTTAAACTAGGGCTCTGATACCATCTTTAATGACCCGATTGTCCCAAACATGCGTCAAATAACATATATTGCATAACATCGTTACATAACAAAAGATACATCATATAACAATTACGGTCCATTAGTCTTTACAATCATTAAGTACTGCATTACAAACTTTTGCTAGTAAATTTACATCATTATTATTAACAAAGTCGTAACTACAAAATATATCATAGTCTTCCCAAAAACATAAGTCCTCCAAAAGCTATTCACGGATTATCCTTCTTACTTGCTCTTACTTGATCCACGACCTGGAATACATATTTTTAAAGCAAAAATGAGGGTTAGACCTAGAGGTCTAGTGAGAAAATCCCTGTCAGTTTTAAAACCATTTGCACAAACGCCATATGGATAACGCAAATATGAATACCAATTATGACTCATGCATTGTGTACTTTTCTATCTCATTCTCTTGGCCATATTAATTGGTTGCGAGCCAACTAATCAATTTACTCCGCTGTACTAAATACAGCCAACACCGCTGTCCCTCTGTACAGCCAACCCCACCGGTCCTAAGCCCGACCAACTTGCACTCATGTAGTGTAATACTCATATAAACATAATATGCACATTATTACACTAATCATCACATTCTTATTCCACATATATGTATTCCAGTTTGAAAACATTTTAAAGAAAAACTCACTTGTTTGCTTATCAAAACTCTTCCAGTCTTTTCCAAAAGACTCAGCTTTCACCCCCGATTCACAGTATCTGAAACAATTAGATACAAATATCTCTTTACCAAATAAAACACATAAGTCTTACTAAAGCTAAGAACTCTAGATAACTCTAATCCTCAAATGTTACCCCCAAACCCGAACTTAAGTCGAGTCCACAATATATTCGGTCCCCATTCATTCCCTATCCAAGAGTCAACAAAACACAAGCCACTGGATACTCAAAAGTATCTGAATTCTCAAAAATGACCAAACAGCTAAGGTTTCCGGATACTACAGAACTATCCGGACAACACAAACAATCCGGACAGCACAGCTTTCCGGACAATCTAAATAAACCGGACAACACCACTTTCCGGACGACATAAACAATCCAGACGATACTCGGAAACCAAAGAAATCCGGACACCATCCGGTAACTAATATCATCCGGAAACCATGGAAAAGAGGAACTTACCGGGTAGTTGATTCGTCCGGACACCATAAGAACAACTTCCGAACACTATCGAAAGAGACTACCGGACACCACCATACTGTGTCCGGAAACCTCTGTCGGTTTACCCCATTTTTACCCAGATTCGACAGAAATTATTACCAGACATGAAATCGACTATTCTACTCCGATAGAAACTATCTATTAGCAATTACAAACATAAAACACAAAGAAAACATACCTCAAATCACTTCCAAATACACCAAATTGAAGCCCTAGCCACAAAACCTTTCTTTCTTCTTCTTCTCTACTCAAAACACACACACACACACACACACTAAAACTGATTTTAATTTCTGCTAAATGAAAATATCTGAAGCTTAAAGGGGTAATATCCAACTATTTTTACCATCTAGACCTTGAACTAATCATAAATGACCAAAAACACCTTTAACTTATAATTTAACCCAAACTTACCCTAAACTTCCGATTTTAAAGTTAACAAAATTTAACGGAAAGGAGGATTTAACTAACGAACTTACCCGGAGTATTACAATTATGAAACCTAAAATAAATCAATTAAACCTAAGTTAAATTATAAAAAAAATATTAAACAAATTATATAAGAAAAAAGTATTGAGATATTTTTCATAAAATCATGGTCTATGGTTAGTTCCTTATTTTTCAAATGTGAGGTCTTGTATTCGAATTTTGTTATGCAAGTTTTTTAGAAACCTATAAATTTGAAATTAGAGGCTAAAAACAAAATGACTTTAACTCGAACCCAGGTTTAATGTGGAAGAAACGTCCTTCAAATCAACTCTACCAACGAAAACTTATGTACTTATTATTGTAGTTTTTTTAAATATATGTGATGACACACGACAAACTTATACTATTGGACATTTTACAAACCTAAATAATTTTATCGAAAAATAGTACGGTGGCACCACTACAGGTTGGCCATAGGTTAACGTAAGATATATGATTAATCAACGGGAACAGCAAACTTCGTCTCCACAAAATCTCGTGATGGAGATCCTACAGGTGTAAAAAACAACGGTGAATCACACGGCGTCGTGAATTCCATCTTCATATCTCCATCCTCCCCATCAACCGTCACAACCTCCTCCTCCTCCTCCGCTAACTGAACACACGACGGCAAGCACACATCTCTCGTCGCCGGTTTCTTTATAAAGTCAACGCCAGACGTTGACTCGATATCGTCTTTGTCTTCCTCTTTAATCGTACAAAGAAACCTCGCCGGTCCATTCGCTTCTAACAGCTTATAAATGTCAACCACTTGGTCTTCCGGCGATGATCCATCTGTATTCTTGTTATCGTGGCCTGCATGGGGTTTCAAGCAGAAGAAGTAGAGTAGCTCCTTTGTTGCAGCGTCATCGGTGAGGAAATCAGGGGATAGGTTGCCGCTGGGAATAGGAGGATGGGAGGTGTGGCGGCGGAAGGAACGACGGCGCCAGTGAACGTAGAGGAGTTGACCGGTGAGAGCAACGACGAATACCACGAAGATTATTATGAGAGCAGTGGCGAGGAAAGTTACACTCATTCTGTTTTTTGTGTGTTAGTTTTGGGTGTTGGAATTAGTTAATTTAGGAGTGGGTGGAATAAAGCAGTTGAAAGTAGGAAGGATAATGGGGCTACCGGCACGGGGTTTGAATGTTTATCGGAAAAGGTGACGAGTGTCGACGTGGTGGTCGATGGTGGAATGGATTGATGGGGACCTGCCAACCACCAGATTAAAATTTTCCAGTGCTTGTTAAGGTGTTAAATAATATTTTCAAAAAGAAAACATATTAAAATTAAGAGTAAATTACATTTTTGGTCCCTGTGGTATGTTGATTTTTGCACTTTTGGTCCCTAAAATTTTTTTATTGCAAACAAAACCCTGTGGTATGCAAAAGTGCTTGATTTTGGTCCCTCCCAGCTAACACCGTTAGGTTGCATCTGTTAAAGCCCCTCGTGTGACTTGCACATGAGGGCATTTTAGTCATTTTACTTTATTTCTTTTGTTTTTCACTAAAAGACAAAAAACCACAGGGACCAAAATTGCAACTTACTCAAATTAGCTAAAACAAAACATTATATTTTATATAATATATACATATATATATATATATATATATATATATATATATATATATATATATATATATATATATATATTAGGTGGAAATCTCACGCCGACCACAACACTCGACGTCCAATTCCGGCAGCAAGAAGCCGCTGACGACCAATCCCTCCACCCATTCCGTCTTCGTCGCCCGTCTTCTCCATCTCTCCCTGTCACGCCACACCCACTGCACCCTCAATTGTAGTCGCCCTCCTTTCTCTCATTTTTGTTCGACCTAAACCCACCCCCAATCGATTCCATAATAGATTTCTCTCTCTGTCGATCTCGTATCCACACTCTCTCTTCTCTCGTCGATTTCACGCTGGCAGCAAGATTCCTGCGCCACAACAACAGCCCTAATCGACTTCTTGATCGATTCCCCCTCTCGATTTCACCTCACGGGGGTGTGCGTTGGAAGGAACGAGGGTGTGCAGTGGTGGAGATAGAGAAGGTGTTAGGACCGAAAATGTCCTAAATATATGAAAGTTTTGTAAAGGGCTTGTTATTGTATATAGGCTTGGGCTTAGCACTTAGTGGGCCTTGGCTTGACTATATAAAGTGTTAGGAGGCTCATTTGTTGGTGTGGCACAATGTAGAGAGCTTAAGTGTGAGAGAGAGTGTGTGTGTCATCTTCTTGTAATACAAAGAGTAAATCTAATATGAGGATGACTTTCGTATCTCGATCTCTGTCAATATACTTGAATTGTTGTTGATTTCTGGGATCACAAGTGGTATCAGAGCACATCGAACCGAGAGCAATTGATGTTCTTCACGACCGTTCGATCCGTTTTTCAACCCAGATCGAACCCAGAGCAGCAATCGATGCTCTCGAACCCAGAGCAGCAATCGATGCTCTCGAACCCAGATCAGCCGACGTGAGAGAGAGAAGAGGGAAGAGAAGTGTGGTGGCGTTGTGCTTGGTGGTCGCCGGATATGGAGGCGGCGATGGAGATGAAGGCGACGACGACGGTGAATGTGGTTCTGAATCTGGCTAGAGAGAAGAGGTTTTTGGTCCCTCCTCCTGTTCCCCTCCGTTGTCGGCGCACTACTCATCCTCCTCACATCGTCGGGGTTTTTGGTCGGGGTCAGTGGTTTTTCGTCGGGGTTGTCGTCGAAGTTTTTTGTGAGTTTTGACGAGCCAGTATATGTATATTATATACAGATACACACACACACACACACACACACACACACACATATATATATATATATATATATATATATTCTAATTAAGAGTAAATTACAATTTTGGTCCCTATAGTTTATTGTTTTTAGTGAAAAGTAAAAAAAATGAGCAAAATGACCATTATACCCTCATGTGCAAGGCACATGAGGGGGTTTAACGGATGAGAATTTAACAGAGTTAGTCTAAGGGACCAAAACCGAGCACTTTTGCATACCACAAGGTTTTTCTTGCAATAAAAATTTTCTGGGAACCAAAAGTGCGAAAATCAACAGACCACAGGGACCAAAAATGCAATTTACTCTAAAATTAATCTTCAAACACTATACGTAAAAATCACCATATAAAAATATCAATGTTTATGTCAAAAATGGTATAAGAAAAATGATTGGAGAAAATAAACAAGGAAAACGATGAGGAAATGTAAATGAGAGTATGAGACGAGGGATCTGGTGAAACGAAAAATCTCGTCGAGGGTGAAAACCACAGACGATTGTAGTCTTGTAGATATCTTCGACATGCTATGGACATCAACGAGAGACGTCGGTCTAAACAATAACGACGTGGATAACATAAAACAAACGTTAAAGTGATGCATCGTAGATGATCGTGAATGATTGTGGTGAGAACGGTTGAAAGCACTTCGGACCGATTCTAGTAGTAACTTATGTTTTTTTGTTGTCTTGTTGTGTGACCTTTCAAATACCTTGAGGATTTTTATAGGGATTCTTGTAACTGCTCATTAAAAGATGATAATCAATAAATCATCAATATATATATTAAAGAAGAAACCACCAAGAATGAGGTGGCACAATGACATTTGAGTATTCATCAAATCTTAAAATTTAGTGCATTTTGGTTATCCCACATTGGTGGGGAGATTGTAGAATGAAAGAATGATATGGGTATTTATTAGGAGGAGGGAAAGTCTTTGTGAAAACTCATAGGTTAGCTTATTTTAGTTGACCCTCTATATGTACTCATGTGGTTGGCTAATTTTGGCTAACCATCTCAAGTTTGGGTTGGATGCTTTTCACCATCCTTTTTATTTATATATATTAAAGGAACAACCAAGGTGAATGAGATGGCATAATGAGAGTTAAGTATTCCACAAACATTGAAATGTGATTGAGTTTTAGCATCCCACATTGGTGAAAAGATAAAAGTTTTGAAATATGAATGGCTATAAGAAAAAGTGGATGTATGCTTTCGTGTTAATTCATGTGGTCAGCTCAATTAGGTTACCTTATTTTTGCATCGTCCCACATTGGTGCGAAGATACAAGTTTTGAAGTATGAAGTTTGTATAAGAAAGGATGGATCAATGTTTTTGTGTCAACTCCTACGGTTGACTCAATTTAGCCTACCTTATTTTTGCAACAAAAAAATCTCTCCCTCTCTCTCTCTCTCTCTCTCTCTCTATATATATATATATATATATATATATATATATATAACAAATAAAGTTGACCATTTTACAATACTCAATCAATATCGACATCAATATATATAACCATGGTTGGTCAAAACTAGCCAAATTGGTGTCATGAGAGTATTCCACAAACATTGAAATGTGGCTGAGTTTTATCATCTCACATTGGTGAAAACATGAAAGTTTTGAAGTAGGAAGTGACTATAAGAATAGAGGGATGGATGTTTTTGTGTAAATTCATGTGCTTGGCTTAATTTAGCTTACTCTATTTTTGTATCATCCCACATTGGTGAGAAGATGCAAGTTTGAAGTATGAGATAAGTATAAAAATGATGGATGAATGTTTTTGTGTGGTTGAGTTTCATCATCCCACATTGGTGAAAAGATAAAAGTTTTTGAAATTAGAATTGTTATAAGAAAAAGAGGATGTATGTTTTCGTGTGTATTTTTGCATCATCCCAAATTGGTGAGAAGATGCAAATTTTGAAGTATGGAGTGAGTATAAGAAAGAAGGGATGAATGTTTTTGTGTCAACTCCTACGGTTGACTCAATTTAGCCACCTTATTTTCGCAAAAAAATAAAAATCTTTATTTATAACAAATAGAGTTGACTCATTTTACAATATTCAATCAATCAATATATCAATATCATTCAATATCGGCATCAATATATATAACTATGGTTAGATCAAAACTAACCAAATGGTAAAAATTATTAAGCAAAATTAAAAGAGAAACCAAGGATGATGACATTGGACCATTGGATTTGAGTATTTCTCAAATTTTGAAATAAGATTCAATTTCATCATCCCATATTGGTGCTGATATAATAGTTTGAAAAAAGATGATAGATTTTAAAAGAGGGATGAATGACTTGAAATCTATAACCATGGTTGTAATCAAAACCAACCAAATAGTAAAAATAATAGTAAAAAATTAAAGAGAAACCAATGATGATGACTTGGGACCATGAGGTTTAAGTAATCCTCAAATCTTAAAATATCGTTAAGTTCCATCATCTCAAATTGGTGGTAATATGATAGTTTGGAAGAAAACTGTGGGTATAAAAAGAGGGATGAAAGGTTGTGAAATCTATAACCTTGGTTGAAATCAAATACAACTAACTGGTAAAAATTAGAGTGTGAGATTAGAGGAAAACCAATGATGATGATTTCACAACATGAGGCTTTAGTATCCCTCAAATCTAGAAATAAGGTTAAATTTTATCATCCCACACTGGTGGGAATATGATAGTTTGGAAGAAGATGATGAATATAAAAAAGAGGAATGAAGGGTTTTGAAATTTATAAACATGGTAGGAATCAAAATCAATCAAACGGAAAAAAGTGTGGCGCAAATTTAAAAGAGAAAAAAAAGATGATGACTTCAAAACAATAAGGTTGGGGTATTCCACAATCTTGAAATAAGGTTATGTTTAATTATCCCACATTAGCGGTAATATGATAATTTGGAAGAAAAAATAGTGGGTATAAAAAAGAGGGATGAATGGTTATATATAACTATGGTTGAAATCAAAACCAACCAAATGGTAAATATTATAGTGCAAAATAAAATAGTAATCAATGATAAAGTTTTGGTTTATTTTTTGATATATATATATATACATATATATATATATATATATATATATATATATATATAGAAAGGTTCAAACGAGAACGCTAACTATTTAAGAAAACGCGAGGACGGCCGTCCATGTACAAAATCATATGTGATTAAAATTCTGGACCCGTGTGGTTTGTCCCGCGGTTTGCAAAGCGTGCGGTTTGTCCTGCGGTTTGTACTGTGAATCACATGTGATTTTGTACATGGGCGGCCGTCCTCGCGTTTTCTTAAATAGTTAGCGTTCTCGTTTGAACCCGCCTCTATATACATACACACATATATTAATTGATAAATTACGTTTCATTTTAATTCAGCTCATTATCTATAAAAATAAATTATCGCCACCGTGTAACGCACGGCCCAACACTAGTATTTATATTAAAGGATAAACCACCATGTATGACTTGGCATCTTCTCAAGCCTAGAACATTCTTTATCTTTTTTCTTATTTTTTCAAAAAATTTAATACTAATTAAGTTAAAGACTTTTATACCCCTATAGGCAAATTGTATGTTTTATAATAAAATAGGATTTTTTTGGTAATTTTGCATCCACCTTAAGTTTAATCTCCTTGACTATTTAACTTATTGATAAACATTCAATTTAATTTTAACTTCCCAAACTATTCAACTTCTTGATAAAAATGTCTCTATTGTGTTGTTGCAATTGATTTACTTTCTCCAACTTTTCATCTTTCCTAAAGCCTAGAAAGTCATTTTTCTTTTTTCTCAGTATCGCCCACGGGCTCGGGCTCGGGCTTGCGAGCGGGCTCGGCGGGCTCCAGCGGGTTGTGGTACGGGGGGCTCGAGCTTGGCATGCGGGCTTGAAAACCCGATAAACCCGAGGGTTGTGTGAGAGGAGGGTGGAGGGTGGGGTGGGGTTGTGGGTTCCTTATAGCATCGGGTACGGGTACGCTACTTTAGGGCTTGAGGGTTTGAGGAGAGGGTTAGGAGAAAAGCTGATGTGGCGCTGATGTGGCACTTGAGGGCTTGAGGGCTGCGCTACGGATGACCTTAATTCTCTAAAATGTCTACTACTACTATCATTTTGTTATTTTATGATTTTGCATTCAATTTCAATCCATTCATCTCCTTCTATATTAATTCAAGTGACATAACTCCAAACCATTCATCTTTCCAACTATTGATCTTATCTTATATTAAAGCTATATAACTCCAAATGTTCCTATTTAACCATATTGATAGCAACCTTGAAGAACAACATTTGTGAGTACACGATCGTGGAAATCGTCTACAAGAGGTCATGTACAATTATAAGTTATAGTTTGTTCTTTTGACAAATCGTGATCTTGGGTTTGTTTTATTGATGATATTTGAAATATTTTTCTATTGATTTTTTTGTGTGTTTAGTTGAATCATATGATTTTTGATAATATGATAAGTTGAGTGTTTTTGTTTGTTTGGAATTAGCAACTAAAATATTTGTATAGTAGAGGCTTTGACGACCTTCAAGAATACATGCTAGGGTTTCAACAACATCATTTAACAACAAAGGTATCGTATATATTTTATTTCCTATATTTTATTTCAAAATTTTGGTTTTGTTCTTTTGATAAATTATTAAGTTTGTGTTTCCGATGAATCACTTTGTTAGGTTCATTTCATTTGATGAATGTTGAAATAGTTTTTCCATTGATTTTGTATTTTAGTTGCATCTTGAACAATGTATTGTAAATTTATCATTGATGAGTTGAGTGTTTTTTGTTTATTTGAAGTTAACAACTAAAACGTTTGCATATTAAAAGATTTGACAACCTAATATTGTCAGTGGTTATAAACATAAGTTGACTTTTTTGAGGATGTTTTGTTTAGCCAAACTATGATCATGTCCATTTTACCCATTTTCATGATAAGTGTTTGAATTAACTTTTTTACCTCATTCTTCATTTTTCTTCTTAATCTCTCATTATCCAATACTACCATTTTTGTCGATTTATGTTTTTTTTGTTAAATTTTTGCATTTAATTCCAAACCTTTCATCTCTTTCTATATTAATTCAAGTGACATAGCTCCAAACCATTAATCTATTCCAATTATTGATCTTATCTTATGTTGAAGCTACATAACTCCAAGCGTTCCTATTTAAGAATGTTGATAACAACTTTCAAGAACAACATTGCTAAAACACGATCGTGAAAATCGGGTACAAAGGGTCGTGTATGATTATACATTGTAGTTTGTTCTTGAGACAAATCATGATCCTGCTTTGTTATTTTTGATAAAATTTGAAATGTTTTTCTATTGCTTTCTTTGTTTTTAGTTGGATCATGTGTATTATGATTTTTTATAATACGATAAGTTGGAGTGTTTTTGTTTGTTTGGAATTAGCAACTAAAATATTTGCATAGTAAATGCTTTGATGGCCTTTAAGAATATATGCTAGGGCTTCAACAACACCCTTTAACAACAAATGTACTGTATATATTAAATTTCCCATTTTTTTATTTTTTTATTTTGGTTTTGTCCATTTGATAAATTAGAAACCGTAGTTTATGTTTTTGATTAATCATGGTGTAGGTTTATTTCATTTGATGAACTTTGAAATATTTTTTCTATTGATTTTGTGTTTCAGTTGCATCATGGACCATGTATTATGATTTTATCATTGATGAGTTGGGTGTTTTTTGTTTGTTTGAAGTTAAAGGTTTTGAAATAAACTTTTGCATATTAAAGGTTTTGACAACCATAATATTGTCAGTGTTTAGAAACTTAAGTTTACATTTTTGAAGATGTTTTGTTTAGACAAACGAAAAGTTATCAGGTCCACTTTACCCATCTCCATGATAAGTGTTTGAATTAATTTTTTTGAAGTTATGTTTATTGACATTATGTAGGCAACTGATCACACTAAAACAAACTTTACATTCATAACACCATTTATTACAATTGATGTCACTATTTTTTTTTGATGAAATATCACCATTTACGAAAATTGATGTACATTTATGTGTCTAAACGTATGTTTATTTATATGAAGTTAGGTATATTTATAGAGAAATAGAGAGGTTTTATTATTTGTATATTTTTTTGCTAATTAATTATGTAAAGTTGAAAGATTTGAAAGACGTACATCATTATTAGATGTTAAGACATGTTTGTGTTTGTAATATGGATCAATATACAGTCAAAAGTTTAAATTACAATATTATATATAATGGGTTTATACTAACTCACTTTTTTTCACAAGATTTAAAATCATAGTTAAGCCGAGATTATTCTCCACCGTATACAAGATTCTAAGTGGAAGATATGAGCCACTGGCGAACGCTTGATAATTGAAGATCGATGTTGATTTCAATAACATTCCACACTCTTGATCCATTACGTGGATACCTTTTTTCTAAAAAGAAACATCAATAATTTTGAATGTATTTTAATTTCATTTTTGCTTTATACAGTTAATTATTGTGTATTTGTTTGATAATTTTATTTATTTAGTAACGACATTTATAATAGGTATCAAACTTAATAGACATATTTTTATCTTCAAGATAATATTCCCTTTTGGTGGAATTTTTGTTTTCTTTTTATCAATTATTGTATGTGTCTCAAAATTATTCAACATCTATTAAACATCAAATAATTAACTTAAAACACGAATTTGATCGTCGCGCAACGCGCGGGTCGAAGACTAGTTCTCATAACGATTGTCTTCATTGGGTGAGTTGTGGAGAAAGAATTATGTCTTAATGTGGGTCGTCAGTTATGTCTTGACTCTTGAGTATTGATTGACCATAACTCTTTCAAAGTGATACCTGCAATAAATACATAATAAATAGCCACCGATTCCTCGTCATAAATTAACTATTAGTAAATCGCATAAATATCATAGGTCGAGGATATCGTTGCCATGGGAAGTTGGACGTACGTCCCATCGAGAACAACGTGTTTGATCGAGGATAATATATTCGACTGTCGGGTTTTATGAAATTCTTACCAAATAAAAACAACCAAAGCTCCTGCAAGTTAGAAAACCAACCAAAATCAAATTTACCAAACTAGTGAGCAAAAAACACACCCAAAGCCAAAAACAAAACAAAGCAACCAACAACATACACAAAATTACAATAAACCAAGCAAACAAAAGTATGTACAAAAGAGAAACAATTAAAATAAGAGACCCAAAACTAATGAAGCAACCACTTAACGAGAGAAACGACCAAACTAAGGGGTTGTTTACCAAATACTTACCTGGTAAAAGTGATGGCAATAATCGAGAGTCCTACCCGGTAAGTGAATGTGACGACTCTTGTGAGAAAGGAATTTTTACTCACCACTATTTGGGAGCCGTATGTTCAAAAATATATAAAGCTGTACAAGAAAGGAAAAAATACAGAAGATATATGCTATGACATATATATAGAAACAATGCCTAACTAACGTAATCTTTACTAGAAATACGAGGATCACGAGAATCACGTTTATTACCCCCCCCCCCCCCCAAGAAATGTGTGGGGTTGGGACCAACACAAAGCTTGCTTCTGAAGAACTCGAACAACGGTCGGCGTAAGCCTTTAGTGAAAACGTCGGCCAACTGAAGATGAGAGGGAACAAACTGTGTAGTGAGTTTGCGAGAGGACACCAATTCTCGAATGAAATGATAGTCAATATTGTTGGTGCAAGTGTACCACATCTCTATATATTTATATATATTTATTTTGATGATTACAAACACAACGCATTATTGTTTATCTAACAAATTAATCCAAGTGTGCAGTTGTTGAAGAACACGAAGATTTAATCTGAAAGGTTCAAGACGGAAGTGTTTACGTCGTCATTATTGTTTATAACTAATAATGATAAACACCCTAAAATAATATACCACTTGGATATTTCTAAAAACCCATAAATTAATTTTAATAAAGGTTTTAAGAAGATCAGCAAGATTTGGTTGCAGTTCTGGAAAGTTTTCATTCCTGACGCCGGTATACCGTGGGGAATACCCGGTATACCGCGGGTACACCAGGCCGGTATACCGCGGCTGTTCAGCCGGTATACCGCGGCAGGCCGTGTACAATTCCTATTGGTTGAAGTGGCTTTTCCTGACGGCGGTATACCGCGACGGTACAGCCGGTATACCGCGGGTACGTTTTTCCAGAAGTCAACTTTGCATGTAGCCGTTGTGTACCAGTGTACTTTCTGACCGCGGTATACCGCGGTGTGCAAGGCGGTATACCGCCAGGTCATGTGACCGTTGGAGCTTCTTGGTATATATGAAGCATGCTGTTGATGAAGACTTAAGACCAAAAAGAACACAACAGTAACAACAAGCAGCATACTCTCAGCTCTCTCATTTATATATATATATTTTATAAAAATATTTTTTATAAAATATCCAAGTGTGATTATTATACAAGAGTGATTACCCATTGTGAGTTATACTCCTCTTGTAAGTATTTGAATAACGGGTGTGTGATCCTGTACATCTCATAGCAGAAGCTTGAGAATCAATTACGTTACCTTTGTACTTGGTTTGTATTTCTACCGTAAAGAATACATTTATTGGATCGTGTCGGGAAGTGTCTCGGCTGCTGGTTTATCACAGTTGGTGGTAAATCAGTAAATCTCTGTGTCAAGTATCTCTATCCCTTATCTCTTTATTTATTCCGCTGTGCTTTATTATATTTATTTATATAAACTGCTTTGCATTTATATTTATTTATATAATCTCTGTGCATTTTAATTATATCTGTTTATATAATTGTTGTGTATTTACTATTTGTATACTCTGATTTATTTATACTGTTTCTGTACTGTATTTATTTATAAAAGAATTTTTGAAAGTAAAAGATTTTAAATACAACCTTACCCCCCCCTAGGTTGTCCAACATTTGGTATCAGAGCGGGGCTTTCAAAAATTTTCTGTTTAAATTTTTAAAGTCATTTCTTTAATTTTTTTTTAAATGGCTCAACAAACTAATTTTGTGTTCTCTAAAACTCCTTTGATAGATACTGAAAAGTTTGGCATTTGGGCCGAGCTATTTGAATGTCACGTTCGTGGCAAAAGTCAAAAAATTTGGGATATTATAGAAAATGGGAATTTTAACCCTACTATTATAAAAAATAATGTTATTGTTGATAAACCTGTTAAGGACTGGACTCCCGCTGAAGAATCTCTTTTTTGTTTAAATTTTGAGGCTAAAAATATATTATATGCTGCTTTAACTTCCGATGAAATAGAAAGAGTTTATACCTGTAAAACTGCTAACCAAATCTGGCAAAGCTTGAGTGACACTCATCGTGGAAATACTCAAGTTAAAAGTTCTAAAATAAACATTTTAGTTCATGATTATGAATTATTTGAAATGTCAAAAGATGAGTCAATCGACTCAATGTTTAAACGTTTTAACCTCATCATGACTACTTTGAAGGGATTAGGTCGCACTTATCCTAACGAAGACTATGTAAGGAAAATTCTTCGAGCACTTCCTTCGGAGTGGATGGCAAAAATCACATCCTTGGAAGACTCCCGAGATCTCGCAACTATGAAGCTCGATGATCTCATCGGCAATCTTAAAGTGCACGAAATCGCACTAAAAAGAAATCAAGTCCGGGAGCAAGTCAAAAAGAAATCCATCGCTCTCAAGGTCGTTGCCTCAAAAGAAAAGGAAGAGGAGGAAGATGCAAGTTCATCCGATGATGAACCCGAAAATCTTGACGATTTAGTCAAGTTGGTAAGAAAACTTTCTAAACTTCTTTCTAACAAAAAGTTTGCCAATATTGATAGGTTTCAAGAAAATGAAGACTACCGTCGTGGTAGTAAAAACCAAAGTCGCAACGTCCACAAAAGTGAAGACAAATATGACGAATCTAGCGACGATGAAAAAGCCAATAAAAAGAAAGGCTTTTGCTATGTGTGTGGTGACAAGGATCACTATGCAAGTGTGTGTCCAAAACGAGCAAAACAAATCAACACACCAAAAGCTCTCGTTGGAGGCGCGTTGAGCGCAAGCATAGATGAAGCCAAAAATTTTTGTTTCATGGCCGACCATGATAATGAGGTATCTTCATCATATCTTTTTGAAAATAATTGTGATAGTAATTATAGTGATAATTATTACAGTGACGATGAAAATAATCTTGACGAATTATATAAATCATTTCATGCTATGGCCGCTCTCGCAAATAAATATAAAGATGAAATTTCTAATTTAAAAGAAACCGTATCTGCATATAAAAAGGAAATAGATGACGGTAAACAAAAATCTGCTCATGATTTAGATGTTATCACTAAATTAGAAAATAAATTAAGTGAAAAAGATATTTGTAAATCTTGTGTTATTTTAAATGATAAAATTGCATGCTTAAGTGAAAATAAAAAAGAAAGTATTGCATGTACAAAATGCGAGTCTCTTGAAAATGAAGTTGCATATTTAAATACTAAATGTAAATCGCATGAGAAAGATAATCTGTTAGCTAATGCTTTTCAAAATAGCAATGATAAAGTGTTAAAAATGCTAAATATGTCTAATCGCATAAATTGTCGTAAAGGCATTGGTTCCGATACATGTGTTGATAAATGTTCGTGTAAACCCATTAAAAGATTTTTTGCATCTCCTAAAGTTGATACGAGAAAACCTCCATACATGTCAAAAATAAAAAATGTGAATTATGGAAGGAAACCGCATGCGTTTATGTATAATAATAAGTTTGCGAATCCTAAGAAAAATGTTAATCCGCATACTTCTTTTTACGTCTATGATGAATACGATCGTAAAATTAAAATGGTTAGAAAATGGATTCCGAAAGGAATGTTTAATGTTGACAATCCCGGTGGGATGCGTTTGTGGTTTTAAACCATTTTTATGGCTTTGTATGTTTGTCGTGTTTGTTTTATGTCGACAACATATTTTTTGCAGTTTATGTTTTTATACTAACTGTTAAAAGGACCCATAAGAAAAGGGTACCACGAAAAATTTTCTTTGCCTTTTGTAGTGGTTTCCTGACGAGGATATAATACGTGTTACCTGCCGAGGTTATAATACGTGGTTACCTGCCGAGGTTATAACACGTGGTTACCTGCCGAGGTTATAATACGTGGTTACCTGACGAGGTCATAATACGTGGTGATTTTTTTTTAATCACATAAAATTAACCGAATATTGAAGCCTTAAGATCCGTTTTGGTGCAAGTGTTTCGTATTGGTTTGTATATCTTTGTCTCTATTGCTTTCTGCATTTTATTTTATCCCTCAAATTTTATAAAATCAAATTTGATATCGTTATTAATTTGAGGGGGAGCGTTTTAGCTCTTTTACCCATGAGTGTATGCTACCTCAATTATATGCATATTTTGAGGGGGAGCATCTCTCGAGGGGAAGCATACCGTCTTTCTTGACCCTTTTTGTTTCGACAAACGGGGGAGAGAAACCGCATATGCTCTTGCTTAGCGGTTGTGTTTGTCATCATCAAAAAGGGGGAGATTGTTGGTGCAAGTGTACCACATCTCTATATATTTATATATATTTATTTTGATGATTACAAACACAACGCATTATTGTTTATCTAACAAATTAATCCAAGTGTGCAGTTGTTGAAGAACACGAAGATTTAATCTGAAAGGTTCAAGACGGAAGTGTTTACGTCGTCATTATTGTTTATAACTAATAATGATAAACACCCTAAAATAATATACCACTTGGATATTTCTAAAAACCCATAAATTAATTTTAATAAAGGTTTTAAGAAGATCAGCAAGATTTGGTTGCAGTTCTGGAAAGTTTTCATTCCTGACGCCGGTATACCGTGGGGAATACCCGGTATACCGCGGGTACACCAGGCCGGTATACCGCGGCTGTTCAGCCGGTATACCGCGGCAGGCCGTGTACAATTCCTATTGGTTGAAGTGGCTTTTCCTGACGGCGGTATACCGCGACGGTACAGCCGGTATACCGCGGGTACGTTTTTCCAGAAGTCAACTTTGCATGTAGCCGTTGTGTACCAGTGTACTTTCTGACCGCGGTATACCGCGGTGTGCAAGGCGGTATACCGCCAGGTCATGTGACCGTTGGAGCTTCTTGGTATATATGAAGCATGCTGTTGATGAAGACTTAAGACCAAAAAGAACACAACAGTAACAACAAGCAGCATACTCTCAGCTCTCTCATTTATATATATATATTTTATAAAAATATTTTTTATAAAATATCCAAGTGTGATTATTATACAAGAGTGATTACCCATTGTGAGTTATACTCCTCTTGTAAGTATTTGAATAACGGGTGTGTGATCCTGTACATCTCATAGCAGAAGCTTGAGAATCAATTACGTTACCTTTGTACTTGGTTTGTATTTCTACCGTAAAGAATACATTTATTGGATCGTGTCGGGAAGTGTCTCGGCTGCTGGTTTATCACAGTTGGTGGTAAATCAGTAAATCTCTGTGTCAAGTATCTCTATCCCTTATCTCTTTATTTATTCCGCTGTGCTTTATTATATTTATTTATATAAACTGCTTTGCATTTATATTTATTTATATAATCTCTGTGCATTTTAATTATATCTGTTTATATAATTGTTGTGTATTTACTATTTGTATACTCTGATTTATTTATACTGTTTCTGTACTGTATTTATTTATAAAAGAATTTTTGAAAGTAAAAGATTTTAAATACAACCTTACCCCCCCCTAGGTTGTCCAACAAATATCAATGTGCTTTGCTCGTTTATGGGCCACCGGATTTTGACTAAAGAAAATGGAACTTTTGTTGTCGTAAAAAAATCGGTGCACGGGGCGAAATGACTTTGAGATCCCTTAATAGATAAGTAATCCAAACAAGCTCTGCAGCGGTATTGGCAATAGCACGATACTCTGACTCACAACTAGAACGAGAAACCATTGGCTGCTTTTTGGCACTCCACGAAACAAGATTGTTTCCGATAAAAATCGAATAGCCATACGTGGAACGGCATGTTTCGATGCAACGAGCCCAATCTGCGTCAGAATACCCAAGAACGGTCAGAAGAGAACCACAAATGAATGATAGGCCGTAGAAGAGAGTGGCCTTAACATATCGAAGAATTCTCTTCACACTATTAAAATGATCGATCGTAGGATCCTGTAGGTATTGGCTGACAGAGTTGACTGCGTAGGCAAGGTCGGGCCGGGTGATCGTTAAGTATTCAAGAGCTCCGACAAGAGAACGGTAAAGAGTCGGGTCCGAAAATGGTTCACCGTTAGTACCAGGATATGAGTCAGCAACTAGCGGAGTATAAACGGGCTTTGCATCCAACAATTTAGCCCGAAGTAAAATATCTCGAGCATATTTCATTTGGCTCAAGAAAAGACCACGATCGTTATATTCAACTTCAAGCCCAAGAAAATAATTTAGTTTGCCAAGGTCTTTAATCAAAAACTTTGTATTAATGCGACTGATAAAATGCAAAACATGGTCGGATCACTTCCGGTAAGTATAATGTCATCGACATAGACGAGTAGGTAGATTAAAGTGGATCCCTTGTAAAACACAAACAAGGAAGTGTCAGCTCGACTACATACAAAACCAAGACGAAGGAGAAACGAACTAAATTGTTGAGACTAGGCACGTGGTGCCTGTTTTAGGCCATAGAGAGCCTTTTTAAGACGACAAACATGCGTGGGAAATTGTGATCAACAAACCCAGACGGTTGCTCCATAAAGACTGTTTATGGATAAATAGCCGTTGAGAAATGCATTCTTCATATCGAGTTGGTGCAAGGGCCAATTTTTCATAATGGCTAGAGATAAAACTACACGCAGGGTGGAAACTTGTACGACCGGGCTGAACGTTTGATTATAATCAAACCCAGGAAGCTGAGTGAATCCTTGAGCCACTAAACGGCCTTTATGACGATCAATAGAGCCATGCGAAAAATATTTTATTCGAACGACCCATTTTGATCCCACAATGTTCGTTCCAGGTGGTCGTGGAACGAGATCCCAAGTGTGATTCGTGCAAAGATCCAAGATTTCATCATTCATCACGGCTACTCATTCAGGATGTTTGGAAGCAGATTTAAATCCTTTGGGTTACGTAGTAGCTAAAAGTGATGAAATAGGTGGGGATGAAATCGCAGTAAAATCCACAAAATCCGAGAAAATACTCGACAGTAGAGCTGCGTGGGGCTAACTTATGCGGTGTGTAATCCCGGAGATATGGAAATACTCGACAACCAAATGGGTGAAAATTTCCATAGTTCGGAGAAGACCCAAACAACAACTCATATGGTGACTTGTTATCCAATACCGGAGACGAGAGACGATTTATAACATACACAGTAGTGCTAAAAGCATCAACCAAAAAATGTGTTGGCACGTGAGAATGAAATAACATGGCAAGTCCTCTCTCTGTTATGTGGCGATGTTTGCGTTCCACACGCCTATTTTGGGCTGGAGTATACGGAAAGACATAGAGTGGCGAATTCCTGATGACCGGAAGATTTCCCGAAAATGAGAGTTGGTAAATTACGTGCCTCCATCACTGTAAATTTTTTTAATCGAGCGGTTGAACTGATTTTCCATAATATTATTAAATTGCACAAAGACGATTTTAAGTGCAATAGATATAACCATGTAAAGCGTGAGAAATCGTCAACAAATATCACATAATATCGGTACTCGAATGAAGAAGAGACCGCTGAGGGGCCCATAAATCACAGTGAATGGTATCCAAAACATGCGCACAACGTTTAGAGTCCATTAAAAATGGAAATTTTCTACTTTTTGCAATTTGTCAAGGCGCACAAAGTGAAGGATTTGGTAAAATAGATGTTAAAGATAACTTTCCAGTCTTATTCAATAATGTTGTAACGTCAAAATTAACATGGCCTAACCGGGAATGCCACAATGCAAAAGAACCCCGTAATTTTTTATACATTAAAACAAAAATAAAAGCTTCTTGACCATGCTCCAGCAGATAAAGGCCACGTTCACGTCTCCCCATTGCCTTATATAAGTCTCATATCCCTAGTCTGAATTTGAAACGAGTTATCTGTCAAAGTCAGATTAACAGGATAATCACAGGTAAGCTTGCTAATAGACACAAGATTTTTAGTTAAGTTAGGAATCACCAAAACATTCAAAAGTTTAATGGAATCAGATAGAGTATGAGAACGAGTATGAGAGATGGGTAAAGCGTCACCATTACCAACGACGACTCTATCATTACCAGAATAAGGTTGTGCAGATTCCAAGTTGCTAGTAGAAGGAGTTATGTGGGCAGAAGCTCCGGTATCCAAATAGCAATCAAACGCATTATTAGTCTCAGAAACATTACATGTCATCGCAAAATATTGAGCCAAGTAGGCTGAATTGTCCGGATTGTACCTGCTACTACACTTATCTGCAAAGTGGACAAATTCTTTGCAAAATTGACATTTAGGTATGTATGTGCGATCACGGCTGCGTCCACGACCACCAGAATGGCCGCAATTATGATTGTTGCGTCCACGACCACCATGGTTGTTGTAACTATTACCTCGAACACGGTTTCTAGAATTGCGTCCACGTTCACTATGGGCCTGATTAGAATAAAACGCAACAGGAGGCAGTCCAACTTCCATGGATTTCAGAAGCATTTCGTATCCCTCAACAACAGTTAAAAGATCACGAAATTTGGACAACGGGCGTTGAGCCATCTAAGATGCGCCAAACGGGGCAAAAACGTGCCCCAAACCTTTGATGAACCAGTGCGATTTGTGTGTCTCGTCCTGAGGCTTATTCATGGCTGCTAATTGATCGCAATATGTCTTGAACTGCTTACCATATTCAAGCACTGTATTTTGACCCTTGGTTAGTTTTTCCAATAAATCATGAGTTTCCAATTCGTGAGAAAGAGAATCGTCGCCATATGCGGATTCTAGCGCAAGCCAGACATCGTTCGTCATGTCGCACTCGAGGACTTACATTTCTTCTTGTGTGAGGGAAGAATTGAGGAGACTGAGAAGCCTCTGATCTTGTTGATACCATTCCACATATTTAGGATTGGCTACCATAGTGCCCTGATCATTTGCTACGAGATGAGTCGGTGGTTTGATCAAGCCATCAAGGTAGCCGAAAAGATTTTGACCTTTGAGAATCAGGGAGATCTGATTCTTCGAAAGCAAGTTGTTGTTAGGATTGAGACAGATGGTGATCATATGGATCATAATGGCGAAAGGAAGAGAGATTATGGTGGTAATAGCAGAATTGCTATAGTCGGCCATGAAGATTGAAGCTGGACAGAAGCAGAAGATAGGAAACAGAAAAAAGAACAAGTTTAAGGATCAAGAATGGCTGATACCATATGAGAAAGGAATTTTTACTCACTACCATTTGGGAGCCGTATATTCAAGAATATATAGAGTTGTACAAGAAAGGAAAAAATACAGAAAATATATGCTAGGACATATATATAGAAACAATGCCTAACTAACGTAATCTTTACTAGCAATACAAGGATCATGAGAATCACGTTTATTAACGCTTACCGGTTAGCGCTTATGTAACAACCCAAATCCCATAACATACATCATAATACATAACATGCATACATATCATTGATTTACAACAAAAGTTACATAATAATCCAAGTATGGTCCTTTTCGTTTCAAAACTACAAAATATATAATATCTTCCTAATCATCATCGGTCCACGAAGGCAGTCTACACCTTATTCTTTCCTTTGCCGCTATCGGATCCTCGACCTGGAAAACATATTTTTGAAAACAAAATGAGGTTTAGACCAAACGGGTCTAGTGAGTTAATCATGGTCTTTTCCAAAATCAATATAAAACTCTTTTCACATAATACTTTGTATCAAAATAGTTTACATAAAACCTTTCGTATAAGCACGCATATACCACACGTATATAAATACCACATTAGGACTCGTACACAGTGTATCTCTCCTCATCTCATCTTCTTTCCCCTGGCCACATTAGTCGGTAGCAAGCCAACTAATTATCGTCACTGTACAATACTGTCGACTCCACTATAATTACATACAACCCCGCTGCAATTACCTACAGCTCCACTGCAATTTCATGCAGCCCCGCTGTATTTCAATACAGCCCCGCCGAATAATAATTCGGCTCACCTATACTCGTTTCGTGCAATATAAATACAATATATATCTCAATATATCATATTGTCATTTATAAACCTTTCATCATTTTTCCAACCATATATATATATATAAATATATACATATATCCTTTTAACATAAACATATAATCAAACCTTGACACGTATCTGTCTCATATATATACACACAAATATATATTTCACACATACTCACATACATATATAAACACCTATATGTATTCCAGTTGAAAACGTTTTAAAGTAAAACTCACCTCGATTGCTTATCAAAAACACTTGCAAGCTCCTTTCAAAAAGATCCTATCCTTCACCTTGACTCCACAGAATCTGAAACCATTTAAGATACATATATCGCTTTACTAGCCAAACACATAAAGCCTACTAAGTTCCGGCCCTCCAATGTTTCACTTATACTCTTACCCTTCTGACTTAACAACAAAACATAACAAGGTACCGGGACTACCCAGAGTACCGGGGGACAACACTACCGGGACTTCATGGTACCGGGAGTTCCTATACCGGGACTCACATTACCGGGAGTCACATTACCGGGAGTCGTCAGTACCGGGAGTCGTCAGTACCGGGACTTCCTCGGGACTCTCAAGAACACAGTCGGTCGCTTTTCTAATCCAGAAGCCAAATCAAATCTATACAGCTATGATTTAAACTTTCTAATCCGATAGAAACTGTCTATTGATGATTACAAACATAAAACCTAAAGGGTACATACCTTAAAATCGACTCAAACCCGTTCAATCGATGCTCAAACCGAGCCTTTCCACTTCTGCTCCTTTTTCGCCTCACGAACACGCACACAAACACTGTCTTTCTATTTTTAGGTTTTTGAAGGGATAACTGAAGTGTGAGAGATATTTATATCTCCATTTACACTTTTGGCACCAACTACTCACTAATGACCAACCCACCCCAAATCTTATAACTTATCTCAAACTTCCCCTTAATATCAAAATCCCTTAGTTAAATAAATTTAACGGACTTACCCGGGGTATTACATTATCTCCCCCTTAAAAGAATTCCGTCCCGAAATTCGATTAAGCGAAAAGATACGAATACTTATCACTACTACCTCGAACTCAATCAAAACCATAGAAACTAACTGAATAGCCACCCCACACCCACCTATGTCTCTAACACAGATCAGCATTATAAGCACAGAAATACCAAGAACCACTTCGTACCGAAGTCAGATAACACCTTAGCACGTATAGAGTTTATTAGAAATGTACCTGTATCCTCATCCGAAATTTCCTCCTCATCTTGCGTTGTCATTTGGAATACTCGTCCCTTTGCTTTCGGTTCCTCAGACCCTTGTATCTCTCCCGTCCTGACGCTTATTGGTTTCCCCGTCGTACTACCCTGTTGTATTTTCCTTTGTGGACAGTCTGACTGAATATGATCAGAGGAATTGCAAACGAAACAAAATCGATTTGCGCGACAATTCTTAGCGACGTGTCCAGCTCTTCCACATCTGTAACAACTTCTAGGATCAACATAACAATTTCCTTGATGTACACGGTTGCATTTTGGACATAGTCTTTCATTTGATATAAAAGGTAGGCGACTATCGAACCTCTGAATTTCGTACTCCGTTGAATCATGCGTCATCTCTTCCGATTTTCTTTTCCCAGCACTCTTATCATTTGCATCTCTCTTAATATCTCGCTCTACATTTTCCGCGACATTTACTGCGGCTGAGAAGTTATCAGGTCCTGTTGCAGTCACTAACTTTCTGACTTCCGAATTTAACCCGAAAATAAACCTTTGTCTTCATTGCCTCCGTGGCCACGTAGTATTCCGCGAAACGTGACTTTTCCAGAAAACGGGCAGTATAGTCCCTAACTGATAAATTTCCTTGCCACAAATTCATAAACTCTCCTTCCAATTGTTTAACTGCGGCTTGGGGACAAAACTGTTTCTTAAATGCTATAACGAATTCTTCCCAAGAGAAAGTGGAGTATATATCAGATCCTCCAGAATGAATATAAGCTTCCCACCAGTATAATGCATTCCCCTTTAACATTGCTGCTCCATATAATACTTTATCTTCTTCGGCGCACTTGCTCGTCTTAAAGATAGCTTCTATCTCCTTCAACCATTTCATCGCGTTCACGGGATCCCTGTCTCCAGAGTAGGTCGGAGGTGTACAGCTTAAGAACCTTTTGTAGTCGCACCTCCTTGGCACCTGTACAACAGTTGGTGTAATTGGCATTTCAGCTTCCGGTTCAGGATCCGGTGTTTCAGCTTCACCGTGACGATTCTGATCAAACATTGCCTGAATACTGGCTTGTAGCCTTCCCATCTCTGCCATTAAGTCACCTCTCGTAACGAACTCTGTATCTTGTTGCTGAGTTCTGCCTCCAGTTCGGCCTCCAGTCCTACCCCCGATTATGCCCCCAGTTCTACTCCCATTTCTGCCTCCCCTTTCCCCCGTTCCTATCGGCGGATTTGTACTATTCGGATTTACTCTCCCCCTTCGGTTCGTTCGTCTAGTACCACTTGCCATTCTGTTGATTCAACAAAATTAATATACACATAAGCACATACCCCATATAACAAGGTATTCAGGTTCAAACATGTACTTGTAAGTTCATGCTTACACTGGCCAGGTGTAATTTGAACATACCTTACATGATGTTCCTTCTACCTTTTTATACTTAACATCCCAAGGTTCTACAATATTAGGGACATCCTACTTCACATGCAGTTTAAGTCTAGGTACCGATACTAATACCTAAATCCCTTAAACTAGGGCTCTGATACCATTTGTAACAACCCAAATCCCATAACATACATCATAATACATAACATGCATACATATCATTGATTTACAACAAAAGTTACATAATAATCCAAGTATGGTCCTTTTCGTTTCAAAACTACAAAATATATAATATCTTCCTAATCATCATCGGTCCACGAAGGCAGTCTACACCTTATTCTTTCCTTTGCCGCTATCGGATCCTCGACCTGGAAGACATATTTTTGAAAACAAAATGAGGGTTAGACCAAACGGGTCTAGTGAGTTAATCCTGGTCTTTTCCAAAATCAATATAAAACTCTTTTCACATAATACTTTGTATCAAAATAGTTTACATAAAACCTTTCGTATAAGCACACATATACTGTTGGTTCCCGTTTTACTTTAAACAAGATTATCAGATCTATTAGTTCAAGTTAATGTTTGATGCGGAAGCGTATTTGAAGAACTAACAGATAAGTTTGATAGATTTAGACCAAAATATAAATAAACAATGAACAGGAAATAATATTTCAAAGTTTACTTGAATATATATTAAGAACAGATTTAAGAACAATGAGTAAGAAAAGCTTCAAAATAGATATGACTCTTAAGGTGAATAAGCTTTTTGTGTTCTTATGATGGTCGATTTATATGTGATTGATAAGGAAGAACTCAACATGAGTCTTCCTTATATACTACTCTAAAGGGGACCATAAAGCATATGCTACTATTCAGACGGTACTGATGAATAGTTGAACGGATGTCGTGAACAGTTGCAAGAATGGCATGAACAGTAAGACGTGTTGTATTGCATTTAATGCAGCAGACGTCTATTATGTACTAAGCCCTATTGAGTCCAATCAGAGTTTGACACGTCGACGTTGGACAGGGCATGCTACCATGCAAGTTGATGAACGAGTCCTGTAACAGTAGCAAGATATTATAAATATCTTCAAGTCTTTCAGTGAGGACCACAGAGGCTCTGTAATGAGTTACAGAGGTTCTGCGGTCTGGTCCTCTGTGGAGCAGTCTTTCCTATATTCTGAGATATTGGTCTTCTTTGCGCGTATGACAGAGCTTCTGTAGCGCGCCTCTTTAGCTTCTGTAGATTCTTGATCTTGAGCCCTCGGTAAGTCCGGCAGAGCCTCTGTAAGAGGCTTTCTTCACTTAGCCTATTTTTCACTACTTCTAAATACTTCTATGATTAGGAAGATTGAAGCTAACAATCTCCCCCTAAGTAGTGAAAAATAAAAAATTTAACTTCGAGTTTAGTTAGGCTAAGTTAGATAAGACAGAGGTTAAACAATACCTCGAAGGTTCTTTCATTTAGAAATATTCCAGAGGCATTTTACATTTGAGTACAATGAAAGATAAACTTTGACTTGGTTTGCAGGGATTGGAGGTCTGAGAATCAGATTTTGGCATCTTTGAAGTCGTCGTAGCTTCTGTTGTCTCTTCCGACTCTTCTGGTCTCTTTGTAGAAACTGATGCAGAGTTCTCTTAGGCGGATTGTGGCATCAATCTCTCTGATGAAAGTATCTGCAGCATCTCTATCCATTTTCTCTGTACCTCTGTATTTTACAAGGCTTGTTCTGAACTTGTTCAGAGTACTAGTTGCGTACTTCTGACAGTCCATGCACACAAACAGTTTAACTTCGCCTTGTGGGTTTTGAAATACTAACCCAAACCGTGGTTCTGTGATGATTGAGTTAGGTACGGCGTCCGGTGGGCAGCGATCCTCTGGTGGTCGTAAATCCAGATGTTTGAGACCAAGATCCTTTCCCAGCTGGAAATCTATCATGCTGTAGAGCAGAAGCTTTTCCCTCATCGCTTTTCTCAACACTTGATAGGCTCTGGTGTTTGCCTCTGTGTTGTAGTTGTCCTTTGTCCATTGCAGAAGATCAGGTAGATCATAAGGATTGATATTTCTTAGGTCAGCATCAGCGAAGGTGGTTTCTGAATTGTCTTCTCTTCTAACTTTGTAAAGATTGTACCTGACCCTTGGATAGGTTCTTGTAAAGGAGAATTTGCAGAAGATTACCTTTTTGATCTTGTGGATTGAGAAGACATCTGCTTTGGTTCTTGGCTTTGTCCTTGTGAAGATGTTCTCAAATTCTTCTCTGATCCTTGGATCTGTCACATGATCTGTAGGATGATTGGTCTGAAAGGATTGTTTATAGAGGTATTTGTATACCACTTCTTCCATCTCTTCATGTGTTGGACCAGGTTGTGGTACTTGTCTTCTGAGACTCTACATCTTTTGAAAAACTTCTGCAGCTCTACCAGTTAGAAGAATGTCTGGCAGAGGCTTCAATCCATATGCCCAGTCAACTTCTTCAGGCTTTGGAGTTTGAAAGGTATCAAACGCGCTTTTCATTAATTTTTCTGTAGGCTTGGGCAATGACTTCTTTTTCTTGGGCTCTTCTGTCAGTATTGCTTTGCCCTTATCTTTGGCTTTTGGAGGTGCAGAACCTGTTTCTTTTGTAGGTTTGGAGGTTGGTGCTTCTGTTGACTTGATGGGGGTTGCCTTTGTAGGTTTTGATACTTGTTTTTTAGAGGACTTTTGTGGCGTTGGTTCTGTTGGCTTTCTTTGCTCTGTAACCTCTGTAGGAGGTTCTTTGGTGACTTCTTCTGTAAGCTTGGTTTCTGTGGATTGAGGTATGTCGAATCTTCTTGCCATTTTGAATGCTAATGTGAACCTGTGCCTTTTTTCTTCTCTCTGTGACATTCGATCAGTCATTGTATTTTGCATCTTTTTCAGAATATCAGTAGCAGAGGTCGTTGCTCTTTTTGGTTTGGTGGAAATTGACTTTCTTCTTGGTATGGTTGGGGGTTTTTCTGTTGAAGGACTTTCTTCCAAAATGATTACCACAGGGGTGGTTGTTGCCTCTGTGGGTTGCTGATCAGCTTCTGGAATATTTGTTTCTTCAGGACTTGATTCCACAGAGATGGGTGTTGTCTCTGTGGTCTGTTGAGTTTGTTGTTGATCTTGGGTTTGTTCTGGAGGGGCTTGACTGATTGGTTCTGTTGCGATTGGTGGAGTTTGTATTCCTCTGCTCGTAGCTTTCTCCCTTGTATTCTCCCCCTCAGGATTATCTGATGGACCAGGATGGTCATCATCAGAATCATCCTGACTCTTATCAGAACTACCATCTGCTCTGCAAGAAGCTTTGGTTTTCTTCGGTAATTCTGCTCCTGCTGCTATCAACTTTGCACAGACGTCATCACAGAGGCCAAGTAGAGTCGCAAGCTCTGCCTCTGTTTTAAAACGCATTCTGCCAACACTTTTTCTGAAATCCTTGACAAAGTTGGCATTTGCTATTGTGAAGGAGACAATGAATTCTGTGACCTGGTTTATGACGTTCTGTCCTAGCTCTGTTAGCTGTGCTCTGGTCATGTACTCGAGTGGAAGATCATAGTACACCCCATACATGATGGTTAAGATCTGATGCGAGGTCTGGTCAATGCTGCCTATCTTCCCTGTCAGGCATCTGTTAAGAATAGAGAACAAGGTGTTCCACAGAGGTGGTAATCTGCCTCTGCGGAAGTCATTTCTCTTCCGTAGTTGTGTGTTGTACCCAAGCATTTCTACGAAGCGACAGAGCTCGTCGTCTGTTGGTTGCTCTGCATATTTCTTCAAACCAAGAAGACCCCTCGTGGGTAGGTTGAACTCAAGTGAGAACATTGTTCTGTTGAACTTGATTTCAAGATGTTCAGATTTGTCAGGTCTTGAAATGTACCCTTTGATAATAGAGTCGTCTTTATCAAATCGGCAGCTCTGCCAAAACTGGTTCAGATTTCTGACTGGTATTTTCTTTGGGGTTCTTGAGAGTAGAGGGAAGAGGATGTGATTTTCCATTATGTTCAGAAGAATGGCGTGGGCTTCGCCGAAAGCAGTGGGTGAGGGGACCAAATAGCAGTTGTTGGATTTGATTGGTAGTACCTTTTCGAAGTGATCCTTAGCTATGAAGTTTTGCAGATGTGTTGTCGGAGCAAAGTCTGCTGAGTCGCCGGAATCTTCTAGTTCAATGTTCTGGGCAGGGTTGGGGTTTTCTGAATGTTCAGAATGAGCCGGTGAATGTTCTGGTGAGGTCGCCGGAGAGTGTGCAGGGGAGATAGCTTGAGAAGATGAAGCCATTTGATACTGAGAATAAGAAACTTGCAGGTTTTTGCAGGGTTTCGCCGGAGAAGAATGAGAGTTTGTAAAAGGTTTATGAGAGGGTAAGCTTGGTTTTTATAGGAGGGTAAAACGGTAGAATTCGAAAGAGTAAAATATATGGCAATGGATTAAAATTTGGAATCCGTACTCGAGTTAGAACGGCGGGTTCAACTTTCCAAAGAAAACGTTTCATGTAAGCCCAATGAAAATGGGACACGTATGCCATGTCAGAAGATGACAGGACGTCGTGCGCGGCCCATTAATGCTAGGCGCGTGGGGTTATTCTTAGCCATATGTAATTCATTCTCAGTAAAAGTAACCGTTATTACTCCAGAACTTCTGTACCTTACAGAAGCTCTGTGATCTTGAAAATCTTTGTTGTTTATCCCTTTCATATATCTCATTGTTATCATGACTTCTGTAGGGTTCTTCTTTAACCAAAACATTTGTAAAGGCATTGGAGAGGATAAAATCGGATTTTTGTCAAGAAATTTGCTTCGCAGAGGTTTTGTGGCTCTGTTGGAACTTGCAGAAGTTCTGTGAAGGCCAGCAGAAGCTCTATGAGGGAAAAAATCTCATAACAAAAATTTTATTAAAATTTTTGATCATCCAATTTTTGATTTTGTTTAAGAGATGTTTTTCGGACATATTTGAAAGTTTGTGTCCGAGAAAACTGTTAAAAAAACGGTTTGTTCGAGAAGGTCATGGTTTGTGTTTTCGGTTTCCGAGATAACATTCCAAAAGATCGACAGAGGGTTAATTTGTGATCACATAGCATATTTCTTGCAGAACCTCTGTTGAGCTCAGCAGAAGCTCTATGACCTTAAATTTCTCTTAATTCGAATTTTATGAAACTTTTTGAGCTTTTGATTTTTGAAATGTTTCATTAAAGTATATGTAGGACATATTTGACAATTCTTGTCCTAGAAAATTGTTTTCCAAAAACCTTTTGTGCGAGAGACATACCTTTTGGTTCTTCTTTTCTCGGCAGTGATATCTGACTTCTGTCGATATGGAGTCATCGACATTTTTCTTAGGCTTTCCCTTGAAAGTTTTATCTCTTTAGATCATTTCAGGGTTCCCTTCTGCTCCCCCTTGATCTAATCACCTCTGTAGATCAAGTAATTTCCTTTTGCTCCCCCTTGACCTATGCTTGGATCAAAGAATGATAAGTTTTGCATAAAACATAGGTCATGTTTTCCAGAGGTTCTGTAGGGGTCGTCAGAGGTTCTGAGTTGACTTACAGAAGCTCTGTGATTTTAAGAACTATTTAAGATTGAGAACTTACAAACAGAAATAAATTAACTTAAAGCAAAAATAAAGGAAATTTGTACATATTTACAGAAGATAAAGCTATACTTACAGAGGATTGTCACACCATGTTTATCATTCCTAACTTACCCACCAAGAGATTGAATCTTTTCTCGTCTAGTACTTTGGTGAATAAGTCAGCGAGTTGATATTCTGTTGGCACGAAATGCATTTCAATTGTACCGTATTCAACATGATGTTTCAAGAAATGGTACCTTATATCGATATGCTTGGTTTTCGAGTGTTGCACAGGATTGGCAGAGATAGCAATGGCACTTTTGGAATCACAGAAGATGGGTATTTTGAATAGGATGTGGCCGTAGTCTTTTAGTTGAGTTTTCATCCATAGAACCTGAGAACAACAGCTAGCAGCAGCAACGTATTCAGCTTCTGCAGTGGATGTTGAGACACAATTCTGCTTCTTGGAGGTCCAACTGACTAGTTTACCACCTAGGAATTGGCAACTCCCAGAGGTACTCTTTCTGTCGAGCATGCATCCTCCATAGTCTGAATCTGTATAAGCTTTAAGACTAAAACCAGAGTTCTGTGGATACCAGAGACCGAGATTTTTGGTCCCCTTTAGGTATCTAAAGATTCTCTTCACCGCATCATAATGTGATTTCTTAGGATTAGCTTGATAACGTGCACAAAGACATGTGGCATGCATGATGTCAGGTCTGCTTGCTGTTAAGTATAACAGAGATCCAATCATGCCTCTGTAGAGAGTGCATTCTACAGAGATACCATTTGGATCTAAGAATAACTTATTTCCAGTGGCCATTGGAGTTTTCATTGCAGAGGTATCAGATAGTTTATATTTTGACAGAATGTCAGAGACATATTTGGCTTGATTTATAAAAATTCCCTCTGAAGTTTGTTTGACTTGAAGTCCGAGGAAGAATGTTAATTCTCCCATCATACTCATTTCAAACTCACTCTGCATGAGTTTTTCAAAACTTTTACACTCTTCTGAATTAGTAGACCCGAAAATTATGTCATCCACATAGATTTGTACAAGCATTATCTCACCCTTTTTATGTTTATAGAATAAGGTAGTATCTGTTGTACCTCTGTTGTAGCCATTGACTAGAAGGAAGGTAGAAAGTCGTTCGTACCATGCTCTTGGAGCCTGTTTCAGTCCGTATAAAGCCTTTTCAAGGTAGTATACATGCCTTGGAAACTTTGAGCTTTCAAACCCTGGTGGCTGATTTACGTAAACCTCTTCTTGGATTTCACCGTTTAGAAAAGCGGATTTTACGTCCATCTGATAGACTTTAAAACCTCTGTGGGCTGCGAAGGCTAAGAATATTCTTATTGCTTCGAGTCGTGCGACAGGGGCAAAAGTCTCATCGTAGTCTATGCCTTCTTCTTGTCTATATCCCTTTGCTACTAATCTTGCTTTGTTTCTGATGACCACTCCATCTTCATCCTTCTTGTTTCTGTAGACCCATTTAGTCCCAATGGCATGTTTCCCTCGTGGCAGAGGTACTAAAGTCCATACTTTGTTACGCTCAAACTGCAGAAGTTCTTCTTGCATGGCGTCTACCCAATTTGGGTCATCTAGGGCTTCAGAAATCTTCTTTGGTTCTATCACACTGATAAAGTTAAAAAAAAAACAAAAATTAGCAGTGGCAGACCTGGTTTTTACTGAGTTAGAAGGTTCTCCGATTATTTGGCTTGGAGGATGGCTTTTTGTCCACTGAGTTGTGCGTGGAAGATGATCATCAATGTCCTCGAACCTTTCGTCAGCGGCTTCTTGTGTTTCTTCTTGTGTAGCCTCTGTCGTTCTTCGTGCCTTGGTAGTTGATTCTACCGTTTGTGGAAATATTGGTATGAGTGGTGGTGGGGTTTGTTCCTCTGAGGACGTATAGTCTTGGTTCTCGATTTCCTCTGTAATTGGTTCTTCTGTGGATTGTAGAGTTTGTTTTTCAGCAACTTCTGTGGTCGTTTTTCTTGATGTTTCATCTTCTGCATGTTCTTCTTCGGCAATTGCATCTGTAGTATTTATAGAAGAAGATGAAGCATTATTTGGACCTGTTAGAGTCATACCTGTAGGATTTTGTCCGACAGAGGATGGTTCTTCAGAAATTCGGATGGTTCCAACAGAAGGATCAATGTCATTGTTGAACATCTCTAAAAATAGAAGATCCAAATCTTCTTTTGTTTTTGAGATGTCAGAGGATTTCCCTTTAATTCCGAGTTCTGAACTGATTTGTTCAGAAGTCATCTGGAATGAATCATCAAAAGAAACATTAATGCTTTCTACAATCTTGCGAGACTTTGTAAGGAAGGTTCTGTAGGCTTTGGAAGTGGCAGAGTATCCAATGAATTTGCCTTCATCAGCTTTTACTTCAAATTTTCCTCTCGAATCTCTGTCGTTTAAAACAAAGCATTTGCATCCGAATACATGGAAAAACTTGATGTTTGGCCGCCTTTTGTGAAGTAATTCGTAAGGCGTCTTGAGTTGTCTTTTCACAATGGTTGAACGATTCTGTGTATAACACGCAGTAGAAATTGCTTCTGCCCAAAAGTTCATTGATAATCCGCATGCAGATAGCATAGTTCTTGCGGCCTCCACAAGTGTTCGATTCTTTCTTTCGACTACACCGTTCTGTTGTGGCGTTCGAGCGGCAGAGAAGTTCTGTGATATTCCTTCTGTAGAAAGATAGGCTTCAATGACACAGTTTTTAAATTATGTGCCATTGTCACTTCTTAACTTCTGTATTCTGCAGTCATAAAGAACTTGAATTCTTTTCATTAGATTTATCAGTATAATTTGAACATCTGATTTCTTTCTAATAAATTCAACCCATGTGAAACGTGAATACTCATCAATTAGGACAAGTATGTATTTCTTGCCACCTAGGCTCTGTATAGCAATGGGACCGCAGAGGTCGACATGAAGCATGTACAGAGGCCTAGTGCAAGACACGTCTGTTTTGCCTTTGTGGGAAGCCCTTCTGTGTTTTCCCATTTAACAGGCCGAACACAAGTGATCCTTATTGAATTTAACATTTGGCAAACCTTTAACTAGATCGAGTTTTACTAGTTTATCCAGGGTGTGAAAGTTTAAGTGACAGAACCTGTTGTGCCATAACCACGCTTCTTCACTTTTGCAGGCTACTAGGCAAACTTTGTCCTTGGATTTTGAAGTAAAATTCATTAGATATAGATCACCTCTTCTTTCAGCTCGCAGAAGTTCCATTCCTGTGTTTTCACTTTGTAGAGAGCATAAAGTTCTTTTGAATAACACATCGAATCCTGTATCACAGAGTTGACTTACACTTAGTAGGTTGTGTTTAAGGCCATTCACATATGCAACTTTGTATACAGAGATATTTTCTTTCTGTATGACTCCATAGCCTTTGATGTGTCCCTTCTTGTTGTCTCCAAAAGTTACAGATCCACCGTCATGTGTTTCTTTGTATGTGGATAGTAATCTTCTGTCGCCAATCATGTGCCTTGAGCATCCGGAGTCAAGATACCAAATTGGCACATGTTGCTTCTGCAAGACAATCACAGAGACTTAGGTACCCAAAACCATATGGGTCCAATATTGTTAGAATTTTTCAAGTTTGCCTTAGCATTCTTGAAATACATTTTATCCTTTGTAGAAAGATCAGATTGTTTCTCTCGAGGTTTTGACTTTGGAGTTTGAATTTTAGTGGAGAGTAAGCAATCTGGACTTGAGAAGTGTTTATTTAATTTGAATATTAGATCAAAACAATGACAGTATTGAATATGAGACGTGATTCGTTTGAACTTTTCATTGAATTCATTGAACTGTACCACAGAGGCATTACACTCTTTCTATACATTAGATTTCCTATTACAAGAAGATCTATGAATACTAGAATGTGGTTTGCAAAAATCTTGTTTTGTTCCTGCCTTCTGTGACTCTCTTCTGTGGTGAACATCTTTCTTCACTGTCACAGAGGAAAAGTATATGTTAGCTTCAGGCCATTTTCCATTTTGTTGCCAAGTGAGATTCTCTTTAATTTTCCTTAAAGGTTTTGAAAATTTTGAACTTTTAGGATCTACAGAGGTCTTCTTTAACATATCAAGCTCAGCAGAGGTTTTGACTTTTAAATATATGTTCAGAAAATCTGGGCAGATAGGTATCTCTGTAATTTTTTCTTTTGGAGAAATAGTTCTGTTAAGAACTTCAGAGGAGATTTTAACATCCTCTGTGTCATAGTGAACTGTCCCTGATTTAGAATCAGTCTCTGAGTCGTCAGAGGTTGAATCGTCCTCATATACAGAGGTTGAGTCATCTCTTTCGACAGAGGCTGGATTTTCTGAGCATGTATCGTACGAGCTTTCTTCCTCTGTAGAATGACTTTCATAGAAGGCAGAGGTATCTGATGAGATCTTTTCAGCGAGAATTTGATTTATAGAAGATGTACTGAGATTTTCTAAAACATTTGATTTCAAAACTTCCAAAATTTCTTCTTCAATAGATTTTTTAAGTTTTTCTTCTGAAAAGATGGGTTTAAACTCAGGAGCTTCTGCTGATAATTTCTTTTCATCGTTCATTATGCAGACAAAAGCGACCTGTGTTTGAGTCTCTGGTTTACCAAACTTAAAGATACCAATCTGATCTTGTGTTTTCAGATATTTCTTTGGTTTGATTCCTCTATTGACAGAGGTTGAAGATGATGAATCTGTGTTTTCAAGCCATACATTGATCATCTTCGTATGTTTCCTCAAGTGAGGTTCTGCAGAGATTTTAACCCTTTTACTTACAGAAAGTAAGTTTGGAAAGTTTGGTTTGTTAGTTTTTCCCAAAACAAATAGAGAAGACAGAGGTTTTAGTTGTTTATTTTCAACTCCTAAGGTAATATCACTGTACCCTATACCTCGTCTTGCTATTTGAGAGTTTACTTTTTCATACACCTTCTGTGCATCTTTATAGTTTTTAAGTAAAACTTCTCTTCTTAAAAGATCTTGCCAAAGTACCTCTCTTTCCTTTTGAAAGTATTCTTTGAGAGCTCTTATGTCTGTTGTTTCACTTCTTGAAACTGAAAGTTCTTTTGTTTTGATTTTTAAAGCATAGGTTAGATCAGAAATTTGTCTTTTTAAAGGATCTACGTTTTTGCTCCAATATTTTTCGATTTTTTCTTTTTCTTCAAAGATTTTGGCCTTTTCTTGAGTGAGAAGCCTTACTTCTCTCTCATTAAAGGTCAGCCTTTTCTGAATGCTTTTATTTACTTCTTTCAGTTCATTGTTAAGTTCAAATAAATCATCATCTACAGTATTAATATTTGAGGTAGAGTTTGAAATGGATACCTCAGTGTCAGTGCCGGAGTCAACTTCTGTCATGCCACAGAACAGGGCATTTGTGGGGAATTCATCGTCAGAGGTAGAGTCTGACTCGAAGTCCTCCTTGATTGCCTCAGAATTCCCTTTGTTCGCCATTAGGGATTTTTGCGCATAATACTCAGCCTTCTTTTTGTAAAAAGCTGAGTCCTTCTGTGGGCGATTTTGTCTACTTCTGCATTCTTTAGCGAAATGACCTGGCTTGCCGCAGTTGAAACAACCTTGGGAGGTGTTTCCAGTTCGATCTTCGGACTTCTGTTGGTCTCCACCTTTCTCTGTTCTGCATTCGTTTGCGTAATGACCATGCTTACCACATTTGTAGCATTCTTGTGTGTGGCCTACCTTGTCATCTGATCTCTGTCGGTCATTTCCTCTGTAGCTTCTTTCGCTCGACCTCTGTTGGTCATCATTTCTGTAGTCTGACCTCTGTCGGTCACTTGATTCTTCTCTTCTTCCTTCATCTCTTCTACCATCATCTCTTCTACCATCATCTCTTCTACCAGAATTCCTTTGGTTATTTCTAAACTCTCTTGTCAATAAAGCCATTGATTTAGCTAATGACGCAAGAGTTATTTCTTCCTCTTTCAGCTCGTCTTCTTCGCTATCAATCATTACCATCTTCTTTTTCTCCTTTTTCTCCTCTGTAGATCTCTCATTTCTTGGTCTGTCTGTAGCCTCTGTAGATTTACTAACCAATGCGTATGGTACAATGGTTAGTGTTTTAGCTTGAGCTATTTGAGGCTCTTGTGCGGCTAGTGTTCCATATAGATCAGAGAGTGTCCAGGAGTCTAGATCTTGATTTGTTTGTAAAGACATAGACAACTGAAGCCACTCATCGTTCAGGCTCTTTAGAAACATGACGTTATTTTCTTCCGTAGTTCTGTGAATACCAGACTTTCTGCATTTGTTTATGAGAGAGTTGAACCGATCGTATGTTGTTTGCAGCGATTCTGTTGCAGAGGCTCTGAAGGCATGATACTCGTTTATGTATTGTGCCCTTCGGTTCTTCTGTGTTTTAGCACCCCCTTCTAGTTGTCTTTCTAATTCTTTCCAAAGATCGTGCGCTGTTTCACATGCATCTAAAGATTGAAATATTTCGTTGGGGATAGCCATGATTAATATTCTTTTTGTTTTCTGTGCAACTTCATCTTCTGCCTTATCTTCATCTGACCAGTCTACTTTCGGCTTAGGTTTCTTATGTTCAGGGATTTCAAGAGATTCGTCAGTAGCTGGTACACGTGGCATAGTTATCATAGGAACCGGAGGAAGATTATAAATATATTGTTTGAGATTTTTTTCAGTACCCTCAAAAAAATGAACCATTCTTATTTTCCATTGAGGATACTCATCTCTAAGAAGAGTAGGAGGTTTAGTTAATGAGCCAGTAGTAAAAAAGTTATTGGTATTTGTCATTTTGAGAAAAGGATAATCTGATGGAGGATTTATGAGTATGAAGATCTGAAAGTTTTTCTGGGTACAACTAATATCCAGAAATCTGGTGATGAAGAGAGAAAATAATCTATCAGAAAAAAGTTGTAAAACGAGGATCACTTGATATTGAAAATCAAGCTTTGCTCTGATACCAATTGTAGGTTCCCGTTTTGCTTTAAACAAGATTATCAGATCTATTAGTTCAAGTTAATGTTTGATGCGGAAGCGTATTTGATGAACTAACAGATAAGTTTGATAGATTTAGACCAAAATATAAATAAACAATGAACAGGAAATAATATTTCAAAGTTTACTTGAATATATATTAAGAACAGATTTAAGAACAATGAATAAGAAAAGCTTCAAAATAGATATGACTCTTAAGGTGAATAAGCTTTTTGTGTTCTTATGATGGTCGATTTATATGTGATTGATAAGGAAGAACTCAACATGAGTCTTCCTAATATACTACTCTAAAGGGGACCATAAAGCATATGCTACTATTCAGACGGTACTGATGAATAGTTGAACGGATGTCGTGAACAGTTGCAAGAACGGCATGAACAGTAAGACGTGTTGTATTGCATTTAATGCAGCAGACGTCTATTATGTACTAAGCCCTATTGAGTCCAATCAGAATTTGACACGTCGACGTTGGACAGGGCATGCTACCATGCAAGTTGATGAACGAGTCCTGTAACAGTAGCAAGATATTATAAATATCTTCAAGTCTTTCAGTGAGGACCACAGAGGCTCTGTAATGAGTTACATAGGTTCTGCGGTCTGGTCCTCTGTGGAGCAGTCTTTCCTATATTCTGAGATATTGGTCTTCTTTGCGCGTATGACAGAGCTTCTGTAGCGCGCCTCTTTAGCTTCTGTAGATTCTTGATCTTGAGCCCTCGGTAAGTCCGGCAGAGCCTCTGTAAGAGGCTTTCTTCACTTAGCCTATTTTTCACTACTTCTAAATACTTCTATGATTAGGAATATTGAAGCTAACATATACCACACGTATATAAATACCACATTAGGACTCGTACACCGTGTATCTCTCCTCATCTCATCTTCTTTCCCCTGGCCACATTAGTCGGTAGCAAGCCAACTAATTATCGTCACTGTACAATACAGTCGACTCCACTGTAATTACATACAGCCCCGCTGCAATTACCTACAGCTCCACTGCAATTTCATGCAGCCCCGCTGTATTTCAATACAGCCCCGCCGAATAATAATTCGGCTCACCTATACTCGTTTCGTGCAATATAAATACAATATATATCTCAATATATCATATTGTCATTTATAAACCTTTCATCATTTTTCCAACCATATATATATATATATATATAAATATATACATATATCCTTTTAACATAAACATATAATCAAACCTTGACACGTATCCGTCTCATATATATAAACACAAATATATATTTCACACATACTCACATACATATATAAACACCTATATGTATTCCAGTTGAAAACGTTTTAAAGTAAAACTCACCTCGATTGCTTATCAAAAACACTTGCAAGCTCCTTTCAAAAAGATCCTATCCTTCACCTTGACTCCACAGAATCTGAAACCATTTAAGATACATATATCGCTTTACTAGCCAAACACATAAAGCCTACTAAGTTCCGGCCCTCCAATATTTCACTTATACTCTTACCCTTCTGACTTAACAACAAAACATAACAAGGTACCGGGACTACCCAGAGTACCGGGGGACAACACTACCGGGACTTCATGGTACCGGGAGTTCCTATACCGGGACTCACATTACCGGGACTCACATTACCGGGACTCACATTACCGGGAGTCGTTAGTACCGGGAGTCGTCAGTGCCGGGAGTCTACCGGGACTTCCCCGGGACTCTCAAGAACACAGTCGGTCGCTTTTCTAATCCAGAACCCAAATCAAATCTATACAGCTATGATTTAAACTTTCTAATTCGATAGAAACTGTCTATTGATGATTACAAACATAAAACCTAAAGGGTACATACCTTAAAATCGACTCAAACCCGTTCAATCGATGCTCAAACCGAGCCTTTCCACTTCTGCTCCTTTTTCGCCTCACGAACAAGCACACACACACACACTGTCTTTCTATTTTTAGGTTTTTGAAGGGATAACTGAAGTGTGAGAGATATTTATATCTCCATTTACACTTTTGGCACCAACTACTCACTAATGACCAACCCACCCCAAATCTTATAACTTATCTCAAACTTCCCCTTAATATCAAAATCCCTTAGTTAAATAAATTTAACGGACTTACCCGGGGTATTACAGCTTACTAGGTAAATTGTTGCATATGATGTCGTTTCAATGGACTAGAATTAACCTGGTGAGGTAAGTGAGATGTTGACTCTTATTGGTAAGTGTTTATCGAGTAAGTGTTTGGGTAGACGGCCCCTAGGAGACTTGAAACTGATTAAACAACCAACGAGAGAAACCATTAAAAAAATATAATTTGCAGCATCCCTAATCCAAAGCCACTGATCAACAAACAACAACTCGCAAACCCGAGTCAAGAGGACTAAACGTCAAGCCTTTGAAACCTATAATAACCCGTTCTCTACTTATATCATTTATTATAAGTTTAAGGTGAAAGTATGAACCTTTCTATTCTCCAGGGACTTATTTAGTAATTAGAGAGAGTAAATGAGAAGAGGCACTCTCATTTCACCCCATTTCATCACCTCCCCTCATGGTGAAAGTGTGTGTTTTAGGGTTTTGAAGAGAGAGTGCATTCTTGGATCTCTTGGGATTGATTGGAGAAGAAGCTAAGAAGAAATCAGTATTTCAGGTAAGAATCTTATTTCTTTACTTGGTAGGACTCCATTAATGAAGTCTTATTCTTGGAGTTGAGTGATTAGGGCTCAAATGATCTTAGTGTAAATCTTGATCTTCTCCAAGAATCCCCATTGGTATGAAAAATTGTTGGAGGAATTAGAACCCAATATGATTCTTGACATGTAATTCTTATCTTGAAGGTTGGGTGATATTAATGGAAAACCTCACTTTTTAATTTGGGAAAGGATGGATTTTAGGTATTTATTGTTTAGTTTTGGTCTTTTTTGTGTTGGGAAGTTCCTTATTGTTAAGATATGTTCCCCTAAGTTCGAATTGTTGGTTTTGTGGAGTTTTGAGATGAGGACTAAGCCTGGACGATTTCAGACAAAACAACGCACAATAGTGAGTTGCTCGACTTTGCGTGCGACTTAAGTTGCGGCACAAGTCGCGTAAGCCATTGTTGTGGAGCGACTTCGTCCGTCTCGTTTCTCATCTAGGACCAGGATCGAAGCGTCATTCTAATGGTTTTCTTAGGGGTTTATAAAAAGTGACTTTTGGGAGAATTAAGAGGGTTTAATGCTTGTACTAAATCGATTAGTTCATGTGTTTAGTGTGGACATTCTTGCAATTTAGGACTCCGGAGCATTAAGTGAGTTTCCTCTAATTATTTTTGGTTAATGATGTCATGTTTTATATGTGGAAAGGGTTGAACACTTGAATTCATGTGGAGAAACATTTATTCAAGAATTAGTGATTTAAAAATAAGATTTCTTTATGTTTGGAGAGTATGCGTGTGGATTTTTTGATCAACGGTAAGTGTGTACCCCTATAGAGCACATGAATTTGTTTTATGTAGCTCATTATTAAGGTAAAATGTGTATCCCGGTGAATAGTCACTTGACCCTATATGCGTACAACGTTCCAACATATGATAGTATGTTTTACTATTTAAGAGTATGTGCATTTTTTTATCATGTTTTGATTTCATATTTTCTTTCATGAACTGCGATAAAGAGGGAATTCACTAGGCCTTTGGTCTAACCCTCACTTTTGTAAACTGAAAACCATTTCTAGGGAAGTACTTTGTATAGAGCTCTAGCAAGTGCAAATGAAAAGTGTAACGGGAGTGGCTTGAAGGTTGTGGGTGTTATCGGCTTAATAATATCAGTGGTATGCTTTACCTCTTATATTGTAACTTTGAAGTTTAAGAGTTTTATCATCTATGTAATAATATCAAACAAATATCAATATACTAAAAAGCACGGTGGAAAATGATTATTTTTTTTAGAAGCACGTCAAAAAAATGGACGTAAGATTTATATAAATCGAGATTATCATATATCATGTTAATAGTATACTAGTCATCCTACCCGCGCGATGCGGCGGGGTGTGAAATTTAAATAAAACTAAGCAATCATACCGATTATGAGATAATTTGCATTCAAGTTTGTGAGGCCATAAACTTTATTAATCGTCATATCAAAAGTGTTACTTTTTTTAGTTAGAAACTTTGAATGACATATAATCTTTAGACAAAAATAGAAAAGTTTTTGATCAAATAAATCAATTGTGTCAAGTCTTTAATCACCAAAATAACTGTTTGGGTTGGATTCCGGTGAAAAGTGTCAAATATGTTGAGAAGCATACCGTTGGATGAGAAATGGACGAACATTAGGATTAGATGTACCGGATCAATTTCTTTTTAAACCGCAATGCATGAGAGGATATTTGATTTAAAGAGATCAACTATTTAAAAACACTTTTCACATTTCTCATGTGATCCCATGCCACAACTATTTTAACCATTTTTACATGACAAATAATGAGACATATAGTCCAACATTTTTTAATAAAATTGACAATCATTTGAATTTTTTTATATATAATTGATTTTGAAATGTATACTTTTTATTACAACTTTTATAATTAATCCATCTATATCTATTGTACAAGTGCTTAACACATTTGTACAAACAATTAAAATACAAAATCTAATATTTATCAAGATCAAAACCAAATTATATAGAACACAACCCTAATTTGAAATCAAAATAAAATCAGAGTTTGATTGAAAAAAATGAAGAACAAATACAGTAGTTCATCATCTTCAAGCAAAAATAGCATGTTACCATATATCTCTATCCCAAAAACAAAGATTTCTCCTTTCCCAAAGAATTACATAGACAGTCCAAGTCTCCAAGGTCAGAAAAGTTTTCAGCCACATCAACAGCAAGAGATGAACTTTCACCCATGAGAATGACAATATGAGTTTCCTGGAATAAAGGGTTATATTTTACAATAATATGTAACCTTGATGGTACTTGAATCATTCATTGTCGATGAGAAACGATAGTTATAGCTTAATGGGCATATTAGATAAGAAATAATCCACAAACACTAATTAAACAAAACTCAAGCTAACAAACACTTACTAATATCGATCTCGAAGACCACTAAATTTCTCCCGTCCAACGGTATCCCTATATCCACTAAATCGAATCTTCTACTCTTCTAAAAGCATAACAAAATGAGAAAAAAGAGACATGCTTTAACTTGCAGTAAACTAATGTATAGAACAGTAAGAACTTAGTAAAACAAGAATGGCTTGGTGGTAGTGAGGCAGAGGAGGACTGCACAAGCAAGGAAACCTGTAAGATATGGTTATTTAGATGGAATATCCAAATACCAAAGCAAAACTGAGGGAAAAAGGTAAACTTTATTCAGAGTTCGCCACAGTAATAAAAGAATATCAAACTCTTGAATCACTAAAACCGACGCCTCCAACACTCACGCTCACAAGTGATTCAATCTCAGAAACAACTAAGTTAGAAGAAATATGAGTTTAGTGATGCCACCTAGCTTGTTTGTTTTGCATTTCTCCTTTAAAACTAATCTTGTTGAAGTGGTTATTTCGTCAAAAGCAATAGGCTTTTGCACACTCGCCAGCAAGGTATTGCTAACTGTGCAATTTTTTGAGTCAATTGTCTTGAAACTATCAATCTGTATGGAAGGATCTGGCACAAGCTGGGTGGTTAATGGGAGATTGAGATCACCAAAAAACAACTAATGGTGCTCCATCCATTCTCGGTTACTTTGATTGTGAATGTCAAACAAACCACTTTCAATTATAAAATAGATGCAAATGTATCTATAATTTCAAGAAAAAATCAATAATTACATCAAAAGATGCAATAGGTATGATAACTACATAAAACGGCAACAAAAAAAGATGGTTTCTACATTGAAGATTGCTAACTATACATAGTTATGTTCCTGTGCGATGTAGTAGGAACACAAAAAAAAGTTAATACAACTTCTCATCAAAAAGGATACTTGTAAATTTATATTTGGATAAAATATATTATAATCATTTATAATAATCCACATATATATTTACGGTATAAAAATAAAGTTTGATAAAAAAAAACATACAAACATTAGAATGATGTTGTGACTATTGGATGCGGCAGCAGTACTTACAAGTTTGTGATTAAGAACTCCGTTTGGAAGCGTTTTTCTGATGGTAAATGGTATCGTTCCTTTCTTCTCAATAAGTACATGTACAAGTATACAATCAAAAAACTGCGTCAGAACATGGCATTCTAACACGTAAATATGCAATAGCGACAATATAATTTAGAGAGTGAGTAATTCATCCATGTTCCTTTTTATGCTTCAGCTGGATAGAATACTCCACTGTTCACAATCTACGCTAGTATTAGTTGTGCACCATTCACAATATCTTCTTGGGTAGGTGATTGTGATTTGGACATTTTAAATGGATGTATTTCTTTCTTTCTTGGGGCTTCTTTGAGGCTTTTGGAGTTCCGGTAAGGTTTGTTACTGTTGTGAACTTGTTATATCCTTTGCTAAGGCTGCCATGGACAGTTACTCGTTGTAAAGGTGAGTAAAACTCTTAAACTGGGCACTACAGATAAGATATAAAGTCGTGTTCCATATATATGGGATATACACCTTCAACCTATTTAAAAACTAAAACAGAGAATAGACATGTTACCTTGCATGTTGTAGTCGGCTGAATTCCGTGAACCATGGGTGTCGCATAATCGCATTGAGAAGTTTAGCAATAAAACAACATCACAAAATTATAAAATGAATTATGGGTGCCTAAAAATACCAAGTTTCCACATTGGAGGAGGCAACGGACAACAAACGTGGAAGCTTTTGAAAAGGAATTGGGGAACAATTGGCATCTAGCTTGGCATTTTGCAGTGACTGGATGACTTCTACAAGCTAATTGAAGTGTATTTGAAAAGGTTAAAAACTTCCTAAAATAATAATTTGTTTTGAGTTTCCAAGGCAATCCATATTTCTTTAGAGACAAGAAAGATCAGATACATGGATCAAATAGTACATAATCTATTAACAAAGAAAGAGAAGAGAAAATGTAGTAACCAAAATAAAACCAAGAGTTAGATTAAGAGGGAATCGTTAATATTAAGAAACCAGATAAAACTGGTGAGAAACAACCCGCCCTCCGATCCAACAGAAAGTGACAGTGTGTCGGATCTAATTACAATAACTATAATATGATAGTGTGCCTGGTTCCAAAAATCAAGAAAATCTCTTCTACCCCATTGAACTTATCGATAAAATTCACAAAAATGATGACTTTGTTACCTGTTCCTATCGTCTTATGATCATTATTCGTTGAATCTCCAGAGAGCATTTCATGATCATCTACCACCGCCATCTTTGTCCCCAACCCCAAAATCTTTTGAGGTTTTTAAGACCGACGCTCGACTAAACTGAAATGAGACACACATAGATCGTAGAAATACCTCCGTGAGTGCAATCAAGTAATTGATTATCGAAAGTAACAAAAAACGATTACACACCATTATCAAATACTAATATAATTCTGTAGTAAATAAACAATTATCACACACAAACAAAAATTTTAGAGTCACACATAAAAACTATTGAAGAAAAACATTGTTAGAAGAAAGAGGATCCAACCTGAATAGTGACGGTGAAATCAAGCCCTTGCAACAAACAAAAAAACTTACTTTTGCTTGTATATGAACAAGCCTTCAATAAGCCACTTTACTTGGCCACTTAAGCAATGGATCCCACTTTATTTGACAAATCATACCATTGTGATCAAAAGATTCATGCACACTGCAAGAGCCCTTTACATTAAATTGTGTAATCTGCAACAGAAAAGAAGCATTTTGGTTTAAAAAAATAAAACATCTGTGTCAATTTTCTGAATTGGGGAAGTATTATGACTTTACGATGCTTTACAAATTTAATTCCAATCTTTGTATCTAAGAATATTCAACAAAGACATGGGCTAATCAAATTAACAATGAACACATGAAAAGAAAGAAAAAAATAAGACTTTGAATTGTAATTGTATAAAATACCTGGCTTGGTCCGGAAACATTGGTGTTCATCATACTCTGAACTGAAACAAGTACACATCAGTTAATATATACGAAGTTACGAACAAACCAAAACCTGAATTAAAATTTATCACCATCAACAGATCTTTAACTACTTATCATCAAAGGCGAAAAGAGCAAAAATATTACCATATACCCAAATCATCAGAGCCTATAGGTTTAAAGTTGCAAACTCCAATGGATGTTTTTGAAAGAATGCTTATTTCAGAGCTCTGTATTGGACTAAATGCACATCGAGAATATTTGTATTATTACCTCCAAACATGGGTTAGAAAGGTGCAATACATGCCTTGTATCCATACTCCAGATGATGATCACTGCTTTTCTTCAAGTAATGAAGATCAAGCCTTTGACCATCTTCCCTGATAATATATCTCGCGCCAGTTTACCCGGTGGAAGATGGGGCCCATACTCAACAAACTCCTTCAACCTAAGGGAAAATGAAAATTTTAAGTCAACAACTATATGTCGAATAGGAAGAAGCAGAAAGATATATATTTCCAAATGTGTACAGACCTTTCTATGCTATAGGGAGTGACTGTCTCAGGATAAGTAAGATTCAAAGCAATACTCCATGGTACTCCAAGTTGATCAATGCTAATGGTTGGATCCGGAGTGATGACCGTTGTGCCGAAAAGTCAACACGCTTACTTATCAGGTTGCCTCTGATCCGACATTCCTTTGCCTTGAGCCTACTGCATATGGATTTGATAGGGCGACCTGATCGTTGTTTAGCCTGTGGGATAAGCAGATTTCTATGGTTAGGTGGTAATTTAAGAATATTAGAGTAGGTGTGTTTATAACTTGATATGAATAGAGACTGTATATACCATTGGCTGACCCGGAAGCTCATTGTCGAAATATGTAGCGACATGAAACTGCAATAACTGGGCAAATTCAGAGATTATGTGTGCAGAAGCTCCATTCCTCTCTTGCCTTCTCAGATTCTCATTGTGTCTGATTATCATGGCCACCTGGTCAAGTCATCCTGTTTCATAAATGAGTAGAACATAACAAGTGAGATGAAATCTAACACGGTGTTCATAAAGGAATTTAGTCAAGAAACTTGCCTCACTCCGAGCCGAAGTATCCATCATCACAGATGGTCTGACTGGAGGTGGCAGTATTGGAAGGACGGGTTCAAGCCCAATAACATGCAGTCTTCATCACTTATCCGCTTTAATATGCTCAGAACCTGACAAACATTGATGCTTATGAGCCACTATAAATAAATAAATAAATAAATAAATAAATAAATAAATAAAATGTCACGTGAATATGTAAAATGTACTGAAAGTTCCAGAATGATACTCTTTCTGCAGAGAGCTGCTGCTTTCTTTCAGCTGGCTCAGGAAGCTGTTCTGAATCGTCACTTTTCTTCTTCTGAAGCTTGTACTCTGCACCATTTTCATACCTTCAATAGTAATTTTCGGCTGCTGGCCCCACAACCCCCTCGGCTCTTCTTAACAGGTTCATTAGTGTCCTGGTTTTGAGAATCAATCTCATCACCGCCTTCACATTTACTTTTGCTCTTGCACGCATATAAAATCTTCTTAAGCCTATTTTTCGGGTTTCTAATTTTTTGGGCTTGCTTGAATTTATGATCCTCCTGTAGAAAAAGAAACGACGTTTTCCTCATGAGATACCACACGATACGTAAGATGCCAGAAATAGTTGTGTGCAGATTGCTCAGCTCATGGCTTTTTTACATATCTTTATTCTTTTCCCTTGGCACTAATATGGAAAAGTATAAACATAAAGATAAAATGCATCCATAGTTAGAGAGCAAATTCCATTTACACTTGCAACTAATTAACAGAACAACCAGTAAAGTTTGTAATAGAAAATATTCAAAATCAAGCACAACGACACTTTTTATTATGCGTCTTCAAATAGTCAACGCATCAGCCATCTAGCAAGAGACTAAGCAAGATCTAATTATACAACAAACATAAGCCCTACAATACCACCACAACAATATAACTTTGCAAGCTTGCTCTCCTATCAAAACTGTTTCATTTTGTGTTCTCTTCATGAGTAATGAGCAAAAAACAAAAGATATTTCCGGTCTTTGGAAATGTGACATCAAAATATATATAAAAAACAACAATAAATATGTCCGGACAATAGAAGTAAGTGCAAAAAATAAACTGTATATAGCAAAGTGATGGGGCAGCCAGTAAGCTGCAACCGAGAAATAACCTGTCAGAAACAAACAAGTCAACTGAACCAGTGAAACATATAACAAGCTTGGGCAAGGATTCAAAGAATACAAAAAAATGCAGTTGCAAACATTTGTTAACACACCATCATTTGGGTATTCTGCACATGCTCACCAAATCATACATAAGTACAGAACAACCATTTGTTGTTTGGGACATCATTTGTATCACAAATGCTAATTAAATCAGGTGATTATATTTGAACGGAATCCAGTTGAGATTGCATATAATATTGAAAATAGAGGGGCACTGAGATAATCTTTGATGTTACAAAACAACCATCATTTGTCATTATTCTGATGACACACGACATAAGATAATCTTTGATGTTGCAAATCAGCATAATCCAAGAACCACTCTTACAAAATAATCCACCTACATATCTACGAGTTGCGGCCAACATAGTTAATTTTTAGTTACTTGCCTGTGAAACACATGCTGCTAGAAACAAATAAAAGCAGACAACTTCAAGAATTTTTTGTGGGTTTTTTAAACTTTCAAGTGCTTGAAGTAGTTTCTCTCAACAATTCTGCAAGTATTCTGGTTGTTTATAACATGTGAAGAAAAATAGTTCAAGAAGCTATGTATTCTTAACCAATAAAGATGTGTTTTCCAATGAGATTAATTAAGTATCAACTGAGATCATCAGAGAAAGATCACATACGGTGTTCTGTCCAAGAGGTGCTCGAAGAGCCAACTGATCAAATGTCAAACTTGTCTGCAACCACCACATCGTTTGGTAACAAGAGGAAATCGACTGCCATCAAGTGTATTGAAGCACTAAGGGCATCCACAATGGTCAAATTGGTACAATGACTTGATAAATATAAAAAAATAAAAAAACATGTGGGGCCCACTAAAGACTTGAAAGACTTGAGCCATGCCTCTCACAACCAATACTTCAAACGCTTGGTGTTTCTCAACCCTTTGAGAAGTAAAGCTATTATCAAGTTGTATCTCCAATGGTCAAGTTGTTTTCAAGTTGTTTTCAAACTACCATTGGAGATGCTCTAAAGATCCTTGCAGCCACTCTATGAATGAACATATATGCGAAAAGGATACGAAATATGGAACACGCAAATCACAAAACTTACCGGAAGCAGTTGTTTTGATGTCTTGCAAAAATCCAAGAACAATTATGTTAAAACTCTCAAATTTTCAATCATAAACTGCAAAATACAGTCGTATCTTTTATGTTTATTTGTGAAATTGTGATAAAACTCTCAAATTATCAATCATAAACTACAAAATACATTAGTATCTTTTATGTTTCTTTTTTGTCTTTCAAAAAGAAAATAAACAAATTCAAACTCAGTCATTACCTGAAGTTATACTGCATAGGTGACATCGGCAACAAGTTTAGAATCCACCACCCATTGCTATCTGGTGGACTGCGATCAAGAAAGCAAATAAATTAGCTTTTGAACTCTTTCAAAGCCAGAAGTAGCCAAGGATTCAGATAAACACATAAATCGATTTTCCAACAACACATGAAAAGAAGTCTAAGAAAAGAATTGACAAAAACGTTAAATTAAAATTCAAGGTGTTTAAAGAAATCAAAATCAAAGATGCTTATGGAGTCAAATAAAAAAGGTTTAAGAAGATAAAATCTAAATCAAAAGCAGCGAAAATCATTCGGTAGCTTACCTCATTCGAGAAAGATTTGTGATAAACGAATTTCACATTCAGTAGCTTTTGTTAACCTAGGTTCAGAAATGCTGAGCATCAAAGAAAACCGAAAACCTGAAATACAGTATCAAACAAATGCGAAAGGAGAGATTGCCATGAAGATCAAATGTGAAAGAAAAAACAAAAACAAACAGGGATGACATGAATCGACAGTTTCTGGATTCATCAGGGATTAAAAAATCAAACAAAATGAAGCAGGGATTTGAATTTATCAAGGAGTGGGAGAGGGAATCGTGTTCTCGGGGCAAGAATCACCGGTCATAGGAGCGGGAATATGAAGTGGGAAGGAGAGAAATCAGGGGAGAAGAGAACGTGACTGAGAAAAACGGCTCTTGAAATAAACCGCCTACTATTCTTTTAATAAAGTAGTATAGATATTAGGTGAATCAATTTGAGGTGATCACTATTCAATTAATCTATACTATCTTATAAAGCATTTTCACAAAAATTCTAAAAAATACAAACTTTAATGGATGATGTACTACTTATTAAAGCATAAAGTCTTAAAGTCTTAAAATCTATATCTATATCTATATCTATATCCAAATCTATACTATCTTATAAAGCATTTTCATAAAAAGTCTTAAATACAAACTTTAATGCATGATGTACTACTTATTAAAGCATAAAGTTTTAAAAGTCTTAAAATCCCAAAAGTCTTAATTACGACTTTTCATGCGTCATATACAATCCACATAAGGCCCTGCGTACCGCTCTCGGGTACCAGGGCGGGCTTGACATCGGGTTGGGGCGGGTAGCAGTACGAGGGGCGCGGGTAGAGATCGGGTTCGGTGGTGCGGGTACTCCAGGGTTCACGAACCCGGCGTTACCCGAACATATCTCTCTCTCTCTCTCTATCCATATATATACACAGGGTTGGGTTCAGCGGGTAGGAGTGGGTTCGGTGGGTAGGCGGTACTCCACTTTAGGGTAAGGAGGGTAGGAAAGAGAAAAACTGATGTGGCGCCGAAGTGGCATTCGGGTTCAGTGGGTTCGTGGGTAGGCGGTACTCATTGCCTAAGCTATTCAGTATTCAAGCGTTTGTTCACGGCTAGACGTTTCAACTTCCAAGACTGATTTGAAAAGGTTAACAACAATTCTCTCAAGATATTATCTTCCCAATACTCAAGCTCATCACTCAACCCAAAGTGACGGATTCAGTATCTCATCAATTCAACGATTCAAATTCCGATTCCTGATATGTATATGGTTAGGGTTCACTACGTATTCATTCTCCATCCATGCTTCTTGCCTGTGGTTGCCGCCCTTCCTCCGCCGTACGCCATCTTTCACCCTAACCTGAAACAAATCTACTCCCAAAGGTAAAGTCTAAGTAATTGATTATTTCGAGTTTTCATGTCAAATGTTTTGGATTATTTAGTCGATTTCCATTGTTTTTATGTTTTTCTTTGTGTTCCTTAAATTTCTTACTTGAATGCAATTGATTTTGGATTCAAATTACCTGTTTTTGTTTTTCTATATTTGCTGCATAGAAGGTGTTCGAGGAAATGCTTCAAAGGGATTTGTTTGCTTTCTCTACTGGTGGTATACATCGCAGTAGTTGTCTCACTACTTCACCACTTGTGCTGCACTGTTTTGATGTATTGAGTTGAAAGCTCTCGGTTTTCATCTTCATATTATCTCGCTACCATAAACTACTCAAATTCTTCTTCAGGACATCTTGGATGATGCAAATCTGTGTTTGAGTTAATACTTTGGGTTTTGTTTTTTTTTTTCTGTGTTGTTTTAAGCTTTTTTGTGTTCTGGTTTACAGTTTAACTTGGAAATTCATTCAGATCATTTGTTTTAGTACATTTGTTAATATCGTAATTTTTTATTCATCGTTCGATGTATTAATAATGGGTTTACTGCATATGTGGGCATATACAAATAGGGATTTAGGCTTGTTGCATAGACATATGATTCTGTTAGCTTTTTGTGGATAATTGGTTTCAAATGTAATTTGTGCAATGGAGACTTATATATCTCTTGCAGCTTGCAGGCGGAATGATTTCATTTTATTGAGATTAAAAGCTAGCCAAGCTTTCGAGAGTTGGAGGATCTCATATTTAGGTAATTGAGATACAAAATTCGTTAAAAGATATCGTTGTAGGTTGTTATTAGCTTTAGATCAGAATCTTGAGTAGTATTTTTGTTTTTGATGTTTGGATAAAATATTTGAATTTTTTTCAGTCTCCTTGACTCCTTCAGTGTCTTATATTTATATTAAATTGTGTGTTAATTTTGATTTCTTTCTATGAGCTGATATTGATTTCTTGATGCGAATTGATTTCTGTACTGATTTATATTACGGTTAAGGTTTTAATTAAGTGTTTTCGTCTATAGATTCCAATGTTAGTTGCCTCACAACCATGAATCTGACTTGAATCTTATGATTTTACTATTCCAATGCATTTGTTCAGATATCAGAGTTGGTGTTGTAGTGCGAGAGTAAATCAATGACTTCTCGGAACCAAAACAAGCCTCCTGCTCCATGCAGTCCTTTAAACGTAAACTCACATATGTTTATATGTGTCTGTATATGTTGTTGAATATCATTGTGTCTTCAGTTTACCTAGAACATGAGTTGTCTGGATGTTATTTCTGGGTTTAAAGGTGATGTAATTCTTTGTAATGACTACACTCTCCATTCCTGTCGATTGACTATTTGAAACGGACTCACTCTCCTCTCGTTCGACTGTTGTAAACGCGTAGCCTTGTGCTCTCTCCTCTCGATCGACAACTGGAAAACGCACGGCCCATGCTCTATCCTCTAGAGCGACTGTTGTAAACACACCTACATGGGAAATTTGTTCAATTTTCAGCTGTGTTTTCTTGTTCGAAATATGTTCGATCTGTATAATGTTTCTGTTAGGTTCAAGATATGTGATCGGTTGTATTAGAATGTGATCTTGTTTACTGGTTTGGTTTTATTTGTTAATTCCATGAATGATTGTTTTGATTTTGTATGATACAAATTCGAATCCTGGCTAAACAATAAAAAGCCATTTGCTTCAATCCCTTCTAGAAGCAAATATTATTAGTGGGAGATGTATATCAGCATGCACCATGCTGCTGTTAAGGACACGAATCTTTATGAGGCCACACAAAAATGAATCTATATATCATCTTAAGAAGCTTTTTTATTTGAAAAGGTATGTTCAAAAGTTTGTTGTGATGATTTTGAGGCCACACAATTACAACAGTGATAGCTTCTTCAGGAAGTGACTCAAATTTAGCAAATTTAGTATGCAAAAACTTATTGGAATGCATTGGTGAAACGAACCACTATTGGTATAAAAAATGCAATGGAATGCATGTAAAAGAAAGTTGTGATTCAATGGCTTGGATCAAAGAAATGTTGTGCCGTCTCCATTTTACTAGCCATTATTCTAAATCTTTTTTAGCTTTTTGCATGATGACGTATTTGATAATCTTATAAATTCTCATATGTTTTAAGTTTGTCTTCACAATCAAAATGCATCCCGTTGCATTGCGCAGGCATCCAACTAGTATACTTACAAAAGCGTTACGTAGTTGACCAATCAATATATATATATATATATATATATATATATATATATATATATATATATATATATATATATATATATGTATATATATATATAAAGCAAAATGTAAAAGAGAGAATTAAGGAGAAGCCTCCAATGTGGCTTTAGAATTTTCTTAGATTTTTGTTTTTTTTTTAAAAATTGTTGCATTAATTGAGTAGAACCTTTCATTATCTTTTGTATTATTTTGTATACTTTGGTTTTGTATTATTTTGGTATACTTTGTTTTTTTTTTTTTGTAAGCTAATAACGCTTATAAATCAATAAAATGTGTATTATTTTGGTATACTTTGTTTTATTATTTTTTTGTTTAAGCTAACAATGCTTATAAATCAATAAAATGTATATTATTTTGGTATACTTTGTTTAATTACTTTTTTGTTTAAGCTAACAATGCTTATAAATCAATAAAATGTGTATATTTTGTATACTTTGTTTTATTTTATTTTTTTGTTTAACCTAACAATGATTATAAATCAATAATGTTAGAATTGGAGAGTCGATTGATAGATTGGGAGACACACTTGAGATGGCTGAATCGGCCGGTTTTCATATAATGAGAGAGTGTTACAAATAAAGTGTCTAACCTAATAATGAAACCCTAAGAGACTATTTATACAAGGTAAAGTTACACATAATTACAGAAAGGACCCTGAACTATACATATTAACAATAATACTCTAACATCCCCCCTCAAACTCAAGTAGGGGAAGAATGAGCCAAATTGAGTTTGGAAGCAAGATCCCGAAAACGCCCTGGAAGATGAGCTTTGGTGAAGATATCAACAGTCTGATCAATGGTTGAGATTGGAAAAAGTTTCACCGTCTTGCGAAGAACATGTTGACGAGTGAAATGACAGTCAATCTCGATGTGCTTTGTACGCTCATGAAAGACATCATTGTGAGCAATCTGAATAGCACTAGTATTGTCACACCATAATGGTGTCGGGGAAAATTGATGAGCACCCATATCAGATAGTAGCCAGCGTTGCCATACGAGTTCTTGTGTAGTGTCGGCCAAGGCTCGATATTCAGCTTCAGTACTAGATCGAGCTGTCAAAGATTGTTTCTTGCTGCGCCAGGAGATAAGAGAGTTTCCAAGAAAAAAGCAAAATCCGGTGGTAGATCGACGATCAGTTATGTCTCCATCTTAGTCAGCATCAGAAAAGGCTCGGAGAGTTAAGGACGATGTGGACGAGAAGTGAAGTCCATGAAACATTGTCCCTTTAAGGTATCGAAGGATACGAAGAACAGCGGCATAGTGATCTGAGCATGGAGCAGCCATGAACTGGCTAACTATATGAACTGCATAGGCAAGATCTGGTCGAGTAACGGTCAGGTAGACCAGAGATCCAACCAGTTGACGGTACCGTGTAGGATCCCGCAGAGGGGTGGAGCATTGGGAGCAAGATGCAGATTTTGCTCAATAGGTGTAGAGGCAACCTTGTTGTCTGTAATCCCAGCTCTGGACAGTAGATCTGAAATGTACTTGGCTTGACAGAGATAGATTCCAGAAGAGTCGGATAGAACTTCAAGACCAAGAAAGTAGTGTAGTTTGCCAAGATCTTTCATCTCAAAACATGAGCTGAGAGACTTTTTGAGATGGGTGATACCTGTAGAGTCACTGCCGGTAATAATCATATCATCAACGTACAACAGAAGTAAGATGGTACCTGCAGCAGTAGTCCGAGTAAACAAGCCAGAATCATAATTACTCGGAGAGAACCCCAATGAGATGACAGTATTGCTGAATTTTTCAAACCAAGCACGAGAAGCTTGTTTGAGGCCATAGAGGGCTTTTCGAAGTCGACAGACATTACCCTGACGGGAGGTCATACCTGGAGGGAGTCTCATGTAGACTTCCTCTTCGAGATCGCCATTTAGAAAGGCATTCTTGACATCCATCTGATAGAGTGGCCATTTCTTGGTGGCAGCGATGGCTAGAAGACTACGAACCGAGGTGACTCGAGCCACGAAAGCAAACGTTTCCTCGTAGTCAATGCCATATTCTTGATTGAAGCCTTTTGCCACAAGACGTGCTTAGTAACGGTCAATAGATCCATCAGACTTCGTTTTAATTTTGAAGACCCATTTGCAACCAATGGGTGACTTGCCCGGTGGAAGAGGTACAAACTCCCATGTATTGGCTTTGTCAAGAGCCTGGAGTTCCTCAGTCATAGCTTCCTTCCAAACAGGGTTAGAGGCAGCTTCCTTGTAGGAAGTGGGTTCATGATTGGACAACAATGTAGCATAACAATGATAATCACGAAGGTGAGAAGGAACTTGTCTTACCCGGTCTGAGCGTCGTGCTCCATCTTGTGATTGAGAAGAGCTAGGATCCATAGACTCAGCAGATGGCTCAGAAGTAGTCCTTGGAGGTGGTGCAGATGAGTGATCATGATCAGATGGCATAAATGGCATAGATGAAGGCTTAGGGTGAGACGAGACGAAAGGAGGTGGAACAGATGGCACAGAATAAGACTCAGATGGAGGTGAGATGGAAGGAGGTGGGACAGATGGAGGTGAGTCGGAAGCAGGTGGATCAGATGGAGAGGTGAGTATGGGATCTAATTGGAGTGAGTCCAAAAAGATAGAGTTATCAGTGAAGAAGGAAGTGGAAGGATTGGGTATGTCTTGAAATTTGGACATTGTTGAGAAGGAAAGATGTTCCCAGAATGTGACATGACGGGATATACGTAGTCTCTTAGAGACTGGATCCCAACAACGATAACCCTTGTGTTCAATACTATAGCCAAGAAAGCAGCATAATCGAGAACGAGGTTCGAGTTTGGTGTATTCATGAGGTTGCAACTGAACAAAGCAGGCACAACCCCATACTTTTAGGAGTTCATAGGCAGGGGAGACCCCATGGAGCACTTCATAAGGAGACTTTTGATTTAGGATAGGGGTCGGGTGTCGGTTGATGGTGTAGACAGCCGTGAAGACAGCTTCCCCCAAAAAACGTTCTGGACAGTTGGCTAGATTAAAAGAGTACGGACAGTATCGAGGATGTGACAATGTTTAAGTTCTGCACGTCCATTTTGCGGAGAGGTGCATGGACACGAGTACTGAGAAAGAGTACCTTGAGATTGAAGAAAAGAGAGGATAGAAGATTCCTTGTATTCCATAGCATTATCTGCTCGAAGAATCTTTATGGGCTTGGAAAACTGGGTCAGAATCATACGAGCGAAGGTGATATATATTTGAGGTAGTTCGGAGCGATGTTTCACGAGATATATCCATGTGAAGCGTGTGTGATCATCGATAAAGATAACAAAGTATCGATAACCACCCATGGATGGATGTGGTGCTGGCCCCCAAACATCAGAGTGAATGAGGTCAAAAGGGGAAGCAGATTTAAATTCATTTAGTTGAAAAGGTAAGACATGGTGTTTGCCAAGGTGACAGGATAAGCAAGAAACGTTTTCAGAAGAGGTGTTGCCTAACAGTCCTGAACTAGCTAACAGTTTTATCCTAGCTAGAGATAAATGTCCTAGACGTTTATGCCATAATTCAAAGGAAGGGGTACTGGAAACAGAAGCAACAAGATTTGAGGATTATAAGGGGAGACGGAGGTAGACCACTTCAATCATCCGACCAACTTTACGGCCTACTCCAAGGATCTGCTTGGTCTTTGGATCCTGCACAACACAACCAGAAGGATGAAACAAAACAATTAAGCCGGATTCCATAAGTTGAGTGATAGAAATCAGACTCAGAGATAAGTTTGGAATGTGGAGCACATCAGGTAATTGAATGTTGGTGGTAGATACAGTTCCACTGAAAGATACTGGTAAGCGAGTGTTATCCGCAGTACGGACTGATGAGAACATGCTGGAGGTTTGCTTAGAGATAAACCCGTCAGCCTTAGGTGTCATGTGGTTACAACAACCAGAATCAAAAAGCCAAGGATTACCTGGTGCTGAGATATTGCACTGAGAATTCATACCCATAGAACCTGTCATGAGTCGCTCTATAAGCTCTTGGTTTCGGCGCAGGAGTTCCATAAGGTCAGGCGATGAGTTGTTGCTATGTGGTGCCTGAATTGCCGGTGTAGAGGAGTATTGAGTGATTGATCCAGCAAGTGACTGAGTGCGCTGTTGCTTTTGCTTAGCTGAATTCCGTGGATGCTTTAGACAGTCAGACCCATAGTGTCGTGGCTGTGTGATCCCACACCGGCGACATTTTCGAATCGGGCAATTGAGAAGAAGATGAGAGGTAGAGTGACAAAACGTGCAATCACTGTATTGAGACTGGCTATTGAGAGCCATCTGACTTATTAGAAAAACTGATTGAGTACTGGAACTGAAGACTGTGAGGTACCGAAACTGTGTGTTCCGGAATTGAAATCAAAAAGAGGAGTTTCCGAGTTGTGAGTGATGGAACTGAGTGTTTTGGAATTAAAGTTTCAGAAAAGTAAGAGCCGAAGTTGAGTTCCGGAATTTATCGGAGTTTAGATAAAGCAGGTTCTGGTAGGTTGTGGTAGGTTGTTGCAGCTAATTGAGATCGCAACACACTGATGTCGCAACTGATATCGCAACACACTGATGTCGCAAGTGAAGGTTGCGATAATGTAGATTGTCGCAAGTAAAGGTTGCGATAACTGAAAGTGTCGCAAATGAAGGTTGCGATAACTGGAAGTGTCGCAAGTGAAGGCTGCGATAACTGGAAGTGTCGCTAGTGAAGGTTGCGATAACTGGAAGTGTCGCAAGTGAAGGTTGCGATAACTGGAAGTGTCGCAAGTGAAGGTTGCGATAACTGGAAGTTTCGCAAGTGAAGGTTGCGATAGAGACTCTTGTCGCAACAGAGGGTTGCGATAGTTATGAGTCTGATGATCGTGACAGAGGGTTGCGATAGTGATGAGTCTGAAGGTTGCGATAGTTATGATACTCAAGATGTTCTTGAGTCGAGATTTCAAAACTAGTCGGAATTGGCTGAAAATTGGTACTTAGGTTCGTGACAATATTCTGAGCAACTTTAATGCTTGGTGTTTGGTCCAAAAACCAACAGAAGGTAGTTTTTCGGAGCAAAAACGAGGGAAGCAAAATAAAGAAATAAACTCAGAAAAATAAAAGGATGAAATGCAGATCTGGAAGGTAGGTGTTGTACCTGAGTGAGTGAGGATACTTACCTACAGCTCTGATACCATGTTAGAATTGGAGAGTCGATTGATAGATTGGGAGATACACTTGAGATGGCTGAATCGGCCGGTTTTCATATAATGAGAGAGTGTTACAAATAAAGTGTCTAACCTAATAATGAAATCCTAAGAGACTATTTATACAAGGTAAAGTTACACATAATTACAGAAAGGACCCTGAACTATACATATTAACAATAATACTCTAACAATGATTATAAATCAATAAAATGTGTATATTTTGTAAATCTAACAAAATGCTTAATAATCAAAGTCTTTTTTCTTATTAGGCTAACAATCTAATAAAATGCTTAATAATCAAAGTCTTTTTTCTTATTAGGTTAACAATGTTTATAATTCGAAACTTATTATTAAAGTTAACATCATATATGTAAGTTATGTTTATCGTCACCGCACAACACGCGGTGCACACTACTAGTTAATAAAATATTGTACAACACATATATAATGAGAGTACTCAACTCTAAAACACAAGGTTTTAAATGGAAGGGAAGCACAAATACATGATCAATTATGTTATTTATGTAATAAGTTTTCTCTAATTTTCTAGTTATAGAATTTTGTAAATTCTAGAGTTTTAACTTTTTTATCGATAGGTGCAAGTTTTCCAGTCACCTTATGCACACAGACTTGCCCTTTGGACGACCCCAAATAGTTTGGATTCATCATAAGTGAAGCTCAATGACCACAATTATCATATAACGTCTTCCATCTTCACATAGAAACACTAAACACGTTAGATCACATCTTCCCTTTTCCTTATCAGTTATACGCACCTACCCTAAAATGCATGTTTTGAAAACAAAATGAGGGTTAGACCGAATGGTCTAGTGAGATAATCATTGTCATTTCAGCAAATTAATAAACCAATTTAGATAAAAAAAAATTTATCAATTCCACATTAGTTGGAACTCAAGTGCAACTTAACTAATCGTATCGTTGACGTTCTAGCACAACATGAAATCGAATTGTTGGCATTTTAGTACAACTCGGGTAATGAAATTGTTGGCGTTCTGTCACAACTCGACAATAGTATAGCCGACATTTTAGCACAACTCGTTTTGTCAATAGAAAAGGTTGGCGCTCAAGCACAACCACGTTGTTAGTTATAATGTTGGCATTCTAGAACAGCCATATATAATCTTACCATACACATTTAACCATAACCAAAATTCGCATATCAATAACGTACCACATCAAATGACTCAAAAAGATATAAGAAAACTCACGTTGATATGATCAATGATGAATTAACACTTAATCATCCCAAATGATCGAAATCGATAAGGAACTTCATAATCGAACACTCGAATCAGAATTTCGGAATCATGGTTACGAACTAATAGATTAAATCTATTCCATAACTCTTAAATAGCCTAAAGACCCTAAACGATATCCCAAAAATCCCAAAACGGACCGAAGAAAAATCCGAAAACCGAACCACAATTTACGCGACCTAGGTTGCGTGGCTAGTCGCGCAACCTACTACCCAAAACAGGTTCGATGAATTCATCCCATGTTCTGTCCATATTTAAACCAAATCAAAATTATGGTAAAAAGCTTCCATAAAGGCAATCTCTTGAGTTCTAAAGGATCTTTCCAACTTTAAGTAACATACAAAAACTCAATTAAAATCATATATATAGCATGGTAAATCTCTCAATAGTGGAGTATTTCATTTAACCCAAAACACAAAGTAAATTGTGAATTCAAATCAAACAACCCATAATCAATTATTAAGAAAGTTTTTGTTATAGATAACATTTAACATAATCCTTACAACTTATCAAATAAAACTCAAAACTTGTATTGTAAAACTGAGAAATAATCCTCTTTTTATGATACAGTGAGAATTCGAGAGTTATTAACGTGTTTCTTCTATCTCCGGAAAACAAGAAAACGGGCTCGAAAAAGGCTTGGAATTTGGCATCGAAGAAAGATCAAACAGAGGCTTACGCGACCTGGCACGCGACCTGAAGCCGCGGCCCAAGCCGCCAACCCCCTGGTCCTTCAGCTTTCTTTCTCGTATCTGATTTGCTTTAAGAGTTAGTTTCTTTTTTACAATAAGGATTTATCTTTAGGATAATTATTATTAGTAGGATTATTATTAAGTTTAATTAATATTATTATTTAGTTTTCTAGTTGGATTAGGACTAGGACTAGTTTGATTTAGTTTCCATAGTTATCTTAATTAGTTAAGTATAAATAGGACTATTAGGTTTCAATTGTTATTCAGTTAATTCAATTCAATACTCATATTAGTATTAGTTCTTGATGTTCAAGGCTTCTTTATTGTTTTATCTGTTTACGTTGGTAACTGATCCCCCTTTAGGGTTCGACGCTAGTCGATCCGTTCCACGCAAATTCCTACTGCGTCAGTTGGTATCAGAGCCACAGGTTTCTCCTGTCTCTTTATTAACAATGACCGATCAACCCGCTACTCGGGAAGATCTTGATAGGGTTACAGCGGCTTTTACCACAACCCTCACCACCATAACAGCAACCTTCACCATTCAAATCAACAACAACCGACGGAGAAGAGACAGACATAAGAAACCGGTAAAAGTTCCGCACATCGACAACTCTAAGCTTATCATGGATTCCTTCCTCCTTCCAGTCAGACAACCGCCCGTTCATGAGCCGCCACAAGAGCAACGTGAAGACTTGTCCAACAATGTCAAGGCTACGACTTTCCTCGTTACGACGGAATCACAACAAGGAGTCATTACCGATGCCAAAGTGACCAAACCAGATCTCCGACCTACCATCGAAGCAATCGAACACGAGCCAATGGAAGACATTCCTAAGCCACGAAACGATGGTCCCGAAGATGATCCTGAAGATGATCCCGAAGATGATCCCGAAGATGATGCTTCAATCATTCCAGCACCCAAGGCTCTAGATCAGGTCAAACCGATGGTGCAAGAATTCAAAAGGAATGATCCCGAAGACACTCCCGAAACACCAACATTGGAGAGCTCGATTCAAGTCAAGCCACTCTTGCAAAAGTTCGAAAGGGTGCTTGCAAAGGATCCTTTTAATATGTCGCCACCCCTACAACACAACCGACAACTAATTGATTTTGTGATTCGTACAAACCTCCTAAAGCTACAACCTAAACGTACGAGTCATAAGGAGTCGATTGAAGCTATCTTTCAAGTGAACTCGAGGTCGAGTTCTTTTCAAGTGAGGGTGTCTGATACAATGAGAATTCGAGAGTTATTAACGTGTTTCTTCTATCTTCGGAAAACAAGAAAACGGGCTCGAAAAAGGCTTGGAATTTGGCATCGAAGAAAGATCAAACAGAGGCTTACGCGACCTGGCACGCGACCCGAAGCCGCGACCCAAGCCGCGCAACCCCCATGGTCCTTCGGCTTTCTTTCTCGTATCTAATTTGCTTTAAGAGTTAGTTTCTTTTTTACAATAAGGATTTATCTTTAGGATAATTATTATTATTAGGATTATTATTAAGTTTAATTAATATTATTATTTAGTTTTCTAGTTGGATTAGGACTAGGATTAGTTTGATTTAGTTTCCATAGTTATCTTAATTAGTTTAGTATAAATAGGACTATTAGGTTTCAATTGTTATTCAGTTAATTCAATTCAATACTCATATTAATATTAGTTCTTGATGTTCAAGGCTTCTTTATTGTTTTATCTGTTTACGTTGGTAAACTGATCCCCCTTTACGGTTCGACGCTAGTCGATCCGTTCCACGCAAATTCCTACTGCGTTAGAAAGGAAACTGGAGAGTTCATACCTTCCACCAGAAATCTCAACCACAAAAATCTTAAAACTTCAATTTTCTTCTTTAAACACATACAATAACCCTTGAAACCCTTTTTGATATGAAAGAAAGATGAAAATAGAAAGTAGATTCAAGGGATTGTAAAAGACAATTAAGAAGGTGGCTATTTATACTTTCATATTTGCAAACACCACCCCGGCCCATAAATCTAAAAGAATTTGACACGGAATATCCTTGCACTTCCGAAGGAAATTGACACAAAAGATTACTGATCCTTATGAAAACGCCACTAAACCTTTACCAAGCATATTTCTTTATTTCTTAGTTTTTTAATCTTATAATCAATAATATCTTCTGGTTCTTCAATAAGATTTAATTTCTCCTCAACTTGAACTTCGAATAACGGTATTGCCTGATCAGAACAACTAAACACTTTCTCAGGTTAGATGCATGGAAAGTGTTGTGAATACCACTCAATTCATATGGAAGTTCCAACCGGTACGCTACCTCCCCAACTCGATAAATAATCACAAATGGCTTAATATATCTCGGACCAACTTTCCATGTTTATCGAAACAGAAAATGCACTTCCATGGTGAGACTTTTAACATCACATTGTCACTAATCTGGAACTCTATCGGTTTACACATTTTTCAGCATAAATTTTCAGTCGATCTTGAGACATCTTTAACCGTTCACGAATCCTACCGATCTTATTAGCAGTTAACTGAACAATTTCCGGTTCGACTAACTGTTTCTCTCCCATTTCGTTCCAACATAACGTTGTTCTACATTTTCTGTCGTATAACACTTCAAAGGGGGCCACTTGAATACTCGGATGCTAACTATTATTATATGTTAATTCAATCAATGGTAAGTGCCGTTCTCACGAACCATCAAAGTCAATAAAACAAGCACACAACGTGTCTTCGAGTTTCTGAATCGTGTTCATTTTAACTATATGTCTGTGGGTGATAAGTCTTACTCAACTTTATTTGAGATCCCATCTCTCACTGAAAACTCTTCCAAAACATCAAGTAAATCCACTGTCTCAATCCGATATAATTGATAAAGGTATGTCGTGCCGAGTTACCACTTCATTGATATACATCTTAGCTAATCTTTCCAATGGATATGATTATTTAATTGGTAAGAAATGAGTCGGTTTGACAATCGATCCATAATAACCCATATAGCATCATAACCTTTCAGAGTTCTTGGTAACTTTGCTACGTAATCCATAGTGATGTGATCCCATTTCCAAACTGGAATTTCCAATGATTGCAAGTTATCGTAAGGTCGTTGATGTTCCACTTTAACTTGCAGACAAGTTAAGCAACACTGCACATATCGAGCAATATCTCTCTTTAGACCTAAGCACCAGTAGAATTGTCACAAATCCCGATACATTTTGTTAGTACCTAGATGAATAGAAAAACGAGACTAGTGAACTTCATTCAAAACCCTTTCACGCATGTCACCCAAACAAGGCACCTAAGTTCTATTTTCAAAACACAATAATTCATGATCGTCTTTCTTTAGTATAGATGACATACCCGCGAGTCGTTCTCGTTTTATATTCTCTTTTTAACTCTTCAATTCGACACTTCTTTAGCTTTTCAAATATTTTTGGTAACTCTGCTCGTAATCCAATAACTTTGATTGTTCGACTCTTTTCTTTACGACTCAAAGCATTAGCCACTACATTAGCTTTTCTCGGGTGATACAAGACTTCACAATCGCATTCGTTCACTTATTCTAACCATCATCGTTGTCGCATATTTAGTTCTCGTTGATTGAACGGATTTTGAAGACTCTTACGATCGATGAAAATTTGACATTGAGTACCGTACATATAGTGTCTCTAAATCTTCAAAGCAAATACAACGACAGGTAGTTGCATATCATAAGTGAGATATAGGCATGGGAATGGGGCGGGGACCCCAATCCCTATCCCCGTCCCCGATCCCAATCTTCTTCCCCATCCTCGTCCTCAGCCCCACCAGGGAATTTGATCATATCCCCGTCCCCAACGGGGAGCGGGGATCCCCAATAGGGAATTGAAGATTTTTCCACATTTAAATGAGATATTTTAAATAAAACGTGTTGAGCACTATACTCGACCGATAATGGCAAACGTTTAAATCTCACCTATTAAAAAAATGTTTTTACGGAGTAGTAAATATTCTGTGAACAAAATCACAAAATCATACGTAATTGTTTGATCAAACGCTTTCGGCTTTCCATGGTTTTTATCTAAAAAGGTAAGATATGTCAAGAAAATATGTAACAAGAAAGATCAAAATACCATTTCTAAATCTAAAAGATACTACATCTAACCTTTATAAATTAATATATTTAATAATCGATATACAATAAATATACAATATATTTAATATACGGGGATGTGGCGGGGGGGGGGGGGGGATCACGTTAACTGTCTCTGTCCCCATCCCCGATTTTTGACTTTTAGGGATCCTCGTCCCCATCCCCGATCCTAGGTTTTGCAGTGAATCCCCAGTTAAAAAATATATATATGTATATTACATATATTTTATTTGTTTATGTTGCACATGGGGAAAATACCCAACTTGGTCCCCAAGTGTTCTTGCTCCCCAAGTTCTTGATCCCTATAAATACTTCCATCCATCCTCTTCATTTAGACACCCTTTCTTCCTCTTCTTCTTTGCTCTTCTCGGCCGACACCACCACCACCAAACCCTCTCCCTAAATTGTATTTGGTATCTAGAGTTGTATCTAGAGTTTGTGAGGTTGAGAGTGTTCTTGATATTCGGTGGTGTTCGAGAGGATTCGTTAGTTGATCGTGGATCTTAAGATCCTTGAACGAAGCACTTGTAATCTTCTTGGTTGGTAATAAACACTTGCTCTCTCTCTTCGGTGGACGTACACTATCACAACGATAATGGAACCATGTTAAATCCCGGTGTTATTTCGGTTGTGTTTTACTTGCCATACACACACACACACACACACACACACATATATATATATATATATATATTTATCTTGTCAATATATATATATATATTAGGGAAATTAATTAAAATACCCTAACTTTGACTCTTCCTTACCAAAACACCCAAAATCTCGACAGCTTTACCAAAATACCCCAATTTTCCGCGGTGGGCCCCGCGATCGCGGGCCCTAGCCCACGTGTCACACTCTTTTGGCCAAAAGTCCCGCGGAGGCCCCTCAAGAATGCCCGTGGTACACCTTTAGCCCCTCAAGATTGCCCGTGGTACACCTTTGGCCCCTCAAGATTGCCCGCGGTACACTTTTGGCCCCTGTCCCGCGAGGGTACCCCGCGGTGGTCCCGCGGTATGCCAAAATTACATATTTGGCCCCTCAAGTTTGTGGCAAATTTAAAAAAACATAAATGGTCCCTACAGTTTTTAGGTTATCATTTTATGTGGTTTTTAATGTATTGTTTCCTTTCCATTTTAAAGTTTTTAATATAGAAATTAATTTAAGAAAATGTTTTCCCCATTTTAAGTTATTTAACAAGGAAATTAATTAAGACGATCATCTAGAAATTATTGCAAATCATCTAGAAATTATTGCAAATCATCTTCCCAACCGAAACGGATACAGTGCAGGTAAACAAATAAATCTATTACTGGAAGGCGTCCTGGAGTCCAGTGATCAAGTTAACCTTTTCCTTGATCACGTCCTCCATTCCCATGTAGTCCGATTCGAGTTCTTCTAGTTCCTCTTCAGCTTCCTTAATCTGTCGTTGCAGCTCCCGAACGTGAGTCCTAGTCATGGCCAGTTCTCGTTTCTTCTCCGCTAGATACTCCATTTTCCCCTGCTGAATCCCCCTGTTATGGTTCCACTTACCTTTTACCTTTTCGATATCGGCGTTCGCCTCATCAATGGCTTTTTGCACTAAGGGAGTAATTCGTTGACTTTGTGGAAGACCCGTCGGCTGGGTACAATGATACATTGGTGGGCTTCTCCTGCCATTATCGAAGTGGTAATTCTCCCATGCCATCTCCCAGTCTGCTTCCTCCTCAGCCGTGAATGGATAATCGGCCGCAGTTCGCCCATAGTTTCTCCACTCCTCGTCTGTTTCTGGTACCTTCCAGGTACTCCGGCGAGCTCCTTCGTTCAGTGGTTGGTAGGCTGCCGAACGTGAAGTTCTAGCCACATTCGCCGACCTGTTCCCCCTTGATCTTGAACATCCAGCCATAGTGTTAAGAAAAGCGAGAGAATGTTTGTAAACAGCGAGGAGAGAATGTATAAAAGATAGATAGCAAGTTGTGAATTACTACTTCATCATGCCATCTACTTATAGCCGTGAAAATGTATGTTCTTCATCAGGGATGTGGATATGGTCAAAGATTTCGTTTGAAAAGTTGCCTGCATGATTCGTCTGAATAGTTCACTGCAAGATTCGTTTGAAAAGAGCCTGTAAGATTCGACTGAAAAGGTAACTGCAATATTCATCTGCAAAAGAGCCTGTAAGATTCGACTGAAAAAATAACTGCAATATTCGTCTGCTCTTGAATAAAGGTCTTTCAATAGGCTGAAAATTAGTCTTTAAGTAGTCAAACATAGCTAATTAAAGAGAATTTAGATCAGATTTATATGGTACTGTCAAATGCAAGTTTCTATACCTAAAATATAAAGTTCTTTAGATCACAGAAGGAAGACACCAATTTTCAGATGAAATTTTTAAGCATTCCAACCAAAGAAAACTCGGCTTCGACAATAAGACTTCCATTTAACAAAAAACCCTTCGCCGGTTCATTGAGTTCACTCAGTAGGATTACCGATTAATGCACATGTGAATCAAGAAATAAATGCTTGTTCATCCAATAATCTCTGTATTAGGATTACCGCAAGTTTCATAAACCTACTTACTAGGTGTTGGAAAATTTTAGTAAAAATATGGGTTTTACTAAACTTTGGACACATTTAAATATATATATATATATATATATGTGTGTGTGTTATATATAACTAACTCTTAGTAGGTTTATGTTCTCCTATATGAGAGCTTCGAAACGATATATAATGCGTCCAAAATGGAGTATGTGTGAATGAGATATCGATACTCAAAGTTGAGTAATTTGATGAAATTAGCAAAAACCAAATGGAGTATGTGTGAATGAGATACCAATCACAATACTTTAACAAAATAAGTTAACACTAAAAATAACAATTATTTAATGTTACATAAACAACCTAATGTTATTGTCTTTGACAATGCGCATTAATGGACTCTGCCATATGTACGCGAAATTCCCTGGCCGCATCTTCGACGCGGGAAGAGTGTACATCTACCACATCGTTATTAATCAAGATGCTGGCATTACGGCATACCCAGACTTCAATCCGCATTCATCCCTTTCTGCTGTGGTGCATTATTGGCTAACCTATGACGGAAGTTCACTGACCATTCGCGACGGCGCACATCCCCGATTCGGCTAAAGAACTCCGTCAGTACAGCTTTAAATCTGGCAAGCTGCTCATTCACAGCGTCTTTGAAGAGATTGCCAGCGTCACTGTCATATATGGTCATCACCATAGTTGGAAGATCAAACACTCCGAGCAACCAATGTTTAGGATGAATGCATATAGGGATGTACACCTGAAATATTACAATATTAGACAACTTAGTTAGCAACCAAACAACTTAAATAAAATAAGAGTAAAACGATTTACATACAGTATCGAGTAACTGCCAATTCACCCCTTCCATGCCATTGCATGAGTTAGCCACGGAAGCGGGACCTTTATGTTCAAGCACCATGAACGGAAAGAAAGTAGTGTGCATGACGATCCACCTCGTGTCTGGTCCACGGGATTTTTGGAGCATGGCGACCCAACAATCCACGTGCTATACATAAAAAATAGATGGTTAGACATGTAATATAAATATATTTGATTATATGACTATAGTTAAACTTCATACTAACCACATCCTCTAACTCAGAGTCCAAAGGGTTAACTGCCAGCAATACTTGGAAAAAGCGGGGGGTGATGTCCAGGCTCAAGAAAGGGACGAATATCATGCGGGGGAGGTCACCAGTCTGGCACAGGTTCAATATATCCGATGCCGGTAGACGCTCCGGTGAAGCCACCTTTCCCTTTCCCGCTTTCTTTCCCGCCTTTTTTCCCCCCGATTTCTTTCCCGCTTCCTTTGCTTGCTTTTGAGGGGGCGGTGTCGTAGATTTTTGTCGTGTCCATGGGGAACCCCAATATTTTGAACGTTTCGGCTCCCGAACCGGCCTAGACGGGGATGCAGCCTCCGCCTGTGGATCTACAACATCCATCGGGTCATCTTCCGGCTCCGAGAAGTGCTCCTCGAAAATTGCCAGCTCCTGTCCCGACCCCATCGTCTGAAAATTAAGTTATTAGATGTTTTAAGTACAATTTAGGAAATGTTCACAATTAAACCAAAACTACCAAAATAACTTACAGTATGCATGGAAGGTGGCGGTGTGACGTACGACGACCCCGGCATTTCCGGCCTGTAATAGTCTGCGTTCGATAGGCCCAAGAGGTCCGTGAATGACGTGGTGCCGAACGTCAAAATTGGGGCTGTATAACCCCCTGCACCCGACATCCCGACCTGCGTGATATTGATCATTATAAGAGTTACAAATTTAGGAACTAACATATAACTAAAATGGTTACTCAGTGTGACTTACACTCTCAGGGATAGTAAAATAGGATGTGGTGCCAAACGGCGGCATCTGGGAGGTGTATGCCCCCGACATCCCGGCCTGCGTGACATTGATCATTACAAGAGTTACAAACTTAGGAACTAACATATAACTATAATGGTTACTCAGTGTGACTTACACTCTCAGGGATAGTAGAATAGGATGTGGTGCCAAACGGCGGCATCTGGGAAGTGTATGCCCCCGACATCCCGGCCTGCGTGACATTGATCATTACAAGAGTTACAAACTTAGGAACTAACATATAACTATAATGGTTACTCAATGTGACTTACACTCTCAGGGATAGTAGAATAGGATGTGGTGCCAAACGGCGGCATCTGGGAGGTGTATGCCCCCGACATCCCGGCCTGCGTGACATTGATCATTACAAGAGTTACAAACTTAGGAACTAACATATAACTATAATGGTTACTCAGTGTGACTTACATTCTCAGGGAATGACGGATAGGATGTGGTGCCAACCGTCTCCTGTGCCCCCTGTCCGAACGGCGCGTGGATCGGCGTCGTACTCGACAGCTAAAACAAATTTAGAACGTAATATTAGTATACAAACTAAAAGATCGTGGCCGAAAAATTAAGTTACACACTAACATTTACAGCACAAAACTGTCTGTAGAGGTCCTCCAGATTATCAAGACGCATGTGTATTGGCCCTCGAACGTAGTCCCACGGCTCGTGTAAGGTGCCATAAGATGGCTCGGTGGAAGTCGGATCTTGATGGGAGGAGGAAGGGGGCGCCTCATATCGATCGTAAGGGGGCGGCTGATATCGATCGGAAGGGGGCGGCTGATATCGATTGGAAGGGGGCCTCGCGTCGTCTTCCTCATCTTCGTCAGATGTGGAAGGAGAGGGACGTCGAACCCTTGCCGCCTCTCTTTCAATAAAAGCCACGTTGTTTCTGTACCAATGCGTGTCCCTCTCGTAGGCAGTAGGCTCAAGGTTTTCGAAAGGCGTAAGCGGCGGCTAAATATATGATAAAACACAAAAAATTAAATAAGCGGGACTAATGTATGCAACATTGTAAACATAGTAAAAGAACTTACACGTCTAGATTGACTGAAGAACTCAGTCCAAATCGCCCTATTTAGGGAAAGACGCTTGTCCCAACGGGTTCCCCTAAGTAATCTGTCATCGCGCTTGACGAAATATTGGACGGCTGCGGGAAACATCTCCAAGATCCATATCTGGAATTACACAAGAAGAGCAAGTACGTAAAAAGGAAAGCCAAACAGTTTGTATGTATTATTATTTATGTTATACTACGTATCTAACCTTGAAGGCGTATGTAAAACCACAAAGATTCATCTTGGCAAGTCGATCGGGGCGTCTGGCAATGGCTCGGTGCAAAATAGTGTAGCAATGTGTCCAGATGTGGCTACCCCACGGGTACCTGTTAAACACATCAAAGTCCTCGACAGCCCTAAGGACCATCTCGGAAGCAGTCTGGCTCCACTCACGGACCATGAAGCCCATATCCACGATCGCCACCAAGCATACACAGACAGCATCGGCGTCGCTTAGGAACCTAAGGCCCTCTTTCATCGTCTCCACGACTGCCTTTAGCTTCAAACGAGATGCTGACACGCCCCAAACCCTACGAACGAAGGAGCAGTCTGCTAAGGGAGGAAGGGGGAGCCTCTCCAAAAAGTAGTCATGTAATTAGTCAGAACTCACGACGCCCAAACCGCAATTGATTGTCGAAGAAATCAAAATGCATCTCCTCCGGCTCACCATGGGAGACCTCGACCTCCAACTGTAGAAACATGTGGACTAGCGTGGGGTCGCCACCAGAGTAACTTAGATTCATCCATGGACCGAAAGGTGTCCCTCTAAATATGTCCTCAAGGGTAGCTGCGCGATCACCTAATCCCCTGAAGCGGTCTCTTAACTCCACCATGTAGCCAACTTTGCACTTTAACGTCAAGTCAATGTGAAAGAAATCCCTCTACATAGTCATTCACGGATGTTATAGTTAGTGTTATATATAGATGTTTTTGCTTGTTTGGTTTATTGTGTTGATAATTATTCGTTTGTTTTAGTTGTAGAAAAGAAACCACTTAATCTATTGGACTTCTAGGTAGCACGGAATCACAAGATCTATGTTGCGGTTTATTTTATTTCAATATATAATAGTGTTATATATAGATGTTTTTGGCAAGATGCCAAAATGAATTTGAGTGTGGCATGTGAAGCCTATTTAATATTCATACCATTTATTTACAAAAATTTATTTATGGCTAGGAAACTCAAAAGAAGTTTAGGGACCTAAGTTGTCATTCACAAAAGTTTAGGGACCTAAGTTGTCATTCATTAGGGTTTAGGGACCTAAGTTGTCATTCACAAAAGTTTAGGGACCTAAGTTGTCATTCACCAAAGTTAGGGGACCTAAGTTGTCATTCACCAAAGTTTAGGGACCTAAGTTATCATTCACCAAAGTTTAGGGACCCAAGTTGTCATTCACCAAAGTTTAGGGACCCAAGTTGTCATTCACCAAAGTTAGGGGACCTAAGTTGTCATTCTTAACATTTTTTTTTATAAAAAACACTCTTAACATTTATTTTTATAACAAACACTTTAACATCTTTTTTTTATAAAAAAACACACTCTTAACAATTATTTTTATAAAGCACACTCTAACATTTATTTTTATAAAAAACATTTTAACATCTTTTTTTTATAAAAAAACACTCTTAACATCTTTTTTTTTATAAAACACTATAACATTTATTTTTATAAAAAACATTTTAACATTTTTTTTATAAAAAAACACACTCTTAACATCTTTTTTTTATAAAACACACTCAAACATTTATTTTTATAAAAAACACTTTAACATCTTTTTTTTATAAAAAAACACACTCTTAACATCTTTTTTATAAAACACACAACATTTATTTTTATAAAAAACACTTTAACATCTTTTTTTATAAAAAAACACCATCTTAACATTTTTTTATAAAAAACACTCTTAACATTTATTTTTATAAAAATACTCTAACATCTATAACAACATACAAATATCACATTCTAACATACAACAACATACATATCATTTATTTTAAAATTTAAACATAGAACAAATATCACATTCAAACATATAACAAACTTATAAACACTCTAACAACATATATATCATATATTTTAATTTAAAATAACAACACACAAGAAACGTACAAGAAACTTAAGAAAAACTTACCAAATGAGTAACACGAGCCATCTTAAAACAACTCGAGCGCGTATTCCACACGACAAAATTGAGAGTTTGGGAGAGGAGAGGAGAGATTTTTTAATTGAAGAAGTGGTGGCCGAAAGGTCCCCCACCCTCTCTTCTTATAGCGGCGATTATTGGGGTTGGGGGGGGGGGGGGGGGGGGGTTGGTGAGCATTAAACAAATTAGGGTTTACCCAACGTCGACGCGTGGCGGTTCATCCCACGATCGCAGGCTACCTCCGCGGGCAGGGGCCAAAGGTGTACCGCGGGCATTCTTGAGGGGCCTCCGCGGGACTTTTGGCCAAAAGAGTGTGACACGTGGGCTAGGGCCCGCGATCGCGGGGCCACCGCGGAAAATTGGGGTTTTTGGTAAAGCTGTCGAGATTTTGGGTATTTTGGTAAGGAAGAGTCAAAGTTAGGGTATTTTAATTAATTTCCTTATATATTATATATATATATATATATATATCTCGTTATTTATATATATATTTCGTCGATATATACGCTTATATATATCTTGTTATATATATATATATATATATATATATATAGATACTAACGTTTCCATCGCTTTTATCTATATATATATATATATATATATATAGGGTCAGGTTCAAGGGAAAACCCTAAATAACTGGAAAACCGGAAAACCCCGAAAATACGGAGGAAAAAGTATACCAATATGGATGTCAAATTAACAAGAAAAATATGATCGTTTATTTGGTGTAATTTATTTCGTTCGAATTTTGTTTATTTTTCGTATTTTTTCGATTAAAAAATAGGGGGGGTGAGGTTTTTTAATTTAATTAATATTGTTGTAACCGTCCGACTAATCACATCCATCAGATCATCTAATCTAACGGTTGATAAAGTTTTTTAGTTTTCCATTTATTTGAGGTTTTCCCATGAACCTCCCTCCCTCTCTCTCTCTCTCTCTCTCTCTCTCTCTATATATATATATATATATATATATATATATATATATATATATATTTCGCGTGGATTTAACTTTCTACATCGAGAATATATTGTGTAAACATCTAGATTTTTGTTATCCGTATTTGTTGTTGGGTTTATTGTGCACTTGGATTTATACTCGTTTTGGGACCTTAGAAATCATTTGTGAGCTTCTCGTATTTTCTTTGGCACGATAAATTTTTACTAACAATTGGTATCAGAGCTTCGGATCTAGATTTGGGTTTGTGTAGAAAATATACATAAACAAGTTTACACATTTCGTTTTCTCTATGGCTGAAGTAGAAAACCCATTTGGTACCGGTCCCTCTAACCAGTCCCAAAAACCGTACCAAGAAGGTACCTTTAATTTGTCCGGGGCTGGGATTCGTATACAGACTTGGAATGGGGACGGTGACTTTGGTAAATGGCAATTCACAACATCCGCGGCACTTAGGAAAAATGGAGTCCATCCGTAGTATTTGCTAAGGACGAGTTAGACCCTAATAATGTGTACCTTAAGGCTAAAGAAATGGAAGCATGGGCATTTACTACTTTGCAGATGGCTATGGGAGATAATGTTATATATGAGATTGTGTCTGAAAAGACAGCTGCAGGTAGGACTGTAAACGAACCGAACGAACACGAACAAGGGCTTGTTTATGTTCGTTTGTTTAGTTTAAACGAACAAACGAACGAACACGACCAATAAACGAACAAAAATTTTGGTGTTCGTGTTCGTTCGTTTAAAAATCATGTTTGTTCATGTTCGTTCATTAAAATGTTAAACGAACCTAAACGAACTTAAACGGACATACTTGAATAAACAAACGGTGCACCCACTTTCATGGGGTGCTCCATTAACTTTTTACATGGACTAAAGCCAAAGGGCTCAAGGGAAAGGGCTCAAACCAAATGGTGAACCCAAACTGGAGTCATGCAATTGAAGGGAAGGAGATGAGGGGTATATATACACTAGAGATGAGGCAAGTTTTTGATAAAACCATGGATGTGGGACAAAAAAAACTGAAAGAGATGCTCCCAGCCTACCACATCACATCGCTAGAGTAAGCAAACTTTTAAGGCCTCAAGACACTATTTATACAAACATTATCATCCTTCGTTAGTGTTCTTTAATATTTTCTTTTCATAAATAAGTAAATTTTTAGTAGATATTGTTAATTATAAATCTAATGTTAATTTCCTTAGTATTAAGTTGTTATTTTTTTATATCTATTAATTTATTATTTACTATTAGTAAACGAACAAAGCTAAACGAACGTAAACGAACACGGTTAAACGAACTTAAACGAACTTAAACGAACATAAATGAACGAACTTAAACGAACGAACGTTCACGAACATAAATGAACGAACAAGACATTTGTTCATGTTCGTTCGTTTATTAAATAAACGAACATAAACGAACGGTTCATGAACGGTTCATTGAACGTTCGGTTCGTTTACAGCCCTAGTTGCAGGTATTTGGAGCAAGCTTGAGAATTTATATCTCAAGAAAACTTTGACCAACAGATTGTTACTGATGCGATCGTGTCTCTTCTTCAAAATGAAGGAAGGCACAACAATTAAGGCGCACATGACCGAATTCGAAGATATCATCATGAAGTTGAAGGCAACAGATGCGCTTCTTGCTAAAGACGAAGAAGCACATGCTATGATCCTGTTGTATTCACTTCCCGAGAAATATTCCCAATTCACTAACTGTTTTATTTACGGAAGAGAAACTCTTTCTTTGTCTGATGTGAAAAAAGGAATGATTTCTGAAGATCAACGAATTCAGATGCGGATCGGTAACAATCACAGAGAGAATAATTACAGTCAAGGCCTATTTGCTGACAAAGGCCGCGACGATACAACATTCTTCAAGAGGAAGAAACCGTGGGCGCTCTCCATCTCACCGACCTGGTTCTCGGGGGAAATCAAAGGTGCGTGGCAACTGTAATTATTGCCACAAGCCAGGTCATTGGGTGAAGGACTGTCTGAGTCTTAAAAACAAAGACAATGCGGAAACCTCTGCCGTTGCAGCCGAAAAGGAGCAAGAAGACTTCTCTGCCACAGTTGCACCACCGGAAGGTGACAGGCAATGGGTGCTAGATACCGGGGCATCTTGCCACATGACACTATTCTGGGATTGTTTCTCTACCTTCGAAAAAGTTGAAGGTAACAGTATTTATATGGGAAACAATACTTCGTGTGTCACTCAGGGTATCAATATTGTGCGGATCAAGATGTTCGATGGATGTATTCGGGCATTGAATAATGTCAAATTTGTTCCATCCATGACTCGTTCCTTGATCTCTGTTGGACACCTGTCCAAATTGGGCTGCAAGATTCGAATCGATGACGGGAGTTTGCGCATCTCTAGAGGGAGTATTATCGTTATGAAAGGTGAACGGACGGAAAATAATCTTTTCCATTTGATTAGCGTGACTGTTTCTTCTGAATCGTGTGTGGCCGAAAGTTCTCAGAATCTTGGTGATGTTCGCTTATGGCATCTTCGTTTGGGTCACACATCCGAGAAGAACTTGGAGATTTTGCGCAAGCGAAAGCTCATTAAAGTCTCTGTACCTACTAGCATGGAGTTTTGTTCGGGATGTGTCAAAGGAAAGCAGACGCGTGTTTCTTTTGGTGTTGGAAAACACAACACTAAAGGAATCCTCGATTATGTTCATACAGACATCTGGGGACCATCCAGTACTCCGTCCCTCAGTGGAGGTAAATACTTTGTTTCGTTTATTGATGATTTCTCACATAAGCTTTGGGTGTATGTGTTAAAGTTCAAGTCAGATGTCTTCGATACGTTCAAGACTTGGTTAGCACGAGTAGAGGTCGAGACTGGCAAGAAGTTGAAAGTGCTTAGATCTGACAACGGTAGAGAGTTTACTAGTGGTAACCTCAAGGACTTTTGTTCGCGTAAAGGTATCCACCGTCACTACACCAGTCCGGGCGATCCTCAATCTAATGGGGTAGCCGAACGGATGAATAGGACTTTGCTCGAAAAGGTCCGATGTATGTTGTCGACATCGGAGTTCCCCAAAATATTCTGGGCCGAAGCACTGCACACTACGGTGCACATTGTTAACAAGTTACCTTGTTCGGCCATCGGGGGAAAGATTCCGGAAGAGGTTTGGAGAGGTAAAAGTAACATCTGTTTGAAATACATACGTGTATTTGGTTGTCCTGTTTACGTTCATGTTTCAGGCCAGGACAAGTTGGATCCTAAAGCCACCAAAGGATTCTTGCTCGGCTATACAGATGGTATCAAGGGTTACCGAATCTGGAATCCCTTGACTCGTAAGGTGATTCATTCTCGACACGTCATGTTTGATGAATCGGTCCTGTTAAAGTCACGGGATCCTCGATCCTCTCAAAATCCGGAAGTCGTCACTACTGTTGCTCCTACCGCCGATGATGTGGAGCCAGTAGTTAGTCCTAATATTCCCAGTTCATCCGTTCCTGATATTGTGCCAGAATCACCTGATACTATTGAAGAAGTCATTCCGCCAGTGACTTCTACTAGTGATTCTGAAGAAGAGATTATGAATGATGGTGGAGATCAAGGCGATACAATCCTAGTTATTGCACCTACCAGGCATAGTCAAAGGACTATTCGCCTGCCAAATAGGTATGGAGATTGGGATTTTGCTAACATGAGTTTTACAGATCAGCTGAAGTTTGCTTTGCATGTAGGTCAAGAGGAGCCGCTTGATGTAAAGGAGGCATTGGCCTCAACCCACAGTTCGAAATGGCGTGGTGCCATGCAAGAAGAGATGGAAGCTCTCTCGAAGAACAACACTTGGGACTTATGTCCATTGCCGAAGGGCAGCCGTGCTATTGGTTGCAAGTGGGTTTTCAAAGTCAAAGATGACAATCGGTACAAGGCTCGTCTCGTTGCTAAAGCCTTTGCACAACGGAAAGGTATCGAGTATGACGATATTTTTGCTCCCGTTGTTAGACATACATATATTAGTGCTCTTTTAGCGATCGTGACTATTCACGATTTGGAGCTAGAACAGTTAGATGTGAAGATCGCCTTCCTACACGGAGACTTGGAGGAAACTATCTATATGAAGTAACCCGATGGTTTCGTTTCCGACAGCAAACCAGAATACGTATGTAAGCTCCAGAAGTCCCTTTATGGACATAAACAATCGCCTCGTCAATGGTATAAGAAGTTTGATTCGTTTATGCTCACTCTGGGATTTAAGCGCAGTGAAAAGGATGCTTGTGTCTATCATAGACAAAGCGGTGGTATTTTCACTTACTTACTTCTTTATGTAGATGACATGATGATTGCCTGTAAGGACCGGTCAGAGATCGAACGTCTGAAAGATAAGTTGAAGTCAGAATTTGAAATGAAGGATCTTGGCACGGCGCAGAAGATTTTGGGCATGGAAATCGTGCGGGACAAAAAGTCCCGGACACTCAGGTTGACACAACGAGCGTATATTCAGAAAATTCTGAAGCGGTTCAATCTTGATGGTGCCAAGACGTCTAGCACTCCGCTACCGAAGCACATCAAGATTACGAGTGAAGATTGTCCAAAGGACGACAAGCAGAAGGCCGAAATGTCAAAGGTTCCATATGCTAGTGCAGTCGAGAGTCTCATGTATGCCATGGTGTGTACCCGTCCCGATCTCGCACATTGTGTCGGAGTGGTGAGTCGGTTTCTTACGAATCCGGGTCGATCACATTGGGCAGCCGTTAAAACGGCATTCCGATATTTGAAGGGAACCGAGAAGCATGGTCTTATATTTGGTTTGCACAATAACTGTGAAATTGTTGGATATTGTGATTCTGACTATGCAGGTGATCGAGTTGGTTGGAGATCCACATCCATTTACGTATTTACCTTGGGTGGAACAGCCGTCAGTTGGAGATCACGGTTACAGTCTATTGTTGCATTGTCGACCACAGAAGCTGAACTTGTTGCGGCGGTTGAATCTGCAAAGGAAGCAGTCTATTTGAAAGAATTGATAAATGACCTGGGCTTCGAGCAAACTTCCGTGCGCATTCTCTGTGATAATCAGAGTGCCATCCATTTGGCAACTAATTTGGCTTTCAGCTCCCTGACAAAGCACATAAATGTGCGTGATGCATATCTTGTTAGACTACATGAAGCGAAGGACGTCTATCTAAAGAAAGTCCTGACAGACGACAATGCTGCTGATATGTTCACTAAGTCGCTACCGCCAACCAAGTTTGGGCATTGCTCAAACTTGATCCAGCTCCGTTTGTGTTAGTGCCGTTAGGGACTTTGCGAGAGAGAGAAGATATTACCACAGATGACAAAATGACATCTTTGAAGGAATTACTTTGTTAAGTGCTTAGAGCTTTGCTTATGCTCTACCTTGTTCAGTGGATTGTGCATTTGAGGTTATTTGTTTGCTTGTAACTTTGACGGGTGATGGCCATGCCGAAGCTCGTCACGGTTGGAATGCATTTTGCTACCTCATGCCAATTTACTTTGCTATCTACTTGTTGATGATCAACCGTTGGGAAGACTCGTATCCGTTGGATTGGGATTCGTTTCGCTATCAAAGATCATGTGCATCATGGTGGAGTGTTAAAATATATATATGTATATTACATATATTTTATTTGTTTATGTTGCACATGGGGAAAATACCCAACTTGGTCCCAAGTGTTCTTGCTCCCCAAGTTCTTGATCCCTATAAATACTCCCATCCATCCTCTTCATTTAGACACCCTTTCTTCCTCTTCTTCTTTGCTCTTCTCGACCGACAACACCACCACCAAACCCTCTCCCTAAATTGTCTTTGGTATCTAGAGTTGTATCTAGAGTTTGTGAGGTTGAGAGTGTTCTTGATATTCGATGGTGTTCGAGAGGATTCGTTAGTTGATCGTGGATCTTAAGATCCTTGTACGAAGCACTTGTAATCTTCTTGGTTGGTAATAAACACTTGCTCTCTCTCTTCGGTGGACGTACACTATCACAACGATAGTGGAACCACGTTAAATCCTGGTGTTATTTCGTTTGTGTTTTACTTGCCATACATACATATATATATATATATATATATATATATATATATATATATATATATATATATATATATATATATATATATATATATATATATATTTATCTCGTCAATATATATATATATGTATTATGTATATATCTCGTTATTTATATATATATTTCGTCGATATATACGCTTATATATATATATATATATATATATATCTTGCTATATATATATATATATATATATATTTCGCGTGGGTTTAATTTTCTACGTCGAGAATATATTGTGTAAACATCTAGATTTTTGTTATCCGCATTTGTTGTTGGGTTTATTGTGCCCTTGGATTTCTACTCGTTTTGGGACCTTAGAAATCATTCGTGAGCTTCTCGTATTTTCTTTGGCACGATAAATTTTTACTAACATCCCCGTCCCCGTCGGGACGGGGACACTGGGTTCCTCAAGGGGACGGGTCCCATTCCCTTCCCTAGTGGGATACTATCTCTCGTTATATTTTAGATGACGGAAGTGCAAACAATCACATTTCTGTGTTGCATCAATACCAAGGTGAGATGCAACAGAATATCAAATCCCGTATCAAACGCGATTCATGAATGCGTTTAACTCTTTTTAGTTAGGGTATTTTAAGAGCAAATTCAATTGTATTTGTTTGACGAATGGATTTTTTATGAAAAAAAAGTTAACAACCAAAGATAAACCAACTAGTGCAATACCAAATTCAATAAAAATTTAAATACTTGTCCAACTTCTTGTACGGTGTTACTTTTGTAATGAAAGTACAAAGATAGAGAGAGAGAGAGAGAAAATTTTGTTCAATTGATTTTTGGTTAATTTCTCAACAGGGGAGGAATGTTTATTTATACATGTAAAGTCAAACAGTTAGTTTGACTTTTCTTTCTAACTGAAATATAACAAACTATTCTAACATTCCCCCTCAAGCAAAACGTTGGAAGAAACGTGAAGCTTGGATCGTAATTGTGAGAATCGAGCAGCTGTGAGACCTTTTGTTAAGATATCGGCTAGTTGAACATTGGTTGGAACATAACGAACGGAAAGTATCTTGGATAGAACCACATCTCGTATAAAATGGAGATCAATCTCAATATGTTTCGTTCGTTGATGAAACACGGGATTAGCGGCAAGATAGGTGGCACCAAGATTGTCACACCATAACGTTGGAGCATAAGGTAGAATATGAAGCTCTTGCATAAGAAAACCAACCCATCTTATTTCAGCCGCGGTATGAGCAAGAGCACGATATTCTGCTTCGGTACTCGATCTAGCAACAATATGTTGCTTCTTAGAGCTCCAACTAACAAGATTCGATCCAACAAAAATACAATAACCGGTGGTAGAACGTCGATCATCGGGACAACCGGCCCAATCCGCATCGGCATAAGCATGAGGATTAGTCGATGTTGAGCTCCGAAAAATTATGCCATGCTTACTTGTACCACTTAAATATCGTAATATACGCTTGACCGCTAACCAATGTCTATCCGTTGGATTTTGAAGAAATTGAGAGACTTTGCTTACGGCATATGCAATTTCGGGTCGTGTAAGAACCAAGTATTGTAAGGCACCAACTATATTACGGTATAAAGATGGATCATCTAAAGGAATACCCGAATACCGAGATAATTACCGACCGGGAGAAACGAGAGAAGATAAAGGTTTACATTGTTTCATGCCCGTTCTTTTAAGTAGATCAAGGAGATATCGTTCTTGTGTCAAATGTAATGCACTATCCATAAAAGTAGCTTAAACACCTATAAAATAGTTTAATTTTCCCAAGTCTTTTTGCGCAAATTGTGAGTGTAATTTCTGAATAAGTTCAGAAACAAACTTTGACGAGCTTCCTGTAATGATGATATCATCAACATATACTAGCACATATGTAGTGATGGTAGTCGTAGAGTATACAAATACGGAAGTGTCGGAAACGCATTGCACAAATCCAAAGCTTATAAGTGCATTAGAAAGCTTAGAAAACCAAGGTCGTGGGGCTTGTTTTAAGCCATATAGAGCTTTCTTAAGAAGACAAACATGTTAAGGTTTATCCGGGTCAACAATACCTTGATTGTGCCATGTAAACGGTTTCAACTAAATCACCATGTAAAAAGGCGTTGTTAACATCCACTTGTCAAATTTCCCATCCACGAGAAAAAGCAATCGAAAGCACTAAATGGATAGTTGTTGGTTTAACAACTGGACTGAAGGTTTCATCATAATCCACACCTTCAGTTTGTAAAAATCCTTTGGCAACAAGACGTGCTTTGTAACGACTAATAGTACCATCAGGATTTCTTTTAATACGAAAACCCATTTACATCCAACAATGTTAGCACAAGGAGGGGCAGGAACTAGAGTCCAAGTTCCATTTGAGTGAAGTGCGGAAATTTCAGATCTCATTGCATCACACCATCCAGGCCATTTTTGGGCTTGAGAAAAATTTGAAGGTTCAGTGATTGGTGTGGGTGTAGCATAATAGAGAATGTGATCAGGAAAAGATTTGGGTTTACAAGTATGATCACGAGTACGAGTAGTCATTGGATGAGACGGGGGTGGAATTGGATTTGAGTTGGTAGAAAATGAAGAATTTGAATGTGGTTGAGATGGACTTGGTGGTGGTTCCGGGGTGGAAGAGGACGAAGGATTCACAGAAGAATTTGAATGTGGTTGAGATGGACTTGGTGGTGGTTCCGGGGTGGAAGAGGACGAAGGATTCACAGGAATTTCAAAGGATGGAAGAACAACAAAAGGATCAATCACAACTGAATCATTGGAACCTTGGAACGGAAATATCGTCTCATGAAAAATAACATGACGGGATATATATGTTTTTGACGTTGTATGATCATAGCAAAGATAACCTTTGTGGGAAGATGCATATCCAAGAAATGTACAAGCGGTGGATTTTGGTGACAATTTGTCATCACGAATATCTCCAACAAAAGGATAACACAAACAACCGAAAGATCGAAAATTGGTATAATCCGGTGTTTGATGAAATAATAATTCATATGGAGAAGAGTGTGATAGAACTTGAGATGGAAGTCGGTTTATTAGAAAAGCAGCAGTGGCATATGCATCATACCAGAATTCTTTGGGTAAATGAGAATGAAAAAGCAAGGCTCGGGCAATTTCGGACAAATGACGATATTTTCGTTCGGCCACACCATTTTGTTGAGGTGTGTAAGGACAAGTGATACGAGGAACAATACCCGAATCCGATAAAAAAATTGCCCATTTGACCTTGGGTTAATTCAAGTGCACCATCACTTTGAAAGTATTTTATTTTTGATGAGAATAGATTTTCAACTTGGCATTTAAAATGACGAAATGAATCAAAAGATTTGGAGAGATATACTAATGGATAAATCCAAGTGAATCTACTAAAATCATCAATAAATGTGATGAAATAACGAAAACCGGAACGAGAGACAAAAGGAGCGGGTCCCCATATATCACAATGTATAACATTTAATGGAGTAATACCACGAGTTACAGATGCATGAAAAGGAATGCGTGAGTTTTTTGAGATGCTACATGCATGACAATTATTTTTATTTGATTTATTTGGCGTACAAAGAAAGGAAAGTTTAGAAAACACATAATCGGATGGATGACCCAATCTAGAATGCCATAGATCTCTTGATAATGAGGCAGACAAAGAGTAGATATTTTGCAGATCAAACGAAATGTGGTGGAGCTGAATCCCTGTCAAGGTATGAATAGATAATCCATTTGAAGAGAATATAATATGAAGTGGATTGTCACGAACAAGTTGTGTAATAGACAAGAGATTTTTAGTGAGACCCGGAACCAAAAGTACATTTCTCAAGATTAATTTGCAATTTGGTAGATTAATGGTAGAATGGCCTACATGAGTGATAGTAAGTGGCCGTTTACCTAATCACTTACCCTGGTAAGTGCTTACCGGTAAAATTCAACACTATCACTTACTTTTCGAGTAATATTCTAGTCCACCAAATGGCATCGTATGCACCAACTTAGCCGGTAAGCGCTAACCGTGGTAAGAGTCGTCGCACTCACTTACCGGGTAAGACTCTCGGTCCTTGCTTTCGACTCTCGGTCCTTGCTTCCACTCTTACCGGGTAAGATTCTTAGTCCTTGGCATATTCATCCGGTAAGCTAATGTGCCTTGGTAAACACTTACCCAGGTAAGCGTTTTGTAAACGGCCCCTAAGAGTCATACCATTTCCAACAACCACTTTAGTGGAACCGGAGTAGATTTGCGTTCCTTGAACTAGATTCGGATTTGGTGTAATTGTGTTGATGATTCCTATTACGACTGCATTAGCTGAAGAAAGCATCTCAAAACAAAAACTTAAAATTGGATTTGCGACTATATTTTAAGAAATATTAAACTTTTGACTTTTTCGGTTGAAAATATGTTCCTAGAAAATCTATAATAAGTTGTTTTGTTTCTTAAAATACTAGAAGATGTATGTTTAGAAAACAGTATTGTTTAAGTAGTTTGTTTTCTTTCAAAAAATGTAAGTTACATTATCAATTTATATATTATACTTATTATATGATTTTTTCTAATATCTTATGTTAATTATTTATTATTTTCATCAACAAATTAATTATAAAGGATCTAAATGCAGTTATAATGATATATATATATATATATAGGGGAGGTATCCGTTGCAAACCAGTCAGTTTGTGCAAACTATACAAACCAATCTTAGGCGTTGATCAAGTCTATTATGTTTCCTAATCTAAAGTCATGATCATAATGAATGAATCTTATCATCTTCCATATATATCTCAGTCTTAATTAATGAATCATAATGATTATCCATAAATACATCTATTGTTTCCTAATATAGTGGTTTGTATAGTTTGCACAAACTGACTGGTTTGCAACGGATACCTCCCCTATATATATATATATATATATATATATAATAGTCATTTTGCTTTTTATAAGAATCTTGTTTATAATATTTCTTTGCTCCCACATATATTATAAATATTTATCCATAAGTTTATACCACTAAAGAAACACACTCTAAAGAAAAAACATCAGGTTCACTTTTAATTTCTGTATAGAGCCTCAAAACTCCCACAACCACCCCGATAAATGCAATGTTTTAAGTGTTGTGAGACATGGTATGACAACGATATCAAGCTTTAAGTCTCAGACGTCACAATGAAGTTAGGATATTTTTCAGGACATGAACTATGACAATAAATATGTATATCATATATATATATATATATATATAGAGAGAGAGAGAGAGAGAGAGAGAGAGGAAGGATCATGCGAAAAGTTAAACGTTATGCGAGAATGCGAGAAATGTTTAATCATATATATGATTACACGGCATGTGAGTGTGTTTAATCATATATGATTAAACGTCTATGTATTGCAAATGTAACCTATGCTTAATCATATATGATTAAGCTTGTGTATTATATATGATTACACACTTTTCGCATTCTCGCATAAGGTTTAGCTTCTCGTTTGAACATATATATATATATATGCATGCATGCATGTTTATTACTATTATATAATGAAATAATGTTAATAAACAATTTAAATTAGGTTGTTATACTAACAATTAAAAAGTAAGACCAAAAGAGGTAAGAAAAACTAAACATGCATTACAAAAACCGTGCAACAACATGGTCTTGAGTCACCCACATCAAAAAATTAGTCATTTAAAACCTTTTTATGACCTTGGTTTTCTCTGTTCTTGTTGGTAATAAAAATGGGGATCTACGGTTCAAAAAAAAAGAACACTAATAATAAGACATTCTCATGAAATTAGTATGTGGTTTGGGACACATCTCGTGACTCCAACTTCAAAATATAGAATCTGGGCCATCGCCGATGGACCAACATATAAAGCCACTAAATTTTTTATAATTGACTTTTTTAAAGCTATTACGACTAAACCAAAAATTATTTATATTTATATTAAAATTAATAAATAATTAGATGTTAGTATGTAATTTAATGGGTAATATGTAGTGCCAGTTTTCCAATAACAGAAGTTCTGTCTCTTACGTTGTTTCATTTCTTCTTTTCCTTTAACCTATAAATTTAAGGTATCAAACAATTTGAATAAAATTGTTTTTAGTTTATTTGTTCGGTTTAATTAAACCTAATTATTCGATTGGTTCGGTTTATAAAAGTATCAAGCTAAACATACTGACTTGGTTGGTATTTTATGGTCTAACTTATAAGAACCAAATTGTATAATATGTCCACGAGCTATGTTGAGTGTCCAAACCAAACATGATCCATGCTTAATAAGCATGGTCGATGATTTTTTTTTGTCAATATCAATTATCAAATCAAGTTAAACTCCACCAAAAAACTTTTTGGCCATTGGTGGCTTGTCGTTCAAGTATGGTGTATTGTTTTGATCTTAACAGATATCTAATTCATCAACCTGACGGAACAAGTAGTATTTATCACTTGTTAGCTTTGTCCTACATAAGAGGAGCGAAGAATTTCTCTTTGTTTTAAGGTGAAATGCATTTGAGTTATCTGAAAAGTAATTTGGAGGGAACACAAATGCGCAAAGTCTAGAGGGGGGTTTTGGCAATATTATATAGTTGAGGGACTATATGTATATAATCAAAGACATAACACTTTGCACTTGCAAATAAAATTCCTTACATTTTTAGTCCTAACAGTTAACTTTTCCGTTAACTTTAGGTTATTTTTTGATGGGAAAATCGAACCATTACAACTGTGAACGAACCATTACATATGTTCGTGAACCATGGCAGCTGTTAATGAAGGATCGCAACGTTTGGAATTTTTTATGTTGTATATATAATCTTTCTACATTCAAATTTAATTAATCAAATTTTCATCTTCTTCATTTACATCACAACCATGATCATGAGAAGAACTTGTAGAATTGTTTTCTACATTTCTTAAAACTCGAGGAGGTTCTAGTAGATCTAATATTTCTTATGGATAGTGATATGATCACGTCCTCGTTTTACCGTTTTGATCATATTCGATTCTGTCATATACTCTTTTTCTAACAAGGACTGCTGAACCCTGTCTCGTTTTCATCCTCAATCAAAAATGCAGTCGAGAACGGTCTCTGTTGTCAACTTGCATATGTGACATGTCATAATAATCTTTTTTTTTCATTGATAATGAAATAATGTATAATTGAATAAATATTTTGTAGTTTTTAATGATTTGCCTGATAATAAACAAGAATAATATTTGAGTTTATAATCTTTCAGAAACAAATAACTTTTAAGAAAATATATAAAAGTTGGTAGATTTGCTTTCATGATAGAGTGTTCGGCTTATTAGAGAATAAGGTCAACTTCCATGCCAAAACATTTCTTTAGAAGACGACATTCTTTTTTCTTTTCTTGAAGTTAAACCTAGCTATCATGCTCCCATCGAATATACAAAATCCCTCATGCCACTTTTCTTGTTTTATTAATTAAATAGTAATTATTGTTGATGCATTCTTAAAGGTGCATACTGCATAATATATTACTAAGAGTACATTATGATTTTGGTTCTCGTAGTAGGCAGATCTTTAAGAAATGGATCCCTATATTTAATTTATTACGAAGATGACTTGATGGTATGTATTTTCTCACAAATTTAGTCCTTAGACCAAACGGCTCTCCATTTTCTCCCTTTACCATGAGGGCATTTTCGTCTTATTATAGTTTGCTCCATTTTAATATTAAATGTTTTATCTTTTTAGCATTTTTTTCTGTAAGTACCAATTGTTTGATGCCACATGGCATAAAAATTTTAAAAACGAAAAAATTCTCTCCTCTCCTCCTCACCACCCAACGACCCCAGCCACTTCCATCTTCCACAAATCTCAGACGTATTTCTAGTCATTTCTGACGCCATTTACCCACCATCACCATCACCATCACCATCACCACCACCACCATAAACAAAAAAAACAAAAACGCATAAATTCATCGACAATATCTGGGATACAAAATCTATATAATATCAAATCTTTGAAATTAAATCTATACAAATCAAATCCTTAAATAAAAACCCTAAATTGAATTCTGATAAATTCCAAATTTGTATTCTTGATGTATAAATCTATAACACCCTCAAAATTTGGAAAGACCAACTAAACAGAATTTCGATAAAATAATATATATATATATATATATCAATAAATTACTTTCAGATTGGAAAGAGCAACTTTATTGGATGGTCACGTTTGCCATTCCGATGAGTGTGATTAATGAGCTAGAATCCCTTTTCCGTGATTTCTTGTGGGCGCAAGGTGATAGTTCGAAAGGAAAATGCAAAATATCTTGGGCGCAAATCTGTAGACCCGTGGATGGGGGTGGTCTTGAAATAAAAGGACTTGCTAATTGGAACCGTGCCCTTTTAGCAAAGAATGTTTGGGACCTACTTACTCGGAGGAATTCTCTATGGGTTCGGTGGGTGTATCTATATTGCCTCCGCACTGATCATTTTTGGTTAGTAAGGAAACATTCAAGGTGGTCTTGGAGCTTAAGCAAATTGATGGACTTGCGTCCGCTTTTGCGCCCATTTATAATGATGCGTGTGGGAAACGGGGAAACGATTAATGCATGGGAGGACCGATGGACGCATGGTGCGCCCCTTTCGGAAATAATCTCGTACCGATTTATTATATCGTCCGGGTTCTCGCCGACTTCTTCCCTTCGAGAGGTGGTGACCCGGTTTGGGACTTCTTGGCCGAGTAGGTGGATTCAGATTTACCCATCTCTTGTGAATTATCGTATTCCACAGTTGGAGATAGATCAAAGTGACAGACCGTGTTGGGTGAATACTCTGAATCGGATGGTTGACTTCTCGGTTAGTGTTGTTTCGCAGTCGTTGGATGGTTCATATCCAAAAGTGCCTTGGCATGGGTGTGTATGGTTCTCAGGCCATATACCGAAACATGCTTTTTGCGTATGGGTTGCATGTTTTTATCGGCTTCCTACCCAAGACCGGATGGCGGTTTGGTCGCTGGATGATCATGCTTGGACGTGCCCCCTTTGCGAGGAGGAGATAGACTCGCACAACCATCTTTTCTTTTTGTGTAGGTTCTCGTTGGCGGTGTGGAAGCAAATTAAAAAAGACGCTAAAATCTCGGGATGGCCGGACAAATGGGAGGATATTATTTCCCACATGTCGAATGCGAACAATTGTTCGGTGGTGGCTAAACTTTATCTTCGAGCTTCTCTCTACTTCATATGGCGGGAGAGGAATGAAAGGCTTTATCAGGGAAAGAAAAGATTGGTGGATCAGGTCATCAAGAGCATAAAGGAGGTGGTCCAAACCCGTTTGGCGTGGAAAGGTCGGCGACTTATACAGGAAATAAACGGTGCATCGAGATGAGTGTTCGGTGGTGCTACTGAGGTAGGGATATTTTTTATGTTCTGGGCGGGTGTTATTTTTAGATGCATGAGTTGGGTCCCTTGTGAGTTATGTTGGTTTTGGCTTATTGTGGCTTGGTACAAGCTGTGTACCAGTTGTGTTGTTGTTTTGGTTTTAACGTTGGGGGCGTAGACTTTGTTGTTTTTCCTTTCCTTTTGTCGTTTTAATATATTTTCCTGGAGTTTTCCTTCGAAAAAAAATCTATCCATGATGTAATATATAGTTACAATAAAGCATGCAATTCATAAAGATCAGAACATCCCAAAAATGGGACCCAAAATTACTTACATAAGTCTCAAAATTTAGGTTGGCGAAAACAACCTATACACAACTGAGAAATACTAAAGCTAGAAATAATAGTGTCTCTGTCTCTACTACATCTATCCACTAACTGCCCTGCTCCTCTGCCAGAGCCTTTCACTATCGGCTTACCTGAAAAGGGTTTAGTTTGGAAAAAATGTGAGGGTTAGACCATGAGGTCTAGTGAGTCCCTCCTGACAGTTCTCAAAATCATTTAAAACAATTTATAACTTTCGCAATAAAAACACTTTCACAAATCCTTACATAAACTTTCAATAATAAACTTTCACATAGTTGTACATTTAAAATCTTTCACGGATATAATCCGCTCCCGTAAATGGCACCCTGAAGTCACTCAAGAGTGACAACGAGTCAGTCGCACGCTGCCTTACTGGATACTCCCTTCCATGGCATAAACGGAACCTCCCCCCGACATGAGTACTGGCGGAACCTCCCCCCGACTTAGCCTATTTACGTCTACCACAATGTATGCATACATCTCATATAAAACTTTAAATAAACATTCATGCGGTTAAAAGCATAGGAACAAAACATTGCATATCACATCATGTACTTACTTTAGAAACACGTTAAAAGTCACGTATTTTAGTTAGAAAACTCATCTGGTGCGTTTAAGATATTTTCTTACTTTGCTTCTGACTTTCAATTGATCTACCTGGGAAATGAATGAAATACAAACTGCTCAGACCCTAAATCCAGCTTACTGGACACCAGGTTACCGAATGAGCTAACTTACCGGGTACAGCTACTTACCGGGTACCAGACTTTCCGGAACTCTACACTTACCGGATCACACACACTTACCGGGTAAACTATACTTACCGATCAAATTGAACTTACCAGGTAAACTATACTTACCGATCAACCATCCGGGAACTATTTCACCCGGACACTGTTAATGCCAAAAATCACACCAAAGGGACAACTTAAGGTCGATGTGGACTTTAACAACTAAAGAAAGGAATCATTCGACAAAGGCGTGCGACAAAGACAAAAATGTAAATGAGACAAAGGATTTGATGACGCAGGAAAAACCTCAACGAGGAAAAAACCTGCGGACGACAGTGGATGTCGTCGCTGCACTATGGTCGCCAATCAGGGGCGATGTCCTTGGTGTTCCGGGTGTCGATCGTACAGAGATTACAATACAAATGAAGGAAAGACTTCGAAATGTAAAGTACAAGTGTTTGGAATGTAAAAACAGTGTACGTCGTTTGTGAAAACAATGTATAAATTGTTGGTCGAGTGTGAGAATTTTGCGTCGAGAGCGATCTTCTATGAATAATCTCTTTGCTTCGAATGAATATTCTTCGAGTGTTTGCGTTTGCTTCTGTTGTTCGCTGCTATTGTTCTTTCCCTCTCTCTGTATTATTCGATGTCGATCAGATGTCTTGAACTAATGATTGAGCTGGGATTTTATAGTCTTCGGATGACTTTAGTTTACTCATTAAGATCTTTGATGATTGTTGTAACGGTCGTCGTCTTCAATGTGAGTTTAGATGCTCATAACTGATTTCGTCGGTTATAGCCGTTGTCCATTAATGATGTTTGACTCCTGCATTAAACATTGAACAAACGTAACAGTTGTATAACGCGTTAGTCGGTCGAGGTCGCACGGTTTTATGCAACGGTCGTGCGGAACGGGCGACGTCGAGGTCGAGTGTCGTGAGGAACTCTCGAATTATCTTTTAGGAGGGACGACGGAGGTTCTTCGGGTCTTCATCGGTATAGCTCATAATATGTGTCTTACCTTCTCTGGTCGTGGTCGAGACCTGTGAAATTTTGCCCAAACAGTTTGCCCCCAAAATTTGAAAGTAGGATGGCAAATTCGAATTTTAAATTTTGCTCGTAGGGTGTTCAGGGTTCGGTGTTGAAAAATACCTTGATTGTTTCGGAACCGAATTGGTTCGATTCTAACTGAACGAGAAGTCGAAGAGAAAACGAGGTTGTGACGTCATACTGACGCACGATTGTGCTTACCAGCTGTCTTTGACATGTGTCGACGATCCGTGTGGTCAGACGAAGAGACGGGGGCACGCGGTGATCATCAAAGGACTCGACCTGACATGATCGACTGCATAAATAAAGATTACGATGGATCTTTTCTTGTTTATGATTTCAGAGGGTTTTGAACAAAGATTTCTTTAGGGGTTTTCTTCTTTGATCTCTTGTTTGTTCTTTGCTCAATACTTTTCAAAAATTTTGAGTGTTCATACGAGGTATAGCTTCTCAATTTCTCTTAGACCTTCCAAGATTGGAGGCTATTTGAGAATGATTATGTTCGAGTCGATGAGACTTTGATTGCGATAGACGCGACGTTCGTGGATGTTGCGTATCTGGCGACGATGTCCTCTGTATCTACGTCGACCCTTTCGTCAGCCATCGGGGGCAAGGGTATAAGGACGGGAGAGGGTGAGGAGGAAGTCATGACGATCAACTTTACGTTGTCGTCGATCCTCTTGACTGACTGTGTCCTTGACGGGATGAAGTCATTTCCTCATCTGGGGAAATATCAGCTCTTATCTTTCAAGGAGCGTTTTCAAAAGATCTCCATCGAAGAGACGGGATCGCGTTTAGCTGGACTAGCGTTCTTTGTGAGTTTTTCTTTCGAAACTCATGTTCCCAATGTTTCCACCGAATGTTTGTTTAACATACCCCTTTTGTATTTTACAGATGTTTCAATCTTCTTTTGTTAGATACGCGAAGATAGAGGAGATGTTGGACTGGAAGTCGACCGTCGAGAAGATCATATTCCTTCCTCTAACCTTAACATTAATCTTAAGAGCCGCATTCTGAAAATGTCGCGGCGTAGGGTGTCGCCTAACATACTCGTTTGATCCTTGCATTAGCTTCTTAGCGCATTTTTGGGTATGACGAGGATTCGAAGGTCGAGACTGAGCATACGATCGACGCTCCTCTCTAGATTTTGGAAATGCTATTTTTTTCATGTCTCGATCGTTGGTGGTCGAGCCATTTTAACTTTGTATTCTCGACCGTCGGTCGCTCTTATGTAATCGTTCGTTTCGTAAATGAATTTCATCCTTCTGTCGAATTTTTACTTCGATTTATATATGTCGTAGATAGATGTAATATCAACCGTATAACTTTGTTAAGCATAGAACGAGCGAAGAATCGTGCGACTTAGGCATTCATAGCAATATAACGATTGAAATATCATACGTTTGACTTGTATTGATAGGCTCAACTATTGACGTGTTAGAACGTACAAAATTTTTCTGAATCTAGAAACTCAGATCGAGAGGTCGCTCAAACCTTATAATCGTGTAATCAAATTTCATGATGAAATTTGAATCATGTGCCCCTGTGATAAAACAATTAAGTTGCATGAGAGGAAGATGATTTTAGAAAAAATACTTTTTCAAGTGCGTCGCATTCCAACTGCGTGGGATTCCTTGATTGTTGAGAGTTTGGAGTCGATAGGCTCCTTTACCAACGACTTCGGAGATGCGGTAAGGACCTTCCCATTTAATAGAAAGTTTACCGGCATTGAGTTCTTGAGTGTTTTGGAACACTCGACGGAGGACGTAATCGCCTTCTTGAAAGACTTTGATTTTGACGTGTTTATTGAAATGTCGCTCGACTGCTTGCTTCTGAGATGTCATTCTGATCAAGGATGATTCTCTAAGCTCTTCGAGGGCGTCGATATCATAATTTAAATCAATCATGTTGTGGTCGACGGAAGTATGCCTCGAAGTTGGGAGCTGGACTTCGATTGGCAGAACTGCTTCGCAACCGTAGACGAGAGAGAAAGGGGTTTGTCCTGTGGATGTGCGCGGTGTCGTGCGATTTGCCCATAGGACTGAAGGGAGTTCTTCGACCCATCTTCCTTTTGCAGCTTTTAACCTTTTCTTGATCGAAGCTATAATGGTCTTATTACTTGATTCAACAAGTCCGTTCGCCTGAGGGTATCTGGGAGTCGAGGTTGTCAACTTGATGCTCCTGTCTTCGCAAAATTGTTGGGTCCTGTCGCTTATGAATTGGGATCCGTTGTCACAGACGATTTCGGATGGAATCCCAAATCTGCATATGATGTTAGTCTGGATAAAAGAGATGACTTCCTTGTCCCTGACTTGGGAAAAAGCAGCCGCCTCAACCCACTTGGAAAAATAATCGGTGAGTACCAGGAGGAATACCTTTTGTCCCGGGGCCGGGGGTAGCTTGCCAACGATATCCATTCCCCACCTCATGAAGGGCCATGGGATGAGTGTCGAGTGCAAGGGTTCAGAGGGTTTATGTGACATACCTGCATGTCGCTGACAAGGGTCACAGTTCTGGATGTACTTGACGGCGTCTTGTCGCAATGTTGGCCAAAAATACCCTTGTCGAGAGATACGATTAGCCAAACTGCGACCACCGGAATGATTGCCACATTCGCCGTCATGCATCTCATGAAGGATTTTTTGGACCTGACTCTTGCTAATGACGCATCTTAGGTTTAATCATGTCGATGATCGTCGATAGCGCTTATCTCCAATTATGGTGTATTTAGATGCTTTGAATCTGATCTTCCGGGCTTCCATCTTGTCTTCTGGGAGTTGGTCGTGCATAAGGAAATTTCGGATGTCGCACGACCAATCATCTTTTTCGTCCTCGATCTGGACGACATCGATGTTTTCGATAGACGATGTCGCCAGATGGATCATGGGGATAACGTCGAATATGGGTTCGACTAAAGCAGACCCGAGATTTGCTAAAGCGTCGGCTTGAGTATTCTGGTCTCTCGGGATTTGCTCGATAGAAAAAGATTTAAATTTTTCGGATTTCTCTTTTGCTACCTTCAGGTATGTTGTCATTTTCGAATCTTTGGCCGCGAATTCTCCATTGGTCTGGTTCACCACCAGGAGAGAGTCGCTTTTGACATGTAACGCAGTTGCCCCCGAGTCGTAGGCCATATTCATTCCTATGATCAGGGCTTCGTATTCAGCTTCGTTGTTGGTAGTCTTGAAATCGCATCGAACCGAGTATACCATCTTGCCCCCCTGTGGCGACTTTAAGACGACGCCTAGTCCTGAGCCTCTAATGTTGGATGACCCATCGACGTGTAAGATCCAGGGCACGTCATCGTGAGTCGCCACAGTCGATACCTCGAGCTCTGCTTCTTTTTCTAATTTAGGGCTGAAGTCAGCAATGAAGTCGGACAAGGCTTGCGACTTGATCACGGTACTGGGCTTGAAGTCAATGTCGTAGCTGCTGCGATATATGCTCCATTTTGCTAAGCGACCTGTCAACTCAGGTTTTCTAAGACAAACTTAAGAGGGAAGTTAGTTACGACAGTAATGGGATGCGACTCAAAATAATGTCGCAGTTTTTTAGCAGCTGTGACTAGCGACAAGAGCAATTTTTCCATAGAGGAATACCTGGTTTCTGCATCCAGAAGAGATTTACTTGCATAATAGATTGGCAGTTGCTGCTTTTCATCTTCTCGTGTTAGGACAACACTTACCGCGTTTGGACTAACAGCCAGATATAGTTGCAAGATTTCATGATCGCGAGGTTTCGACAATAAGGGAGGCGACGTCATGTACTTTTTGGGCTTTTACAATGCCTGTTCATGATCGTCGGTCCAGTCGAAGCCTCTGTTTTTCCTGAGGACGTTGTAAAATAGATGACATTTATCTGAAGATCGGGAGATGAACCTGTTTAGAGCTGCTACCCGACCAGTGAGCCTTTGGACTTCTTTGAAATTCCGAGGAGATTTGATCTCGACAATGGCTTTGATCTGGTCGGGATTGGCGTCGATGCCTCGGCGAGTGACCATGTAGCCCAGGAATTTCCCAGCGCTGACACCGAAAGAACATTTCGTCGGGTTGAGCTTCATGCTATACTTTCTAAGGATATCAAACGATTGCCTCAGATGCTCGACATGGTCGATCGCTTGTTTTGACTTGACCAACATGTCGTCGATATACACTTCCATCGTGTCGCCGAGATGGTCTTTAAACATTTTATTCACTAGACGCTGGTAGGTAGAACCTGCATTTTTTAGTCCGAAAGGCATAACTTTATAACAGTAAATACCTCGGTCCGTCATAAATGCGGTTTTTTCTTGGTCCTCGACGTGCATTAAGATTTGATTGTATCCGGAATAGGCATCCATGAACGTTAGTAGTTCGTGCCCAGCTGTCGCGTCGACCATGGCGTCGATATGAGGTAATGGAAAAGGATCTTTTGGACAGGCTTTATTGAGATCTGTGAAGACGATACAGACCCTCCACTTTCCATTCTTCTTCGCTACCACCACGACGTTAGCAAGCCAGTCGGGGTATTTTACCTCTCGAATCTTCCCTGTCTTGAGAAGATTGTCGACTTCGTCATTTATCACCTTATTCCTTTCAGGAGCGAATTTTCGTCGCTTCTGCTTGATAGGTTTGAACGATGGGTCGACGTTGAGCTTGTGAGAGATGACGTCAGGATCTATGCCGACCATATCTTCATGCGACCAGGCAAAACAATCAGCATGTTCCTGCAAAAAAGATATTAACTTTCCCCTGAGACAAGGATTGAGAGACGACCCGATTAAGACTTTTTGGTCATGCTTGCTTGAATCTAGAACGAATTACTCCAGGCGATAATCGTTGACTGTTTCAAGTGCATCTTGTGCATTTTCGAGCCCCTCATGTGCTGGGACAGCGACTTGTTCGTTATTCGCCATTTTCCTGAAACAGAGAACAGAAGAAACTCCAAGAAAACGTAAGTAGGACGCACGTTTGTCGAAGATTTTCTCTAGATGGGGTCCTACGGATGGCGCCAAACTGTTAATGCCAAAAATCGCACCAAAGGGACAACTTAAGGTCGATGTGGACTTTAACAACTAAAGAAAGGAATCGTTCGACAAAGGCGTGCGACAAAGACAAAAATGTAAATGAGACAAAGGATTTGATGACGCAGGAAAAACCTCAACGAGGAAAAAACCTGCGGACGACAGTGGATGTCGTCGCTGCACTATGGTCGCCAATCAGGGGTGATGTCCTTGGTGTTTCGGGTGTCGATCGTACAGAGATTACAATACAAATGAAGGAAAGACTTCGAAATGTAAAGTACAAGTGTTTGGAATGTAAAAACAGTGTACGTCGTGTGTGAAAACAATGTATAAACTGTTGGTTGAGAGTGAGAATCTTGCGTCGAGAGCGATCTTCTATGAATAATCTCTTTGCTTCGAATGAATATTCTTCGAGTGTTTGCGTTTGCTTCTGTTGTTCGCTGCTATTGTTCTTTCTCTCTCTCTGTATTATTCGATGTCGATCAGATGTCTTGAACTGATGATTGAGCTGGGATTTTATAGTCTTCGGATGACTTTAATTGACTCATTAAGATCTTTGATGATTGTTGTAACGGTCGTCGTCTTCAATGTGAGTTTAGATGCTCATAACTGATTTCGTCAGGTATAGCCGTTGTCCATTAATGATGTTTGACTCCTGCATTAAACATTGAACAAACGTAACAGTTGTATAACGCGTTAGTCGGTCAAGGTCGCGCGGTTTTATGCGATGGTCGTGCGGAACGGGCGACGTCGAGGTCGAGTGTCGTGAGGAACTCTCGACTTACCTTTTAGGAGGGACGACGGAGGTTCTTCGGGTCTTCGTCGGTATAGCTCATATTATGTGCCTTACCTTCTCTGGTCGTGGTCGAGACCTGTGAAATTTTGCCCAAACAGACACTACAAGGTACCATCCGGGTTCCCTCCCGGTAACATTCAACCAAGGCGACTTACCGGGTACTGTGGCTGATGACCAAAACGATGCCAAAATTAAAGGAAAACCCAACTAAGCTTGATTTCTCAACATTGAACGCATTCATTACAACATTTAACTCTTTAATAACCGTTCCAAGGCTGATTAAACACCTAGATGACGTGTAATCCCCACTTAGTGTATCATTTTCAACTTTCTAAACATAAACCCCAAGCAACCAAATCTCAGCAGAAATCTAAGAACAAGAATTGAAACAGAAGATTACCTGCTACGAATTTGTGTAGAATCGAACCCCAAATCCACTTCCTCTTCCAATTCGATCGATGGATGAAACCTTCTCTTCAATTGTTCTTACACAAAACCCTTCTCTTGCTTTCCTTTTTCTCTCCAGCCGCCAAACACAAACACAAGGTAAGCTCTTAGGGTTTTGAACCCAAAAAGGAGTTTTTATACCCTTTTCCTCCATTTTCCAAAACTGGCCCTGAACTAAACATTATGCAAATCCTTTCCACCAACTTTAGCCTTTTCCAAAAGTCTTGGTTATTACAATACTCCCCCCTCAAAAGAATTCCGTCCCCGGATTTCCATTAACAAAGAGGTGAGGGTATCTGAACCTCATCTCCGCTTCCACTTCCCACGTTACCTCTCGTCCCTTATGATACCCCCACTGGACTTTTACTAGCCGAACCTCCTTGTTCCTCGTTTTGCAAACCTTACTGCTCACGATTTCAATTGGTTCTCCTACGTAAGTCAACCTCTCATCTATACTGATTTCCCCCAAATGAACAACCACCTCGACATCTTACAAACACTTCTTATCGTCTGTATTTCTTGCAAGGTCGCCATCATCTCACTTCCCACATCGGCTCTCCACAAAAGAGACGTGCATCACACTATGAATTTCATCTCAAAATCTCATCGAGTACCTCAAGATCGCGCACTATCTATTCAACTTTCATAACTTCGACGTATCCACAAACTTAGTCCACCTTACCTTTATCTCAAACTTCAAGGCTCAAAAGTCTTATGTTTTTCAATCCAACCAGCTCAGTTCTACTCAGTCACCCCAAACCGTTCTGATGGGAAACCTAACCGTACACCATACTTTGGAACCGCCCTCGACGAGTCACCACTTTGCTATGTCGTGTTATCTTGTACTTACTTGCAACCTCTCCGAATACTATACTCGCTTAAATACCACTAGAAAATCCAAGGGCAACCACGCCTCCATTTGCTCGCTTCCGTCCCCACGTCGGGACTCACGGTCTTAAAACACGTCTACTTACGGTCTCTCCTACCTCTTTACTTCCTTAAAAGAAAGAAATTTTGGCGAAAATTCCCCGCCACAACAACAAAATCTTAGACCAGGAATAATCACTCACTTGACAACTTGGTATAAGGCCACCCTTGCACATCCCGATGAACTCACACGTGAGAGTTCCCTTCTCGGGTTACATGTAATTCCAGATTACTTCTTCCAACCGGCATACATCTATGCAGCTCATACTTCTTTCCCGAATCTCATCGGCTACAACTCGACAACTAATTCGTACGTTCTCACCACTTCATCATTTCCCACTTAATGTGACTAATAGTAGGAAACCTCCATAATTCCTTATTTGAGTGTTCACCTATCCGAAATGAACTTATCCTGAAGGCTCGTCAATTTCTCACTGCTTGCCACAAGCGTTCAGTCATATCTAACATAACTTCGGTTACCCTCACTTCTAGGAGGAGTAACCATGATCACACCCTATTGTTCTCATTAGCTTACACTGAATAATCCCTTCGCTTTAACGTTTCCCACAACATCACCGACTCAACTCATCCAACTGCCCTTTTCCACTTCTTTTCCGTACAAAGACATGCACAAATCCTCTTCCTTTATACTCTTTCCAGGAGTTCGCGCACTTACTGAAGACAATCTACACACACTACTCCACCTTTTCGGTGTTACTGCCAAGCTTATTGCTTCCATTCTACTCACTTAGTCCGACATACTATCTTCGCCTCCCCACGTTAGCGTGGAGTACCGCCCTCCAAACGTTACTTGCCCCTCTCTTCCGACCTTTCCACATGTTGATAACACTTTCTCATTACTATACATAACCAAACAGATGCACCAAAAATTCTAACTTAAGGCATCAAAACTAGTTATCTCGAAATGACACCGGTGATCGAAGTCACTACACGCTCCTTGATTTCCAATCGTTACCTTCTCGAATAATTTCTTCACATGCAAGAACGAATCACATTCTTTAAAGATTTCGCATCTACTACACGACATTTTTTACTAACCCACCCATCATCTTCTTTAATCTTCCAGTGATTCCAAAATATACTTACTTAGCGACTCACACAACCAAAGACACTTGATTTCTCATTTGGGTAACCATCCACTACCGCTTCGACATTCTATTCCGATAATAGCTATATCACGGCGCCAACTTACAAACCACGTGCTCCAACGACTTGATTAATAAATCGTACACCTCGTCCGAAAACCCCTAATAGTCTTCCATCTGATGCTTCCTCTTTCTAACATCACATCACACACTAGTTGGCACATTTATCTTGGCAATTGATGCCACTACTCATCGTACATTCCCCACCCATAACATCTTACTGCTAACCAGGTCTCTCATGGTCATTCGTACACAACTCAAACTTATCTTCATGATCTCCCGCATAAATAACCGAGTCTATCTCGCTACTTTGTCTCTCCCCAGCTCTAGTTGAACCACAACTCACGAGTTTCTGATTAACTCTAACATACTCGTTTCTTGCTAGCTCCTTGCGATTCCAAACCATTACATCGACAGGGCACATTTCCTCACAGATCGACATAATCTATACGCTCACTTCGTTTGTGCTAAATACTTCATCCTTTACGAACCATCCACCTCGTAAGTAAAACGTTTATCTAAAACAACAGTCTTTCACCATCTTAACACCCCTACAAGGTGGTCCTTCAACTTTCAACCTTCTGATTCAAGTCTTCGGCCTCATACATCTTACACAACTGCCGACTCTAACGTCAATAGCTGACCTGTTGATACTTCCTTAACCTATTCTTCAATAAGGGCCCTTTACCGAACCTAATCCTTCCAACATATCATAATCAAATTCACATCCCGTCGTCCTCATTTCAAACTTCCTCGTGCAACGTCAATATTACAAGATCACTTTAAAACTCTTATTCGGCGTCGAGGATATTTCATTCCTACTTCCTCACACTACTCATAACGAGTTACTAATACCAACACCTTGATGACTTCTAGTCCTTCTTCTGAACACAACCGTCCCTCGGCAACTGTAATTCCAGTCACCGCACAAGGGTACATACCCTCATACCACCGACACTAAAGTCCACTTCCGACTCTTCCACTGCTCACCTCTCCTCTTGAGCACAAATACCAAAACTACAAACATTCTCCCCTGATTTGTCCAACACTTCTCCATTCTAGGAGTTCTTCCTTAGCTTAAAATGTAGTACTCTACGACCTAGTGAGTTCATAACCTTCATGCATGACAACGCGATAAATAAATCATTTCACACTTTTATCATTTTAAAGAAACAACACTTGGAAACAACTTGGGTACACACGACCCCAACATTCTCATAACTCCAATGCCCTGCACAACGATCTCGAGAATCGTTTGCATGCAACTTTCCGTAAAACTTAATCTTACTCAACCAAAAATATGTCGTTACGACAGAAATATATTGGATGAAAATATTTTCTTACGACAAAACTCTGAAAGGAATTACCGACACGAAGTAAACCAGTCGATTCTCACACTCATTTATATAACTTCTACATGTCAATACTCATTTTGGTTATAAAAGTTTTGCATTCGAACGTTTCCTTGACTTTTTGCAACAATTTAACTTACCATGAAAAGAGTGGAATATTTTGCAAATCGTAAACCTCAAGACTTCGTGGTGCGATTTTAAATGGATTTGCATTTTTCTTTAAACACGCGCTTGCACACACCGACTCATATCCGATCAAAGTTGATTTTTACACATTTACTTTACTTATGAAAAATCTCATGTACACATACACGAACTCAATGCATGAAACTCTACTCGTAATTGAAGGCTACTCACTCAAACAAGGTCAATCGCTTTACTCACGCAACTTATCGTTGACACTCTACTTTCGATCAGTGGTCGCCCTCTCGGCCTTGCAACAACTTGCTATACATACATTCAACGGTCCACTTACTCAATCATTTCATACTATTTTCGTCTTGATCAAATAACTCACATTCTGCCTCTACACGCTTTGAATCCTCTACCGATATCTCCCTTCATTGATCCTGTCACTGAAAAGCTCGACTAAAGAGTCAGAGCTCCAATCCTCCACTCGCTATTGAACTTACGCTTTCAAGATCTCGACAATGCCCTTCCTTACCATCCCAACTGATCTACCTCACTATTTCGACAACTGGGACTCACCAAAACCGAGAGTCTTACTCAAAAGCAATCTCTCATCCTCTTCGAACCCACGAAGATCTATCTCTAGACGACTCATAACATTCCAACAACGTTCCATCTCTACGATGTATACATACATCGCCTCATAAATGATCTCTCACGATACTTTCCCAACAATGGGTCTCAATCTTCCCCTCAGGGATCTTGCTGACATTCTAGATTGCTGGAACACAACATATAAACTAGCTTAAGGCTACAGCATCGGAATAATAAGGCAGATTAAGCACATACATGTACCTGTAAGTTCGCAATTACACTGGCCAGGTGTAATCCCAAACTTACCTTACATGACCGTCCTCGGTACCCTATTAGTCATATTTCTATAATAGTGCCCTCCTAGCGCATTTCCTGATTCTCAGTTGTGTCTTCTACTCCCAAAGTTTAAGTTTAGGCCCGACCGGTCACCTAAATCCCTTAAACTATGGCTCTGATACCAATTGTAACAACCCAGTCTAAAATAAATCATGCAATTCATAAAGATCAGAACATCCCAAAAATGGAACCCAAAATTCCTTACATAAGTCTCAAAATTTAGGATGGCGGAAACAACCTATACACAACTGAGAAATACTAAAGATAGAAATAATAGTGTCTCTGTCTCTACTGCATCTATCCACTAACTGCGCTGCTCCTCTGCCAGAGCCTTTCACTATCGGCTTACCTGAAAAGGGTTTAGTTTGGAAAAAATGTGAGGGTTAGACCACGAGGTCTAGTGAGTCCCTCCTGACAGTTCTCAAAATCATTTAAAACAATTTATAACTTTCGCAATAAAACACTTTCACAAATCCTTACATAAACTTTCACATAGTTGTACATTTAAAATCTTTCACGGATATAATCCGCTCCCGTAAATGGCACCTTGAAGTCACTCAAGTGACAACGAGTCAGCCTCACGCTGCCTTACTGGATACTCCCTTCCATGGCATAAACGGAACCTCCCCCCGACGTGAGTACTGGCGGAACCTCCCCCCGACTTAGCCAATTTACGTCTACCACAATGTATGCATACATCTCATATAAAACTTTAAATAAACATTCATGCATTTAAAAGCATAGGAACAAAACATGGCATTTCTCATCATGTACTTACTTTAGAAACACGTTAAAAGTCACGTATTTTAGTTAGAAAACTCACCTGGTGCGTTTAAGATCTTTTCTTACTTTGCTTATGACTTTCAATTGATCTACCTCGGAAATGAATGAAATACAAACTGCTCAGACCCTAAAACCAGCTTACCAGACACCAGGTTACCGAATGAGCTAACTTACCGGGTACAACTACTTACCGGGTACCAGACTTTCCGGAACTCTACACTTACCGGATCACACACACTTACCGGGTAAACTATACTTACCGATCAAATTGAACTTACCGGGTAAACTATACTTACCGATCAACCATCCGGGAACTATTTCACCCGGACACTACAGGGTACCATCCGGGTTCCCTCCCGGTAACATTCAACCAAGGCGACTTACCAGGTACTGCGGCTGATGACCAAAACGATGCCAAAATTAAAGGAAACCCCAACTAAGCTTGATTTCTCAACATTGAACGCATTCATTACAACATTTAACTCTTTAATAACCGTTCCAAGGCTGATTAAACACCTAGATGATGTGTAATCCCCGCTTAGTGTATCATTTTCAACTTTCTAAACATAAACCCCAAGCAACCAAATCTCAGCAGAAATCTAAGAACAAGAATTGAAACATATGATTACCTGCTACGAATTTGTGTAGAATCGAACTCCAAATCCACTTTCTCTTCCAATTCGATCGATGGATGAAACCTTCTCTTCAATTGTTCTTGCACAAAACCCTTCTCATGCTTTCCTTTTTCTCTCCAGCCGCCAAACACACACACAAGGTAAGCTCTTAGGGTTTTGAACCCAAAAAGGAGTTTTTATACCCTTTTCCTCCATTTTCCAAAACTGGCCCTGAACTAAACATTATTGTTAGTGCAATATGTCTTCAAGGTTTAAATATAGAAAGGTCAAAGTCAAAGTCAATGTATTGAGTTGTATTGTGTTGTTTACACCTTGTAAAGTGTTTAGTATAAATAGGTTTAGTTGTGTGTTAGTATGGAGGACTCTAGACATACTTAACTCACATTCTTATATTCTAGAGAGAGAAACACTTGTACAAAACTCCTAATCTTGTAATGTGTTCTTGAGTGAAATGGATGACGAATTCATATCTTCTCTATCTTGATTAGATCTTGGTTTAACAATTGGTATCAGAGCACGTTATTGAAGATCTTGGATTAACAATTGGTATCAGAGCAGGATCAAGATTCAGAGAAGAATTTCGTTGATCAATCAGTAGATTTTGAGGATTTTTCATGAGAATTTGATTGATTTGATTGATTTTTCAAGAAAATCTCATTTTCTTGAAATTTTATCAAATTTTGTTGATTTGTGATCGAATTTGTTCGTGAATTGGTTCTTTGGATTCGTTTTTGTGTGGAGAATAATTCTTATTCAAGAATCGAGAGCTAATTCGAAGGATTTCAAGATCAATTTTGCACTTTTCTGAGTTTTTGGTCTGTTCGAAGTTTGCTACTGTTCGATCTTCAAATTTCTGATTCAGAGTTTTTCAGAGGTTTGTGTATGAAGAAGAGGTGTTCGAATTTAGATTTCGAACTGATCTGCACAGTTTGATTTCAGTGATTTTAAGGTTTTAAGTGATTTCTGTCGATTTTGGGAGAATCTCGCTAGATCTGAACTTTTCGCAACATTCATCATCACTTTTCGCAACATTCATCCAAGTGTACTTTTCGCTAAGTATTTCGCTTCCTTCTGTTGCGAAATTCATACTTTTCGCAACCCTCTGACCCGAAAAGCCATACTTTTCGCAACCTTCTTTTACGAAAAGTGATCTTTCAGATTCCCTCTTTTTGTTCAAGGCTACTTTTCGCAACCTTTGCTTGCGAAATTCTCACTTTTCGCAACTGTTGCTTGCGAGTTTTCCCACTTTTCGCAACCTTGGCTTGCGAGTTTCTTACTTCTCGCTTCTTTGAGTTGCGAGTTTCTGACTTGGTTATTTTGAGAAAAAATTTTATAATGAAATTTTTTTCTATAGTGTATTTCATACATTTTAAGAGTTTTTCAAGAAAAAGTTTTATATAAATTTTTTTCTTTATAAAGATCTTTTAATCGTCAAGCGATCATGAACCGACTTCCAGTGCTGATCAAAGAATCTGATTTTGAACGATGGAGTGTTTCGTTTATCGATTTCATTTCAAGTCGAGAAAATGGTGAATATATGATAAAAACTTTCTCCGAAGGTCCAATGATCATATATAAAATGGAGAATGACTTTACAGAAGAAGAGTATAAAAGAAAGAAAGCTGATAAGGACGCTTCGTACTACTTGATTCTTGCACTTCCACAACACATTTATAAACGCGTTGAAGCTTTCAAAAACAACCCGATGCAGATGTGGAATGAATTAACGAAGCTTATGCATGGATCAAAGGTTGAATTCAAGAGAAAAGAAGAGAAGAAAGTTGAAAGGGAAGATGATAAAGAGAAGATTATCGAGCTTACAAAGAAGTTGCAAGAGATGGAAAATCTTTTGAATATGGAAAGAGAAGATTTCAAGAAAGAAAGAGTGGATCTAATTCAAAGGATTTCGAAACTTGAAATGGCTTTGAAGACAAAGACTAAAGAAATTGAAGACAAGAAAGATGTTGAACTCAAATGTCTAAGACTTTCCAAGCAGAACTCAGATTTTCAGAAAGTCTTATTTCTAGAGAAAGAAAAATTGGAGAAAGAAAGACTTGTGTTTGAAGAGAAAAGGAAAGATTTTAAAGCTATAAATGGAAAGTTGTCAGAGAAAATTTCTGAGCTTCAAAAAGAGTTAGATAAGGACAGTGAAGAGCTTGAAAAGATGAAGAAAGCTGATTTTCAGGCCAGGTGCATTAAAGACGATTTTTCTAAAGAGAGGAAGATATTTCGACAGGAAATTCAGAAACTCACAAAGAATTTGGCAGGTTTATCCACAGATATTATGAAAGAGAAGAGGGTTAATTGTGATATTCGGAAGATGCTCGATTTGATGACAAAGGAACGAAATGATTTATCAGACAAAGTGAGGTCGTTCAACAAATCCGGAAGCTATTCTGAATGTCCGATTCGATCTTCCAATCTTTTCTACGATCATTCGGTGGGTAAGTCTTCCAAATCATTTTCTGATCTTCCTTCCTACAAAAGAATCAACATGCAATGGAGAGTCAAAGGTAAATTTCCTGGAAAAGATGTACCAAAATCATCATTTCCAAATAAGAATTTTACAACGAAAGTTAATTCTTTTGTTAATTCTTATTGCGGAAATAATGATTTTGTTAATAATAATTATGTTCAATATTGGTATGGTACTTACCATTTTCCTTCTTATAGAGCTCCGCTTAACGTGTCAGGACCCAAGACTCGTTGGGTACCAAAATCTACTTAATCTGTTTTGCAGATTTAGAGACAAGTGTTGAACTCTCGGAAGATGAAGTACTTGTGCATTCAAGAAGATATTGAACATCACATATTTTCAGGGAGTTTATTATTTTTTTATATACATGTGATTAATGACAAATCTTTTGGTATTTTGTAGGGGGAGAAAGATAAAAGACAATGGTTTCTAAACACATCAGTTTAGAACCCGGATTTCAAAGTTAATGGCTTTTGAACAAATCAGTTCAAAACCCGCACTTCAACGGTAAAGGCTTCTAAACAAATCAGTTTAGAACCCGTACTTCAAAGGCAATGACTTCTAAACATATCAGTTTAGAACTCGTACTTATCAGGTGATATCCTTTCACTGTCATATCTTTCTATTTTTAGGACATGTGCTTAAAGGTAACATTGTGTTATATTTTATGTCTACTAACGTTGAAAGTTTGAACCTTCACAAATTTAATTCAATGAAGTGAAAATTTCTTCAATTTTTCATTCAATGAATAAAATGTGTGTTAAGGATGATTTTACGAGCATTTTTGTATCGTCGGAGTTATATTTGTTTCTACTTTCGCTTCTGAAATAAGTCGAAAGGTCAGCGAAACATGTTTGAGATTTTGATATAAGCGCAAAATTGTGTAAATCTAGACTTATTTAGAATACAATGCTCACAAAGCCTATTCGTCTTAATCATGAATGGAAACGAAAATATGGGGGAAGCACTACGTTTTTTTGAACCAAGTGATTGAGATGCTATAATAAAAAAAAATAAAAAAAAATAAAAAAAAATAAAAAAAATTAAATTATATATATACGTATATAATAAAATCATTCAGTTTGATAGTCTGTGCCTGTGGCCTATCTGGTTTGGGAGATTAAGTCCCAAGGGGTACTCGTTACCTAGCCCCTAAGATCAGCTGATCTGGGATTGGCTGACCCAAATCCTGCTATAGAACCAGGTAGAAAGCCATGTTCTACTGGTACAGATGGGATTAAGGTATATCGATGTAGCCTTTCTGGTTCGGGAGAGTAAGTTCCAAGGGGTGCTTGTCACCTAGCCCCTAAGGCCAACTGGTCTGGGATCGGCTGACCCAAATCCTACTATAGGACCAGTTAGAAAGTTACGTTTACGGTGTATCTTAGTCTTAATAAACTGTTTGATTATAAAAGATGCCAATGAGCACATAATAAAAGTTGCCAATGTGCACAATATGAAAAGATGCCTAAGAGCACACATCTCTTGAAACTTGGGGAAAATACAAAGTCGCGATAAACCTGTAAATTTGTGAAAATTATGTTTTTGGACAAATAGTGTGAGTAAGAGCAAAGTATTCTTATAGGTTTTAGAGGTGCATTTGCTTGCTGCTAATCATATTTCGCATGCTAGCACACCAAATAGATTTAATAAAGGAGTTGAAACTGGACATTTTTAACTTGATATGCAACGATGTCTTGTTTTTGAATCCAAACGCATGCATTTGATTTCACTTGATGGAAATATCTGTTACATTTCATTAAGTTGAATTTCTTTTGTTTGGTGTTCAAATGATTAAATGTTAGTAGTTATAAAATGTTGTTCAATGAATTCTATTTTCTTTATATAAGTTTGTTAAAATGTGCGCCTATATGATTTTTATGCAAATTTTCAGGGGGAGAAAATCAACTTGCTCTACAATTCTTATTTTTAGGGGGAGCAAGATCTTTCACTTATGGGGAGATTGTTCGTGTTTTTCAAGGGGAAGAGATGTTTTTGAAGAGGGAGATTGTCCGTAACTGAAATTGAAAAGATTTTCGATGCTCGTGATGCTCACTTTCATCGAAAAAGGGGGAGAATGTCTACATCAATTTCATGTCAAAGAAAGTTTAAAATCAAAGATTCGTTTTAATGTCAACGGGGAGATTTGTAGAAAGAATACTTCGTTTCAAGAAAGGATAGCGGGAGTTTTATTCTTCAAGAGTTTTTAAGAAATCGATTGATCATTTCAGTGATCTCTTTCTTTTGAACTCGCGCATTTATGAAGATCGACACTGAAGAATGAAATTCTCAAGTCAATGGAAATGGGGAGAATTCTTCAAGAGTTTGAGGAAAATCGATTGATCATTCTGTGATATCTTTTTCTTGAACTTGTGCTTATTTGTATTAAAAAGCTTTGTGTGAAGATTCATATTCTCCTGCTCCAAGAAAGAAGTTCCTTATTTGCCGTTTGAAGATTGGATGACGTTTTGACTTTGACAAGCTTTGATGAAGACCGAAGATTCAAGAAAGCTAAAGCTTGTTGATCGCATTTGTTTAAACCTTGAATCCAAGGGGGAGATTGTTAGTGCAATATGTCTTCAAGGTTTAAATATAGAAAGGTCAAAGTCAAAGTCAATGTATTGAGTTGTATTGTGTTGTTTACACCTTGTAAAGTGTTTAGTATAAATAGGTTTAGTTGTGTGTTAGTATGGAGGACTCTAGACATACTTAACTCACATTCTTATATTCTAGAGAGAGAAACACTTGTACAGAACTCTTAATCTTGTAATGTGTTCTTGAGTGAAATGGATGACGAATTCATATCTTCTCTATCTTGATTAGATCTTGGTTTAACAATTGGTATCAGAGCACGTTATTGAAGATCTTGGATTAACAATTATGCAAATCATTTCCACCAACTTTAGCCTTTTCCAAAAGTCTTGGTTATTACAATTACAATAAAATTAGGTTTATAGAAGGTCAATAATAATTTATATGTATCCAAATAGACTCTTTTATAGGACCTAAGTTTATATGACTAAACAATAAAAATGTCTTGTGCAAATGTGTCGTAATAAGTTTATAGGACGTTTTTGTATATCTTTACAAGTTTTTAAAACACTTTTAATACACGATATCGTATTAACTATTTTATAAGACACTTTTAATAGACGACGTCGCATTAGCTATTTATAGAACACTTTTTAGAAAGTTTGGTCTCGCCGCCACGCCACGCCTCACTTCATTTACAGCCTTCCACACAGCACAATTTAAAGTCTACCTTAGCCAACCGAAAAACGCAGCCCCATGACCATATGCATAAAATGAAATAATTAATATGGAAAAACAAAAAATGGGTAGGGCATCCCATGTGGCGTGGTGGGTAGGCTTAAAACTTTTATTTGTATTGGTTTTATTCTATTCATATCACATGGCACACTCTTTTATATCATTTTCAATGCAATCTGTTACAAAAGTGACCCTTTAAAGTTTTTTTGTTTTTGCCTACTCATTCATATCATACTCGAGTTCCACTATGTACGTTATGGCTTGAAAATTCATCCAACGATCGATATCCACTTTCAGGATTAAAATTTCTGGCAATACAAATTTTCTCATGGAACCTTAATTTTGATAGAATGTTTTTCAAGTATTTGAATTTAGGAGGATTTTTTTCTTTTGTGTTTGGTTTGTATATTTTAGAATATAAGATAATTTATAAAAGTAAATAATAAAATTATTTTTATTAATTAATTATTACGAAATAAATGATTCAATATATTTTAAAATATTATTACAAAAAAAATCTTATAAAATCCTGTGAAACATTTTGAGTTTCTATTACGATCGTACTTAAGTCGTTTTTAGCAATAAACATTTTGATAACAACTACACAAAATTAAATCAAAGATGAGTATTTGAATAACTTGTTGGTTGTTTGTCGATAACAAATTTGCTCAGAAGATTGGTTTGGGGAAAATAATGCGAGACTTCAAAGTTGTATTAGATCGACGAGCTCTATTTTAATAAATTGTGTTTGATAATTTTTATAAGAACCTCATTTTTATGGGTCCCATATATTTATCAACATAAAAAACTATTATATATTTATAAATAATATCAAGTATTTAAATTAAATACCAATAGAAATGAGGAATATGTCACTTCACACCAAAAATCTAGGTAAGAACCAATATTCTTGTTTAAGAACCTAGAGAAGGTTGAGTTCTTATAAGAACTCTCCACAATAATAGTTCTTACAAGCCACTACATTTTTTGCTTATAAGAACCTTGGGTTGAATTGCATTGGAGATGCTCTTATGAGCATACCATATGATTTTGAATTTGAGTTGGCAACATTGTAAAGTGGGTAGGACCCAGATAATCATCACCTATATAAGCATTTCAATTCCAGACCTCGTTAAATAAAGTGGATCGTGATTTTTGTATGGGAAATTAATTAAAATACTCAAAGTTTGACTTTGAGTTGCCAAAATACTCATTTTCTTGTCGAATTTACCGAAATACCCATTTTTTTTGCAGTGGGACCCACGATCGCGGGACCCACAACCACGTGGCACCATCTTTGGCCAAATCTCCCGCTATGCCCCCTCAAGATACCCCGTGGCTACAAAAATAGCCCCTGTCCCGCGATTTATCCCGCGATCGCGGGATTACCTGGACACGTGTAGGGCTGGTGTTGAAACCCTAATTTTTGTTAAATGTTTCCAACCCCCACCCTCCAATGTCGGCTATAAAGAGAGAGGGCGGGGGACCAACATCCGGCCACCATACCTCATTTCCCCATTTTTAAACTCTCTCCTAACTCTCTCAACTTCTCGTGTCGATTACGCGCTCGTTTGAAGATGTCACGTGTTAGGGATGTGGTTAGTCATTTTTCTTAACTTTTTGTAGTTTCTTGTTGTTATCTTAAATTTTCAAAATGTATGATATGTAAACTTTGTTGTTTAAAGTTTGTTGTTTGAATGTTGTTGTTTGAATGTTGTTGTTTAAACTTTGTTGTTATCTTAAAATTTTGAAATATATAATATGTAAACTTTGGTGTTTAAACTTTGTTGTTATAAAAAATATGTTAGTGTTTTATTGATAAAAAAAGAAGAGTGTATTTTCCAAAAATAAATGTTAGAGTGAGTTTATAAAAAATAAGTTAGTGTTTTTTTTTAAAAAGTTGGTGTTATTTATAAAAAAATATGTTAAAGTGGTTTTATAAAAAATATGTTAGTGTTTTTTTGTTAAAAAAAGATGAGTGTATTTTTCAAAAATAAATGTTAGAGTGAGTTTATAAAAAATAAGTTAGTGTTTTTTTTTTAAAAAGTTGGTGTTATATAGTTAATTTAAAAAAAATAGGTGTTAGTGTTTTTTTGGTTATAAAAAGAGTGTTTTTTTAAAAATTAAATGTTAGAGTGAGTTTATAAAAATAAGTTAGTGTTTTTTTTATAAAAGTTGGTGTTATTTATAGAAACAAATGTTAAATTTTTTTATAAAAAAAAGTAGGTGTTAGTGTTTTTTTGGTTATAAAAAAAGAGTGTTTTTTTTAAAATTAAATGTTAGAGTGAGTTTATAAAAAATAAGTTAGTGTTTTTTTATAAAAGTTGGTGTTATTTATATAAACAAATGTTAAATTTTTTTTATAAAAAAAGTAGGTGTTAGGTGGCGTTTGTTTTTTAAGTGGTGCTGAAGTCTGAACACTGATTTCACTGCTGATTTTTAAGTGGTGGTGCTGAAATCTGAATCAGAAAGACTGTTTGTTTTTTAAAACTGAAATCTGAAAACATCTGAATACGTACTATTGATTATTTTATCTCTGAAATGTGATACTATTGAATTAAATTAAATTATACTACTAAAATTACTCTTCATAACAACTGAAATACGTTAATTGGTTCAAATGTTCAAATACAATATAAAACATGAATAAAGTCTCATAACAACTAAAATCAATTTCCGTTTTGCATCAGTTGTGTCGCAATTTCTTCTTTTAAACTAGCCATATATGTTTGGTCAGCTGTACTCCCATGCAAGTGAACCTCCTCGGCCTCATCACCACCATCATCCCCTTGGTCATTAGTTTGATCATATTCAGAAAATAACTCATCGCTTAAACCTTCCTTCCGTATGAAGTTGTGAACCGCAAAACATGCAATAACAACGTCTCTTTGAACCTCAAGTGAAAACGGTGCCATTCTTTTTAATATCGGAAAACGTGCTTTCAAGACGCCATAAGAACGTTCAATAACATTTCTAAGTTTTGCATGAGAATGGTTAAACTTTTCATACTTGTTCTTTGCACGTCGACGACGGAAATCTCCAAGCCATTATCTAACATTACGATACGGTGCCATAAATCCTCGAGTATTCGTATATGCAGCATCACATAGATAATATTTATCTGAAAACAATAAATAAAATAAGTACAATATGAATATAGTAAATATATTACTTTTAAAGCGTTAGTATACCTGGAGGAGGAAATGGAAATCCAATAGCACTATCTGTTAAAGCCTCGGACAAAACTCTAGAATCATGTGCAACGCCTTCCCAGCCGGCAACAACAAATGTAAAAACCATGTTGAAGTCACAAATTGCCAAAACATTTTGATAACATTCACCCTTTCCTCGTCCTCTATATAAATGTTGTTCTTGAATAGGGACAACAACATGTATTAAAGTCCCATCAAGGGCACCAATTGCTCCCTACATTAAAGTTACTAGTCAAAATAACTTTAGTGAGAAACTGTATACAAGTATTATTATTAATTACCTTAAATATTCGTCGTAATCTTCTATTATTCCCTGGAATGTCCGGATTAGGATTGAATGATGTAGGAACTATGATCTCTTTAGCAAACACGATCATTTTATCCAACACTTCATGAAAAATTTTATGGATGGTTTGTGTTGAGTGTTGGAACCAGTTTTTCAGCACTCTATAACAAGTAATACATGTACAAGAACATAACAATGAGAAGTATAGCTTGTTGATCATTATCCACGATGAACCTGTTACAAATAACATAAACTTGTTCAAATAACATAAACGTGTTTAAATAATAAACCAAATAACTTGTCCAAAAAACAAAACATAATTGTGTTCAAATACCAAAACATAAACCAAATAACTTGTCCAAAAAACAAAACATAATCATGTTCAAATACCAAAACACAAACCAAATAACTTGTCCAAAAACTACTCCATAAATCCTAATCTTCTTGCTGTCCTCAAGTGTGTGAAGTGGACTTGGTGTAACATTTTGTTCGGTCTAGACGAATGTCAACCTTGATTTTACTTTTCTTATTCGGTCTAGACGAATGTGGACTTGGTGTAACATTTTGTTCTTCCTCCACATCCCTGTTTTATTCCTTAAGTACACCCATCCCGAATACTTTCCTTTTAGGTAATCGTATTCATTTTTCAACTGCTTTTGTGTGAGCTTCACGTGACACACTTCCTCAAGCTTTGTTGCCAACTTTGTCCAAGTTTCTTTCCTAAGACTACCCCCGTTTCGACCCACTTTATACAAGTCTCTAGAAAGCATTTGATTATTTCATTGGTCCACCTTATACGTACATTTTCGTCCATCACTAAGCACACCAGAAAGTTTCAAGAATCAAGGATCATATATTGACATACAACAAGCTCATATTTTCAAGAATTCAAGAATCATATATTGACATACATACATTACTGTTAATAATTGTGAAACAAGATAAATAACAAAAGCATATGTCACATGTTGTAAAATAGAAAGACGAAATAGTTCTTAAAACTAGTACCATCAACAATTCAACCGAGTTTCTCCAACAGTTTCTAAATCACTTTTTATAGTGCCAAAATGTAAAAACAATCATTAACATGCTGACTGCAAAACAACTTGCACATAATCAACCAATTTGATTTTGATATCTAATAGAAACAGTGGCAGCCCCTAAAAACAAACCAGCAAACATAATTAAACAGAATTAGTTGTTGATGTTTACAATTTTAGTTGTTGCTGTTTAGTATAATTATGAAGATGTTCACTATATTTTTCAATTCAATTTATTGTTTACAATTCATGATGTTTATGTCAACATATAAAGTATAATAACACTTTATTATACTTCTGGAAAGAGCATTCTTCAATGCAAAGGAATTGATGGTGGTGAAAGAAATTAAAGAAAACAAAGTGCTTTCTGGGATTCGTGAAAGAAATTAAAGAAAAGGAAAAAAATAGGTACTGAGATTTCAAAGGAAGTGATGGTGGTATTCTAGTGTTTGACCGGAAAACATAAACAAACACAATTGGATATTATTTAGCATGAAGCAATGTCACATTAAACCCCTTCGAACAAATATGCTCATGTGAAGAATTAGAGCTTCTCATACAGATAGCTCTCAACAAGTGAAAGCCTCTCAAGACTTTATCATCCAATTTGATTAGAATTCTTACCAATTCTACAAGAATTCCTACACATTCTATAGCTTCCATAATCCATCACAGTTGGAACCCTAAAATTAAAGAAACAAAGAAGAAAGATGTACCTGATTGACAATTTGAAGACTGTTGCTGATGGAATAGATGAAATCGATGGAGATGAAGGAATCAGTTATTTGTAGAGAAGGAATCGTACCTCTAATTCGCTTAGATGAAATCTTGCCTTTAATTCGCTTAGATGATAATCAGAGAAATGATCTTCTGAATATCAAAACTAAACAAATGCACTTAAATTTGGGTTGTCTTACCGAATTAGATAAAAGGCCCAATTCAGATCTGAATTAGGCTAAACAAACATGGCCTTAGTGTTTTTTTGGTTATAAAAAGAGAGTGTTTTTTTAAAAATTAAATGTTAGAGTGAGTTTATAAAAAATAAGTTAGTGTTTTTTTTATAAAAGTTGGTGTTATTTATAGAAACAAATGTTAAATTTTTTTTATAAAAAAAAATATGTTAGTGTTTTTTTGATTATAAAAAGAGAGTGTTTTTTTAAAAATTAAATGTTATAGTGAGTTTTATAAAACAAATGTTAGTGTTTTTTTATAAAAAAGTTGGTGTTATTCATCCAAAAAAATGTTAAAGTGTTGGTTATAAAAATATTAGTGTTTTTACAACTTAGGTCCCTAAATTTTGTTAATTTACAACTTAGGTCCCTAAACTTTGTTAATTTACAACTTAGGTCCCTAAACTTTGGTAATTTACAACTTAGGTCCCTAAACTTTGTTAATTTACAACTTAGGTCCCTAAACTTTGCTAATTTACAACTTAGGTCCCTAAACTATGGTGAATGACAACTTAGGTCCCTAAACTTTGGTGAATGAGAACTTAGGTCTCTAAACTTTAGTGAATGACACTTAGGTCCATAAACTTTAGTGAATGCCAACTTAGGTCCCTAAACTTTGCTAATTTACAACTTAGGTCCCTAAACTTTGCTAACTTACAACTTAGGTCCCTAAACTTTGGTGAATGACAACTTAGGTCCAAAAACTTTAGTGAATGACAACTTAGGTCCATAAACTTTAGTGAATGCCAACTTAGGTCCCTAAACTTTGCTAATTTACAACTTAGGTCCCTAAACTTTAGTGAATGACAACTTAGGTCCATAAACTTTAGTGAATTATTTAATTGTTTATCTTTCTTTTGAGTTTCCTACTCATAAATAATTATTTAACTTTAGTGAATTATTTAATTGTAACATTTTACCGAAACATCCGTAAATGGTATGAAGATATAAAAACATTGAAATTGGCTTCACATGCCATACTCAAATTCATTTTGGCCTCTTGCCAAAAGCATCTATATATAACAATGTTACATTAAAATAAAATAAAAACCCACAACATATCTATTTGGATTTTGTCAAACGGGTGTAAATAGCCCTAAGGTATGTGGGGACTTAAGCAATCCTTGTGATTCCCCTGCTACCTGAAAGTCCAATTGATTGAGTGGGTTCTTTTCTAAAACTAAAATACACAAATAATTATCAACCAAATAAACCAAACAAGCATTATAACATCCGTGAATTTTCTATGCAGCGCGGTTTTTTAACGATCTACTTGACGTTAAGGTGTCGCGTTTCGTTCATCGTAGAGATGAGACAGCGCTTCGCCGGTTTAGGAGATCGGGTACGTAAGGTTGATGAGATCTTCAGAGGGACACCTTTCGGTCCATGGCTGGATCTTACCATGAGCGGTGGCGACCCCATGCTAGTCCACATGTTTCTACAGCTGGAGGTCGAGGTCTCCAATGCTGATGAGGAGGAGATGTATTTTGATGTCTTCGGGCATCATATGCGGTTTGGCCGTCACGAGCTCTGTCTTATTACAGGACTACTTTTTGGAGACGAACCCCCCTTCCTCCGTTATCAAACATTTCTTGGGTTAGTAGGGTTTGGCCTGACGTGTCACCATCTCGTTTGAGGCTGAGGACAGTCGTGGACACGATGAAAGACGGTCTTTCTGCCCTTAGCAACGAGGATGTTGTCCGTGTATGCTTGGTGGTGACGGTGGAGATGGACTTCATGGGCCGTGAGTGGAGCCAGTATGCTTCCGATACGGTCCTTACGGCCGTCGAGGATTTGCGTTTGTTTAGCAGGTATCCGTGGGGTAGCCACATCTGGACATATACCTACAGACAGATGCACCGAGCCATCGCCAGACGCGCCGACATACATGTGAAGATGGCTCTTTGTGGATTTACATACGCCTTCAAGGTTAGATAAGTAGTATATAACATAAACAATAATAGACTATTTGGCTTTCCTTTTTACGTACTTTCTCTTCTTGTGTAATTCCAGATATGGATCTTGGAGATGTTTTCCATCGCCCATCAAAGTTTCACCATGCGCACCGACAGGTTAATTAGGGGAACCCGTTGGGACAGGGTTATTAACCTTAATAGGAATAATTGCATTGCGTTCTTCAGCCGGTCACGCACCGTAAGTTATTTCACTATGTTTACAATGTTTCCTACATTATTCCCTGTTATTAAGTTTTTGTGTTTTACCATATATTTAGCCGGCGTATGCGCCTCTCGAAAACCTTGTGGCTATGGATACCGAGAGGGACACGCCTTGGTACCGAAACAACGTGACCTTTATCGATAGAGAGGAGGCACGACATCATGGGTCTAGTTCCTCATTTGATGAAGATGAGGAAGACGATGCGAGGCCTGAGCATCAATTCGAGCCGCCCCCTTCCGATCGATATCAGCCGCCCCCTTCCGATCGAAATCAGCCACCCCCTTCCGATCTATATGAGGCCCCCCTTCCTCCTCCCATCATGATCCTCCGCACACCGTCCCATTTAGTGATAGGTTTGAGCATTTATTTCTTGATTCACATGTGCATTAATCCTTAGACTACTTAAAGACTACTTTTCAGCCTATTGAAAGACCTTTATTCATGAGCAGACTTCCTTTTGCAGACGAATCTTGCAGTTACTTTTTCAGTCGAATCTTACAGGCTCTTTTGCAGACGAATCTTGCACTTACTTTTTCAGTCGAATCTTACAGGCTCTTTTCAGACGAATCTTGCAGTGAACTATTCAGACGAATCATGCAGGCAACTTTTCAGACGAAATCTTTGACCATATCCACCAATGTATCATTGTACCCAGTCAACGGGTCTTCCACAAAGTCAACGAATTACCCCCTTAGTGCAAAAATCCATTGATAAGGCGAAGGCCGATATCGAAAAGGTAAAAGGTATGTGGAACCATAACAGGGGGACTCAGCAGGGGAAAATGGAGTATCTAGCGGAGAAGAAACGAGAACTGGCCATGGCTAGGGCTCACGTTCGGGAGGTGCAACGACAAATTAAGGAAGTAGAAGATGAACTACAGGAAATGGAAGACGGCTACACGGGAATGGAGGACGTCATCAACGAAAAGGTTAACTTCATCACCGGAATCCAGGAAGCATTCCAGTCATAGATTTCTTTGTTTACCTGCACTGTATCCGTTTCGGTTGGGAAGATGATTTGCAATAACTGATCTTTTAATTAATTTGCTTATTTAACTTGAAATGGGGAAAACATTTTCTTTAATTAACTTCTATATTAAATACATTAAAATGGAAAGGAAAAAATACATTAAAAACCTCAACTACATAAAATGATAACCTAAAAACTATAGGGACCATTTATGTTTTTTTAAATTTGCCCCAAACTGGAGGGGCCAAAAATGTAAAATAGGCAAAATCGCGGGACTACCGCGGGACCCAATCGCGGGACAAGGGGCCAAAAGTGGTCCAGCGGGCAAACTTGGGGGGGGGGGGGGGAAGTTGTAGCCGCGGGGTATCTTGAGGGGGCATAGCGGGAGATTTGGCCAAAGATGGTGCCACGCCGTGCCACGTGGTGCCACGTGGTTGTGGGTCCCGCGATCGCGGGTCCCACTGCGGGAAAAATGAGTATTTCGGCAAGTCAAAGTCAAACTTTGGGTATTTTAATTAATTTCCCTTTTTTAATACTTTATTTTATTTGGCGTAGTATTTTTTCACTTTTTTCCAATCTTAGTTTTTCCAATATTTATTTATCAAAATTAATATTATTAGAATTAGCCAATAAAATAATCATTTGAACCCATGGATACAGTTAATGCTAAAAATCGTTCAAATGAAGATTTAAAATCGGTGTGACGCTTTAACAACTAAAGAAAGGAATCTCACGAAAAATCATACGACGGGAAATAAAATAACAAAAAACAACAGAATTTGGTGACGCGAAAAACCCCGTCGAGGGTAAAAACCGCGGTCGACAATAGATGTCGATGGTGAACTATGGTCGTCAAATAGAGATGACGTCCTTTAGTAACAAATGGCGTGAGTACAATAGATTACAATGATAGAAATTAGAAAAGATAAACTTAATCGAAAAATTCTATCGTCGTCAGGTGTGAGAACAGTTCGTCGTGAGCTTTCTTCGAAGGAAATGCGAATGATTGCTTGAGAGCTTCGAGAATGCTTCTGGGAAATCTTGTGTGTCCGCGAATGTGGCTCCGAGCTTGATTTATATAGGCTTCGATGTCTTTAATGCCATTTTCATAATGGCATATAACGGTTTTGGACAATAAATGCGCTTGAATGCGGTCTTTAGTTATGACCGTTGCCCTTAAATGTGCTTTAACCTGCATTAATTAGACACGAAGAAAATGCTTGTCGAAAGTTAATAAGTTACGATCGAAAATTATCTTACGACGGTTGTAAATTTTGACAGGAATCTTGGTCGTAAGTCGTGGATATCTTACGATCAATATATTAAGTGACGACAATGGTCATGGTCGTACGTAGATTACATGACCTTATCTTAATACAAGACTTGTCATACAAAATATATCGTTTGGTTTCTTGTGTCGGTCGTGAGGTGTGGTTTTTTACCCAAACAGTTTGCCCCCAAAATTTGAATTTAGTGCGTAAATTTAAATTTTTTAAACTTTAAGGAAACCGAATGCACACGTGTCGACCAACGAGACGACTTCGGTTCCGGGGTAACTGAATCCGTTCGAATGCAACTGAAGAGTCGATAAGGGTTAATGACGTCATGCTGACGTGTGACGCGTAGACGACAGCTACGTGACAGGTGTCGATCATCCGACGGTGGCATGCGAAAGGTTGGTGCCACATGTCACCCATAGAGAGACTCGACCTGACATTGGAAGCTGTATAAATAGGGGCTTCTTTTACGCTTTCAAGTATTCTAGAGAGAGATTTCCTCCGACTCTTGCCAAAACTTGCAAAAACCGAATACCTTCCACAATCTGTTTAAGGTTTTAGAGCCCTACATAATGTACGACATTCTTTCACCCTTACTTTATGCGCCTTAAGACAATAGTAAAGAGGCGAGCTAAGCACTGGGACTTAAGAGACCTTTACGTAGCCTTCGTGAACCCACTAGATTTCATCATGTCCGGCGAGCCTCCTAGCACCATAGCCACCGACAAAGGGTTGGACGCCTTTAGGACTTTGGTCGGGATTCCTGACGTGATCGAGCTTAATATGCCCGATCACATTCGTCCCGAGGAATGCCTGGATGGATACTTCGTCATGTACGAGTATCCATTCAAGATTGGATTCAGATGGCCCTATTCCCCACCGTCCAAGGCTTTTCTGAACGAATTCAATCTTTCCCCTGGCCAAGCAATGCCGTAATTTTGGCGTATTACAAGTGATCGAGAGGGTCACTGCCAACTGAGCAACGTCGTTCACTGTGAACGACCTCCTGGTGGCATACATGGTAAAGGTGGATGGGAAACACCGCTACAACCTCTTTTCGAGGTTTCGAGGGGACCGGGTCTTGGTCCAGAACACCGCGGTCAATGATTATGGGTGGAAGGCAAGATACGTCCTTGGTCGGGTGTAGTCCCTCGACCATGTTGATGAGGACACTTCTTGGGTCGCGGCCGAATGGAACACCGACGGTGGGTTTTAAATATTATCGCGGTTTTTTTTCTTTTGCTTGATTTTTAATACCTTGCTGATATTTTCCTCGTGTGTTTTAGTAATCGATTTCAACATGGTCGAACTTCGTCCCGACATCCAGGAGAAGATCGAGAAATTATTGCGGTGTAGCGTTAAGGAGCGCTCCTATTTCATCAATCGCGCCCTCGTCGATGAGGATTCCGACGACGATGTCGTCGAAGTCAAGGTTCCTGAGGCTTCGACCGTAGGAAGACAGGAGGAAGAAGGGAGAGAAGAAGAGTAAGAGATGGCCGGTAAGTGTATTTTATTCTGTCGTGTATTTTGGTCGTGCGACGCTCAGTCGTACGATTTCGACTTTTCTTGATTTTGCTTCTGACTTTTTTCTCTGTTTCGATTTCAGGTGGATCGGGCTCAATGCCGACACACGGCCTTTCGAAGAAGAAATCCCAACTCCTCCGGGCCAGGAAGGCCAGGGAGTTGAAGAGAAAAGCTCCCCCGACCACGACGTCGGGGTCGAAGAAGACGAAGACAGTTCTCCGGAGGGAACCGTCGACGAAGGGTGGCAACCAATTGAAGGTTGTCACGCCTGAGAAGGCGAAGGCGTCTACAGACGCAGTCGACGTCGAACCGATTGGCGTGGCTCCTCCGGCGTCGACGATGATCCTCGAGGAGACCGGTCCTTGGGCGGATAAGCATGCCCCTTCCGTGGTCGACATGGGGAAGGGTCACGCAGTCGAAGGGTCGACCGATGTTTCGACAGTTAACTTTACGTTACCGTCGGACTTCTTGGCCGACGACGTCCTGGACAAGGCGAAAATATTTTCCCATCTGGGATGTATTTGATCCCGTCCTTCCAGGATCGCTATAGAGATGTGTCGGTCCACGAGGCCAGTTCCCATGTCGCGGGACTATCTTTTATGGTAAGTCCATTCATTTAATTCATGCGTTCTTAAGCTTTTGATTTTTGTCGCATGTTCAAACTCGTTCGTGTGTTCTGTTTTAGGCGTTCCAGGCGTCTTTGTGCCTATACAACCAGTTGAACGAGGTCCAGAAGGTTGCCTCCCATACCATGGAGAAATTTCCCCAAGCGCAAGACGAAGAGCGCAAGGCACGAGATTAGGTGCAGGCGACGGAGGCCAAGGTCGAGTCTTTCCCGACGAGTCTTGACAAACCTCATGACCTCCTAGAGGCTTCGTCAAGAAGGAAAGGCAACCTTCAAAGTCATTTGAAGATGGCCCTTGACAAGGCCTCTGCGTCTAAGGCAGAGGTCACGACGACCAAGGTCTCTCTGGCCGAGAGCGAAAAAAGGGTCGAGGACCTTGAGTCGGCCGTTCAAGCTTTAACAACCCACACCAAACAAACATGCCAAAAACTACTTCTATAATTCAAAACGCCAAAATGGCCCAACATAGCCACACTATCAAGATTACAAATTTGGGTTCGTTGAAATAACCTTACAGCTGAGAAATGTATCTAAATATTAAAAGGGAAAGTCTTCTAGTTCCTTCTAGACGCAAATATTAAAAGGGAAAGTCTTCTAGTTCCTTCTAGACGCAAGCTCCAGCTCACATCTTTCCCTTGTCCTTACTCGAGCCCTCAACTACTTGTTTACCTGAAAAGGGTTTTACATTTTGAAAAGTGAGGGTTAGACCATGGGGACTAGTGAGATCCCTCAAGATACCAACATCACACCACACGCACGCTGGTGCTCCACACTTTGGTCATGAACACACTTGTAACAACATGAAACACGTTCATATATTTCGTATGGGACACACTCCCCATAAGGCATCACAATAAACCACCTATAGTCCCGACTGATAGGTGGGTTTACACGCCCCCTAAATCTACCTGCAAGTGTACAGTGTCGAAATCAAGTAATAGTACAGAATTACGAGTATCGAACACATGGAACTAGGAACTAAGTATCACAATGACTATAAAATATATTAACTGAACGGTCGCAATTTTGAGTTGTGGTTTGAAAATTGGTTAAAACTAAATAAAAATAAAATCGATTAACAAAAAGGTTTGGAAAGGACTTTGATAGAGAAAAGGCTGAGGGTTGGATTTGCTATGTTATACTATCGATGAACGAATACCCGAACGATTATTATCGATTATTTCTATGAACCCTAGTTTGTAAAAGCTCACTGTTATTCTTCCTCAAGCAATAACATATTTTATTTCAAGACTCATAGGTTTTATCTCTCGATCTCCACCTAGGGTTTTAAAATACATTAGATCAAACTGTTCCGAGCAGAAAGTGATTCGGCTATCTCTATCCGAACCTCCTTTCCGGCACTTGATTACTTGATCTAGCTTTTAATTAGTTTTCTCAAACTTAATCAAAAACCATAGAAGTCAATTGAAGATGATCAAGCTACAATTGATAATGAAAAACTGAAATCACATGCTTCATAGATCAAATCGAATGCAAATCCTTCGGTTACACGTCATCCATACTAAAAACCATAGTTATTCCAACCCCCAACATCTAAGGACTAGTTCATGTTGGGGTGGACAAAAACCCAAGAGACAAGGTAGAAAATGGTGTGTGTAAACATCGTGATCATAAACGTGAAGAATGTACTGATGAAATCCCTTCTCTCGGCTCTAATCCGCTTCTCGTAGTGAACTCCTCTTCAATCGGTCCTCTATCGTGGCTCAAAAGTAGTCAAAGTACCTCTGAAAATCGCCCTCTCGTAGCCTCCCGTCGCACGCGTAAAAAGTGATGACCTAATTTTCAGAAAACGCAAAGTATAGAAGTGAAACAGAAGGTTACGCGACCTGGCTCGCGGCCTCAGGCTGCGGCGCAGGCCGCGCGGTTTCCTGAGGTCTCCGGGTCAGGTCTGGGTCATGGACTTGAATCTGGATCTTGGGCTTCCGTTGGGCTTTCGTTTTAGGCTTTCTTTTGGATTCGTTTCTTGCCTTTTTCTGCTTTGTTCCTCGATGCTCGTCTTCTTTCGGATTACCTGCGCATTTCACTGGAAAAACCATAAAATTCCGCCTTTTTGCTTCAACACAAGCCAAGCTCATTGGTTTGTGGACCGAAATTAACGCCAAAAAGTGGCGTTATCACCGACCCATGCATACCACAGTATAAATAACACACCTTCAACTTGCATAACTTAAACCACATGGAAACATGTAATTCAATATAAAATGTACGAGCAATAAAAGAAAGTATCGTCAGAACATCGGTTTAGAAAGACTCACCTGGCGTCCACGCTAACACGTTCTCACTTGAAGCCGCTATTCTCCAACTGCACCTACATTTCACCTAACACACGAGAGTGAATATGTCACCCAACAACTTACTCAGAGCCAAGGCTCTCGAGGCACTCTCTAACATTGCTACTGGCAACATAAAGTCCCAGACACATGCAGATACGGGTTTCGGATACCGCCTTCCGGACTCCTCCGGATCTCGCCCTTTTCCAGATACACACAATCCGGACTCTCCCGGATTCCCTCTTTTTCGGTACACACAATCCGGTCCCATCCGGACTCCTACCTTGTCCGGGTAAGGCTCTCCGGATCAAACGACTCCCGGATAAGGGTTTTTATCGGACGATACCACTTTGGTGACTTCAATCACTCGCTCAACTCAACCCCAAATCTCGATATTAAGCCACAACGATTTAGGAAATAGCATTATTAACCAATAAGCTAGCTATTTCCATCGATTTCTCTTACTAATAAGATTGGGACAAGACTCACAGTCCTGATTTCATTCTTTAAATCGACTTCACCCCAAAACTTAACAACAACCTTCAAGTAGTTTTTCTCAAGGAATAAAGGGATTAAAGAGGAGGAAATTACCTTGATGACGATGGAGATTCACACTCCAAAGTTCTCAATCCAAGCTCTTTCTTCCAACTTGTAATGTTTGCTCCACACCATGTTTCTTACACTAGCTGCACAATACTGGTGAAAGAAATGAAGGATTTTAGGGGTTTTAACCCTATTTCTCTTATTCTCACAATGGCCACCAAAGTCTCTTTCTTCACACCACCGACACACACCATTATACTTTATTTACAAAAATAACTCGGTTATTACAAAATCCTCCCCTCAAAAGAATTCCGTCCTCGGAAGTCCACCTTCGAACAAATGTGGGTATTGCGACATCATGTCCGACTCCACTTCCCATGTCGCCTCTTGACGATTATGGAAGCGCCACTGAACCTTCACCAAAGAGATCTCTTTTGTCCTCAACTTTCGAATCTTGCGATCCACGATCTCCAACGGCTCCTCAACGTAGTTCAACTTCTCATCCACGTGAATGTCTTCTAATGGCACTACCATACCTTCCTCGACCAAGCACTTTCTCAAATTCGACACGTGAAAGGTCGAATGAACTCCCTGAAGTTCCTCGGGCAACTCCAACTTATATGCCACTTCGCCCACACGCTCGGTGATGGTAAACGGCCCGACATACCTAGGCCTTAGTTTCCATTTCTTTCCAAAACACACGACGCCTTTCCATGGAGATACCTTAAGCATCACTTTGTCGCCCACCAAGAATTTAATCGGCTTCCTTCTTTTATTCGCATACATCCTTTGACGGTTTTGAGCCACCCTTAGCGTCTCGCGAATCTGGTTGATTTTATCGGCGGTCAACTGCGCGACCTCCGGTCCCACCAACTGCCTCTCTCCCACGTCACATCTTCACTCTTAAAAGATTCTTAGATAACCGTACATGTCGACCTCTTTGTTTCTCTATAAGGATTCTTTTGCTCCCACTTTGCATAACCCTTCAACAACAGGGCGTATACCAACAAGTTATCACACTTTCGGTTAACTACAACTCTTATCCCAGATAATTCGCGTAATATGACGCCTCAGGCCAATCATACACAATACCATCCACATACCTGGACTCACGTTTTTAAAACGCGACAAATTAAGAGTTTCACACACAATTTCACTTCCGTAAAAGAACGAATTTACAGAGGTTAATACCACAACAACATGAATCCCTTATTAAAATAACGAACACTCAATTCGCCAACTTAACACAAGGTCAACCTTGAATATCACCTTAACTCACAGTTATGATCTTCTAAATAAGTCAACACACAATTCTACAATCACTTTCCCCAACACGATATACGTCAATGCAGATAACACATTCTTTCCTGAATTGCATTGACTACAATTCATCAATGTTAATCAATTCATACGTTTTCACCACATCATCACCCCACACTATACTTAGCTAAAAGTAGGAAACTTCCACACTCCAACATCTGAAGTAGCCACCAAACCAAGTCGAACCAATCCTGAAGACACACATTCAAATTCTCACTGCATCCAACAATAGTCCATCCACATATGAAATAAACTCAAGTTTCACCCACTCAACATGAAGGAGCGACCACGCTCACACAAAACTATCCCCAATAGCCTAACACCGGACGACAAGCTTACTTGGAATATTTCCCACACTAATACCAAGTTTGATCCAATGGTCCTTCATTCCAAGCACTACATTCGACTATCTTCTTCCACTCCCTCCTCAAAACATAAAACATGTTTTCAAAGAACGGCTCACTAGAAGGTGCACACTTTTGACCAACCACACAAGCTAGCTTCCCTCGACCCTTAAACCATGACGTACACGCAAACCCTCTTTCTTATACTTTCACTAGGAGTTCATGTATCCAACAATGACACTCTGAAAACGTTGCTTCCCATCTTCTGTATCGCTTGCCAAACTTCCTACTTCCAGTTGACTCACTTATTTCAACATACCATCCCCACTTCCTCAGGCTAGTATGGAACATTGCCCGTACAACATTGACCACTCCATACATGCAATTTCAACGGTTACTATGCCTAACCAACGGTTTCACCACATCTCACACGAAAAATTCAACCAATTCATTCCGAAATAACACACAATGCTCGAAGCCACCACACACTTCTCGTTTCCCAAACGAGGTTAACCCACTCCTTTGAATTCCTTTACACTCAAGGAATAACTCAACATTCCCAAAGATTTCGTATCTACTACGAAACATCATAAACTAACCAATCCAACATCTTCACAAATATTTCAATGACACAAGACAAACTCACTCATCAACTCATCGCAACCAAAGAGCACACGATTTCCTTCTTAGGTAGCCACCAACTACCACCCCATTCTTTTATTCTCCAAATAACAGTACCACACGCCAATCAAACATCCATGCATCTCAACACCCATAATTTTCCACATTTGAATAACTTATTAGCAAACTCCGAGCAAAGATTTCCACTTACGCTCATCCAATATCAACACCAGCCCACCACTTAACCTCACTGCAACTCATTACCACCAATGACTAGCATGCCCACTTTGTATAAGTTACCACTAACTTATCCACACAACCCCCACACTAGAGGCAAAATTTCACGATCATTTGTACACGCAATAGGCATTGCCTTCTCCATGCCAATCTCACGACCTGGTCTTTTCTCAAACCTAGATGAACCACAACTTATGATCGTCTACTTCACTCGATCAATTTGTCCCCAGCCGTCTCTTCGGAATCCACACGATACACGCTCAATAAACCAAACGATAAGACGCTCCCTTGCAGACCAACATATTTCACGTGTCCCACCTGAGTTGTGCTAACTACTTCATTCATAAACGAAACATCAACCACATAGAAAAATCACCTATCCAACTAGCGATTCTCCACTTTCATAACACTCACATAAGGCGATCCAGCATCCCGTTAGATACATACCTTTCCCCAACCGACCTCTTATATCCGCGTGTAAACCCGACCAAATAATCACACCAGGGTTACCTTTTCCAATTCCAATCTCCCGACAATGATCTCAACAACCGTCGTTGACTTCAACATCAACGGCCGACATGAAGATGATGTTTTAACGGTGCCTCCGACAACCAGAATTTCCAACGAAATCTAATTCTTCCCACGCATCATAACTAACTTTGTGCCCCACGGTCCTCACATGTTTGAACCACAAGACTTACCTGACAAATAGCCTAAATACAAGGCCACCTCAAACTCCGGCTCCACGCCGATACCATTTCATCATCATACTACATCGCTGCTTATTAACAAGCTACCTTTAGAAGTATCTTGCCCACTTCGAAATTCATCCGGGAAATACTCCCGTCGCCAACCACGCCTCAAATTACTGAACAAGAGCACAAACTACCCTAATACAAGCATCACTAAAGTCAAATACTGAGACTTCTATATTCGCCGCCCTCCCAAAAAGGGAACACCAAGGTCACGAATCTACCATCGACGACTCAACCACACACTTCCACTCTCGAAACCCTTCCTCATCCATAAATACGACATCTCCCACTACCTAGCGAGTTCATAGCCTTCATGCATGGCGACACAATGATTTAAATCGTTTTTTGCACATTTGAAAATACATCGTGAAACAGGTTTAGATATGCATGACACGACACCACCATATAGAATAGCCACATACACATCGATCTCGAGGATCGCTCACACGCAACCCGTGATATCTCACCACCTTGTCTAGCAACCGAAAATGCATCCACTGAAACTATTTTCATGCGATTTTAAAAAATACGGCAAAATTACTCACACTGAGCGAGTCGGTCGACTCTCGCACTCATTGATATGACAACAACGTGTCCATACCAATTTCGCTTATAAACCATGCGATCAAATGTTGTCATGATTCCCACAACAAAGGTTAACTCACTCATAAAAGAGGTGAAATAATTCACCATTTCCCCATTCCAAAATTTATCACACAACGTAAATAAATTTGTCTTTTCCTTCAAACAAACGCTTGCACGCGCCAACTCATTTTCAAAACAAGACACTCACAAGGCACACACACACTTTACATTGAAGGCTATTCTCTCTAGAAAGATCAATCATTTGCAGTTACAACAAATTTATCACTGGTGCCCTACTTCCGACCACACAATCAAGTTTCTTCCATTTGCAACAACCTTTGGTACTAGTGCTTCCCAACATACTGGTATGTCTTAACTACCCAGTTACCACTTTGACTACTGATTTGCAAAAATAGGCGGCTTCACTTCAACCCAAATTGGCTAACTAACAATTGCCCCATTGTCATCCTATCCTTCCACTGACTATAGAGTCAAAAGACTCATCTCCACTACTCGATTATTGAGTTGAAGCTCTCAAGATCCAATTGATCGACATCACAAACTCCTAGAATGGAGACTCACTAGAAACTAGGAGCTCACCCCTAATTAGTTATTCTTTCCTAATAAACCCAAGTAGTACTTCATCTCGGACCACGAACACTCAAACAATACTCCTTCAAGAAGGTGTCATCATATACACCATGAACGATCTCGCACAACACACTAAACCATTGTTATCATTGCAAGGTTAGAACTCGCTACACACTACCAACTCCATCGATCATCTGAACAACAGTAATCGAGCATTACCATGCACCTGTAAATTCATATGACATTGTTCAGATGCAATTTAAATTTACCTTACACGAGGGTCCTCACTACCATCGTCCTGCATTCTCGACGGCCAAGGTCTTCCCTATAGGCTTCATGTATCTCAGTTGTACCTCCTAATCCCACAGTTTAAATTTAGGCCCGTCCGGTCACCTCCCTTAAACTAGCACTCTGTTACCAAGTGTAACAACCCACACCAAACAAACATGCCAAAAGCTACTTCTTTAATTCAAAACGCCAAAATGGCCGAACATAGTCACACTATCAAGATTACAAATTTGGGTTCGTGGAAATAACCCTAACTACAGCTGAGAAATGTATCTAAATATTAAAAGGGAAAGTCTTCTAGTTCCTTCTAGACGCAAGCTCCAGCTTACATCTTGCCCTTGCCCTTACTCGAGCCCTCAACTACCTGTTTACCTGAAAAGGGTTTTACATTTTGAAAAGTGAGGGTTAGACCATTGGGTCTAGTGAGATCCCTCAAGATACCAACATCACACCACACATATTAATTAAAAAGAGTTTAATGGAGTTATAAACAGTTATGCCCTTATCAGTTTAAGCAAACACACGCACGCGGGTGCTCCACATTTTGGTCACGAACGCACTTGTGACAGCGTGTTAGGGCACACACCTGTAACGACCCGGTTCCCACACTTACATAATATACATCAATTAACAAATTATACATAATGTCGTTTCATTCATAACAAAAGATACATAATAAGTCACGTACGGTCCTATAGTCTCAAAACTATACAATACAAGACATAAACATTTCCTAATCTCCGTCAGCTATCAACCGCCTCTGATAGGCGGGTTTCACCCCCCATAGATCTAACCGCAAGTGTACGGTGTCGAAATCAAGTAATAACGTACGGTAAGTACGAGTATCGAATCCACGGGAACTAGGAATTAAGTATCACAATTACTATAACCACTATTAACTGAACTGTCGAAATTGAGAGATGGTTGGTATTAAACTAATTAACTGCAATATGAAAATCACAAACGAAACAGTAGACAACTTGAGGAAAATTCGATAGAGAAAACAGTTGAGGGTTGGAAATACTTGGGTTTTCACATACGAATATCTGACTTAAAACAATTACCAGTTAATCCCATTAATGAATACCGAATCTCTAAAATCACCGTTGTTCTCTTTCGAGCAACATCGGGTTTTATTTTGAAAAGGACAAGTTTTATCTTTCGATCTCAACCTATGGATTTCAAAACACATTAAGCGCAAGATTCATATTTGAACGGATAGATTTTATCTTTCGATCTCAACCTAAATGGTCCAATTAGGACTAAGGCGTATTCGGTATATCTCTATCACCAAGTTCTCGCCTTAGGCATGCAATTCTTAGTTCTAGCTAACAGTTAATTCTCTCGAACTCAACTGGAAACAACAAAACAATTGAAAGCTAGCTAAACTCTCAAAAGCATTAAGAATCAATTCACATGCATTCATTAAAAAGGAAAACTGATAAATGTTCAATCGTCATCCATTCATATGTTCAAACCTAATTCAATCCAACCCCCAACATCTTAAGATTAGTTCATGATGTTGGGGAATACAAACGTAAGAAAAGGGGATGGAAAAGTGTGTGCAAACATGATAACGAGAATTTAAAAGATGTAATGGTGAATGATGATGAACTCCCTTCTCCTAGTTCGAATCCGCTTTGCGACGTGAATTACCCGTCGATTCCTCCTCTATCGTGGCTCCAAAAGGTGTAAAAAGTCTCCCAAAATCGCCCCCTCAGCTGCCGTCGTCGTCGTGTGTGTGATAACCCTAAAATTAGAAAATGGGGCTTTTAAATCGTATCTGAGAGTTGGCGCCAGTTACGGCGCTACTTAAGTCGCGCCACAAGGCGCGCCACGCTCTGGAAAGTTCTGCCTTTAAAAACCCGCGCTAGTTAAGTGGCGCCAAAAGGCGCGCCACCCTCTGGAATCTTCATATTACACAATCCGCGCTAGTTCCGTGCTAGTTAAGTGGCGCCAAAAGGCACGCCAGCTTCTGATTGCTCCACTTTTGTCTTTTTCCGGATTTTGAGCTCTTCTTCGGAAAATGTACTCGCGATCCTCTTCAATTCCCTTCCAGGCCGACTAACTGTACATCTCATAAAACTCATCAGTAAAATCCACTATTTCACCTGAAAACACCCAACAACAACTCGATTTAGTAGCAAAAATAATGTCGAAAATCGACATTATCAACAACCCCAAACCGAGCGTTGCTTGTCCTCAAGCAAAATAGCGATAAAATAGAATAACAACATATATCAGAGAAATGTAATAACTGCACAACTCCCAATTGGTACCACGTGATGCACTGGTGATTTCCCATACCCGTGAATGCCTATCTCATTCTCGCCTCATTCCTATTTCGTTTGATCTATGACCTTCCATTGTAAGTTGAACTCGTGACTACTCCATTTCCATTAAGGTTGTTCTAGGTCCAGACATACTAGGGAAAACATTTCGCCTCGACCCTACCTCACGGGATACTCTCGAGTCGCTCGAGCCTAGGTTATCGCACGTGTTGTCATGTATATGAATTTATGTACAAGAATACTCGAATGTTACATGACAACTCTATTGAAAGACGCACAAATGTCCAAAAATTGATCTCAGAAAGGAATCAAGTAGCAAGACAGGGAATATCAATAAAGGTGGTCGTATACCCTAATCACATTTTCCAGAAGATCATCCAGGTCTTTACAAGGGTTATAATGGGGTTAAGGTTATGGCTACGACATGAAATGGAAAACGGTTCAAAGATCCTTGGTGTGTCAAACTTTAGCAGTTCTGAACTTCCTAGCTTTATTTTCTATCATTTGGCCCTCTTTGTCACTAATGGAGTCGCTTTGACTCTTTTATTTAGTTGCTGTGAAGCTATCTAAAAACTGTAAATATATTTTTTTTTGGAACTTAATTGGTCCTCTTTATTAAATTGGGGCTGCATTGACCCAATTCATTCTCAATGACTGGCCTGCACTATTTTCTTTTCCGCTCTATCTTCTCGTTTGTTCATTACCGCTCAGATTGACATACTTTCAGATATGGTTGGCTAAGGCTTTTGGTTCGGGTTTAAAGGTGGGTCTGAAATGAAAAGGTGAGTGTATGGCTACAAGGGGGCTATGGTTACACACGAATGGGTGAAAAGGTACGATAGCTAAACATGGGTTAAACATACACACAATGCCTGGAATCATCTCTTAAGGTCCACACGATTTGGTCTACTATACCCTTACCTAATATCCCGATGGTTGTCTTTGCTACTCAATACAATAATATAGCGAGGTCATTCTATATTCACGACAAGGAACTCGAAAAAGGGTATATGAATTAAGTGTTTAAATCCCTCGAAGTCAAAGACGTCTTTTAAGCTCGAATCTCACTAATGGGTGGTCTCCACTAATGTCCCTAGTCATGTCCTTTCCCGGTCCTTCCCTAATGGTCACGTCACTATCACAAGATTCTTCCTACAATGGTCAGTCTCAATCATTCAAAATAAAATTTTTAGCTAAAGTGATCTAGGTACTCAGAAGTGCAGGAAATCTACGTGCATAACGTGGGCCCGATTGGGCAACCCCAAACCTTACCCACACATTGTCCCCAATGTGCATGTGTCGGCGTAGGCGATACTAAGACAAGTATCGTTGTGCGGTTATTACAGGTATCAGACAAGTAAGGCATAACATAACATGAAGCACAAGGAGCTAATCTAGCATTTTCAAAAACATGGCCACCCCAAACCTCGGTGAAACCGAGGTTTGCACAGGGATAAAAGTGAGTGTGTAGATGTTTAAAAAGGTGAGGCACCCCAAATGTAACACCTTAGGCATATCCCACATCGGCCGTGGACAGGAGAGATGCTGGGTATATTAGTAAACCTTGGCCTTACCAGACACAACGCGTTTTGGGGCCACAAGCATGCGGGTTCCTTGGGAAGTCTGTGGTTAAGCGTGCTTGGGTGGGAGTAGTACCAGGATGGGTGACCTCCTGGGAAGTCCTTGCCAGGTCGCCAAGAACAAAGCCGTGAGCCAGTGGGGCAAAGCGGACAATATTGTGTCGTGGTAAGCGGGGTGTTACAAATGGTATCAGAGCCACTCCTGTGCCGTTCGGGATGGTGGGGTAAACCTCATCGAGGACGATGAGTCCCTAAGGGGGGGGGGGTGTGTATCACCTTAGGCATATCCCACATCGGCCGTGGACAGGAGAGATGCTGGGTATATTAGTAAACCTTGGCCTTACCAGACACAACGCGTTTTGGGGCCACAAGCATGCGGGTTCCTTGGGAACTCTGTGGTTAAGCGTGATTGGGTGGGAGTAGTACCAGGATGGGTAACCTCCTGGGAAGTCCTTGCCAGGTCGCCAAGAACAAAGCCGTGAGCCAGTGGGGCAAAGCGGACAATATTGTGTCGTGGTAAGCGGGGTGTTACATCAAACCTAAGTGAAACTTAGGTTTGTTTTATCTCGTTTAACTAATAATGCGCATAACATCATACACCACTCGTTACATGTAAGTTTGGAACATACCTGTTTGCCCGGATGAACAGAAATCTTGAACAGTTGAAGCAGCCAATCGAGAAACACCGGAGAAGATGGAGAGGGAATGCCAGAACAAAAACAAAAGGAAAAAGAAAGCTAAGAAACAGAATTTATTTATTTATTTATTTTTCTTTTAAATAGAACACTCAAAATGCATAAATTAAAAATAAAGAAACGCAAACCTTGGTGGGTTGCCTCCCACCTAGCGCCTTGGTTTCGGTCGTGGCTCGACCTTCTTTCCGATCACTCCGTCGGCTTTTCTTGCTTACCAAATTTCTCTTCACCTCTATCTCTTATCTTCTCGAACATCTTGAACACTTCCTTTTCACCACCAACTCTCACAGTCATCACGCCTTCCTCCATGTCGATCAGCGCTCGGCTTGTGGCTAGGAAGGATCTTCCCAAGATCAATGGGACTTCTATATCTTCGTCGATGTCCATCACCACGAAATCCACCGGAAAATAAAACTTTCCCACCTTGATGAGCACGTCCTCTACCACTCCATATGGGTACACTATGGATCGATCCGCCAGCTTGAGCGTCATGTACGTCGGATTCACTTCCCCCAATCCGAGCTTCCTGAAAATAGATAGAGGCATTAAGTTAATACTCGCCCCTAAATCACACAACACTTTATTAAAACGAATATCACCAATTTGAATAGGGATTTAAAAACTCCCTGGATCCTTAAGCTTCGGCGGAAGCTTGTTCTGGATGATTGCACTGCACTCTTCAGTAAGTGCAATGGTCGATTGGTGATCGATTGCCCTCTTCTTTGTTAAGATCTCCTTCATGAACTTGAGGTATGTCGGCATTTGGACGAGTGCCTCCGCGAAAGGGATATTGATGTGTAGCTTCTTGAAGATGTCGAGGAACTTCTTGCATTGTTCCTCATCATTGTGTGCCTTCACTCGATTAGGGAATGGTAGTGGTGGTACAAACGGTTTGATTACCGGCTTTTTCTCTTCACTTTTCTTGTTCTCTTCAATCACAGCCTCATCGGCTTCTAGCTCAGTTACTTCTATGATCTCGACCTCTTTCTCTTTAGGATCGGTTCCTTTTGATGTAGGCTCTCGTATTGACTCTCCATTCAGCTCCTTGCCACTTCTAAGATAAATAGCATTACACTCTTTCCGGTTCTTCATTTTAGTCTGACTCGGAAATGTACCGGGAGCTCGGTTTTGTAGGGCTTCAGAAATTTTCCCCACTTGCCTTTTGAGGATTTTGATGGAGGCGGTGTTCTGATCAGTAGCCGCCTTGACTGTGCTAACCGTGCTCACTAACTCTCCAACCGTGCTGTCCATCTTGGTCATGAACTTCATCATCATATCCTCCAACCCCGGTTTCTTCTCCCCGGATGGTCCTTCGTTCCTTTGGTTGAAACCTGGAGGACAATACACATTATTAGAATGAGAAGAATTAGAAGAGTTAGAAAAATTACCTTGTTGTTGACTGGGTTGACTCCACGAAAAATTGGGGTGTTTCTTCCACCCTTCGTTATATGTATTGGAGAACGGGTCGTTCCTCGGTTGATTGTTCCGGTTTTGCAAAAATTGCACTTGTTCAGGTGCTTCCGGATTACCTCCCTTCAAGTGGTTCGTTATAAAAGCTAGTTGAGCTTTCAGTTCTTTCAGCTCATCCGATTCTTAAATGTTCGCGACTCTTCTTACAGCTGATCGTGGAGTAGAGAAGCTATGTTCGGCCAAGTTCTCGATCAGCTCGCATGCTTCTTCATAAGTTTTATCCATCAATGCTCCACCCGATGCGGCAGTAATATCGTTTTTGAACTGCGGGTGAAGTCCACTATAGAATGTCTGGATTATGACCCATCTGTGCAACCAGTGGTGAGGACATTTCTTCAACATATCCTTGTATCGCTCCCATGCCTCGTATAAGGTCTCTTGTTCCCACTGAGCGAAGTGGGTGATATCGGCCATCAATTGAGCAGTTCTTCCCTGTGGGAAGAATTTCTGTAAGAATGCAGCTTTCAGGTCTGCCCATGTAGTGATCTGATCGGCTGGCAAACCCTCTATCCAAATTTCAGCTCTACCCTTTAGGGAGAAACTGAATAACCTCAGTTTGATCGCGTTCTCCTCCATCCCATTAATTTTGAACGTATTACAAATCCGTTCAAACGCGCGAAGGTGGGCACGGGGATCTTCAGTAGGTGCTCCCCCGAACTGGTTCTGTTGTACCATGACAATGGTACTCGGCTTAATCTCGAAGTAGTTTGCTGCAGTCGCGGGTGGTTGGATGCCTACCCGTGCGGTTGCCATGTTTGGATTGGCAAATGACCGCATAGGACGTCTCGCTTCGTCGCCCATTTTCAATTGCCTTTTGGCTTTAGATTCTTTACGTAGGCGATGTGCAGTCCTCTCAATTTCCGGATCGATCGGCTCGATTCCTTTCCCTCGAGTTTTCCTTGGCATAAGCCAACTAGCACCTGAAAAGAAGATAAACAAACTTAGCAATCCAGAAATTTAAAGTGATGAAGTAAAATAAAAAAAATGTTCAATCTAATAGCGCTTATAGCTGGTAGTGCTATCAGTTCCAACTAGTTCCCCGGCAGCGGCGCCAAAAACTTGATAGGCGGGTTTCACCCCCTAGATCTAACCGCAAGTGTACGGTGTCGAAATCAAGTAATAACGTACGGTAAGTACGAGTATCGAATCCACGGGAACTAGGAACTAAGTATCACAATTACTATAACCACTATTAACTGAACTGTCGAAATTGAGCGATGGTTGGTATTAAACTAATTAACTGCAATAAGAAAATCACAAACGGAACAGTAGACAACTTGAGGAAAATCCGATAGAGAAAACAGTTGAGAGTTGGAAATACTTGGGTTTTCACATACGACTATCTGACTTAAAACAATTACCAGTTAATACCCTTAATGAACACCGAATCTCTAAAATCACCGTTGTTCTCTTTCGAGCAACATCGGGTTTTATTTTGAAAAGGACAAGTTTTATCTTTCGATCTCAACCTATGGATTTCAAAACACATTAAGCGCAATATTCATATTTGAACGGATAGATTTTATCTTTCGATCTCAACCTAAATGGTCCAATTAGGACTAAGGCGTATTCGGTATATCTCTATCACCAAGTTCTCGCCTTAGGCATGCAATTCTTAGTTCTAGCTAACAGTTAATTCTCTCGAACTCAACTGGAAACAACAAAACAATTGAAAGCTAGCTAAACTCTCAAAAGCATTAAGAATCAATTCACATGCATTCATTAAAAAGGAAAACTGATAAATGTTCAATCGTCATCCATTCATATGTTCAAACCTAATTCAATCCAACCCCCAACATCTTAAGATTAGTTCATGATGTTGGGGAATACAAACGTAAGAAAAGGGGATGGAAAAGTGTGTGCAAACATGATAACGAGAATTTAAAAGATGTAATGGTGAATGATGATGAACTCCCTTCTCCTAGTTCGAATCCGCTTTGCGACGTGAATTACCCGTCGATTCCTCCTCTATCGTGGCTCCAAAAGGTGTAAAAAGTCTCCCAAAATCGCCCCCTCAGCTGCCGTCGTCGTCGTGTGTGTGCTAACCCTAAAATTAGAAAATAGGGCTTTTAAATCGTATCTGAGAGTTGGCGCCAGTTACGGCGCTACTTAAGTCGCGCCACAAGGCGCGCCACGCTCTGGAAAGTTCTGCCTTTAAAAACCCGCGCTCATTTCCGCGCTAGTTAAGTGACGCCAAAAGGCGCGCCACCCTCTAGAATCTTCATATTACACAATCCGCGCTAGTTCCGTGCTAGTTAAGTGGCGCCAAAAGGCGCGCCAGCTTCTGATTGCTCCACTTTCGTCTTTTTCCGTATTTTGAGCTCTTCTTCGGAAAATGTACTCGCGATCCTCTTCAATTCCCTTCCAGGCCGACTAAATGTACATCTCATAAAACTCATCAGTAAAATCCACTATTTCACCTGAAAACACCCAACAACCACTCGATTTAGTAGCAAAAATAATGTCGAAAATCGACATTATCAGCCTCCTACACTTTATCCTTCCCTTTGCTATTAAAAGTTCCTCGACCTGGAATACATATTTTTGAAAACAAAATGAGGGTTAGACCAAACGGTCTAGTGAGATAATCCCTGTCAGTTTAATAATCCTTTTGTAAAAACACAAATATACACCAAGTAATTAAATACCAAGCAAGGCTCGTGCACTGTGTACATCTCCTCATTTCCCTTGGCCATATTAGTTTGTTGCGAGCCAACTAATCAGTTTACTCTTCTGCATTTACATACAGCCAACTCCACTGTCCCTCCGTACAGCCAAAACTTCGTCGGTCCTAAGCCCGACCAACGTGTTCTCGTGTAGTATAATGCTCATATAAATACAATATACATCTCGATATATTATATTTCAAACATAAGCACATAATCACAATATCTATCACATTTACACTCAGTATATGTATTCCAGTTTGAAAACGTTTTAAAGTAAAACTCACCTGATTGCTTATCAAAACCCCTTCCAAGCTTTTCTCCAAGCTATCCGATCTTTTACCCAAAATTCTCAAAATCTGAAACAAGTTAAATACAAATACCTTCTTACCAATTGAACACATAAGACATACTAGTAGGTTACGAACTCTAGATAAATCTATCTGACTCTTAACCTCAAAAGGGACCAAACAACCAATGTTTCCGGATACCACAGAACTATCCGGACAACAAAACTTTCCGGACAACACATACAATCCGAACAACACAACTTTCCGGACAACATAAACAATCCGGAGGACATCCGGAAACCAAGGCAATCCGGACACCATCCGTTATCTAATTTCATCCGGAAACTATAGAAAGAGAGACTTACCGGATAATGGACTCGTCTGGACACCATTAGAACATCTTCCGGACACTATCAAAGAAACTACCGGATACCACCAACAGAAACTACCGGACACATTCAAACTGTGTCCGGAAACCTCTGTCGGTTTACCCATTTCTACCCAGAATCGACAGATATTACTACCAGACATGAAACTGATGATTCTACACCGATAGAAACTATCTACTAGCAATTACAAACATAAAACATAAAGGAAACATACCTCAAATCACTTCCAAGCACATCAATTGAAGCATTAACCTAACTTCTTCTTCTTTTCTCCTTCTTGTCTCAAAACACACACACACACACACACTGATAATATCTGATTGTTTTCTGCTGAATGAAATAGCTGGAGTCCTAAAGGGTGTATATTAAACCACTTTTACCCCTTTTAGGCCTTAAACTATTCATTATTGACCCAAACACCCCTAAACTTATAAATTCGCCTTAACTTACCCTAAACATTCAATTTTAAAGTTAACTAAAATTAACGGAAATAGAATTTACCTAACGAACTTACCCGGGGTATAACAACACCCTCCCTTAGTGGTTATATGAAACACGTTCATATATTTCGTATGGGACACACTTCCCATAAGGCATCACAATAAACCACCTCTAGTCCCGACCCATGCATACCACAGTATAAATAACACACCTTCAACTTGCATAACTTAAACCACATGGAAACATGCAATTCAGTATAAAATGTACGAGCATTAAAAGCAAGTATCGTTAGAACATCGGTTTAGAAAGACTCACCTGGCGTCCACGCTAACACGTTCTTACTTGAAGCCGCTATTCTCTAACTGTACCTACATTTCACCCAACACACGAGAGTGAATAAGTCACCCAACAACTTACTCAGAGCCAAGGCTCTCGAGACACTCTCTAACAATGCTACTGGAAACATAAGGTCCCGGACACAGGCAGATCCAGGTTCCGGATAACGCCTTACGGACTCCTCCGGATCTCGTCCCTTTTCCGGATACACACAATTCGGACTCTCCCGAATTCCCTCTTTTCTGGTACACACAATCCGGACTCTCCCGGATTCCCTCTTTTCCAGTACACATAATCCGGACTTTGGGTTTCCGGACGCAAGCAATCCGGTCCCATCCGGACTCCTACCTTGTCCGGGTAAGGCTCTACGGACCGAGCGACTCCCGGATAAGGGTTTTTATCGGACGATACCATTTTGGTGACTTCAATCACTCGCTCAACTCAACCTAAAATATCGATATTAAGCCACAACGATTTAGGAAATAGCATTATTAACCAATAAGCTAGCTATTTCCATCGATTTCTCTTGCTGATAAGATTGGGACAAGATTCACAGTTCCGAATTCATTATTTAAATCGACTTCACCCCAAAACTTAACAACAACTTTCAAGTAGTTTTTCTCAAGGAATAAAGGGATTAAAGAGGAGGAAATTACATTGATGACGATGGAGATTCACACTCCAAAGTTCCCAATCCAAGCTATTTCTTCCAACTTTTAATGCTTGCTCCACACCATGTTTCTTACACTAGCAGCACAATACTGGTGAAAGAAAAGAAGGATTTTAGGGGTTTTAACCATATTTTTCTTATTCTCACAATGGCCACCAAAGTATCGTTCTTCATACCACCCACACACACCATTATACTTTTTTTACAAAAATAACCCGGTTATTACAACCCAAGGAGCGCGAGGTCGCTGCCATAGAGGAGAGGTGATAAATGCCAATTGTTATATTATTTTTGCGTCAAATCTCTTATATTTAGTATCAATTAGATAACTAAAATACCCCTATTAAATTAGTTTGTAATATTTATATTTGTGAATAAATAAATAAATAAATAATGAAAAAAATATATATAATATATAAATCTTTTAATGTGTGTGTGTGTTTGTTATTTATGGAATTAAAGAAAAGAAAAGAAAAATTATTAAATATGTTGTTATGGTCATGCAGCAAAGTAAAAGAAAAAAAAAAGAAATACTTATGTGTCTAATGGGTGGGTTTTGTGGTTGATGACTTGATGCAGCCCACGTGAGAATCAACGAAAAGAAAGAAAAAAAACCGCAGCCCTAGAAGAAAAAGAAAGCAACAAGTCGGCGTCTTCTTCTTCTTTTTCACCCACCAACGTCGCAGCAACGAACACCGGAAAAACATTCGGTGCCCCAACTGGCGCGACTAAACCGGCGCCACAAGTCGCTCCAAACACTGTCTAGAGCTCGGCGACCACCCTCGCGCGACCTAACTTGCGTCGCCACTCGCGGCCGACACATTTCGGGTCTAAAAACGTGGGTTTCGATTTCTGGAGCAGTTTACACATCTTTCTCGTATAAAAACGACTTGGAACCGCCATTTTCAAGGGGGAATCACTTGGAGAATTCGATTTTAGAGACGGGAGAAGCAAGAGAAGTGGATTGGGAGCATTTCTTCATCGATTTCTCTTTGATTTTGGCAATTCCTTTTTAGTTGTAACCCTAATTTTCTTTCCAACACTAGTTTGATTAGATTTTGATGGTTGCAATTTGAGATTCCATTGTAATCGTTGGGGACAAACCTATTTGCTTGATTTCTATTTTTAATGTCAATTTCGTTTGGGTTTTCAATTAACTTGATCAATTACTTGAATCTCTTATGAAAGATTGTTACTCAAAGTATTAGATACGTAATTGTCTTTTGGTTTTGATGGAGTAACAATGGAACTCTTTGAATTCAATAAGGTTTTCATCTTGAGTTCTTGAAATCTTGCAATCAAGGCTATAATAAGCCGAGCTTATGAGCTTATTGCTTTGAGTTGGTATTTTTCTAGTTCGATAAAGATAATCAAATCTAAAGAAATTAAGAGCTTATTTAATTTCTTATTTGTGATTAAGACCCGGTTGAAGAGCTTATTTTAACCGGTGTAAATTAAGGAAAAATAGAGGTCGTTAGAGCTTGTTAACGACTATAATCAACTTAGGTTCGTTCTTTATATTTACGTTCTTGGAATCAATGATAGGTGTCATCATCTTAATCGAAGTCAAACTAATGTTGAGTTTTTATTTCATTGTTTATAATTTATTTTAGTCGTATGTTTAGTTTTCTTAATCAAATCCAACTCCCCCCCCCCCCTTTTTACGTAACGTGTAGAAGTAAAATAATTGTCACGACCAATCCCTGTGGATTCGACCTGACTTACCACTATTACAATTTATATTGTGTTTTGGGACAGTTAGAACTTAAACACTTATTATTTGACGGCCTCGACGCCCGTCAAATTTTTGGCGTCATTGTCGGGGATTGGTTTCGGTGATTGTTATTTAGCTTTTGCACTTTGCTTTTCTTGTATTTAATTTTGTTTATAATTTTATTGTTTATTTGAGTTAATCGTGTACCTAACGCCAATAGTTTTTAAGTGTCTTTGCATTTTTCATGGCTGGTTATCCATACTATTATGGGTCACGATATGCCACCAACGCACGAGACTCAAACGAGGTAACTATCTCTTCCCTTGAGACACAACTTTCAGATCTAACATCTCTTGTGATACAGTTGGTTTGTAGAGAGCCACAACAGGTGAGAAGAAGTGGGGCGTGCACTAACAATGCTTATTTGAGCAACCGATACCCCACATCACAATATCACACCGAGCAAACCTACTCTTATGGAGGATTTTCAAGCCATTATCAAGGTCCGTCCGAGCCATACTCTAGCACCTACACTCAAAGATGGCAATCTCATCCATACTTAAACGAGTATGACTATGACCGGTACGACTCTTCTTATCCTAGCTATGAATCAACACCACCGACGACACAAAACTATTCCGAGGACTCAGGTATGTCTCTTGAAGATATTGTTAAGTCCCTAGCTCTTAGTACATTAGAATTTCAACAGGAAACAAGAGCAAGCCTTCAGAACTTGGAAAACCAAATTAGCCAGCACGAATCTGCAATACGTCGGTTGGAGGCTCAAGTTGTAGAAAAGTTGGTATCGATGAACAAGAAGAGGCTGGAAATCTGCTTAGAGGAAAAAGATGAAGAAGAAGGCACAAACCTATCTACTTCACGAGATGTCGACAAAAAGGGAGAAGATATGAACATGTTGGAATCGATGGTGGTACCTCCTCCTTTTCTTACACCGTTGCTTGATCTAATAAAGGAGGAGGAATTTGTAGACATCGGGAGAACCTTCACCATACTCGAAAAACCGAAGGTAGATACTGAGAAAGGGAACCCAAATGAAGATACCTTTGCAAAGTTGAAACGTCCAACTACATTAGAAGGCAAAAGACCCACGCTTGAGATCCGGAAAGATTTCAAGGCACCCCAACATCGCGTGAGGACGCAAGTATGGGGTATTGACTTGCTAGATATCGGATAACGTGGAAGTGTCTAGCCAAAGACATTAAAGAAAGGCGTTGCATGGGAGGCAACCCATGGATTTTCGTTCATTTTCTATTTATTGCTTTTCGTATTTGCTTTAGTTTCATGAGAATTCTCCTCTTTCACTCTTGCGCTTCCCTTGATTATTTTCAGGATTCACCACGAAGTTTGGAGCTAAATGGACGCATCTACCTTCCTGGACCTATATGTTAGAGGACGATTCACCAAATCAGGGGAGTTTACCGTTTCCCCTCATTGTTTAATTGTTTTGAATGTCCTTTGCTTTAATTGAATACATTGAGAACAATGTATGGTGTAAGTGTGGGGGTGGGGTGTATTTCGATTTTGAGTTGATTTTGCATGAATTGGGCATGGTTTAGGTTTATGCTTGTTTTAGGGGTATTTTAGGGGTAAATTTTTGCAAATTTGCAAAATTTTGTGCTTAATTGTGGATTTTTGTTCGTCTTGATAATGTGTTAGCATGCTTTTATGGCTTAAATTGTTGATGATGATGAGTTTGGATACATGTATAGCATGATTGAACTTGATTGATAGCATTTAGAGTCAACTAGTGGTAGTATGCCGGTTGAAGTTAGACATTTGCTAATCTCTTGAACTAGCTTTAACACCGTGAGACTTTGAGCCTATTAGACTAAACATTTAAATTAGTCTCGAATTCATTTCTTGTGTGATTACGTCATGCCTAGATGTGTATCTCTAGAACTTGATTTGTCTCTCCTTAAGATTATATAATATTTACATGCTAATAAATATGATAAAGGCCATCATTTCCTCATTTTTATTTTAGCCAATTAGCCTTAAGTCTACCCTTATGTTATTATTACCCATTTTGTGCACCATTTTGAGCCTTAGCCTATGTTTTTGCCACCCACATTATAAACCAAACTAAACACGACTTACCCCGACCAACCACCAATGGAGTGTCTCGGTATCTCTATGTGCTCGAAAGTACAACATATGTGTTGGGAAAGAAAAAGAAAGAAAAGCATGAAAAAAATAGAAAAAAAATCTAAAAGAAAAGTCGATGAGAAAAAAAGGCGTCGTCAATAAATAAATAAAATAAGACGACGAAAATTGATGATATGATTGATTATAAACGTTTCATCTTTATTCCTTATCATCATCCAAAGGGAATTGTGCTCCAATTGATAGATGTGAAGCCCTTTGAGGAAATAGAGTTTAATATTAAATAATCAATTTCTCCATCGGTGTACGGTCTTTAGTCACTTATTTTCAAAATAAATCTCTACCTTACCCAAAGTCTAATTTTACATTACACCCACAAAAAGTCATTTTGATTTAATTGCATGTATTTTATCCAAGTAGTGGAGAGTGAGAGACTTTTCAAGAATATGGTAGATACATACTAGTGTAGTGACGGTTTGAGCGATACACTTTTAACCCAAAGGAGTGAATTAAGTGTTGTTTTAATTATCCCGTTCGTGAGAGTTCTAAAGATTAGCTTATGTCTCGTTTAATTGGTATGTGCTATAATTGATGCTAAGTTGCAAATCTCGGGTTCATGATGTGCTATATGTGTTAACGTTCTCGTTTGATTCGTTTCAATCACTACATGCTAACTTAAGTCATTGTCGGGACAGACAATGATCTAATGATCTAAGTGCGGGGGAATTTGATAAATGCCAATTGTTATATTATTTTTGCGTCAAATCTCTTATATTTAGTATCAATTAGATAACTAAAATACCCCTATTAAATTAGTTTTTAATATTTATATTTGTGAATAAATAAATAAATAAAAAATGAAAAAAATATATAATATATAAATCTTTTAATGTGTGTGTGTTTGTTATTTATGGAATTAAAGAAAAGAAAAGAAAATTTATTATTAAATATATTGGTGTGGTCATGCAGCAAAGTAAAAGAAAAAAAAGAAATACTTATGTGTCTAATGGGTTGGTTTTGTGGTTGATGCAGCCCACGTGAGAAACAACGAAAAGAAAGAAAAAAAAAGAAACGCAGCCCTAGAAGACAAACAAAGCAACAAGTCGGCGTCTTCTTCTTCTTTTTCACTCACCAACGCCGCAGCAACGAACACCGGAAAAACAGTCGGCGCCCCTACCGGCGCGACCAAACCAGCGCCACAAGTCGCTCCAAACACTGTCTAGAGCTCGGCGCCCACCCTCGCGCGACCTAACTCGCGCCGCCACTCGCGGCCGACACATTTCGGGTCTAAAAACGTGGGTTTCAATTTCGGGAGCGGTTTATACATCTTTCTCGTATAAAAACGACTTGGAACCGCCATTTTCAAGGGGGATCACTTGGAGAATTCGATTAGAGACGGGAGAAGCAAGAGAAGTGGATTGGGAGCATTTCTTCATCGATTTCTCTTTGATTTTTGTAATTCCTTTTTAGTTGTAACCCTAATTTTCTTTCCAACACTAGTTTGATTAGAATTTGATGGTTGCACTTTGAGATTCCATTGTAATAGTTGGGGGCAAACCTATTTGCTTGATTTCTATTTTTAATGTCAATTTCGTTTGGGTTTTCAATTAACTTGATCAATTACTTGAATCTCTTATGAAAGATTGTTAGTCAAAATATTAGATACGTAACTGTCTTTTGGTTTTGATGGAGTAACAACAGAACTCTTTGAATTCAATAAGGTTTTCAACTCGAGTTCTTGAAATCTTGCAATCAAGGCTATAATAAGCCGAGCTTATGAGCTTATTGCTTTGAGTTAGTATTTTTCTAGTTCGATAAAGCTAATCACATCTAAAGAAATTAAGAGCTTATTTAATTTCTTATTTGTGATTAAGACCCGGTTGAAGAGCTTATTTTAACCGGTGCAAATTAAGGAAAAATAGAGGTCGTTAGAGCTTGTTAACGACTATAATCAACTTAGGTTCATTCTTTATGTTTACGTTCTTGGAATCAATGATAGGTGTCATCATCTTAATCGAAGTCAAACTAATGTTGAGATTTTATTTCATTGTTTATAATTTATTTTAGTCGTATGTTTAGTTTTCTTAATCAAATCCTCCTCGTTAATCATTTTGTTCCGCTCCGGGGCGAACTTGCGCCGCTTTTGCTTTACAAGTTTATACGATGGATCAACGTTCAGTTTGTGGGAAATGGCATATGGATCGATGTCGACCATATCTTCGTGCGTCCAAGCGAAACAATCAGCATGTTCCTGCAAAAAATAAATTAGTTTCTCTTTAATGACAGGATCGAGCGACGATCCGATGAAGACGATCCTGTCAGGCTTGTCCTTGTCGAGGACGACTTCTTCCAGTCAATAGTCGTCGACAGACTCGTGGACATCCTGGACCTATAATTGCTAGATGTTCTTCTTCAGGGGTTTCATCATTTTCTTGTAGCATTCACGGGCTATCTTCTGGTCGCTTTTGAGCTCCTAGACCCCCCATGGCGTCGGAAATTTTAATGTTTGATGATACGTCGAGGGCACAACCTTCATGTCGTGGATCAATGGTCGGCGCAGAATAATATTGTAAGCTGAAGAGCAATCGAACTCGTTGAACTTAGTTTGTTTGTTAACTCTTTTAGCATATATGGGAACAGTGATCTCCCCGACAGTGCTTGTCGAGTCCCCATTGAATCCTACTAAGACCACTGAGCGTCGAGTGATGTCCGACTTGTCGATCCCCATTGCATTGATCGTGCTGAGGAAAATGACGTTCGCCGAACTTCCTCCATCGATCAAGACCCTTTTAGTCGAGCAGTTACCTACTGTCAATTGGATTATCAGTCCACCGTGATGTTTCTGCCATGCTTCTTGGAGGCCGCTTTAATCGAACATCAACGGCATAGCTTCCAGTTCTAACTCTTGCTTAGATTTCGACGATCGTGAAATAGGCTGATCGTCGGGACCTCGGTTGGGGTGCCTTTTAGCTGCGGAATAAGTCAATCCACACACGTCAGATCCTCCAGTTATGCAATTTACAACCTTAGCATGGACTTAGGATGGCGGTCGTGCGTTTTGTACTTTCTTCGTATCTTTGTCGATTAATCCTTACAGATATCCTTTTGGGACCAGCCACGCCAACTCTTTTGGTAATGCTAGACAGTCTTCTGTCATATGACCATGATCAACATGGAAGTAGCACCACTTGGACTTATCTTTCTTGTCGTCGTCTTTGTCGCTCTTCTTGAGCCATCGAATGGTCGACTATACACTTTTTAGAGCATCGACCAGGTCTTTGACAGTTCCTTTGAATCCATAAGACGAGATCTTGGGATACTAAGTGAACTTAAAAGTAGGGACGTTCGTCTTTTTTTCGTATCGGGCATTTGAAATTTGGCGTGCGAGTTCGGATTTGGCGACGACTTTGTTCTTGAAATCAGGCTTCTTCACGCTCAATGATTTCTTGTCGCCTTAATGCTTCCAAATAAATGTTGCGTCGTCCTCGACCCTCATATAGGCCAACGTCCGTGCTCGGATGTAACGACCTGTCCCAACATACATCATATAACATACATTACATGCCAAACATTTACAATAAAATATACATATTATTCACATAAGGTCCGAAATTCTTAAAAATGTACATTACATAATGCGGTCCAAACTTTTCGCTAGCATATTTTACAATATTATCCGTACAAAACGATTAAGGAAAACTTCTCAATCCCAAACAGCCTTCAAAGCATCTTACACTTTATCCTTGCCTTTATACCTTCCTTGACCTGGAATACATGTTTTTTAAAACAAAATGAGGGTTAGACCAAACGGTCTAGTGAGATAATCCCTGTCAGTTTAGTAATCCTTTTGTAAAACACAAATATACAACAAGTATTTAAATACCAAGCAAGACTCGTGCACTGTGTACAACTCCTCCTTCACATGGCCATATTAGTTGGTTGCGAATCAACTAATCAATTTACTCCGCTGCACTTACATACAGCCAACTCCGCTGCACTTACATACAGCCAATACTCCGCCGACCCTTAGTCCGGCCAAGGTGCACTCGTGTAGTGTAATACTCATATAAATACAATATACATCTCAATATATCATATTTCCATTCATAAACATGTCATCACATTCCTACCACATATTCATTCCATATATATACATATATATATATTCCATTTTGAAAACGTTTTAAAGTAAAACTCACCTTGTTAATAGTTTGAAGCCACACACGCGCAAACGATACAACCGAACACAACTATCAAACTTCACTAACGAGGGGCAACCGAACCTGTAATATATACACATTGATGAAATCCACATAATTATATGTATACAAGACTCACTACGACAATTGACAACTCACCGGACACCCCCGAATCGTAACCGAGCTAGAAACCGAACAATCGACATTAAAAACAATACTTAGAGTTGTTATATGCCCAAACTAACATGTTCAAAGTGTTCAAATGCTATTTTACACTCAAAACGAGTACCCATACCCCTATATTACGCCTTAAAACGACTCTGGTACGCAAGAAACAAAAATCGGAAAATGCTGAAACAGATCTATGCGCGGATGCTGGCGCGCCCCAATCCGTGCCGGGACTCGCGCATACGTCTGTTGGGCAGAAAACAGCCCCTGTTCCAGCCCTTTAACATCCCAACTCAACCCCCACTTAATTAGGTTCATTCTATGGAAGTTTTAGCATCAAAAATGAGGTTTTTAACATCAAATAACATGGAGGTACTCCCAAACAACTCTATACACAAAGATATAATCATTATACTCCACAATTCATCACTTGGTTCCATGGTTTATCAAGAAAATAAAGGCATGAAACCATCTTTTTGCTTAAACCCAGAGCTTGGAATTCAAAAAACCCCTATCTTAACATGAAATTAACCTCTAGCAACACACACATACAAAATATAACCATGAACTTTAAACCCTAGCATAAACCTTGTTCCTACCATAAAGTGACAACCTAGAGGATGAAGAAAGAGAAGAATTAAAATATGCATACCTGCAACCCAACTTGATGTAAGAATCACTTAAATCACCAAGGTTGGCACCAACCCTAACTCTCTTCTCTTGCTTTTCCTTACTTCTCATTCTTTCTCTCTAAAAGTCGATACACACACACACACACACACACACACACTTCACTTCTTTCAATTTCCAGCAAATGAGTTGTTATGACTCATCAAATTATCTATGAGTCATATATATCTATGCTTAATTGCACTTAAGGCTAAAAGTATAACCAACTAACCACAAGATCCCTTAACCTATAACTAATAACTAAAATGCCAATAGAATTATCAAATATATAACATAAAACCCTTCCACTTAGCTTAATGCTTACATAAAAACATAAAATGACCAAACTACCAACTACCCCTAAACTTATAAACCGACACAACTCACCCTAAACTATAAAAATAAATAAATCACTAACTTACCCGGGTTATTACATCGGACGTCCTCAAAGTTTTCAGGCGGATACTTTGTCAAATCAGTGTAGAGTCCGAAAGCGTCATCTAGACCTCGCTTGTAAGCCTCGATCGCGGTTTTGATATCACAGTTACGGACGCTAATCATTTCTGTGTTGAAGCGGTTGAAGTAGCTACGGATGGTTTGTTTCTCCATCTTGCGACTACTGGCGAATTGATGAGAGAATTGGTTGACCAATTCAGCGACGTTGCCGATGGATTTTGGTTTGAGATTGATCAACCATTGGAGGGCAGCTCCAGTGAGGGTCGCACCAAAACTCTTGCACATGGTTACTTCTTAATATTGGAGAGGTATGGATATTGTCCACATCAATTGCTTATACTGAGCAATATGTTCAGTCGGGTCTGTGATCCCCGAGTACTTAGACGCGAAGGTGGCGATGTTATACTTCTTCGGGACGTCGATTATGGCTATCTCGTCGATAAAGGGGCATGCTTGGAATCCAGAACGTGGTTTGACGTCGACTGGTACAGCAGCACTAGGTAACTTAGAAAGTAGCGACGACATTCTTTCATTTTGTTTCTCTAGAAGCTTCAGGCGTTGAGCGACCGGGTCGTCCTGATTGGATCCTCCATTGGTAGCGGGAATAAAACCTGTATCTTGCGACGTCTTGACCATTGTCGTGTGGAAGTCATTTTGGTGCATCGAGTCAGCACCTTCCCCTTGCAGTGGAAAAGTGAACGATGCAGACATGGTTGGCAGAGGCATCGTCGGGATGCTCATCGTCGAGATCGGGACAAAGGGATTCTGGAATGGGTTCGTGTGAGACATTGTCGACGACATGGGGATCGTCGGGTTCTTAAATAATGGTGGTGGTCTGAGATGCTGCGGTGGAAGATGATCCGGTGGGAGAACTCCGAAGAATGGTCTTGGGCCATTCAGGGGACGAAAGAAGTTTCCAGCGTTATGATCCGAACCACTTTGTTGACTGAAAAAGTTTCCATGACTTTGGTTTGGTAGCCTCGAGGACCATAGAAGCCTCCTGGATTCTAATTTTGACTGTTTTGCGGACCAAAAAGTTTCCAGTGTTGTGATTTGGCCCATTTTGGTTTCTTAGGGATGCGATTTCTACCGTTGCCTTGCGATTCTACTCGTTCAAGGAATTAAGCTGGGCGCGTGCAGCATCCAATTCCATGCGTAACTGCGCGAGTTCGTTGAATTGGTGTCCCTGTCCCAACATTCTCCTGAAAAGTACAGTAAACTCAAGAAGCAGTTAGTAGCACATACGTTTCGTCGAAGATTTTCTCTAGATGGGGCCCATGTTAATGCTAAAAATCGTCCAAATGGAGATTTAAAGTCGGTGTGGAGCTTTAACAACTAAAAAAAGGAATCTCACGACAAATCGTACGACGGGAAATAAAAATAACAAAAAACAACAGAATTTGGTGATGCGGAAAACCCCATCGACGGTAAAAGCCGCGGTCGACAATAGATGTCGACGGTGCACTATGGTCGTCCAACAGGTACGACGTCCTTTAGTAACAAGTGTCGTGAGTACAATAGGTTACAATGATAGAAAATATAAACTTAATCGAAAAATTCTATCGTCGTTGTGTGTGAGAACAGTTCGTTGTGAGCTTTTTTCGAAGGAAAATGCGAATGATTCCTTGAGAGCTTCGAGAATGCTTCTGGGAAATCTTGTGTGTCCGCGAGTGTGGCTTCGAGCTTTATTTATATAGGTTTCGATGTCTTTAATGCCCTTCATAAATGCAGATAACGGTTTTGGACAATAAATGCGTTTGATTGCGGTCTTCAGTTATGACCGTTGCCCTTAAATGTGTCTTGTCATGCATTAATTAGACACAAAGAAAACGCCTATCGAGAGTTAATAATTTACGGTCGAGAATAATCTTACGACGGTTGTAAAGTTTGACAGGAATGTTGGTCGTAAGTCGTGGATATCTTACGACCAATATATTAAGTGACGACTATGGTCATGGTCGTACGTAAATTACAAGACCTTATCTTAATACAAGACTTTTCGTACAAAATATATCGCTTGGTTTCTTGCGTCGGTCGTGAGGTGTGGTTTTTTACCCAAACAAATACCATTAGTGTGTTGGTAGACGAATGACTAGTTTGGAGGGGACTTGCGACACTGAGGTATACGGATGAAAATTGTATAAAGTTTATAAATTTTAATTTGATATCGGGTAACTTAATAGTTTATTTATTATTTGAGTAGAATTTTATAAGTTTAACGGTCGAAGATAACCAACCAACTGCACTTATATTGGTTGGATGACAGTACTCAATTACTCATACGACAAAGATATATTCGACCACAGTTATACCTACATCCAATTAACGATCAATTCCTAATGGTAATCCATCAGTTGTTTATTGTGTATTTACTGCAAGTCTTACATTTAACAAAATGATTAATACTCATTAAGATTACAAACATAAACGACGATCGACATCAAGACAAGACTGTTTTACCATTAATTCTCATAATAAAGACAACGGTTGTATCATTTAAAAGAACATACACAAAATATAAAGTATATAAAGACGATTCAAAAGGAAACATCGAGTACAACAAAAAGACAACAGAATACGACAACAATTACAGCTTGATCCCAAGAATCGCTCTGAAGCTCTCTCAACTATTCGCACGACAATCACTCGTTATTCTAGTGTATTTTACGTTTATCCACGTCTTGCAATAGCAATCGTTGTTATTAAGGACGACATCATTGATCGACGTTCATAGTTCACCGACAATTCCTATGGTTGTCTGCGGTTTCCTCGATGGGGTTTTTCGTGTCCCTAAAATCTTTGTCTTATTTATATTTTATACGTTATTGGCCTTGTTTATTTCAAATGATCGTTCATAATTGATTAGACTCCGTAATCCAAACCTAGATCGTCTTTGATGCAATTTTTAGCATAGGTCATTATCAATGTTCTAAAAAGCTCGCCGCACAACCGCCATGGCGCGCCATGGCACCAAGGCTTGTGTGTCACGCCACGTTAAGCCCATGGCACGTCATGGCCTACTGCGCAATTATCGTAATGAGATATTTGATTTTTCTTTACGTTGTTAACATCTTATTTGCAAGTTTTTGATATATAACCTAATTTAACTTGCTTATTATCATTGGCTCATTGAGTAACATTACAAAACATGCATTTTAATATATAATATTATATATTAATTAGAAATTTGACGCTATAAGTCAGACTTTGAAAACGACATGGCTTCGTCGTGGCTCCTAAGGCTTGAGGTTTGGCCTCGCCGCCACGCCGCGTCCCATGCCATTTAAAACCTTGGTTATTAGACTATCAGCATCCATCCATCACTAACCCACACTTTTTCATTGCCACATTAGCGCCACATCATTTTTCCCTTCTAACCCATTCTAACCCACAAACCCCCACATCCATCCCACACCACCATCCCATCTTTTATTTATTTTTATTTTTATTTTTGTTACAAGTATATTAATTTAAATAATTTAAATTTTATAAATAATTTATAAATTAATATAAGATAAAATATTTCATAAATTGAAACTACAATTTTAACCTTACATAACCAAATTAAAAACATAAAAAAATACATAATTTCAAATTAAAAAACTACAAATTTCACCAACCAAATAGTTGTCGAAGCAACTCTTTGTGGGCTAAAACCGCATTTAACTCGCTACCCGTGAGATGATCATGTGGTTTGATGTAAAACTTGAGATCTTTCCGCATTTCTCTTTGTTTCAAAGCTTCCGCTTTTGTCTTTTCCGCCTCGGCTTTGTCCCTCGCGGTTTTCAACCTTTCCTCCTCCACGGTTAGTATTTTGTTATTTGCAACGTTGAACTTCTCGACATACTCCATAAGATCCTTCAACACCTCGTCCTTTTCCGCCGTCTTTGTGGAGGATGACGCGGCACGTTTACCTTTATCTCTCCCCGTCGGTCGTGTCGGTTCTTGTACGAGGACATCCTCCTCCTCATGGCTTTCTTCGTTAAGGTTGAACCGAACACGTGCGTCAGAAGACGTCGTGTTTGGGTTTGAATCCGACGTGGACTTGCTCCGTTTTGAGGGCCTCGGGTTATCGTCCATGGAATGTACGATATTCCACTTATGGTGGTCTTTCACAATTCTCCAAGCCGCTTCGTGGGAGAAAGGCTTTTGTTTATTATTTGTCCGATACATCGTGTGTGCCCTCTCCATGAAGTCCGCGTCACCCCATCCGGATTTATATTGGGCCCTTAGATTATTGTAGATCCCGTTAAACTTCATCATTTTTTTGTTCATGTCACCCCATTTGGAGTTTACTTGGTCTTTATTGCGATGATGTTGGCGAATTGAGTTGAAATAATCGAGTACTTTTCCCCAAAAATGTCCTACAAAAATAAATATATATATATATAATAAAGATAAACACATTAATAAATTTATATGAATACGTATATATAATAAAGATAAACACATTAATAAATTTATATGAATACGTATATATAATAAAGATAAATACATTAATAAATATATATACCCAATTTTTGTGCGTTTCCAACGATGCTATCTTCGGAGACGTAAAGCCATGCATTTGCCAACAAAACCTCTTCTTCGGAAGTCCACGAAACCGCTTTCGTTCTATTTGCAAATTTCTTTTTCCCTTGTGTCATGGTTCCCGCATCGAGTTGTGTTTCGGGAACCAAATCGGGTGGGGTTTCGGGAACCGTATCTTCGACCTCAACGTCCTCCGAATATGTTTCTTGTTGTAGTAGTTGTTGTAATTGCCCACCTTGATTATATTGTGGAAAGCCACCTTGCATAAATGGTTGAAAGGCGCCTTGATTAAATTGTTGGAATCCACCCGAATTAAATTGTTGGAACCCAACCGCGATGGTGTTGGGTGAATACATAGGGTATTGTTGTATGCTTCCATGGTAGGTTGATGGTGGTGTTGAAAGATTGAAAATATTTTCCGTCGGGGACGGTTGCGAGCTCGTGCCTCGCGATTTGGAACCTCGTCGTGGTGTTGTGAACTCTTGTGTTTCTTTATCCATTATGAATTTTTTGAAGAAAGAAATAATATTGAGAGAGTAGAATGAAGTGGGGAAGATGGGAGAGATTGAGAGTAAATTTGTTTGTGTGAAAAAATAAGTGGGTTAAGATTAGTATTTATAGGATAGAAATAATAAAAAAATTAAAAAAATTTGAATCCCTATGGTTTGCTACGTCTATATTTCAAAAAAGAAAAAAAATAATTGCCAAACCCGAGCTGGTTCCATCCAGCGCCAACCCACACGGGTGCGATGGTGTTCCATCCAGCGTCAACCAGCCCGAGCCCGAGCCCGAGCCCGAGGCCCCAATGCGCATAGTCTTATGTTGTTCGATCATTATGATTTTATTCCAACTAATTTTAATAGGACAAAGAATTCTTAATAATACACAAAAGTGCTTTTGAGTCTTTGACATAACTTTATGTTCCAAAAATTGCGACATTACTTTCCAATAAGATAAACAATTATTAAATTATTAATTAAACATGAAAAGCACATACATTGATAATCAAGCACTAAATAAAAGTTATTATGCAACAACTTTAATTACCCCGGTGATCAAAAGTCGAATTCAGTTAGGGCTGATAATGGGTAGGATATGGGCGGGTAGGGTATGGGCAGTATAACGGATAATCCGTTATCCAATCCATTTAAAATAGCGGGTAACGAAACGGGTAATTATCCATCTCATAAAACTTTTATCCATATCCTACCCTACCCATTAAAATTAACGGGTAAGGAAACGGGTAATGGATAAAATGTAAGACAAATTTTTATTTTGAACTACAATTGATATTGTTAAATTCTAATATATAAGTAAAACATAAGTTCATAAATATAGCTACTATTTTATAGCTAATATGTATAGTAAACATTTTATTATATTTCAAAGAGTAATCATAGTATAATACTTTAAAAAATATAAAATTATAAGACTAACACTTTTCATTGTATTTATTTTTCTGACTCCGTATTGTTTCTCGTTTTATCATCATAAAATCTTTTACTCGATAAATATAAAAAATAAATTAAAGTACACATTAATATACAAATTAAAAACATAATAAAAAAATATTAATAAATATAATTATGTATATATACTCACTAATATCTAATTTATATATATATGTGTATATATATTATATCGTAACGGGTAATGAATAACGAAAAAATTGTTTATCCATACGCTATCCACTAAAATTTCGGGTAAACGAATAATGGATAAGTGGATAAATGGATAAAAGTTTATTTATCCATACCCTTATCCAACAGGTCGAAACATAACGGGTAACAGATTTACCCTTACCCATTGCCAACCCTACATACCCCCTCCCCTCATCTCCCCTTCTACTCCGGTGGATTGCTTTTGCATATCTCGTATCATAGAAAAAATATGGTATGTTGTTTGAGGGATTGTGGAACTTTAGGTTTTTTTTTGTTTGAAGATCTATGGTTAATTTTTGGTTGTTTTTTAGAGTTTATTTTAGGGAATTTAATTAAAATACCCAAAGTTTGACTTTGACTTACCAAAATACCCATTTTCTCCTGAATTTGCCAAAATACCCATTTTTCCGCGGTGGACCCCGCGATCGCGGGCTAGGGCGTACGTGTCACCCCTGTTGGGCCAAAGTGTCCTGCGAAGCCCCCCAACTATGCCCGCGGTGACACTTTTAGTCCCTCCCCGCGGTGGTTGCCCGCGATAGGCCCGCGGTGGCCAAAAAACTATAGTTTTGGTCCCTGTATTTGAACGAATCTTGCATGCTTTTACTGTTTTTTCCACAATTATTGTACTTTGAAGACCAATTTGTGGTTCAAATTCACTGGCATGTTTGAGATTTCATCCATTAATATCAGTAAAATGCAATTCATAATTCACACCATTCCATCCTTCTTTCTTGCTTTCTTTCACTTGCTTTCTTTCTTCAGTAAACAAATGGCATCGTCATCTAACACATCGTCTACACCTGAAGGAATGCCACCTAAACTCCAGAAGGCGATAGCAACAAAGGAAAAGGATATAGACCAACTGACAAAAGAGTGGAAACAGATTATCGCCAGGAAGAAAGTCCACTTGACAAGGATCGAAGTGGAAGAAAATGAGATCAAAAGGATGAAAGGGGATATAAAAGATAGGGAGGCTCGTATTTGTCGAGAAAAAGAAGAAATTCACCACTGTATGCAAGACTTCGCAATTCTTCAAGCGAAGATAAGCGACAAGCAAAATTGGATTGATCAAACTAAAGCAATTTTTCAGTAGGTGGTGGTACGTGTGTTGCTTTAGTACTTTGTTGTTTATGTGTTATTGTTATGTAGTTTTTCAGTTCGACATTGTTGTTTCGTTCCTTTCCTGTTTGTATGTTGTTGTTTAATTTGTCATGAATAAAGGTCTTGAATTTGTCTGAAAAGTAGTGTTTAAGTAGTCTGAAATTTGTCTAAAAAGTGGTTCATATTAAAAATACAACTCATAGATGTTATACAAGATTATTTCATAACAAACGCATACTAATCATTGAATATTTTTTGATTTATTTATTTTATTATCGATGGTCCAAGTGTAAGTATTAAAAATTGGCGAAGGCTTTGTGATGGACAGACATCGATCCTTTTGTGCATTAAAAGTTCGCCAAATACCCATTTTCACAATTCTTAAATGAGTCCAGTGATACCAACTTGTCAAAACCCCATTTCATATTCTTCTCGTGAAATCTTGTCCTATTGTCAAAACCCCATTTCTATATAACCATTACTATTCTCTCCATTTAGACTACTACCATTATGATCATCATCCTATGTTCTGTTTCAAGTACCTTTCAAGGGAAATCAACGTTCAGATCAACGGTATCATATGATATAGTTTCATGTGGCTCAAGCTTCGATGGGCCTTGCGTGTTACTTACTTGGCTGACTGAACGTCTACTCCTTGGCACGGTTGAAGGGGCGGGGTTTGGACACTCTCCACGAGTATGTCCTACGCATTGGCACCGAGTACATTTTCGCTGTATCGAACCTTCACCACGTGATGGACGTCGGTTGTTCTTTCTCGGTCTCCCGGCTCTGTTCTTATCATTTAATGGTGGATAGCATGGCGGAAGGGGGTCGGGTGGATACACCCATGCTTCAAGGGGTCCAGCTGGATTTATTTCCTCTGCGTATGTTCTCCGGTAAGTTTCGGACGAGAAGAAAGTTACAGCCAAGTCGCTGCAATCTCTATGACCCATATGTCTTGCCGCAACGATGGCATGGCCGCATGGTAACCCAGATTTTTGCCATTGGAAACAGGAACAAACATGGTCGGTCATATGGACAGTCGCGTGAAGATGGTTATCCTGAACCTCGTACCTCCCATACCCGATTTCTCTTACCCTCCATGTCGACGCGTGACGCGTCCTGAAGAGAACTATCTCCTCCGCCGCTGGTGTGAGTCTACTTTGCAGCTCAGCTCCTTTTCAGCGTCGAAGTTGGTACCACTCTTGTTGAAAGCTCCGAAAGTAGTCCATAAGACTAACAATCGGACATCTGCGCGTAAAACGGGAGAGTGCATTCACCGACTCTGCACTATTGGAGGTCAGAATGTCATACCGTTGTGCAGGAAAATGGGTCGCGGACCACCTCTCCGGTCCAACATCTTCCATCACTTTGGCTGCATTTTTGGCACTAGCTCGTAGAAGATTCATGTATCGGTCAAACTCCCAATCTGTATATGCTCTGCATGCCGCCCAGTAGACATCCTTGTAGGTGGTAATACGTTTGTCCTGGGTTTTGGCGTTCATCTCCAAATGTCGACAACAATAGCCGTGAGGGGCGTTTGGGTACGTGGCAGAGATTGCGGCGCTTATGGAAGGAGCCCTGTCGGACATAAACACCAACCGTTGCGGGTCTCCGATAGCTTGTCTCAACATGGACAGAAACCAAGTCCACTCGTCCCCGGTTTCGGACTTGCCTACTCCGAAAGCTACAGGAACGATGGAGTTATCCCTGTCCATGGCAACCGCCAGGAACATCATACCCAAGTAAGGGCCCTTTAAATGGGCAGCGTCGATTACCAGAACATGACGCAGATTTGTGATACAAGGTTTTCACACCCCGAGAATATAACCGCAAGTGTACGGTGTCGAATCAAGTAATAACGTACGGTAAGTACGAGTATCGAATCCACGAGAACTAGGAACTAAGTATCACAATTACTACAATCGCTATTAACTGAGCTGTCGAATTGAGAGATGGTTGGCTATTGTTAAACTACTTAATTGCAGAAAGTAAATTACAACTCAAACACAAACGAAACAAATAACGACTTAGGAAACTTCGATAGAGAGAAAGTTGGGGGTTAGAAATCCTAAGGTTTTCCACATGCAAACGCTTGACTCAAAACAATTACCAATTTATCCCTTTAATGATTCCCAAATCTTTTAAGATCACCGTTGTTCTCTTTCAAGCAACAACGGATTTTATTTTGAAAAGGACAAGTTAAATCTCTCGATCTCAACTTATGGATTCCAAAACACATTAAGCACCAGATTTATATTAAACGGCTAGATTTTATCTCTCGATTTCAACCTAACGGTTCAATTGGGACTAAGACTTATTCGATATATCTCTATCACCGAATTATCATCTTAGGCATGCAAATCCTAGTTCTTTTTAACAGTTAATTCTCTCGAACTCAACTGAAAATAATAAATCAATTGAAAGCTAGCTAGACTCTCAAAGGCATTAAACACAAAATCACATGCTTCATTAATAACGGAAAAACTGATAAAATATCAAGTCAATTATTTACATGCTTAATAAACCGAATTCATTCCAACCCCCAACACGAACCGGTTAGTTCATGTCGGTGGTGGATTCAAACACAAAAGAAAAGATAGCGGAAGTGTATGTAAACATGATTAACGTGATCGTGGTGAATGTGAAAGATGTAGTAATGAACTCCCTTCTCCCGTGATTGAATCTACTTCGCGTGTTGAATGTCTCCTTGATCGGCTCTCAATCGTGGCTTCAAAGACTCCGAAAATTCGCCCAAAAGCGCTCCCAAATCGCCCCTGGCCGTCGTGTGAAAGTTGCCTCCCGAAAGAATGACCTAAAAATCGGATTTAAAGCTGGAATTCGCGAACCAGTGGATTACGCCACTTGCCACGCGACTTGCAAGTCGCGTGGTAAGTCGCGCGTATCATTTTTGCAGCGTGGGTCGTCGTCTGGTTCGCGGATCGGGTCCTGGTTCGGTCGTGGGTCTTGGGCTTTGCTTTTGGGCTTCCGTTAGGCTTCGTTTGGACTCGTTTTGGGCTCTTTTTAACCTCTTTTCCCGAGGAATGTCGCCTTTTAGATAACCTGTATCAAACACTAGATAAACCGTAAAATACACGCCTTTTTACTTCAATACAAGCCAATCTCGTTGGTTTGAGAACTGAAAATAACGCCAAAAAGTGGCGTTATCAACAACCCCAAACCGAGCGTTGCTTGTCCCCAAGCAAATGAGCGATAAAAATAGAATAAAAGCACACGGTGAAATAATAACTGCACAATTCCCAATCGGTACCAAGTGATGCATCGGTGATTTCCCATACCCGTGAATGTCTATCTCACTCTCACCTCATTCTTATTTCGTCCGATCTATGACTTTCCATTGGGAGTTGAACTCGTGACCATTCCGATTACATTAGGGTTAGACTAAGTCCAAACATACTAGGAAAAACATTTCGCCTCGACCCTACCTCACGGGTTACTCTCGTTTCGCTCGAACCTAGGTTATCGCTCGTGTTGTCATGTTTAAGGATGTTATGTACAAGAATACGCAATAATTACATGACAACTCAAAAGAAAGACGCACAAATGTCCAAAAATTTGATCTCAGAAAGGAATCAAGTAGCAAGACAGGGAACATCAGTAAAGGGTGGTCGTATACTGTAATCACGTTTTCCAAAAGATCATCCAGGTCTTTATACGGGTTGTAACGGGGCTAGTGTTATGGCTAAGAAACGAAGGGTAAAAGGATCAAAAGTCCTCGACGTGTCAACCATTAGCAGTTTTGAACTTTCTACTTCACTTCTATCACTTGACCCTCTTTGTCACTACTGGAGTCGCATTGACTCTCTTATTTAGCTGCTGCTAATACTAGCTAACTGTATTTATTTGTTTTTTGCTTTTTTTTTCTTCAAGTTGGGACTTCATTGGTCCTCTTTATTTGATTGGGGCAACATTGGCCCTCTTTTCTATTTCTTGGGTTACATTGACCCATTCTAGTCTCATGACTGGCCCGTACTTTTTCTTTTCTGCTCCATCTCTAGTGGTTCATTACTGCTTCCGATTGACACACTTTCGGATAGGGTTGGCTAAGGCTTTTGGCTGAAGGCTTAATGATGGGTTTAGAAACGAAGAGGGTGAGTGTTTGGCTTCAAATGGGCTATGGGTACACACTAAGGGTAAAAGGGAAAACGATAGCTGAAACGTGTTAAAACAAAACACACAATGCCTGGAATCATTTCTTAAGGTCCACATGATATGGTCTACTATACCCTCACCTAATAACCCGATGGTCGTCTTTGCTACTCAATGCAATAATGTAGCGAGATCATTCTACATTCACGACAAGGAATTCGAAAAAGTGCATGTGAATTAAGTGTATAAATCCCTCGAAATGAAAAATGTCTTTTAGGCTCAAAACTCACAATCGGGTGGTCTCCACTAATGTCCCTAGTCATGTCTTTTCCCGGTCCTTCCCTAACGGTCACGTCACTATCACAAGATTCTTCCCACAATGGTTGGTCTCAATCATTCAAAACAAAAAATTTAGCTACTATGATCTAGACACTCAGAGGTGCAGGAAATCTACGTGCATAACTTGGGCCCGATTGGGCAACCCCAAACCTTACCCACACATTGTCCCCAATGTGCAAGTAAAGTCGTAGGCGATGCGACTCGAATCATTGTGCAGTTATTACAGTTATCAAAAGGACGGGCAAGGCATTACAAAACATCAAAAAGAAATCCCAAAGTTTCTAATATGGGCACCCCAAACATAGGCCGTGGCCTAGGTTTGCCAAATAAACGCCAACCCCCAAACCTAGGCCGTGGGCTAGGTTTGCATAGGGTCAAAAGAATTGAGTGAGTAGATGTGAAAGATGAGGCACCCTAAACCTAAGTGAAACTTAGGTTTGTTGCATCTCGTTTAACTAACACGAACAACATCTTACACCACTCGTTACTATGCAAAGTTTAGAGCGTACCTGTTTTGCCCGGATGAAGGAGGATTCTTGAAAGATTGAGCATCCGGAGGAGAGGGGAGATCATGCAAAACAAAAGATATCAAAGCAAAAGACTGAATGCAGGAATATGAAACACACAAAGCAAGAAAGGAAACAAAAACTGCACGAAAAACGAACGAGGGACACCCGCGGTTTGCTGCGCGTCTTGCAGGCCGCGCCACATCCTGCGTAACCCACTGTTTCACAAAACAGTTCAGAGGAGTCCCGCGGCTTACCACGCGGTATGCAACCCGCGGCCTAAGCCGCGTATGTCCCTGTTCCAGCTATTTTTGATTTTTCGATTTTTATTGGCTTTTCGTAATTAGAAACACACTCAAAAGCAAAAATGATAAAAGAAAACAAACCTTGGTGGGTTGCCTCCCACCTAGCGCCGTATTTAAAGTCGTGGCACGACTGTGCGGTTTTCAACTTGGCTCCGTATCCGCTGACTCGAATCGCCCACACTTGCGATTTCCCGCGGATTCTCCCTCATTTGGCCTTCCATGACCAGCTCCGGATTCTTCTTCACTTCAACCTCTCGCCTTCTCGAACATCTTGAAAATCACCTTCTCGCCACCAACTCTCAAGGTCACCTCTTCTTCCTCCACATATATCAGTGCTCGGCTCGTGGCTAGGAAGGATCTTCCTAGTATCAGCGGGACTTCTATGTCTTCATCGATGTCTAGCACCACGAAGTCCACCGGGAAATAGAATTTCCCTACCTCGACGAGTACGTCCTCGATCACTCCGTATGGGTATACTATCGATCTATCCGCGAGCTTGAGTGTCATGTATGTCGGTTGCACTTCTTCCAGGCCAAGTTTCCTGAAAATAGATAAAGACATTAGATTAATACTGGCTCCTAAGTCACATAACACCTTATTAAAATTAAGCTTCCCAATTTGAATAGGGATTGAAAAACCCCCTGGATCGTTGAGCTTCGGGGGAAGCTTGTTCTGAATTATCGCGCTGCACTCTTCAGTAAGTGCAACTGTAGACTGGTGTTCAATCGCCCTCTTCTTGGATAGAATTTCCTTCATGAATCTCGTATATGAGGGCATCTGTGCCAAAGCCTCTGCAAAAGGGATGTTAATATGCAGCTTTTTAAAGATATCAAGGAATTTAGAATAATTAACATCATCTTTATGTGATTTCAGTCGGCTCGGATATGGCACGATTGGAGTTGTCGGTTTGACCGGTGGGGTCACTTCTTTTTTCTTTGGCTTTTTCACTTCAGTCACAACCTCTTCGTCGGTCTCTAGCTCAGTCATGTCTACTATCTCGACCTCTTTCTCTTTCGGATCGGTCTCTCTTGACGACGGCTCTCGTGTCGGCTCTTCATTAAGCTCCTTACCACTTCTTAGATAGATGGCATTGCATGTTTCCCGGTTGGTCCTTTCGGTTTGACTCGGAAAGGTTCCGGGAGGTCGGTTTTGTAGGGCTTCAGAAATTTGCCCCACTTGCCTCTCCAAGATCTTGATGGACGCGGTGTTCTGATCAGTGGTCGCCTTTACAGTGTTGACCGTGCTTGCTAACTCTCCAACTGTGCTGTCCTTTTTGGTCATGAACTTCATCATCATCTCTTCCAGCCCCGGTTTCTTCTCCCCGGATGGTCCTTCATACCTTTGGTGAAACCCTGGAGGACGGTAAACATTATTAGTATTAGAAGCACTAGAAAAGTTAGAAGGATTACCTGGTTGTTGACCGGGTTGACTCCATGACAAGTTCGGATGCTTCTTCCACCCCTCGTTATACGTGTTCGAGAAAGGATCGTTTCTCGGATGATAGTTCCGGTTTTGCATAAACTGGATTTGTTCAGGCTCTTGAGCACTGCCTCCTTTCAGATGGCTCATAATCGCTGCTAGTTGGGCTTTTAGCTGATCTTGGAGTAGAGAAGCTATGTTCGGCTAGATTCTCGATTAATGCGACGACTTCTTCATATGTCTTTTCCATTAACGCTCCACCCGCCGCAGCCGTGATATCATTCTTGAATTGTGGGTGAAGGCCTCCAAAGAACGTTTGGATTATCACCCAGCCATGTAACCCGTGGTGAGGACACTTCTTCAACATATCTTTGTATCGCTCCCATGCCTCGTATAAGGTCTCTTGTTCCCATTGCGTGAAATGAGTAATGTCAGCCATTAATTGCGCAGTTCTTCCCGGTGGGAAAAACTTCTGAAGAAACGCAGCTTTCAATTGCGCCCACGTGGTAATCTGTTCCGCCGGTAGGCTCTCTATCCATATTTCAGCTCTTCCTTTGAGTGAAAAACTGAACAACCGCAGCTTGATCGCATCTTCATTCACCCCATTGATTTTGAAGGTGTTGCAAATTCGTTCGAATGCTCGTAGATGCGCATGGGGATCTTCAGTCGGTAATCCCCCAAATTGGTTCTGTTGTACCATGACTATGGTACTCGGCTTGATCTCGAAATAATTGGCCCCGGTAGTGGGAGGTTGGATCCCTATACGTGCGGCTGCCACATTTGGATTGGCAAAAGACCGCATAGGTACCCTTTCCGGAGGTGGTGGTGGTGGATTGTTGCGAGGTGGTGCTTCGTCGTCTGACATCTCGATCTTGATATTTTTCTTTGCCTTAGCTTCTTTGCGTAAACGACGGGCAGTTCTCTCAATCTCAGGATCGATCGGCTCGATTTTCTCCCCTCGGGTTTTCCTTGGCATAAACCAATTAGTACCTGAAAAGGAGAGTAAACAAAATTAGTGATCCAGAAATTAAGGGTGATGGAATAAAACAAAAATAAAAAAATGCTCAATATAATAGTGCCTATAGCTGGTAGTGCTATCAGTTGCAACTAGTTCCCCGGCAACGGCGCCAAACACTTGATACAAGGTTTTCACACCCCGAGAATCTGACCGCAAGTGTACGGTGTCGAATCAAGTAATAACGTACGGTAAGTACGAGTATCGAATCCACGGGAACTAGGAACTAAGTATCACAATTACTACAATCGCTATTAACTGAGCTGTCGAATTGAGAGATGGTTGGCTATTGTTAAACTACTTAATTGCAGAAAGTAAATTACAACTCAAACACAAACGAAACAAATAACGACTTAGGAAACTTCGATAGAGAGAAAGTTGGGGGTTCGAAATCCTAAGGTTTTCCACATGCAAACGCTTGACTCAAAACAATTACCAATTTATCCCTTTAATGATTCCCAAATCTTTTAAGATCACCGTTGTTCTCTTTCAAGCAACAACGGATTTTATTTTGAAAAGGACAAGTTAAATCTCTCGATCTCAACTTATGGATTCCAAAACACATTAAGAACCAGATTTATATTAAACGGCTACATTTTATCTCTCGATTTCAACCTAACGGTTCAATTGGGACTAAGACTTATTCGATATATCTCTATCACCGATTTATCGTCTTAGGCATGCAATTCCTAGTTCTTTTTAACAGTTATTCTCTCGAACTCAACTGAAAATAATAAATCAATTGAAAGCTAGCTAGACTCTCAAAGGCATTAAACACAAAATCACATGCTTCATTAATAACGGAAAAACTGATAAAATATCAAGTCAATTGTTAACATGCTTAATAAACCGAATTCATTCCAACCCCCAACACGAACCGGTTAGTTCATGTCGGTGGTGGATTCAAACACAAAAGAAAAGATAGCGGAAGTGTATGTAAACATGATTAACGTGATCGTGGTGAATGTGAAAGATGTAGTAATGAACTCCCTTCTCCCGTGATTGAATCTACTTCGCGTGTTGAATGTCTCCTTGATCGGCTCTCAATCGTGGCTTCAAAGACTCCGAAAATTCGCCCAAAATCGCTCCCAAATCGCCCCTGGCCGTCGTGTGAAAGTTGCCTCCCGAAAGAATGACCTAAAAATCGGATTTAAAGCTGGAATTCGCGAAACAGTGGGTTACGCCACTTGCCACGCGACTTGCAAGTCGCGTGGTAAGTCGCGCGTATCATTTTTGCAGCGTGGGTCGTCGTCTGGTTCGCGGATCGGGTCCTGGTTCGGTCGTGGGTCTTGGGCTTTGCTTTTGGGCTTCCGTTAGGCTTCGTTTGGACTCGTTTTGGGCTCTTTTTAACTTCTTTTCCCGAGGAATGCCGCCTTTTAGATAACCTGTATCAAACACTAGATAAACCGTAAAATACACGCCTTTTTACTTGAATACAAGCCAATCTCGTTGGTTTGAGAACTTAAAATAACACCAAAAAGTGGCCTTATCAATTTGCCAGAAATGTGCGGATCTGCAAAAACGTAGGTGGTTTCCCTTTGTAAATGTTATAGTTTATAATGTGTAAACATATGACGTGTTAAAATACGTACCGCGGGTCCAAGGGCCACGAAGCACATCTCAAACCGTCCATGTGAATCGGTCCTTAGCTGGGTGACTGTACCTGGATTCTGCAGCTGTAAATTATATAAATATGCTAGGAGTCGTTTATACGACTCCTCGAACGTGCCTCTCACCAATAGCAGTGCCATGCATCGCGTACGCCAAGCTTGGTGGTAACCAATCGTGACGCCGAACTGCTGGTGTACATCGTCCATGATGTCTTTGGACGCAATGACCTGCTAGCATCAAGAAATTTGTTTTTCAGTATCGTACCCAAAGTCCTTTTGGTGGCTTGTTTGTGGTTGGGATTCAGTTGCGTCCTCGAACAAGTGTGTACGTCGTCCAATTTTCTAATAAGTAACGCCCCTCCTTTCTCTCCCGCGGGAATCGCGTACATCCTCCACTTACAGTTTTCTCTCGCACATTCAACTTCGTATCTGGTTTTGTCGGATCTCAGCGTATGACTTTCGAAACCCTCTTTCATGAACTTAAGTCCGACCTGACTTGCCAAGTGATCCTTCGAATCAAATATCTGACCTACTTTTAACCTTAAACTGCGATTATAAGGTGTAGGTTTGTAGGTTTGTGTATGGGTATTCTGGTCTGGAAGAATAGGGGGCATATCAAAATAGTCATTTAACTGACTAAATGATTTAATACTAGGGGTATATTCTTCTTGATCATCACTATCGGTATCTGATCTGTCTATATCAGCATTACCCGTTTTGAAAACATAGGTTTCGTCATCAGCACTCCAGCACAACGTCCTTGTGGTTGTTGTTGTTGCGTCTCCGGAACATAATCAGGAATACAGTCGTTAAGACCATATGCATGATCCAAATGAACTGTTGGGCCGTGGGACGGCTGAAATTGAGAATCCGGCTGCTCCATTTGGAGGTCTTCGTCATCAGCGTCGTCATCATCTTCGTCGTTACCGTCGTCATCGTCTTCGTCGCACATCGAGGATTTGGCATACACAAAAAGTAATGGCGGTCTTTCTGATTCGGCTGCAAAGTGCAGAAAACCAGAGATATCCCCATCGTTGGATAACTCCACAAATGACCCATCACCATTTTTAAAACACTAACATGCAAACAGCAGAAGGGTTGATTCAACATTTTTTATGGCGTATGCAACAAACTTCTGATAAGTATAGTTTACTGACAATTTTACACCATGCTTAGATTTATAAGCAAAATTCCACTCATTGTTGTCTTGCACCCATTCACCATCGAAACAGAAAAATAGCTTAGCTTTTGCAACAGATTAAATCATTTTTTTAGTAGTATCTTAGAAACAAAATACTGAAGAAAGAAAGCAAGAAAGAAGTATGGAATGGGTGTGAATTATGGATTGCATTTTACTGATATTTATGGATGAAACAACCAACATTGGTGAAACAACCAACATAAATTGCAACCACAAATTGGTATTCCATGTACAATGATTCAACATTGATGAAACAAGCCAGTGAATTTGAACCACAAATTGGTCTTCAAAGTACAATAATTGTGTAACGTCCCAAAAATTACATTGAATTTAAAATTTTAAAAATAATGCATTTCGTTACAATCAAACCATAAGTTAACAAATCCCATTACAATAAAAATAAATGTCGTTAATTAAAACCGTCAAATGAAATTTAAGCAGCGGAAAAGTTATATAATTAAATCCCCATTTAAAAAGTTAAACTTAAACAGCCTTCGCCTTGCTCCCGTGTGTACCGTCATGCCCGACTGCTACTCGCACCTGAAATCATAAGATATTGGGAAGGGGTAAGCACGAAGCTTAGTGAATTCCATCACATGCGCAGATAGGAATTATATACACATCACTCCTATCCGCACATAAGCAACAACATCACAGTTACATAAAACGAGTAAACATCTACAAGTAATTATGTATCCAACACCTCGGTCCAACCGAGCCCTCGGTCCCACCGAGTTGTAATGTAACACACTCGTCACACCGAGTTCCCACAACGTTTCCTTCCACTTCCTCGGTCCCACCGAGCCCTCGGTCCCACCGAGTTGTAATGTAACACACTCGTCACACCGAGTTCCCACAACGTTTCTTTCCACTTCCTCGGTCCCACCGAGCCCTCGGTCCCACCGAGTTGTAATGTAACACACTCGTCACGCCGAGTTCCCACAACGTTTCTTTCCACTTCCTCGGTCCCACCGAGGTGTAATGTAAAACATTTATACTAAGCATTTAAACCAATCAAATATTACACACCACAAACAACTAGTTCACACCACAAAGACACTAGTACATACAAACTACTATGACATGCATACAACCCCTAACTACACAGTGAGAGAACTCACCTTAAAGCAACGCGAGTATCCGCAACCGCAATCACAAGCCGGCCAACTTCACTCACCTTCTCCCACCTAATTACGTGTTAACAAATGTCAAAGTGACGCCCCAACCCAAAACCACGACTACTAAATTATAACATACACATTCCAGCTTTTACTCTAAAAACACAGGTCTGTTCGGGACCTGTTTAACCCCTTGTAAACTGATAAATCCAGAAATATTAATCCATAATCACAAATTCCCATGTCTTAGGGTTCCAGGGACATATCGCACGCGCTCTAACGATTTTTCTACAATTTATTATGGATTTTACAAAAACGGTTAACTGCACAGCGAAAAACAGCACCTTTCATTACAAAACAGCGGTTTGACACTAGCTACGGTCTGAACTGGTTTTTTCCGCAAAACATAAGAAACTTAGTAGACTCATAAAGGGAACTTTTGGCACTGGTTTCATCCCAATCCGACATTCCTAGCAGAAGTTATACTCGATACAAAAACAGGGACAGAAACTGCAGTTTCACATAAAATGACAAATAATGCTTAGTAACCCATTAAGCCATAGCTTAACCCAAACAGACCCGAATGAACCTTTGAGGATGCAAACAAATAGGGTATTCTAAGTGCAAGTAAAAACAACCCCCAAACATACAATCAACAACCACAATGAGACCCCAAAATTTTAGCGTGGAAAACCCCTCAAAATCGAGAGTAAAAACCACGGGACTACTAGAGCCGCTTCAAATCCACTACCACCAATATTAGAGCAATACAAAGTCTTCTCTAGATTATATTAGAGGCATACAAAACCATCATACACTTGGAAATAAGCACATCAAGATGTATGGAACCAAAATAGAGCAAGAATGGAGAAAAATCACCATAAAGTTACTGCTGTGCAGAACCCCACGAAAGCATGACCTCCGGACCTCAAAACCACGATCCCACCGTCCAGAATGTTGATGAAGATGTCTTGAAGCTGCTCACCAAAAATCACGACGATCTGACCGTTCAATCTCCGGGAAACAGAAGTTTTCTGCAGCTAGGTTTTCAAAATACGAAAATATTGAGCTCCATCCCTTTTTTCTTGTTACTCACGAACACCACACCAAAAAAATGATACAAGGGTTTGGTTTGGGTTGCATGGGCCGAAACTCTCACTTTTTGGCCCCTTAACAATTTTGGTCCCTCACTACATCCTTCTCGCAAACTAACCACGTCTTGACATATTTAACTATTAGGTCCAATTCGTCTAACCCCGCTAACGGAAACCATGATAAATAAAACTTTTAAAAAAGAATTAAAACAAAGAAATTACATACCGGGATACGGGCTTTACAACTCTCCCCCACTTGGATTAGACTTCGTCCTCGAAGTCTACGTCCGCAAACAGCTCTGGATAGCTTTACCACATCTCAACCTCGGGTTCCCAAGTCCACTCGGAGCCCTTTCTGTGTTGCCACTGGACTTTCCTCAACTAGAATCTAAATTTCTCACCCCGTCTAGAATTTCTCGAATACTTTTCTTACTAACAAAACTCCTTCACGGACATTGGAAATATGATCGGAAGAACACTCCAACAACTGAATTCATTCCTAGTCAAACGACTTCGGTTGCCTCCCAACCTTAGATGTTCCATACATCCCGATCCAACTTGCAAGCTCTAACCATCCTAAAGGTGCTCACCAACATACCCTACAGGATACTCGAATTCGATAATTCCTACCATTACTGCCGATTAACTTCCACGAGTTCTAATAGACTCCCAAAATTATTTCACACAGATCATCAAACCAGTAAACTTATAATCACCCACGCAGGTCATTCCACCATAACCATTCATCACAAATAAGCATCTCAGGGTTACTACTACCATCATCATAATTATTTTCAAATCGACTACAAATCTCCGATTACACTAAAGGTGTTTGGCCTCAAGCCCAAAAGTCGACACCTAAATATACTACTTACTTCAAAACGGTTATTGCGCATTTATTCTCTTAATTACAAAGGGCATCCTTCCCTTAACCGACACTATTCGGCCTACCATATTAACACGTGTGGAATACCCAATCCTCCACCGTCTACTTATCCCACACGCTCGCTCTAGGAAGCCTAGTTACACTGTATCAAAATACTCCTTAACGCCTACCTCCCAGGTACGTCTCAAGGCCCGGCGCATCGGAACTACCTCCCAGGTAAGTGCTCAAGACTATATCTTCCTAGTGCCTACTAGAAAGTCAAGGTCATAACACAAGAATACCGGGGTCCCACCCCGAGATACCCAACCGACCATTACCAACGACTGACTGTCATGACCAAGGATCCAAAGCAAACAGTCTACCAACAACATGCCTATCCCGGAATGACTCACTCACCCAAACATGTAAATACTCAACGTGCAATAAATGCAAAACTGTGCAACAAAAACAATCCAACAACAAGACTCCCCATCGAGCCATTAGAACCGTGCAATTGACCCCTGACTATCTCAAAGTCAAAACCGAGCAAAATGCTCCACGCTTGCTAGACCCATAGTCGGTCAAAACGCGTTTAAATAAAGTTTAAGCAAGCAATACTCTAAAATCAACATTAGTCCCAAACTCAACACGGGTTAAACAAAAGAGTTTTCCAAAAGGACTCACACCCTTAAAATTCTCAAAATGACACACAACACTTAAAAGCGCATTGCCCAAATGGTTTACAATATATTTTCAACGTCAAGTTTTTTTTTTCATTTCAAAAAGACCGTAAGCAATAAAACTACTATTACCAGGTCGGTAGTTACGCAAAAATGGACACGCTTGTCCCACATATGAAAATCATGTGGAAAACTATTTCATTGCAACTTAGTTTACTCACAGAACGTAAAGCGAAATAAATAATTTCTTTGAAAATGAACCGTCACGGTTCTAGCATGAATTGACTCATGACATGTATTTAAAGTAACCGCTCGACCTTACACCGGGTGCGAAAAAAGTGTGCACATAATTTCAAAATCAGTTCCACGACATTTGACCCCAAAATTTCTCTTTTTCAACATTCAATGTCGTGGCACAGGGTTCACCAACAAATCTTGCGCGCGCCGGCTAGTCATACAAAACGATGAAACGGTTTACAAATATATTTTTGTTAAAACACAACTGTCTCGTGTAAGTTTCAAACTTAAAGATAAAAACCAATCCGTTTCCATCATTTGAAAATATCGACTAAAACCTCATTAAATCTCAAAAGGTGGGGTTCTTTAAATTGATTTCCAAGATTTCTCCAAATGGTCACATAAACAAATAAGATATGCACCTTGTGAAATTAAACCCACACGACTCAACATGCCGTAAAACAAAACTTATTTAACGAAATCACTCAAATAGCTTTATACAGACATCGTGGAATGTAACTTTCCGTCTCAACTCTAACATATGTGGAGGAGTTCCAATGTTAAAGTCACAAGCTGTAGTCACTTGCCCAACATTTTAAACACCACAAAACACGGATATCATCTTACCCGAAAGAACCGTTGGAAAAATAATGAAATGAGACAAATTCTAACAAAGTTTGCACTCCCGTGATAAAACGATTTCATACACTTTCCAAAACCATATTTCAAAATCTTGTGTGTGTGCTGAATATTTCCCAAAATTCCAAAACACCATCCATAAAATGATTTGAAACACGAGAATTTGTTAATGCAATCTATTTCAAAGTCAAACTTTGTGAATGACTTAGTCGGCATTCTACGCCTCGACTCCTACTCCTCCAAATCTCTCCGGTCCACTAACGTCATCCGGACATTTAAACCTCTTAGGTAAGTTAAGAAATTACGTCAAATAATCCCTACGATTTTTCCTCAAATCAAAGTCGGCTCTATAAGCCTATGATTCTAGCACAATCGTCCATCTTGGCCCGAAACAAACATCATCCTTATCGTCACTCCAAGTGATCAATACTAGAATCGTCCTTTTATTCCAACAACTACTAATTTTATAACCTTCGACACTACCCCAGCGATCATCCCATCAAAGCAAAACAAGTACACACCTGTACTAGTAGGTTTACTATAGTCGTTCCTCCTTGCGATGGCTATTCCGGGTAGATATTACAACGAGTTATTAGCGCATAATAACTCACACTAACAACGCTCACGCTCAACTCCTTGGATTCCTCGTGACTTTCCCCGACTCGAGCATTGATCATGTGTTTCCAATAGTAGGAGCTCTACTACTACCTTCCACACCTATCATCACTCGTTCCGAGTTCCATCCGATGGGTCCAACTAGTTTCTCGCCGATAACTACGCACATATGCCCGCACCGGCATATGTACACACTCTTCCTAGCTCCCTAGGAATTCCACCCAACTCCACTACCCTTGCTATGACGAAATCCCCACTAGTCATGACAAGTCGCCTCGCGAATGCACAGTCGCACACAGTGTAAAAGCAGATAGACATTCGAATATAAGATTCTATCCTACAACGGTTGGACTCAAACAAGAGCTGCGCAATAGAACTAAATCCGACATTCTAAGGCTATTTGGTTCCTACCGCATACAACCTATAGTGCATTCACTTAACAACTTATCAAGGCTAGCATGAACTCCTATTAGCAAACAACAAACATGCAGTACAGTGTAATAAGCACCAAACAATCTAGCACACATACTCCTATGTTCTAGAAAGCAATCTAGCATACATACTCATATGTAAACACTCTTCCCAGCTCACTAGGAATTTCATCTCATCCCACTACCCTTGCTACAACGGAATCCCTGTTAGCCATAACGAGTTGCCTCGCGAATTCCCAGTCGCATGCAGCGTGAATCAAATAGACATTCGAATACAAAATTCTATCCTAGAACGGTTGGACTCAAACAAGAGCTGCGCAATAGAACTAAATCAAATATTCTAAGGCTATATGATTCTTACTGCATACAACCTATAGGGCCTTCACTTAACAACCTACTATAACTAGCATTGATTCCTACCAGCAAGCAGTCATCATACAGTACAGTGTAAACAACATAGGCAATCTAGCATGCATACCCTATGCCTAGAAAGCAATAAATACACTAAGTACCGTACCTTCCCAAATAGCGTCGGCTGACTGTACACACTGCGCCCTCGATCACCGTTTCCCAAACGGGTTTTCCTTTTCCCTTTATTCTAAAAGATTTTAGTAAAAGAAATTGAAATTTCATAGCCGCAACTTGAGACCAAACACACCGAGATGTGTCTGATTCACTCAAGCTGTGCTCTGATACCAAGTTGTAACGTCCCAAAAATTACAATGAATTTAAAATTTTAAAAATAATGCATTTCGTTACAATCAAACCATAAGTTAACAAATCCCATTACAATAAAAATAAATGTCGTTAATTAAAACCGTCAAATGAAATTTAAGCAGCGGAAAAGTTATATAATTAAATCCCCATTTAAAAAGTTAAACTTAAACAGCCTTCGCCTTGCGCCCGTGTGTACCGTCATGCCCGACTGCTACTCGCACCTGAAATCATAAGATATTGGGAAGGGGTAAGCACGAAGCTTAGTGAATTCCATCACATGCGCAGATAGGAATTATATACACATCACCCCTATCCGCACATAAGCAACAACATCACAGTTACATAAAACGAGTAAACATCTACAAGTAATTATGTATCCAACACCTCGGTCCAACCGAGCCCTCGGTCCCACCGAGCTGTAATGTAACACACTCGTCACACCGAGTTCCCACAACGTTTCCTTCCACTTCCTCGGTCCCACCGAGCCCTCGGTCCCACCGAGTTGTAATGTAACACACTCGTCACACCGAGTTCCCACAACGTTTCTTTCCACTTCCTCGGTCCCACCGAGTTGTAATGTAACACACTCGTCACGCCGAGTTCCCACAACGTTTCTTTCCACTTCCTCGGTCCCACCGAGGTGTAATGTAAAACATTTATACTAAGCATTTAAACCAATCAAATATTACACACCACAAACAACTAGTTCACACCACAAAGACACTAGTACATGCATACAACCCCTAACTACACAGTGAGAGAACTCACCTTAAAGCAACGCGAGTATCCGCAACCGCAATCACAAGCTGGCCAACTTCACTCACCTTCTCCCACCTAATTACGTGTTAACAAATGTCAAAGTGACGCCCCAACCCAAAACCACGACTACTAAATTATAACATACACATTCCAGCTTTTACTCTAAAAACACAGGTCTGTTCGGGACCTGTTTAACCCCTTGTAAACTGATAAATCCAGAAATATTAATCCATAATCACAAAGTCCCATGTCTTAGGGTTCCAGGGAAATATCGCACGCGCTCTAACGATTTTTCTACAATTTATTATGGATTTTACAAAAACGGTTAACTGCACAGCGAAAAACAGCACCTTTCATTACAAAACAGCGGTTTGACACTAGCTACGGTCCGAACTGGTTTTTCCGCAAAACATAAGAAACTTACTAGACTCATAAAGGGAACTTTTGGCACTGGTTTCATCCCAATCCGACATTCCTAGCAGAAGTTATACTCGATACAAAAACAGGGACAGAAACTGCAGTTTCACATAAAATGACAAATAATGCTTAGTAACCCATTAAGCCATAGCTTAACCCAAACAGACCCGAATGAACCTTTGAGGATGCAAACAAATAGGGTATTCTAAGTGCAAGTAAAAACAACCCCCAAACATACAATCAACAACCATAATGAGACCCCAAAATTTTAGCGTGGAAAACCCCTCAAAATCGAGAGTAAAACCACGGGACTACTAGAGCCGCTTCAAATCCACTACCACCAATATTAGAGCAATACAAAGTCTTCTCTAGATTATACTAGAGGCATACAAAACCATCATACACTTGGAAATAAGCACATCAAGATGTATGGAACCAAAATAGAGCAAGAATGGAGAAAAATCACCACAAAGTTACTGCTGTGCAGAACCCCACGAAACCATGACCTCCGGACCTCAAAACCACGATCCCACCGTCCAGAATGTTGATGAAGATGTCTTGAAGCTGCTCACCAAAAATCACGACGATCCGACCGTTCAATCTCCGGGAAACAGAAGTTTTCTGCAGCTAGGTTTTCAAAATACGAAAAAAATGATACAAGGGTTTGGTTTGGGTTGCATGGGCCGAAACTCTCACTTTTTGGCCCCTTAACAATTTTGGTCCCTCACTACATCCTTCTCGCAAACTAACCACGTCTTGACATATTTAACTATTAGGTCCAATTCGTCTAACCCCGCTAACGGAAACCATGATAAATAAAACTTTTAAAAAAGAATTAAAACAAAGAAATTACATACCGGGATACGGGCTTTACAAATTGTGGGAAAAAACAGTAAAAGCATGCAAAGATTCGGGCAAAAAAGGACCAAAAATGTATTTTTTTTGCAAAAAGGACCAAAAACGAATTTGTTTTGGCCACCGCGGGCAACCACCGCGGGGAGGGACTAAAAGTGTCACCGCGGGCATAGTTGGGGGGCTCCGCGGGACACTTTGGCCCAACAGGGGTGACACGTAGGCCCTAGCCCGCGATCGCGGGGCCCACCGCGGAAAAAATGGGTATTTTGACAAATTCAGGAGAGAAATGAGTATTTTGGTAAGTCAAAGTCAAACTTTGGGTATTTTAAGTAAATTCCCTTTATTTTAAACGATGTCATGATTAGTTTAGGGTTTTTGATTTAGAATATATAGGTTTTGTATTTGAATTTACATAGGTTATATATTTTTGATTTAAAGTACATATCTATACTATCTTATAATACATTTAACACCCAAACTCTTAAAAACAACCCTTTAAGCTTTATGTACAACCATTTAAAACATAATTACTTAAAATTTCTCCTCTCTCCTTTCCCCATCCTCCCAAAACCACCTCCTTGTCCCTCCAATAATAATTCAAACAGCCTTCAAAATTAAAATTTTAGAGACCATCAGCCCGCCTCTTTTCCTAATCTAAACTCAAATTTCAAAATCTCTCTTCATACCCTAACACTCTCCCAAGAGATCGAATCGTCATATCTTCCTTCAGATTTCCTACTGGTTTGTGTGGTGGGTTCAAATATGGTGAAAGACTTGTTTCCAGGTGATTTTTAGACTTTCGTCCTCTTCATCTCGATTTTCTCAGGTACGTCCTTCTGCCCTAACACCCTAGGGTTTTTTCAAGTCTCCAGTTTTTTCAAGTCTTCTACATTTTCTGACATTTGGTTTGTTCATAATCTTAAGATGAACGTGTGTTTAGACAACCAATGGAACTCAGGAACTGGATGATGAACTTTTAGAAGTGAGCATCAAGTATGCCATAAAAAGCTTTAATTTACACCTCTCAATCTTCTTTCAAGCTCCCACTCTTTTCAAGATGTCAATTCAGGCCCCAAGACAGACCGGATGCAGGGTTTTATCTCTCCCATATGTCTTCTCTCGCTCCTCTCGACGATTCACAGGTAACGATTTTTATGGTAGAACTCCTCTCGACGATTCACAGCTGGGGCGATATTAACTTGGGTTCTTCTTGATATCTATGGTAGAACTCCAGTTTGGTGGCTGATGTGTCTGGTTTTTATCTTTTTGCAGCAGATCAGGTGGGCTACTACTGGTTTTTATTTTTGTAAAACAGATCAGGTGGGCTACTGGTTTTTGTTTTTGTGCACCAGATCACGTGGCTACTGGTTTTTTATTGTGTAATGTTTATGTTCGTGCAGGTTCACCATCGGCTATATCGATGATGCTTTCTGGATATAGATTCCTTTTTTTTATCAATGATGCTTTCTGGGTTTTCGAGTATTTCTCGAATTAAATCTTTTTTTAATAGATGATGCATTTGGATAGTTCTTAAATTCTTGATTGCGGGTCCTCTAAAGATCTCCTGTTTATGTTTTTTTTAAGTTTCTTGATATAAAGATAAAATCTTGTTTTTTATCGTTTGGTAAAGGTGAAGTAGTTGGTGTTGTGAAGCAGAAGAACATGGCAGTGGTAGGACAAGGCAAAAGTTGTTGTGCACTAGGTGATATTGGTAACCTCGTCACTCTCTGGCCACTTGACGGCAAGCTTCTGCCGGCAATCACCCGACCCGTTACAATAAGTTCATGTGCACAATTACTCGCCAACGCACAAAAAGTAGCAACTTATAAAAAAAGGTAAACACCTTTCTTCAATAATCAGTAAAAACCTTTCTACAAAAAGTTATGGGAATTATATAGGTTTATCATCAGTTCTATAATCACCTCTAAAGGATACCATTAAGTTTACATCAAATCATAGAAGTCATCCTTTCGTGGGTTTCCAAAGATCTAAAATCAAATAATGATTCACATTACTGAGAATAGTTGTGTATTTGTAGTATTTTAATAAAATTTTGACGGTTGGACAACTCTGATTCATTTGTTTATGTATGAATCAGGGACGGACCCAAGAATCTTTTCATACGGTGATACCATATTTTTTCATACGGTTTATATCGACGTGTCGTCATCTTTTTACTAACGTTCAATATCGTTCGATGTGTTTTTAGCCAAATTCTAGGCGTTTTGAGGGATTTTTAATGTTTTTTGCTTGATTTTGAGGGATATTTTTAGTTTTTTTAATCGATTTCGAGAGGTATTTTTCGGTATTTCTGGTTGATTTCAAGAGGTTTTTTCGGTTTTTCGGTTGATTTCAAGAGTTTTTTACCCGTGTTTTTGGTTGATTTCAAGAGTTTTTTGGCTGATTACGAGGTACGGTTCTAAAATAATATGGTTGAATATTCTAAAACGATACGGTTGCACCTTTCACAAACCTATTTTTTTACCTTACCATGTGGCACGTGCCACCGTGTGTACCACTTGAGGTCCGTCCATGGTACGAATGAACACTTGTACATGTGGCCCAATCTATTCAACTTAGAAACCTTTTACATATCTGCTTTGTAGTCTTCATACTATATTGTCCAATAGGACGACTTGTGTTCTTTCCTCGAGTCGTTCCTGATTCATTTATGAAAATAGTCTATCTGATAGGAGTGCTTAAACTGGGAAAAATGAAGATAATCTAAGGACAAAGGGTGGAAATCCCAGTGGTGAAACAGAAATGGCAGCCGTCTTGGAACAAATCGTGTTTTATTCTATAAAACATGTTTATTCTTTGTATTTTTTTTCTTGCATTTATTGTAATATTGCATCCCGCCGCATTGCGCGGGTACACAAATTTTATCGCAAAATGAAATATAAATATCATCTTTAAGTTACATCTTGTTGTTAAGTTATGAGCTTACCAACTAACGTTTGAGTAAACGACCCCCAATATAAATATATCATCTTTAAAGTCTAAACCACTTAAGCTACAAAATCTTTTACATTTACGTCTCCCGCCGCATTGCGCAGGTATACAACTATGAACTTTAAAGTTTATAAAAATCATAAACGTCATACTCTCAATTTACAAAAAAAATTGGCATCCCGTCGCACTGTGTATTTGAGAAAAAAAAGTCACTCAACCCCTTTGTCAAACTTGAGAGCTTTTCATTTTTCATTTTGCGATAAAATTTTCACACTTTTCTCACTCCGTGCATTGCACGGTTACTCTACTAGTATAGATTAATTGTTTGTGTGTGTGGTGGCATCGTTGGAGGTTATATTCAGCTAACAGTGATGGCCGGTGGGATATAAAATTGAAAAAGATAATAGTGGATGAAGATTTAAAGAAATAAATTAATGTCACATGATTGATAAGTCAAACGATAAAAATAATCATATTTGTTCTTATGTAAAATCACTTAAGGATTGTAATTCAACAATCGTTATTGTAACATCCTAAAATTTTGAATACCTAAATATATTAAAAATAGTATCCCAAGATCAACTTTTACATTGCAGCAGAAATAAAATCTCTAACTTTACAATTTTGACGAATCATAATTTTGCTCCATATATCAGTGCCTTGATCTACACATATTCTTTTTCACGTGTCAATCCTCATATCTCTCTTTATCCCACATTTCTCCCCAGTCTAATAGCCGTCTCGGTTGCAAAAGTTTTAAAAGAGTTTAGGTGAGCCTAGGCCCAATGAATCTACGGTTTTCATACACGAACAACAATTTTACATTTTTCACAAAACTTCAACAATTAGCATGCATTTGAGAAAATTAACACATTTCACAAAACGGTGGCATTATCGTAGGTGTCTACATTACACAACGTTACCTAACGAACTCACATAGCATGTTCGTTGTTTTGGTCAAAATTCGGCAACTAGGCAAACTCACATAGCATGTTGTCCTACAGTTCCGTCTTGACCACAGACTCACACAACATGTATGTTACCATAGTACACCCACATTGCCACCCAAATATCAAAATATGTACATGATAATGTACTCAAAATATCATGCCTTTACCCATATGCAACATATGATAATATCATAAATAAAATTGGCAAGCTTGCATAAAACTTTAAATGATGCATGCAACCCATTTTAATTGTCGCGTGTAACTCACCTTATAAGTCGTAATTACTCCAAATCGTTCCTCGAAGTGGCTATCGACATCTCGTTATGGACCGAACCGTGATCCCGCTTACCTGTTCAGTCATTTGCCCATTATTCTACCATAGTTTTGTTTTGATTTCTTTTCCTTCCGATCACCACCTTTGTCCTTTCACCAAGTTACCTCTATTTATAATATGGTTTTGAAACCGATATTGGAAGAAAAGAATCCAATAGGCGTCACCATATTGAATGTTCCATGTTGAATGTTTTCGCGATTTCAAACTCTTGGGTTTGCCAAATCCAAGTTTATCTTTCTCCCCTCTTTTTTGAAATCATGGCACAACATACCCTAAACTTTTCCAACTTGACATACAAAGCCCCTAAAGATATATAGTTCATTTTTATTCAACGCAACAAGATTTTTTTACAATGGGTATTACAAACTCTCCCCCTTAACAGAATTTCGTCCTCGAAATTGATCTGAAATAAATGATTATATTATAATATCGCCTCCTTCTTAGGCTTTTATGCATTATATCACTTCCATGATGTCGTGTATTCTTAGACATACATGTTTATCCAACATTTCTCTCCTTTCTTCCCTATTCATTGGGATCCATACATGTTCCAAATATTATTATTCCAACTAAACTTGTTGCCAAGAACTTGGTCTGATAGACCATTTGTTTTCCTGACTTTCCTATTTTTTCTTCCAAAATCATTTGTTATTGCGATTGTTCAATCCAATATAATAGATCTACCTAGATCTACAGTCATTCTTCTTACATGAACTCAATTTGCTTATGCTCTTTCATTTATGCTTAAAGCATAAGTGATTGTATCACTCTTACCTCAATGTTAGTATATATCACCATTGTCGACAACTTCTTTTCTTTATATCTAAGAACTTCCTTCTGATTGAACAAATCTTTCTCATTTTTGATATATGTATAGATAACATATTTCATTCTATATGTAACATTCTCCATATATTGGGGCAAATACCACTGTTACAATTTCCCTGTTCCATCTTATGAGCTGGACGTTTCTCTTCTTACTCTTTAAACTAGCATGACCCACATGCAATAATATTTCTCACTTTGCACTAATATACTTCCTAGTGCCAATATATGTTTCAAAATAGATCGAATCTTCCTAAATACATAGGAATCAACTTAACCAATAATTTTTCTCTCTCAATACCAATCATGTAATCGTTGCTAATTTCGTCAAGTTGAATATGCCTTGGCCGACTGTAACTGGACTGTCATGAATCAATATATCTCTATCATCGACAATTTCAACTGGTCTTATGACATCACCATCACTTCTTCTTTATCTCTTATCACTTTCATGGTATTCCATCAGTAATAAGAACACGACATATGTATGTTTTCACTTCAAATCTTACCTTCTAGGTTGGAGGGAACTCACACATGGCAAAGTAATTCTTATTTTCCTTCCATTCAACCACTTCATGAAAACTATGGATCCTCCATCTTCTTTATACTCAGATAGTTGAACGTTTTGTACAAATACCTCGTAATTTTATCATATGAATACTTTTTATATATTGTTTTCGATTTATCGACAACATCATCTTTTTTACTTGCTTAATTTCGCAATTATTATCGCCAAAAGTCCATATATGGCATTTCATTCAACAATTGACCATGATATTAACTTTATCCAATCTAACACTTATCAAATCACATTCACATTAGTAATCATAGATACTAAGATGAGTATCGAGTCTATGATGTACTTGTTTATCTTTCCATCTTAAATCCTTTCACACCTTTTATCCGATTAACTATCTCAACTTTTGGTTTTACCGCCGATATCATTCGTTTATTCTTTCACAACTTCCATAATATGACATGTATACTTGGTCTGATTCTAATATAAACCGAAACATCTCTTGTTGACTTCCGGTGCTTAGAATTTATTTCATCACATATTCTTTTGGTGTTTTTCAACTACAAATCGTTACTTTTTCATTCTCTTCTACTTTGTATCAAAGCTAACTTATTTTCATGAAAACGTCTCATGTTGGCATTCTTTTTCTAGTGTGTTTCTAACTATGATCATGGGCACAGTCTCACTGCCCGTCTTTCATTGCTTAATACCCATACACACTAGACAATCGAGAATATCTAACCAAGAAACAACATATTATTATTTATCAAATGTTTGCTTCCATGTCATGCTAAAAAAGAAACCCATGCTTACTTCCATCAATAATAATAAAAATAGTCTTTCGAATCACTTTCATACAGACACAAAGGATGATTAAACCCTAGACTTCGACTAGTCCACACGACCATTGTCTCTAAAATTCTAATACCATCTCATACACCTCAAGTGTCATTCATTTCAGGAAACCAATCTTGTGACAATCTTTAGATAATTGATATTTCTCATATCATAGGATTTTGACACTCTACTTATGGCTATAGAATAATCAATTGGTCATGCATGCTACCAAGATGTTAAATCTTACCATGAGTTTCTTCCCGGTAATTGACGACACTTCCAACCTCGTCACTTATCTTAACCTAATCCTTCTACTTGTCATCTGACTAGGAATGCCTCACATCATACTCAAATATAGGTTGAATCAACTCATTGAGTTCCCTTTATTCTTAAAGCTAAAGATATTATCCTATCACTCAATGAAATTAGTGGGAGTTGGTCACTAGAACTTTATCCTTCACCCCTTTACGACCATTATCTTTTTACCTTATCATACAGAGTGTTTTGCATCAGTTATAGACACATCTCTTTCAGTGTCATAATCTCTAATGACATCAAGCCATATAAAGACTTCTCTAATTTGATATGGCTTAAGATTAAACCCACTTAAACCATTACACTCATCATTTGTCATAAATAAAGATATTTTATTCTTAGTTTAAGTCTAGGTTTACAGTAGCCTAGCTCACTTAAGCTTTGCTCTGATAACATTTGTAACATCCCAAAATTTTGAATACCTTAATATATTAAAATTAGTATCCTAAGATTAACACTTACATTGCAGCGGAAATAAAAACTATAACTTTACAATTTTGACGAATCAATAATTTTGCTCTAGATATCAGTGCCTTGATCTGTACATATTCTTCTTCAAGTGTCAATCCTCATATCTCTGTATTCCACTTTTCTCCGCAATCTAATAGCCGCATGGGTTACAAAAGTTGTAAAAGAGTTTGGGTGAGCCTAAGAGCATCCACACCCATCTTGCACAAGGCCTGGCAAGATGATATGACATGTCATGTGGATTGCAAGGTTTTGCAAGCTTAGCAATATCTTTCATCTTTAGAAATGTCTTTCACAATTAAATATATATAAGACAAATACATTTTTATTTAATTTAATTTATTTATTAGTTTGTTTAAACGTTAGTTATTAATATAATTATTAAATTTAATTCATTTATTAATTTATTTGAACATTATTTTTTATTATTTTTATTAAAATTTCTTACCCACAATTTATTTTAAATAAATAATATTTTTATGCGATGTTTTGTATTTAAACAACTAAAATAAAAATACATTAATATAAAAAAAATTGAAAATACAAATACTAATAGATAAACGTACACAAACATCAATATATTGTGTATTTTGTGGAAGAGATTTGGATTCGATTTGGAGAAGAAGAAAATAATTAGTAATGTAATGTGTATTGTGTATTTTGTGTAATATTTGTATTTTAATAAACGTTGCATGCTTTCAATATATTCATGTATTTTATTTGTTAATTAAATTATATTTACACAAAATATAGTAAAAGAAAACAAAAGTAAGATTTTAGTTATCTATATTTTATAATTAATTTATTATTTATATTACAATTATCTATATTATTTATATTATATTTTATTACTTTAGAAAGAAGTTTGGTCTTGTATGGATGTGGAATGTGTTATTGCAAAGCTGATGTGACACTTTAGAAAGGAGTTTAATCTTGCAGGGGTGCGGATGGTCTAGGCCCAATGAATCCATGGTTTTCATGCACGAACAAAAATTTTACATTTTTCACAAAGCTTCAACAATTAGCATGCATTTGAGAAAATTAACACATTTCACAAAACGGTGGATTTATTAGTGGGTGTCTACATCATACAACGTTACCTAACGAACTCACATAGCATGTTCGTTGTTTTGGTCGAAATTCAGCAACTAGGCAAACTCACATAGCATGTTGCCTTACAGTTGTGTCTTGACCATAGAATCACACAACACGTCTGTTACCATAGTACACCCACATTGCCACCCATAAAATCAAAATATGTACACTATCATGTATGTTCAAAAGATCATGCATTTACCCATATGCAACATATGATAATATCATAAATAAAATTGGCAAGCTTGCATAAAACTTTAAATGATGCATGCAACCCATTTTAAAAGTCAAGTGTAACTCACCTTATGAGTCGTAATTACTCCAAACCGTTCCTCGAAGTGGCTATCGACATCCCGTTATGGACCGAACCGTGATCCCGCTAACGTGCTCAGTCATTTGCCCATTATTCTACCAATACCATAGTTTTGTTTTGATTTCTTTTCCTTCCGATCACCACCTTTCACAAAGTTACCTCTATTTATAATGTGGTTTTGAAACCGATATTGAAGGAAAAGAATCCAGTAGGTCTCACCATATTGAATGTTTTGGCGGTTTCAAACTCTTGGGTTTGCCAAATCCAAGTTTATCTTTCTCCCCTCTTTTTTGAAATAATGGCATAACATACCTCAAACTTTTCCAACTTGACATACAAAGCCCCTAAAGATATATAATTCATTTTTGTTTAACCCAACAAGATTTTTTTACAATGAGTATTACAATTATTGACGGATGCCAAATCAAAATACATACCTTCATTCGTAGTAAACTAAGTTCAAGACGAGAATGAAGAAACCCACCATACAACAAGAACCAAATCACTATTTACGTTAAATATTATTTTGTGAAATACACAAATATTATGAAGTCAATTAAGGCAACATTCTTTGTTTCTTTATAAAGTAAAGATGTTATTTTAAATCAGAAACTTTCAAAAGAAATAACGGTAAAGTGAAATATTTAATATGAGATTATTAAAACTTTCTGATGTGCATGTAGATTTTCTAAAATTGTTACATATACTATGTAATAAAGTATTTAGTAAAAGTTTAAGAAAAAGTTTAAGAACAACTCTTTCAATATTATCTATTGTTTATTATTGTATAATTTAATTTTGATACTTATTATTTATATATATACAACTTTTTAGAGCTATACGTTTTCTATTTTATAAATTCAATTGTTTAATAACACGTTTAATACATGATAGATTTATTTTCGATTCTATAAGTTTTAGATTTATTTTCTAATAACAAATTGAATTAAATTTTCATTTACAGTTTACACCAAAAATTTGCATTTTACAATATTGCATATTATACAAATAGTTATAGCAAATACCTAAAACCAATTAGAGAGAAAAAAAATACTTGCACTTTTTTTCTATATAATTTTACATTTTGTTGAAACTAAGTTGTCTTTAAAGACAAATGTATACAAAAAAACATATATTTTTAATCAATTCATATTTTTTAAACATATTTCAAAACACACATTTACTTTTTTTTGAACGATGGAGATATATTAAAGAAACTAGCAAGAAGCTAGAAAGAACAATTACATGTAGGAGATAGAAAGAAGAGGGTTTTGTAATCAACACACCTAATTAATATTACATTTTCTACTCCTATTTGTAACCCAAAAGAACGACCCAGTCACGGTTCTATCCCACAACGCCACTTTCTTAGGCTTTGGGAGCCTAAAAAGAGTCCCATTCCGAAAATACTAAATAGCCCATAACGCCATTAGAACAACCGTCTCAAAACAGGTCGATTCCGTTTTATTCCAGAGCAAAGATAATAGCCAGCATATCCACTCTGAATTTGATCTAAACTCCGGAATATCCAAACTTCACCACAGACCAATTTGCTTCCAAACATCCCGAGACATTTGACAAGAGAAAAACAAATGCCCCACCGACTCAATCTCCAAATCTCAAACCGAACATAAGAGGGAATGCACATTTATTCCTCTTTTATCAACGTTGTCTCGAGTTGGAATTTTGTTCAAACTCAACCGCCAAGCAAAGACATTAATTTTGGTAGGAACAAACCGATTCCATCTAGTAGGAGAAGATTCTACCACCAAAATTTTACAATCAATGTAGCTACGAGCAGAACCCACCGAAAACTCACCCGAGCCATCAAGAGACCAAAACCATCTATCTCTTTGACAGAAATACTGACCGTAGCTAGAATCACCCGTAAAGCTGACATTTGCGCCTCCTCCACACCCCTTCTCGGCTTTCTACGCAACACTGATCCCCAATCCCCCAAGTTTAAATGATCTACCATAAATGCCAAGTTGTCACGATCAAGTGCATGTACCCTCGGAAATTGCACTTTAAGAGAGCAATCTCCCAACCAAACCTCATCCCAAAACATAGTAGAATTCCAATTACCTACTTTTTTCTTGCAAAAAGAAAAGAGGTGAATACCATTATTTTCCATTTGTTGAATCGCCTTCACAATACAAATCCAAGGAGAATTGGACATCTTATTAGGTAATCGTGTTCCAGTGAGCCCACATGCACCAGAAGTCGATTTAACCACTTTGACCCAAAGTGAATTTTGATCCGGCTAAAACCTCCAAATCCATTTAAACATAAGAGCTCTATTGATAGAAAACAAGCTTCCAATACCAAGTCCCCCATTGTTTTTACTAGCCAAACACTTTTTCCATTTCAGCCAACTCAATTTCTTTTCATCAATTTCACCTCCAACAAAGAAGCAATTCCGCAAAGACTCCAAAACTTGTTCAACCGAACTTTGAAGTTTAAAAAGGGACAAATTGTAACGACCCGGATTCCCATACATAGTTCAAATAGCATACATTGCATAACGTCGTTAAAACAAAAGATACATTATATAACAAATACGGTCTCCTAGTCCTTTCCAAACGTTCAGTACATCATTACAAATGTTTACATAGTAAATTACATCATTACTAACAACATGCTATATCTACTAAACACATCAAAGTCTTCAACTACATAGTCCTCCAAAAGCTATTCGCGGTTTAACCTTCTTATTTGCTCTTACTCGATCCACGACCTGGAATACATATTTTTAAAACAAAATGAGGGTTAGACCTTGAGGTCTAGTGAGAAAATCCCCGTTAGTTAAAAACCATTTGCACAATATCATACACATAATTCACATAAGAATACCAATTAAGACTCATGCATCATGTATCTTTCCATCTCATTCTCTTGGCCATATTAATTGGTTGCGAGCCAACTAATCAATTTACACCACTGTACTAAATACAGCCAATACCACTGTCCCTCTGTACAACCAACTTGCATCGGTCCTAAGCCCGACCAACTAGCACCCATGCAGTGTAATACTCATATAAACACAATATGCACATTATTACACTCATTCACATATATGTATTCCAGTTAGAAAACATTTTAAGTAAAAACTCACTTGTTTGCTTATCCAAAACTCCTTCCACAAAGAACTCAGCTTTCACCTTCGATTCACAGTATCTGAAACAAATAGATGCAGATATCTCTTTACCATACAAAACACATAAGTCTTACTAAAGCTAAGAACTCTAAAGAACTCTAATCCTCAAATGTTACCCCCAAACCTGAACTTAAGTCGAGTCCACATTACATTTAGTCCTCATTCATTCCCTATCCAATAACTAACAATACACAGGTTACTGGATACTCAAAAGCATCTAAACTCTCAAAATTGACCAAACAGCCAAACTATCCGGACAACACAAAACTATCCGGACAACAGGGCTTTCCGGACAACACAACCAATCCGGACAACCCCAACTTTCCGGACAGTATGTTCAATCCGGACGTCATCCGGAAACCATAGTGATCCGGACTCCATCCGATATCTAAAATCGTCCGGGAACTTAATGAAAATAGGAACTTACCGGATACAAGAATCGTCCGGACACCTTTAGAACACTATCCGGACACCATCAACCAAAACTACCGGACACCTTCATTCTATCCGGAAACCACTGACTGTTTATCAACTTTCTACCTAGATTTCGACTGAATTACTACCAGATGTGTAATTGACTATTCTAATCCGATAGCAACCTTCCAAAAGCATTTACAAACATAAAATACAAAGGAACATACCTTAATTTCACTTCCAAGGTCACCAATTTGAATCCCTAACCCTTCTTTTCTTCTTCCTTTCTTTTGGTCTCAATAACACACACACACTGAATTTTCTGGATAATTTCAGCTTTCTGAAATATCTGGATTACTAAAGGGATAATATCTATTCCTATTTACCATTTAGACCTTAAGCTATCTATTAATGACCAAACCACCCCTAAACTTATAAATTAACCCAAACTTACCCTAAACATCAAATTTTAAAATTAACAAATTTTAACGGAACTAACATTTAACTAACGAACTTACCCGGGGTATTACACAAATAATACGTAGGAAGACTACCTAAAACTGATTTAAGGAGCGTCGCCCTCCCCCTACCGAAAGAGTTCGAACTATCCAATTAGAATGTTTAGAAATAAACTTGTCGACCACCCCTTTCCAACCATCGCGTTTTGCCATACTACATCCAACAGGCAAACCTAGGTATGTAACAATCGGCCCAAATTGCAAATTTAATAATGTTTGGTGGTGGAAGTAAGAAAATGGAAAGTGCAGTGTTTTTATGTGAGAACTATAAATAAGAGTAAAACCCTAATAACCCTGATATCATCTCTATTATTGTGTGTGCGACTAAGGGTGTGATCAGTGTGTGCAAAGGACCTTGAGGCTTTCGGTACGAGGTTGGAATCGAAGGCATTAATGTGTAATCTACAATCCCCAAGAAGGTAATCCCAACTTAATCCCTAAAATCCATGAGTTAATCGCTTGAAAAACTGCTTTGCTGAGTTCTACGCTTTTAACCTGATGAAATCGATTTCCTCCCAAAGAAATGAGACTTTTGGGTGAATTAAATGTTATATCTATGTTAAGAAAGGATGAGACTATAACCCCCCATCGATTTTTAGAGTAAAATTATTGAGAACTGAAGGGAATCGATGGCTTGCTTCTTTGGAACGTCGCGTTACCGAAAATCGCCTTACCCGGATATGGCAGGTTTCTGGAAAGATCTTATACCTAACAGGGACTAGAGTCCGGATAGGGGTTACCGAACAATGGGGATATCGGAAGTGATACCTGGGAAGTGTTTACCGAATACTTCTGAATTGTGAGAGAGAGTCCGGAAACTCATTTACCGGAAAACGATCATGTAGCCCGAGAACCGGACTTTTCCGGAAGTGGCTGGTATCCGGACATTTATGTCCGGAAGTAGTACCGGTTACATCCATATTGGGGAACCCGAAAAGGCAGGATCCGGACGAGACTTATTTAATTGGAATTTTGGGTGTCTTCATTGAAAGTCGTTATGTGTGCCTCAAAAGTTTTGGGGATAGTCTTTTTAGAGGGGAATTCGAGTGACTTATCACTCTAGTGCGTGTGATATGTTTTAGGTGTGCGGTTAAGAGGAGTACTAACCAAGTGAGAAGGAATTTGTTGGACGCCAGGTGAGTCCTTCAAAATCAAAGTTTTACCAAGTGTGTTTATTTAGGCAAATACTTGCTTAAACTGCATATTTTACATAATGTTGTTAAACGCTCATAAAGGTATGAATTTAAAGGTGTGATTTCTTGGGTGTGGGCATGCGATGGCTTATGGTGTGTATAAAGGGGGTGTGTCCCATAAAGAACATTTACATATATGAATTGGTTTCATATAATTTATCAAGAGCGGGTATGTACCTTAACACGCACTCACGACTCACGAGTGTGTGTGTGTTACCATAGCGTGGGCCATCAGCTTGTGTCATTTGTGTGTTTATCATGATAAAGGTGTGTTGTTTATAATCCCTTATAAAATGCTTTATAAATTGTGTTATTTGTAGCGTGGTCATGTAATTGAGGGAACTCACTAGCCCTCATGGTCTAACCCTCGCTTTCAAAACTAAAAACCTTTCAGGTAAGCAGGTATATAAGGGTAAGGGCAAGGTGTGAGCTCGAGACCCGGCTTTGAGGAGTGTGGATTCGCAGATTTTGATAGTTGTCCGAATAGTTTTATTTTATGAAAATTTTCAGCTGTAAACCCGGTTGTTCCGTCAACCGTTGATTTTAGTATTTTGCAAAACTTGAATTTGAGGGCCGTTTGGCATCATTTATATTATGCTTATGTTATTCCAGTGTTTTGGCTTGTCTTTTGAGATGGGTTGTTACAGTTTGTATCAGAGCCATAGTTTAAGAGATTTAGGTGATCGGATGTGTCTAAACTTAAACTGTGAGAATTAGGTAGTACAACTGAGAACTAGGAAGGATTTACGAATAATAGGGTAGTGAGAACTGTCATGTAAGGCAAGTTGGGAATTACACCTAGCTAGTGTAATTGCAAACTTACAGTTACATGTATGTGCTTATTTTGCCTTATTATATTGGAATTGCCGGCTTAAATTTTGTTGGTGTGTTTTTACCAGTTAGCAATTATGTTAAGGAGATCTTTGAGGAGTGGATCAGTATCGGTTGATGAGGAGATCAGAATGGACGAACCGGTGAATCCACCTGAGCAGGCGGCCACCCGCGGTAGGGGTAGATGCTGTGGAAGGGGACGGGGAAGAGTGCCCCAGCGAGCGGCTACTCAAGTAAATGAAACCGTGGAGGAGGTTAGAGTGAGGGCACGTGTTCCCCGTGGAGCAAGGAGTGTAGAGATTCCACTTGAGCTGGAGGCATCTCACCAGGAGAGCTCGGCGTCAAGGCGGGGAGGGGGTCGAGGTAGAGGCCATGGGCAAGGCCGTGCCCAAGCCTTCATGACCCAAGAGAATATTTCCACTACTATGGGTCAAATTCAGGAGACATTGAAAGCCATGTTGGCTAACCATGATAAGTCAACCTCAGGAAGCAAGGAAGCGAGTGGTATCAAAGAAGGGACAGTGATGTCCAGCTCACCTGGATTTGAGACGGGAAGTCCTTCCCAATCGACTCAGTTGGTGGTGAGCGATTCGGTACTGAATGGGGGGTGCAGTTACAAGGCGTTCGCCTCATGTAAGCAGCCTACTTTTTAGGGAGAATGTGACCCTGTGTTGGCCATAAAATGGATAAGGGAGATGGAGCTAGTGTCCGACACCTGTAAATGTGCTGATAGTGATAGGGTGATGTTCGCCCTATCTATGTTAAAGTCAGATGCCGTGTTCTGGTGGGACGCGGAGACAGCAGGAGAAGGGTCGAAAGCTGGGAGGAATATGTCATGGGAGACCTTCGTCTCAAAGTTTAAGGCATCGTTTTTCCCGCTAGCGGCAGTGAAAAGACTGGAAGAGGAATTTCTGGGTTTAGAACAAGGTGGAATGTCGGTGAGGGAATACACAACGAAGTTCATGGAGAAAGCAAGATTTTTTGAGTTGTACGTACCGAATGAAGAGCGTCGGGTAGAGAGGTGTCTTTTTGGGTTAAAGAGTAGCGTGCGGGAACTACCGTCCGCTCGGAATCCGACTACGTTTCAGGCAGCTATCAATGCGGCCGAGTTAGTTGAAAAAGAGAAGTACCGACAGGATGAAGAGAGAAAGAAAAGAGGAAGTGGTAAGGGTCGGGCCATGATTCAAAACGGACTAAGGTGCTCAAGCCTGAGATTCGAGGGGGACCGAAGTTTGGAGAGAAGCCTTGTGGGAAGTGCAATCGATTGCACCGTGGGGAGTGTACTATTGAACCTGATGGATGCTTTAAGTGTGGAAAAATGGGACGCATGGCACATGATTGTCGGAACCCAAGGGCGTGCTACCAGTGTGGCTCTCCGGAACACTTGAAACCGGACTGCCCCTGTTAATGCCAAAAATCGCCCAAAAGAACAACTTAAGGTTGATGTGGAATTTACCAACTAAAAAAACGCATCTCAAGACCAATCAACACAATCGCAGGAAAAAGTAAACAAGACAAGAGATTTGGTGATGCGAAAACCCCCCCAAAACGAGCGAAAAACCGCGGTCGACTTGTGAGAGTTGATGGTGCACTATAGTCGCCAAACAGGGGCGAAAGTCCTTTCGTTACAGATGTTTTGTGTACAACATATTATAAACAAATATAAAAATAACTTAGTCGTGTGTAAAAATCGTGTGTCGTGCGTAAATCATGCGAAAAAATCTGTTGTCGTGTGGTTCAAACTGCTGTCGTGCGAAGCTTGCGTCAGTGATGTTCGTTCGAATGCTTTGTAATTTTCTGTGTTTGTAATGTGTAATTGCTTAGAAAGTAGATGGAGCATATGTAGCTTAGATGATTCGTAGTAGATCAGATCGCCTTTTCGGTTTGCATTGCAGGCCTTTATATAGCTTCCGTTGGTCATTAAATGTGTCTTTATGGCTTGCTTTATAACCGTTGTCGGGATTTAAATGACATTGATGACTTGTCCGTTACTGACCGTTTGCACCATGAATGCTCGTAGACCAGCATTAATGAACAAAAGAAACGGGTGTTGATTATTAACGGTTAGTGTAATCGTACGACCGTCTTAAGTCTCATACAACAGTCGTACGGAATGTACGACCATCACAAAAACATACGACCGAGCATACGTTTGTAAATAAACTGTAAGACCTTATCTTAATACAATAGTGGTCTTATGGAAATGTTATTTGAGTTTTCTACCGTCGGTCGTGAGGTATGATTTTTTAACCCAAACAGTTTGCCCCAAAAATTGAATTTTAGGCGTGAAATTCGAATTTTAAATATGACGAATTGGTTCGACACGTGTCGCATGGGGAGAGGGTCCGGTCGGATTCCAACCGTCTCGGTTCGTTTTGTATTGGAGGAAACTAAAAGATCGTGACGTCACGACGACGTGTCAGAGGTGAAGAGACGTTTAAAGGACAGGTGTCGTCCATCGGCATGATGCACGCAAAAAGGCGATGGACAGGTGTCGACCTGACACGATCTTTGCCATAAATAGCGCGATCTTGGGGATCGTCTCCTTTTCACGCTCATTTGTCTTTTTAGGAAAAGATTGCAGAGAGATTTGCTTGCCATTGTTACGTGCGTTTCGAGCATTTATAAATTTAGAAGGAACCTTTTCGTACTTCTCATAGTTTTTCAGAAAATGTCGGTTGAACCAGCGAGCACCATTGAAGGTCGGGAGAGTTTAGAGGCATTTAGAACCTTGTCTGGTATTCCTGATGCTGTTCAGATATACTCGCCGGGTCAGTTCCGACCGGCAGATTGTCCAAATGGACACTTTGTTCTATATAAGTATCCTTTTAAGGCGGGCTTTAAGTGGTCGTTTTCCCCGTTAGTTAGGGAGTTTCTGGGAAAGTATCATCTTTCGCCTGCCCAAATGATGCCCCAGTTCTGGCGACTAGTTCGTGTGATCGATAGGATCACCGACGAGTGGACGAATCCGTTCACTGTGGAGGACCTCTTGGCATCTCATGTAGCCAAGGTGGACAACTATCACTGGTATAGTTTATTTTCTGAGTATAAGAAAGCTCAGGTCTTGGTGTTGAACACCCAAGTGAATGACCGTGGGTGGAAGGCTCGTTATGTCTTTGGAAAGACATAGTCGCTTGAGCTCCTACATGAGGACACGACATGGGTTACCGCCGGGTGGAACACCAACAGTAAGTTTTTCACTTGTCGTGTACTGTTATTTTTATTTTCTGAATTGTGCGTCTTAGCTAATCGGGTGCTTCTTTTTCAGCTATCGTGTTCCCTGAGGTTAGCGTTTCCAAGGAGACGCTGGCGAAGATCGAGAAATTCCATATGTATAATCCGGATGACAGATCCTTCTCCGTCTAGCGTAGTCTCATGGATGAGGGTTCGGACGACGAGGTCGTCGAGCTGACAGGGATGGAGATCCCTGCAAGAGAAGAAGAAGAAGACGAGGAGGAAGACGAAACAACAGGTAATTGGTTGTACGTTTTACCTAGCGTGTTGTATGTTTTATTTATACAATTTTCCTCTTATCGTATCTCTGCTGTTTTATAGGTACTTCGGGCGTTATGCCTACTTCTGATGTGCAGAAGAAGAAGGCTCAACTCTCGTTGGCTCGTAAGGCCAAGAAGTTGAAGCGAAAATCTCCCCCACCCCCGTCGTCGGGGGTGAAGAAGTCCAGGACGGTTCTCCAGAGGGAACCGTCGTCGAAGGGTCGCCACTGCTGAGAAGACGAAGACGCCACCGGGAGTCATCGACGCGACTCCGGTGAGTGTGGCCCCTCCTATGTTTGAAGAGGTCGGTCCTTCCCCCTCGTCGGCCGACAGGGGAAAAGGCAAGAGGACGGAGGGGTCAAATGATATTATGACGGTGAATTTTACACTGCCGTCATACTTCATGGTTGGGGAAGAGATGGATAGCAATAAAATCTTCCCCGATCTGGAGAAATTCCTCCTATCGTCCTTCAAGGAGCGGCTGGAGGACGTCACGGTCGACAACATGGGATTGCACGTCGCAGGGCTGACCTTCAAGGTACGTACGATCTGTCTGTCTTAAGTATGTTTGCCGTTTTGTTTTCTAATGTTTGTATATTTGTGCGTTGTAGGCGTTCCAAACTTCCCTTTGCCTGTATGCCCATATGGATAAAATCCGTAGGGTTACTCCTGTCGCCATAGAAAATATGCATAAGGCGCAGGAGGAAGCCCGCATGGCGAGGGATCGGGACAAGCTGGCGATGGAAAGGGTCGAGTGCTATTCCATGAAGCTTGTCGAAGTCCAGGACTTTTACGCGGCGTCGATGAACGCGAGGGAAGACCTTCAACGTCATCTGAGGGAGACCCTTGAGAAGTCTTCTGTGACTGAGGCAGAGTTACGAGCGACTAAGGGCTCCTTGGTCGAGAGCGAAAAACAGGTCGAGGACCTTAAGTCACTCGTCGAGGCGAGAGAGGAGAAGATTGCATCCTTAGAGGAGCGTCTCCAGTCGTTTGAGGCTCTAACCCATCTGAGGGTTCGAGCGGCGATAATGCATCGCCATTTACGGGGGTTAAACCCTATGGCCGAAGACGAAGAGGAGGTCAAAACCTTCTTAGAGCAAGTCGGGGACGAGGATGAACTCGACCAAGAAGACAATCTCGAAGAAGAGGACCCGACAGACGCGACGGTCGACGTAACTGGCGACGAGGAGGTCGCTGAGGACTCCCCTCTGCCTTGAATTTTTCCTTGGTTTATTTTTGTTGTGGGGCGACTATAATCGGTCGTGCCCTTTACTTGTAAAGTTTTGATCGTATAAATACAAGTAAAATTATGTTATGCTTTTGTCGTGTACTTTACTTTGTCGCGAATGAACAAAATAAAACGAAAGATAACAAAATTTAATGGACGAGTGTAATGTACCATAAAACGTATGAAAAACTTGTACGACTGAGATACTTATAACTGTGAAGTAATCAAGCGACTGAGGCCAAAGAAGTACTCTAAGTATGGAATTCAAGTCGTAAGACTTATGTTTCCAATACGTAGTTTAAGGAATATCTGGGATGATCATAGGACCTGTATAATGAATCATAAGATTCCTTTTATGGTATGCAAGTCTCAGAGACTTTGTTTCTCACGATGTAGATCGTAAGAAAAGAAATGACTTTGGAAGTAATCGGGCGACTGGGCCGAACATACATTCTTAAACCATATAGTTTAAGTCATAAGGCTTGAGCTTCATGACTCAAACTTGAATATACCTGTTGTGATCGTAGGATCTATGTAATCGTGAGATTCGACTTTCGTCGTGCGAGTCATGAGTTATGGGTCATGACTTTATCGGTCGTGACATATTTATCGTGACCTCGTAGTCTAAAAGACTTTACATTCTCAAGATGTAGATCGTAAGATTGATGTTCGTGCGATCCTGCGAACCTGCAATGTAAAACTCGAGGGTGGTCGTTGGTTTAACCAACGACCCTCCGATGCTTAAGTAGTAGTCGTTCGTTGAAATAAATCGAAAGAAAAAAAGGAAACAAAATGTACTAGAGCCCAACCACGTGGGGTCATGGTCGTAGATTTGGTACTACCATTTTCAGACGTACGATCTCTTGTGGATCGTTGTCGTGCGTGATTTGAAAAAAATTCCGATCCTGCATAGAATGTTAGTCTAGATAAAAGAGATGACCCTTTTGTCCCGAATCTGGGAGTAGGCCTCTACTTCTGTCCGTTCAGAGGAATAATTTTGAAAAGACTAACAGGAAAATTCTTGTCTTGGGGCAGGATGTAATTTACTAGCGATGTCTATTCCCTGCCTTATGAAGGTTTGTGGGATTAAGGACGTATGTAAAACTTTAGAAGATTGGTGTATCGTACCTGAGTGCCGTTGACGGGCGTCATATACCTGGTGACGTTTATCATCGGCTATTGGAGAATCACTTCTGTCGTGAGGTCCGACTGCCCCCAAGTTGTGAGTTATATCTGTGCCCACGATTGGTAGCTGTAAACTGTAGTGTCGTATGGGGTACATCATTCTACCCCCTTGTGGCGACTGTAAAATGATAGCCGGTCCTGCCTTTTCTGGCGTATGGATAGGTTTGATCGTGTCGTGCGTAGTCGCCACAATATTGGTTTTACTTTTGAGGTTTCAATGTTGTTTTGTAGCAATCACGGGCAGTCTTCTGCTCGCTTTTGATTTCTTGCACTCCCCACGGCGTCGGGAATTTGATCGTCTGATGATAGGTCGAGGGGACCACTTTCATGTCGTGGATCCAGGGTCGACCAAGTATAACATTATATGCTGATGAACAATCAATAACGTTAAATCTTGTTTGCTTGTTGACCTCTTTAGCATACACTGGGAGGATGATCTCTCCTAGAGTGCTGGTAGAATCACCATTGAATCCTATCAGAGTCGTCGATCGACGGGTGATCTCTGATTTATCGATTCCCATAGCTTTGATAGTGCTTAGAAAAATGATGTTGACCGAACTGCCCCCATCGACCAATACTCTTTTGGTCGAGCAATTGCCGATAGTGAGCTGGATAATCCAGCCATCGTGATGTTTTTGCCAACTGTCCTGGAGGTCGTCTTGATCGAACGTTATCGGCATCGCCTCCAGCTCCAATTCTTGTTTCGGTCAGAACGACCGAGGAATGGGATATTCTCCCGACGATTGACTGGCGTGCCGCTTGGCTGCCGAATAGGTCAAACTGCAGACGTCTGATCCACCCGTCACACAGTTGACGACTTTTTCGTGGGTGGGGGATTCTGGTCTTACGACATCAACTGGCATATATTCTTTAGCAATTAAGCCTTGCAGATGACCCTTGGGGACGATCCAGACTAACTCCTTCTGTAAAGCAATGCAGTTATCTGTCGTATGACCATGGTCGCTATGGAAGTCACACCATTTGGTGTTGTCCTTCTTGGCGTCATCTTTATCGCTCTTCTTGGGCCACCGGGCGAACGACTGAACGTTCCTAAGAGCCTCGACTGGCTCTTTCATCGTTCCCTTGAATCCATAAAAATAAATCTTAGGATATTGCGGGAATCGAGGCACAGGATTGCTCTTTTTTTTATCGAAACGAACGTTCGATATTTGACATGACGACTCTGACTTGACGCTCGACTTGGAATTGAAATCTGGTTTCTTGATCCCGAACGACCGTTTATCAGTAGAATGCTTACGGCGGAAGACTAAGTCGTCTTCGACCCTCATATAGGCTAAAGTCCTAGCTCGGACGTCTTTGAAATTCTCTGGCGGGTACTTCGTAAGATCGACGTACAATCCTGTAGTATTATCGTCAAGACCACGCTTATAGGCTTCGATGGCGGTCTTCACGTCACAATTTCGAATGTTGATCATTTCTGCGTTAAAGCGATTGAAATATCCACGGATGGATTCTCCAGATTTTTGGACGATATAGTACAAGTCGCTAGTCTGCTTCTCCATCTTACGACTGCTGGCGAATTATTGCAAAAACTGGTTGACCAACTCCGCGAAGTTGCTTATGGACTTGGGTTTGATGTTGATCAACCACTGGAGAGCAGCACCTGTAAGTGTCGCACCAAAACTTTTGCACATGCACACCTCTTGATATTGATGTGGGATCGATATTGTCCATATCAATTGTTTGTATTGTGCAATGTGTTCCGTTGGATCGGTTATTCCTGAATATTTGGGCGTGAAAGAAGGAATGTTGTACTTCTTTGGGACATCGACAGTCGTTATCGTGTCAACGAAAGGCGGCACTTGAAATCATGTGCGGGGCTCGACGTCGACGGGGACGGCGGCGCCTGGCAACTTGGAAAGTAGCGATAACATTTTCTCGTTCTGATCTTCCAAAAATCTAAGTCGCTGGGCGACAGGGTCGTTAGGATCGGAGTTTACGCCTGTCTGAGGGTGGACCCCTGAATTTGTGGCCGTCGCCACACCGTTCCCATACGAAGAACCATTGGCGTCCCCGTTGAGAGGGACGAAGTATGGATGGGCTCCATTATGCAAAGGTGGCGGCCTCAAATACTGAGGGGGAGATTGTCCTTGATGAGGGTTGTTGACAAATGGCCCCAGACCTGAATTATTGGCAAATGGCCCTGTACCTGTCTGGAATTGGGGCCTCATGATAGATGCACCCATGGGTCGGGGACCATTCTGAGGTCCGAAGAGGTTGCCAATCGCTGGATTCCTCAGAGAAGCGAGATCTGCAGCTGCTTTCTGATTCTGCTCATTCAGGGCATAAATTTGACTTCGAGCCGCATTCAATTCTGACTGCAATTGAATCATAGGATCTTGATAATTTACCATTTACCTGAAAATAACAAAAACTTCACAAGATCATTAGAACGATATATGAGTTGGCTTGAGATTTTCTGTAGATGGGGTCCCAAGAATGGCGCCAAACTGTTAATACCAAAAATCGCCAAAAAGAACAACTTAAGGTTGATGTGGAATTTACCAACTAAAAAAACGTATCTCAAGACCAATCAACACAATCGCAAGGAAAAAGTAAACAAGACAAGAAATTTGGTGACGCGGAAAACCCCAAAACGAGGGAAAAAACTACGGTCGACTTGTGAGACTCGACGGTGCACTATAGTCACCAAACAGGGGCGAAAGTCCTTTCGTTACAGGTGTTTTGTGTACAACAGATTATAAACAAATATAAAAAGAACTTAGTCGTGTGTAAAAATCGTGTGTCGTGCGTAAATCGTGCAAAAAAGTCTGTTGTCGTGCGGTTCGAACTGCTGTCGTGCGAAGCTTGCGTCAGTGATGTTCGTTCGAATGCTTTGTAATTTTCCGTGTTTGTAATGTGTAATTGCTTAGAAAGTAGATGGAGCAGATGTAGCTTAGATGATTCGTAGTAGATCATATCGCCTTTTCGGTTTGCATTGCAGGCCTTTATATAGCTTCCGCTGGTCATTAAATGTGTCTTTATGGCTTGCTTTATAACCGCTGTCGGGCATTAAATGCCATTGATGACTTGTCCGTTACTGGCCGTTTGCACCATGAATGCTCGTAGACCTGCATTAATGAACAAAAGAAACGGGTGTTAACTGTTAACGGTTAGTGTAATCGTACGACCGTCTTAAGTCTCATACGTCGGTCGTACGGAACGTACGACTATCACAAAAACATACGATCGAGCATAGGTTTGTAAATAACCTGTAACACCTTATCTTAGTACAAGATTGGTCTTATGGAAATGTTATCTGAGTTTTCTACCGTCGGTCGTGAGGTGTGATTTTTTACCCAAACACCCGCAGTTGAAGAAGGGGTATTCGGGTAGTTATGGTAGTGGACAAGGAGGTAAGAGTGGAAAAAAGAAAGTGGAGCCAGCGCGAGCAAAGGCGAGGGCGTTTCTCATGACAACAAAAGAGGCTGTGGAGATACCTTATGTGGTGGCCGGTACCTTTCTTGTAAACTCCGTTCTCGCTAAAGTGTTATTTGACTCGGGTGCAAAATGTTCGTTTGTATCGCCGATCTTTGTGCGAGGATTGAATGTTAAACCTGAAAGGTTAGCGTGCGAGTTTGAGGAAGAAGTTGCCGACGATAGTCGAGTTTGGGTGAGGGAAGTGTATGAGGGGTGTAGCATATATGTAGAAGGTCACTCTTTTCCTTTGCGGTTATACCCGGTGAGTATGGGGGAGTTTGACGTTATTGTGGGGATGGATTGGTTGGATAGTAATAATGCCAACATAGTGTATAATAAGAAGATGATACGAATTACCTTACCCGATGCTTCGGAGGCAATTATCTATGGTGATAGGCGTGAACGTAAATCCTTCCTTATTCTATGATGAAGGCTAGGAGCTGTCTAGGGAAAGGAAGTCGCGGGTTTCTAGCGTATGTGTTAGACGCTAAGAAGGAAAAGAAGGGGGTAGAGGACGTGCCAGTGGTGTGTGAGTACCTGGAGGTATTTCCAGAGGACTTGACGGGTTTACCTCCGGATCGTCAGGTCGATTTAGGATCGATTTGGTGCCTCGGGGCGGCACCAATGGCGCGAGCACCTTATCGTTTAGCACCAGCGGAAATGAAGGAGTTGATGACGCAATTGCAGGAGTTATTAGATAAGGGCTTTATACTACCTAGTTCATCGTCGTGGGGAGCACCGATACTGTTTGTCAAGAAGAAGGATGGGTCTATGCGGATGTGCATAGACTATCAGGAGCTGAATAAGGTAACCGTCAAGAACAAGTACCCGCTTCCAAGAATCAACGACCTGTTTGATCAATTGCAAGGTGCAAGCTACTTTTCGAAGATCGACTTGAGGTCTGGTTACCACCAATTGAAGACGAGAGAGGAAGATGTACCAAAGAGGGCATTTCGCACGAGGTATGGACACTATGAGTTTTTAGTCATGCCTTTCGGTTTGACTAATGCTCCAGCGGTATTCATTGTAACATCTCGATTTTTATATAAAGTGTTACGTTTGGTTTATTGAATAATTGAGTATAATTATTGATAGATTAATTTTAGAGTTTATCCCCGAGTAAGTTACGTTATTTATTTTACGGAGTTATAAGTTAAGGGGTAAACTTTAATTTTAAATTATAAGTTTGAGGGTGGAAGTTGTCAAATGATGAAAGTTGAGGGGGCTGTTTGGTAAAATGGTAAAATATTCATCCACCACCACCGCCCCATTTGTTAAAGAAATAATAAAAAAAAATATATAATAATATAAGATACTTTTATTATATATATATATATATATATATATATATATATATATGTGTGTGTGTGTATGTTTCGATATTATATATATATATATATATATATATGGAGAGAGAGAGAGAGAGAGAGGGAGGTTCAAGGGAAAACCTCAAAAAATTAGAAAACTAAATAACAATCTTATAGGCCTAGGATTAGACAAATCAAGGGTTAATATTGTTAATGGCAATTTTGTAAATAAAAGCAAAGTCAAGGGCATATCAATATATTAATTAAGCTGTTGAGGGTAAAATTGGAAAAAAAAAGCCTCACATTTAAGAAACCCTACTCTCTTCTCTCTCCTCACAACCTCAAACCCTACCCTCTTTTCTCTCTTCTCTACAGCCGCCACCACCGTCGGCCGCCACCGCCGGCTCTTTTCTCTCTTCTAGCTCCGGCGCCGCCACTCCACCGTCTCCCCATCACCGTCGACGAAGCCTTGTCCACCGAACTGAAGAAGCAACATCAAGGATTCCGGAAATGTACCTCCACTACCTCCGACCACCACAGCCGCCGTCGTCACAACCGCCACCAGATCTACCGACAACGACTTGTTTCATGACCGGACCCTCTCTTCTCTCTCCTCACAGCCTCAAACCCTACCATCTCTTCTCTACCGTCAGCCGCCACCACCGTCGGCCGCCACCACCTCCGACCACCACAGCCGCCGCGAAGGTGTGTGAGCTGTTAATTTCAACTTTTTTTGATAGATCTTTACATCGATTTTTGCTTTTATGGATGATCTCATTGATTTGCTTATGAAATTTGAGCTGTTAATTTCAACTTGAGCATTGCTATTTATGAGTTTTACATCGATTTCTACATTGATGTTTATGTGTTTTGATCGATCTCTACATCGATTTTTGCTTCTATTGATGTTCTTGTTGATTTGTATCAAATTTGATGTATTATGCACAAGTGCATAATATGCACAAGTGCATTAATATGCACAAGTGCATATACATATCTGTATTTCGATTAAGTTATCCAGATTATGAGCTTTTTTCTGCAATTTCTAGATCTGTGCATATATATATGCACAAGTGCATATATAGACTTGTTGTTTATCGTTTTTTTATATATTTGTTTGTTTTTAAATTTGGATCAGATTGCAAGTTTTAGAATTGAAAACCACCAAGTAATATGTGATTTCTTGAAGTTTGGGAGTCGATGGCAAGCATCGCCGGAAAACCGTGAACTCGCCGGAATCTGCAGTTTTCGCTGGACGCCGGAATCTGCAAGTTTTCGCCGGACGCCGGAATCTGCAAGTGTTCGCCGGACGCCGGAATCTGCAAGTGTTCGCCGGACGCCGGAATCTGCAAGTGTTCGTCGGAGAATCGTCAACTCGCCGGAATCTGCAAGTGTTTGCCGGAAAACTGTGATCTCCATAAGGAAACGATTTGTGCCTTTGTTGTATTTTCCATATATGATGTAGTGCTCAAATTACCTTTGTACGCTTTTCCTTAATTCTAATTAGTTTAATTGTTATTATTAATACCATTTGGATCATGTTGAATCAATGCCTATAAAGGTGTTCTTTAGTTTTCTAGTTATTTGAGGTTTTCCCTTGAACCTAACCCTATATATATATATATAAATATGTATGTTTCGATATTATATATATATATATATATCCATTCGGCAAGTAGAACAAAAGAGAGAGAGAATCGAGAAAGAAGAAATAAGGAGAAGAAAGAAGATGATTTCAGCAGAAAATTGAGAGTTCTGTTTGATAAAAACTAAGGTATGTTTCTAATACACTTGTTGTTTATGTATAGATATGTAGAGATTAATTTTATGGTTTAGAATTAGATTTTGATGATTTTGGAAAGATATGGAAAATCTAAGTTTATATGTCTTTTCTAAATATGATATTAAGCATATTTGCACTTTTGTAGAAATTGTTATGACTTAAAAGTATAGATTTCTGGCTTAAATACGTTTTCAGTTAGTTGAGATAAGGATGAACAGTTAGTTGCGATAAAGATGAATATCGCAACAATGGGTTGCGATAAGTGTAGTATCGCAAGTAGTGGATTGCGACAAGTGTTATTGCAATTAGTGGGTTGCGATAAGTGACGAGAATGTTGGGTTATTTAGGATTCTTAGTCTTTTAAAAGTCCTATTCAATAAATTGATACATGTACAATATGTATTTGAGTATTACAGACTTTGTGAGGTTTGGTGACGGAAATCCTTACAGCTTTAAGAAGTAAAGTAAGAGTGACGCTATTACTGTCAGGTGAGTTCATTCTTATCTTACCTTTTTATAAACATATTTCAATTTATGGTAAGGTATATTTTATAATGAATGTTTCCTGAATGAGTTTTGATACGAAGCAAAAATTAGTTATCTTTAAATTAATGGTATTGCTTAATTTCATTAACGTTATTTGAAAATGATTTTATATTAAGCAATAACTTGCACGAGTACAAATAAGTGTAATGGATCCATAGGCACTAGTGTTTTGTAATCACGTGGAATAGGCGTGGCGCAAATCGTAATTCCCATGATTTGGAATAAATGTGGAATAGACCGGGCTTTTAATGGTAATTCTCGTTGGTTGAAATGAGGATTAGACCGGGCGCTGAATGGTAAATCCCATTTCGTTTTATGATGTGAAATTGTGGAATAGGCGGGGCGCTAATCGTAATTCCCGATTTCTATGGAAAGATAAGGAATAGGCCGGGCGCTGAATGGTAATTCCTACTTTCACTTCAAGAAATAGGCATGGCACTAACTGTAATTTCTTGATATGAGCGTTAATCTAGAATCCGTGGAGATTCGTAGTGAGCTCTTGAACATGATATCATGACTGACTTGGTGTCGGTCTTATTCATGGAATCGGGTTTAACCCCGTCATCGAAAGATGTTGAAACGTAAAGGGTAAACCAGGTTTGTTATGCCTTGTTTACATTGATTTTTAAAAGTATTATTTTGAAACTGAATGTTCTCACTAGGCGTTAGCCTAATCGTTTCAAATTATATTTTCTTACCAGGTACTAGCTCGGGAAAGTAAAGGGTTGTGGGATGAGTGCATTCGAGTATATACTTTTGTGGAAAGTGGAGAAGTTAGCCTTAGTGAGGAGTTTTTGGTAAATCCTAGATAACCAGTTTAATCTGATCTTAGTTGACAGGATTAGATTAATAAGTTATTTTTGAAATTGCATTGGTGTATATGAATCCTCAAGGTTAATTCTCTGTTATGTATAAAAGTTTGACAGATCTTATGTTTAACCTTATTAGAATTAAGGTTTAAATTTACCCCGATTTTTAGGGTGTTACAATATGGTATCAGAGCTTTAGTTTAAGTGAACTAGGTATGATAGTAAGATACCTAGACTTAAGCTGAGATGAATTAAGTTATGATTTGTGAGATATGGGTAGAAGTACTAAAACGGGATAGTCTTAGAGTCGACGAAAATACGCGAAATTAGTACTGTAACGATGGTAACGAGGATTCTCATGTATAATATGTTCACAATTCCAATTAGCTACTGTTATTATGAATATATTGTTACACAAGCATACTTGTTTCTAAATTGTTACAGTGACTAATGAACGGTAAAGTACGTTTCGTATGTCTGGATATGTATAACCATTTCTTATGGTTATTTCTTTATGTTATATCAGAGCAATGGTTTAAGAGACTTGGGTGTTGGTTTAGAATACCTAAGCTTAAACCGATAGCTACCTAAGTTATGATCTAATTATGATATTAAGTTTTATATTAAAATAAAGTATTTAAGTCCAATAGCAATATTAGTGAATAAGCTATTGTGAACATTATGGAGATAGAAATTTTTTATAGAATATTAATATAATATGTGCAAGAGCTTCAAAATGAGACAATGAAAGAGAAGGATGACTATATATATATTAATGACATAAGTATATCGAGTGTATTGTGCTTTTAATAAGCATGGCCTCTGAAATAAAAAGGGAAGCATTATTGCTAATTATGTGCTAAATTATTTATTTATTTTGAAAGTTTGAGAGTATAACTTAATCATGATGATCACGAAGGTGACCACGAGGTCACAAAAGAAAAGGTCAATTGCATTGTTGACAAAACAAGTATAAATACATATATTATTTAAAGGCATACATGTGACATCAAGATACGACTTGAGAAATAGGAGATGGTGGTAAAATTTCTTGTGAACTTAATATGTGAAGTCATATTATTTATGACTCGGGTAGTGAAGCTTTGAAAATGATTTCAAATAATGTTATGAGGTATAAATTCAAGACATACACGTATTTGAAACTGAATGTTCTCAATAGGCGTTAGCCTAATCGTTTCAAATTATATTTTCTTACCAGGTACTAGCTCGGGAAAGTAAAGGGTTGTGGGATTAGTGCATTCGAGTATATACTTTTGTAGAAAGTGGAGAAGTTAGCCTTAGTGAGGAGTTTTTGGTAAATCCTAGATATCCAGTTTAATCTGATCTTAGTTGACAGGATTAGATTAATAAGTAATTTTTGAAATTGCATTGGTGTATATGAATCCTCAAGGTTAATTCTTTGTTATGTAAAAAAGTTTGGCAGATCTTATGTTTAATCTTATTAGAATTAAGGTTTAAATTTACCCCGATTTTTAGGGTGTTACATTCATGGACTTGATGAACATGGTGTGTGGTCCGTTTTTGGACAAATGCGTAATAGTGTTCATAGATGATATATTAGTCTATTACAAATCTCGAGGTGAACACGAAGAGCATATTCGTTTAGTGTTAGACTTATTGCGTCGTGAGAAATTGTATGCTAAGTTCTCAAAGTGTGAATTCTGGTTGAGGGAGGTGCAGTTTCTAGGACACGTGGTGTCATGAGAGGGTATCAAAGTGGATTCGGCCAAGATTGAGGCAATTAAAGGGTAGGAACCACCAAATTCACCATCTGAAGAGAGAAGCTTCCTTGGTCTGGCAGGCTACTACCGGAAGTTCATTCAGGACTTTTTATGGATAGCTACGCCATTGACTGCATTGACGAAGAATAGCACAAAATTTGAATGGACTGGAGCACAAGATGTGGCTTTTAATAAGCTGAAAGAAAGGTTGAGCAGCGCCCCCAATCTAACTTTACCTAGTGGGGCGGAAGGCTTCGTAATCTATAGTGAGCGTCCAAGTTGAGCATAGGGTGTGTACTTATGCAGAACGAGAAGGTGATTGCATATGCGTCTCGTCAGTTTAAAGACAATGAGAGGAACTACCCCACTCATGACAAGGAGCTGGCAGCGGCGGTGTTCGCATTGAAGATTTGGAGGCATTATCTGTATGGGGTTAAGTTCCAGATTTACTCAGATCATAAGAGCCTCAGACATTTGTTCGACCAGAAGGAACTGAATATGAGACAGAGGCGGTGGATAGAGCTGCTAAGTAATTATGACTGCGAGATACTTTACCACCCAGGTAAAGCTAATGTGGTGGCCGATGCTCTGAGTCGGAAGGAAAGAAGAGAACCAACCAAGGTGGTCGCTTTTAGAGTCGAAGTTGTTCTCAATCTCTTAGAAAAGAAATGCCAAGAGGAAGCGTTAGCTGAAGAAAACCTGAAGAATGAGTGTATCGTTGGATTAGTGTCTCCTTTGGGAGTTAACGACAGTGGAGTGAAATGTTTAGGGGACCTGTGCTAGAGGAGACTCATAGATCTCGTTATTCGGTTCATCCGGGAACAACAAGATGTATCGAGACCTGCAGCAGTTTTATTGGTGGCCGGGGATGAAGAAAGACGTCGTGCACTTTGTGGAAAGGTGCCTAACGTGTTTGAAGGTTAAGGCGGAACACCAAAAACCTTTCGGAGAGTTACAACCGTTAGAGATACCAGTGTCGAAGTGGGACAATATCTCAATGGAATTCGTCACGAAGTTGCCAAGGACCCCTAAGGGTCACGATACCATTTGGGTGGTAGTGAATCGTCTGACAAAGTCAGCTCACTTTTTACCTATCAAGGAGGTCGACCCGTTGGAAAAGTTGGCGAGATTATATATCGATGAAATTGTTTCAAGGCATGGAGTGTCGCGATCTATAGTGTCCAACCGGGATAGTCGGTTCACGTCATCGTTTTGGCAGAGTTTTCAAAGGGAACTCGGTACACAACTCAAGCTCAATACCGCTTATCATCCTCAAACGAATGGGCAGAGCGAGAGAACCATCCAAACGTTGGAAGACATGCTTAGGGCATGTGTGATTGATTTTAATGGTTCGTGGGAAACTCACCTGCCCTTAGTTGAGTTTTCGTACAATAATAGTTATCATGCTAGCCTGCAAGCAGCACCCTTCGAGGCATTATACAGGCGTAAATGTAGAACACCAGTGTGTTGGACCGAGGTAGGAGAAAGGCAGCTGGTGGGACCAGAAATTATTCAGATAACGGTAGATAAAATCAATCAGATTCGAGGGGGATTAAAGGTAGCTCAGGACCGCCAGAAGATGTATGCCAACAAGAGAAGGAAACCAATAGAATTTCGAGTTGGAGACAGTGTCATGCTTAAGGTCTCTCCTTGGAAGGGCGTAGTTTGGTTCGGAAAGAAAGGAAAGTTGAGGCCTAGGTATGTCGGGCCCTTTGCCATCACCGAACGTATGGGTGAAGTGGTGTATAAGTTAGAACTACCTGAGGAACTTCAGGGAATTCACCCTACGTTTCACGTGTCTAATCTAAGGAAGTGCTTGGCAGAAGCAAGTATGGCTGTTCCATTAGAAGATATACGGGTGGATGAAAAGTTAAAATGCGTAGAGGAACCATTGGTGATAGTGGATCGTAAGGTCAGAAAGCTGAGGAACAACGAAACAGTCTTGGTAAAGGTCCAGTGGCGATACCACAAGGGCCAGGAGGCAATTTGGGAGATAGAGACGGACATCAAGTCCCAATACCCTCACTTGTTCGAAAGTGGAATTCCGGGGACGAAATTCTTTTGAGAGGAGGATGTTGTAATAATCGGCCCAAATTGCAAATTTAATAAAGTTTGGTGGTGGAAGTAAGAAAATGGAAAGTGTAGTGTTTTTATGTGAGAACTATAAATAGGAGTAAAACCCTAATAACCCTGATATCATCTCTATTATTATGTGTGCGGCTAAGGGTGCGATCAGTGTGTGCAAAGGACCTTGAGGCTTTCGGTACGAGGTTAGAATCAAAGGCATTAGTGTGTAATCTGCAATCCCCAAGAAGGTAATCCCAACTTAATCCCTAAAATTCAACTTAATCACAGACAATAAGGCGTTGTTTGCGAGAGGCAAACGTAGCAACAGTTACGGCACACTCTCTCGGATTTTCATTGCTGTCGCGTTACGTCGTTGTTTGGCCCACGAGCACTCCTTCCAACCCCTCAGCAACTTGTTTGACCGCTTCGTGATCCACTCGAAATATTTTCATACTTTAATAATTATGAGAAATATTACTATGTTTGCAAAAACTGTGGAAACTAAAAGAAAAAATAAATAAATTTGGTAACAGTTTTTTTTTCTCGCGGACCTGACCTAAAAATTGTGGATCTAGGTACAAAATTTGCAGATTGGGTCCACAGTGAGTCTCGAAAATTGTGAAGGTAATGACATTTTGATAAAAATAAGAAAAGAATGGTCAGTACACCGATTTGAGGGTGTGAAATGACCATTTGAGGGTGTGAAATGGCCATCTCTATTATTATGTAACATCCCATATTTCAACTTTGTGGTCTTAGTAGTTAAATAAGAAATTCTGGGGGTCATTTGCAAAATCTCAAAAGTTCTGGGGCTAGTTGGTGAAAAGGAAAAGCTGAATGGGTTAAAACCCTCCTAAAACCCTATTTGTTTCCTCATATGTCGGCTGGAGGAATTCAAGAGAGGAGAAGGAGCTCAAGGATTCCACCATTGAAGGTTTGGGAAGGTGTTTGAGCTAGAGATTGAAGGAATTTGCTGCTAAGGTATACATCCATCTTCATCTCTTTGATTTGTTTTGGAAATGGAGCTTAGATGTATGATTCTTATTGCTTTCTCTTCTTCTTCAAGTATTTTGAGACAAAACCCATTGGGAAGGTGAGTTGGATGAATCCCTTGTGGAGTTTGTGAACTCTTGGTGATGTTCCACCTTTCCAATGGAGGTTCATAGGTTTGGTTCTTTTTAAAAGAATTTGTGTTTCAAAAGAGTATTCATGAGGTTTTTCTTGAGGAATTGAATGATTTAAGAAGTGGGAATTGTCTCTTTAATGTATAAATAGTTTTAGAGTTCGTTTGGGGAAGTTATCAATCATTTGGAACCGGTTTTGAAAGATTTAAGTGAGTTTTCGAGCTGACCCTGTTATGCAGAACTGAGAATGTTCGTCCAGAGACTTACGCGGCTTTTCACGCGGTTTGCAAACCGCGTAGCAAACCGCGTAAGTCCCTGTTGGGAAATTTCTCGTTTTGCTTCGGTTGTCGTTCGGGCTTGGTTTCGAGGCGTGGTTTAGGGGATTGTCTTAAAACGTTATGGGGGATATTTTAAAGTATAATTGGGGGAGTCTAATACCTCCTTTGTTAACCCCAATTCAGGTGATCATTCGGTGTTTAAGTGAGCTCCGTGTAGTGTGTCGTTTAGCCGAGCATCAGGTGAGTTCCCTTATGCACAACTTTTATTTAAAATGATTTGCAAAGGTTTGTATGACTGAAATTGGTTTACTCAAGCTTTATGAACATATGTTTTCTTGGCACGAAAAGTCTTGTTTGCAAACAAAGGAGGGTTGCCCTCAAGTACGTGGATTCGCATGTTTTATTGAAATACCATTTGTGGAGTTGGGTTGCACCGTGGGGAGGGGGGGACTACCTGGTTTGTCGTACCCGGCTTTGTAGGGTGTTGCCGTACCCGACTTTGTAGGGTGTTGCCGTACCCGGCTTTGTAGGGTGTTGACGTACCCGGCTTTGTAGGGTGTTTGCCATGGTCTTCTCTCCGCTGTGCATACCATTGTTGAAAATATGATTTGATACGTTACTGTTTTTGTAAAGAAATGTGTTGCTTTAAATGAATTGTGAACGTATTTTCGGGGGAATTCACTAGACCCTATGGTCTAACCCTCGCTTTTCAAAACTAAAAACCATTTTCAGGTAAGGATCGCTTAGGTGCAACGTCAAAAGGGAAATAGAAGGTTTGAGGTGGCGATGTGAGATTAGAGACCGTCCCGATCCAGTTTTATTAGTTGAACATCTCGGTTGTATTTGTTGGTGAATCGTAAGCTTTAAGAATTTTATTAAGTATTGTGATGTAATTGGGGCCCTTATGGGCTTTTTAACTAATATTACTATGTTAAGCATATTGGGTTGTTACAAATGGTATCAGAGCCATAGTTTAAGGGATTTAGGTGACCGGATGAGCCTAAACTTAAACTGGGGAGTAGAGTGGAGCACAACTGAGATATAGGAAGCCATTAGGAAAGACCTTAATCGTAGAATGTCTTGACAATGGTAGCGAGAACCCTCATGTAAGGTAAATTCAAATAGCATCTGGCCAATGCTATTATGGATCTACAGGTGCATGGGTGTAATCAATTACTATTGTCGGGACGAGTGGTGAGAGTGGCAGTATGTAGAAGGTTCTAACCTTGTGTTTGATAGCAAAGAGTTGATGTGTCATGGAAGAGATCCTTTGTGATGAGATGTAAGTAACTTCTAGAGGAAGTGTTGTCTGGAATGCTAATGTGTTGTCTAGAAGTAAATTTTCTAAGATTCAGATGAATTAATGGTTGTATGGGGAAAGGGGGGGCAACTCTTAGTGTTAGTGGGTCCCCACCCTTAGGATCGTGGTGTCGGTCAGTTGGGGTTAGGAGCAAGAATTATGCGGGCATCTTGAAACCTCTAATTCAAGATCAAGCTAGGGAATCTAGTCTTGGATTCCTTAGTCAAGCGGTTTGGTGGCAAGGTTAATGATTGCAAAAGACCAGCGTTGTTTTTGTGGTATACATGTAAGGGTGGTCGATCCGGTGGGTTATGAAGCATTTGTGCTACAAGTTGTAGCATAAGTAAGGGAGCGGTTGTTGGTTATAGTATGGTACCAGTGAAGAGTTAAAGTGGGCGCAACGGTTGACTTAGTTAGAGTGAATAGCCTTCCTTTGCATATTGAATTCCATGCATTTTGTTGCTAAACGTATTATACGAGATTCTTTTATGTTCAAAAGCATGTACGTGCACGATATGTTTTCTGTTTTAGGAAATGAGTGACGCGTGCGAGCGTGTTTTCTTTAAGAGTAAAAGACAAACTTGTTTTCATTATACGATAAAGCTTTGAACTTAGTGATTTGCGAATTATTTCACGTTTTTCTTGTGGAGAGAATCTTTGTTACGAAAATATATTGAAAACGTTTTATTGTGAGGTTGGTTTTACAAACAAAATGAGCACTGACTCGTTATTTCCATGTAAACGAGTGTTGGAGTTAACTGACCCACTTTGGGTAAGTGATTTCGTTCTGAACTTTCTAGCCGTATTGGAAAGGGTTTCGTTGGAGATGACCGTTGTGTCGGCATCGAGTTGGATGGGCAATGTTACGAATTATCGTAAGAGTGCCTGTAAGCGATCCTTGCGATCGTTGTGTTTCACTATTCATCCTGAGTGGGGTCGTATCATGCATACTCAAACTTGTTTTATGATTTTGTGACTATTGCATTTTTTTAAAGGGTGCTAAATGATTCCAATCGTTGTGTCATTGTGCATGAAGGCTATGAACTCGCTAGGTCGGGAATGGTATTATGACTAAGGATAAGAAAGGCTTTGAGAGTGGAATTGCCAGTAGAATAAGATGTGGTCGAGTTATGACCTTAGTGTTTCCTTTAGAGGAAGTGGGTGAATACCGGGAGCCTCGGGCAGTGAACTCGGAATGTCGGTATGATGGTAGTTCGAGCTATTGCTTGGTTATATGAGAGTAGTCTTAAAGGCGGTGAAAGTTGAAATGGTTAGAGTGTCTGTTGGGGGAATAGCAGTAAGTAGCGTTACGTTGCTGGGGTGATGTTATCGGTTTTAAGTTGGAGTAGTGAGATGGTTTGATAATTAGATCTTGCGCTAAGAAAGATCTTGTATTTGTTCTATCTCAAGAGGGAACGATGGGATAAAAGTTGGTTATGATGCGTTGGACGAAGTGGATTCTGTTAGGAATTCTGGATTGTCAAGAAGGGATGGAACCATCATGTAGTCCTTGGATGTGGAGGATTTCGACTGTTTAGCATGTCTCTAGTTGGAAGTTTTGTTAGAAAGTTGGAAATTGGGAAATGAACCGTTGTGTGTGAATGAACGAGGTCGGTCGTGAATGTGTAAATGTTATGGTATAGGAACAGCTAGAGAAGGCATTAGGAGAACGGAAGATCACCAATGTGGACGTGATGCCCATTGAGGTTTTGATGATTCGCGGGTGCGTAAGGTGTTTAGCATAGCGGAGATGGATCGCGAGGAGTTGGCGAGAAACGAGAATCTGTTCAAGGAGTTAGAAGAAGTAGATTCCTTCGGGAATCCTTGTCTGCCGTGAGGTAACTGGACAATTGCAAGTCGATTGTCGATGTTGAAATCAATGACCGTTCTGTCGGATAGTTGTCAGGAGGCTGATGTTGGAGAAGTAACTCTAGTGTGGTTATCGTGTTGAGCTTTCTTGCGTGAGATGTAAGAAGTTGTTTGGAGAAAGGTGTATATCCGGCATGACACTGGACCATCTTGTGTGAGTATGTTAGGAGTGAAAGATTTTGGTAGCATAAGTGAATTTCTATGGTGCTTGATAAGCCAAATAAGAACGGGTTGATTAGTGTAATTGAAGCGAGTGTGCTTTGATTGGATGATCTTTTCATGTAGTTCGCCTAGACCCGAGAAAGACAGTCGGGAAACGATTCACTTCAAGTGGAATTGTATTATGGGCGGCGTGAAGGAAGTAGTATCCCTTATGTGTGTAAAGACATCGTGATACCTTGTTTGCAATGTAGTCGTGTGGTGCGATAATAGCGTGAGGAAGTAGTAGCACTTGGAATCGAAGGAATGTGTAGGTCATAGATGTAATGTTGGGTTGCCGTAATGTTAGGATAGTCAAAGGTGGTGAGTATGCTCGATTGAAGTGTGTGGTTTTGCAGGCAGTATACGTTGATGCTAGATTGGGATCTAGAGATTGAGTTACGATTGGTAACGAGATGAAAGGAGAACCTTTGTTCTTCTCGATCCCATTAGATTTCAGGTGAGTTTTTCATACTTCACTTGATTGTCGATCAGGATATTGTAACCGTTAAGCTGTAGTGCTTCGTCGTGAAGTTTGTAATGAAATACAATGAGCGTTGGAGTATTCCGTGGTTGTAATGAAATACAATGAGCGGGTCGGCGGTGTTGCAGAGTTAGGAACTCTTAGTAGTTCTTGGTGTTAAGTACTTTACGAGAGCTTGGCTAAAGGTCTTGACTGATAATTTTGGAGAAGCCGTTCTTTTAGACTGTAGCGATGCGTGATGGGAAGTCTGTGTAAGCATGAGAAAAGATGATGTCGGTATGACAGATCGAGTATAGACAGACTCGCAGTAAGAATATGTCGTGAGACACTGATTAGGCGGACTATAATGTAAGAACTGTTATTCGAAGGGCGTAAGAAAAGAAATCGTTGTGTACGTCATGGTTAAAAAGTTGAGGAAGCGAAATTCGCGTGACCTGCCTAAAAGCTGACTCATGTTGGCGAGTCATTCTTTTGAGGCATCTTTAAGGTATCAAGTTAGGATGGAAACAAGTGGTTGGATGTAGTGCCCTGGTTGAGAGACCTTTGGACCAGATTCAGTATTGTCGAGGAGAATGTTTCACATGAGCGTGTTGTTCAGTGTTCGATTAAGCGAGATAGTTTGATTGAGCTTGGTCACTCCTCTTCGTGGAGAGCAAGCGATTTTTGATGGTAGCTTCTATTTGGTGGAACCATTCGGTGGATTTGGCGAGGAATATAATTTGTGTATAGAATTGAATTATGGCTTAGCGATTGTGGGGAGTTTAGGACCGTTGATTTGTAACTGTTGAGGCACGTGTGATCGGTGTGACTTTGAGGAAACGCAATTGCGCCAGGCGAACGCTATTTTGGTAGGAGGGCGTTCTTCCTTTGATACGAATGTTATGTGGTGGTGAGAATGTGGTAACGATATGAGAGTGATAGTGTGTAATGTCGACGAAGGGATTGATTAGTCTCCGTTTAGAGGTTCGGGTTATTGCGGTGTTAACTCGAGTAGAGTCGTTTTCTATTAAAGAGAGTATTTTGGATGAGTAGTATGTTTGAACAAAGAGATTTGCCTAGTTAAAGTGTTGTGGCGTTTCCACAAGGGAAGTGAGGCAACATGGGAAACTGAGACCGATATGAGGGCAAGGTACCCACACCTTTTCAGTGATGAGATTCCGGGGACGGAATCCTGTTAAGGGGGAGGTGATGTAACATCCCATATTTCAACTTTGTGGTCTTAGTAGTTAAATAAGAAATTCTGGGGGTCATTTGCAAAATCTCAAAAGTTCTGGGGCTAGTTGGTGAAAAGGAAAAGTTGAATGGGATAAAACCCTCCTAAAACCCTATTTGTTTCCTCATATGTCGGTTGGAGGAATTCAAGAGAGGAGAAGGAGCTCAAGGATTCCACCATTGAAGGTTTGGGAAGGTGTTTGAGCTAGAGATTGAAGGAATTTGCTGCTAAGGTATACATCCATCTTCATCTCTTTGATTTGTTTTGGAAATGGAGCTTAGATGTATGATTCTTATTGCTTTCTCTTCTTCTTCAAGTATTTTGAGACAAACCCCATTGGGAAGGTGAGTTGGATGAATCCCTTGTGGAGTTTGTGAACTCTTGGTGATGTTCCACCTTTCCAATGGAGGTTCATAGGTTTGGTTCTTTTTAAAAGGATTTGTGTTTCAAAAGAGTATTCATGAGGTTTTGCTTGAGGAATTGAATGATTTAAGAAGTAGGAATTGTCTCTTTAATGTATAAATAGTTTTAGAGTTCGTTTGGGGAAGTTATCAATCATTTGGAACCGGTTTTGAAAGATTTAAGTGAGTTTTCGAGCTGACCCTGTTATGCAGAACTGAGAATGTTCGTCCAGAGACTTATGCGGCTTTTCACGCGGTGTGCAAACCGCGTAGCAAACCGCGTAAGTCCCTGTTGGGAAATTTCTCGTTTTGCTTCGGTTGTCGTTCGGGCTTGGTTTCGAGGCGTAGTTTAGGGGATTGTCTTAAAACGTTATGGGGGATATTTTAAAGTATAATTTGGGGAGTCTAATACCTCCTTTGTTAACCCCAATTCAGGTGATCATTCGGTGTTTAAGTGAGCTCCGTGTAGTGTGTCGTTTAGCCGAGCATCAGGTGAGTTCCCTTATGCACAACTTTTATTTAAAATGATTTGCAAAGGTTTGTATGAATGAAATTGGTTTACTCAAGCTTTATGAACATATGTTTTCTTGGCACGAAAAGTCTTGTTTGCAAACAAAGGAGGGTTGCCCTCAAGTACGTGGATTCGCATGTTTTATTGAAATACCATTTGTGGAGTTGGGTTGCACCGTGGGGAGGGGGGACTACCTGGTTTGCCGTACCCGGCTTTGTAGGGTGTTGCCGTACCCGGCTTTGTAGGGTGTTGCCGTACCCGGCTTTGTAGGGTGTTTGCCATGGTCTTCTCTCCGCTGTGCATACCATTGTTGAAAATATGATTTGATACGTTACTGTTTTTGTAAAGAAATGTTTTGCTTTAAATGAATTGTGAACGTATTTTCGGGGGAATTCACTAGACCCTATGGTCTAACCCTCGCTTTTCAAAACTAAAAACCATTTTCAGGTAAGGATCGCTTAGGTGCAACGTCAAAAGGGAAATAGAAGGTTTGAGGTGGCGATGTGAGATTAGAGACCGTCCCGATCCAGTTTTATTAGTTGAACATCTCGGTTGTATTTGTTGGTGAATCGTAAGCTTTAAGAATTTTATTAAGTATTGTGATGTAATTGGGGCCCTTATGGGCTTTTTAACTAATATTACTATGTTAAGCATATTGGGTTGTTACAAAGAGTGCGATCAGTGTGTGCAAAGGACCTTGAGGCTTTCGGTACGAGGTTAGAATCAAAGGCATTAGTGTGTAATCTGCAATCCCCAAGAAGGTAATCCCAACTTAATCCCTAAAATTCATGAGTTAATCGCTTGAAAAACTGCTTTGCTGAGTTCTATGCTTTTACCCTGATGAAATCGATTTCCTCCCAAAGAAATGAGACCTTTGGGTGACGTAAATGTTATATCTATGTTAAGAAAGGATGAGCCTATAACCCCCATCGATTTTTTAAGAAAGGATGAGCCTATCCCGAGAACCAGACTTGTCCGGAAGCGGCTGGTATCCAGGCGTTTATGTCCGGAAGTAGTATCCGGTTACATCCGGATTGGGGAACCCGGAAAGGCAGGATCTGGACACATTGTGATCCGGACGAGACTTATTTAATTGGAATTTTGGGTGTCTTCATTGAAAGTCGTTATGTGTGCCTCAATAGTTTTGGGGGTAGTCTTTTTAGAGGGGAATTCGAGTGACTTATCACTCTAGTGTGTGTGATGTGTTTTAGGTGTGCGGTTACGAGGAGTACTAACCAAGTGAGAAGGAATTTGCTGGACGCCAGGTGAGTCCTTCTACATCAAAGTTTTACCAAGTGTGTTTATTTACGCAAATACTTGCTTAAATTGCATATTTTACATAATGTTGTTAAACGTGCATAAAGGTATGAATTTAAAGGTGTGATTTCTTGGGTGTGGGCATGTGATGGCTTATGGTGTGTATAAAGGGGGTGTGTCCCATAAAGAACATTTACATATATGAATTGGTTTCATATAATTTATCAAGGGCGGGTATGTGCCCTAACACGCTGCCACGAGTGTGTGTGTGACCATAGCGTGGGCCATCAGCATGTGTCATTTGTGTGTTTATCATGATAAAGATGTGTTGTTTATAATCCCTTATAAAATGCTTTATAAACTTTGTTATTTCTAGCGTGGTCATGTAATTGAGGGAACTCACTAGACCTCATGGTCTAACCCTCACTTTCAAAACTAAAAATCTTTCAGGTAAGCAGGTAGATAAGGGTAAGTGCAAGGTGTGAGCTCGAGACCTGGCTTTGAGGAGTGTGGATTCGAAGATTTTGATAGTTGTCCGAATAGTTTTATTTTATGAAAATTTTCAGCTGTAAACCCGGTTGTTTTGTCAACCGTTGATTTTAGTATTTTGCAAGACTTGAATTTGAGGGTCGTTTGGCATCGTTTATATTATGCTTATGTTATTCCAGTGTTCTGGCTTGTCTTTGAGGTGAGTTGTTACAAGGTAATTGAAAGGCATATTCGAAACATCACATCCCACCACTCTAGCCATATTCTCGAGCTTCACATTATCAACCCCAACATCAAACATTTCATATTTTGAATATTTATTTTAAGCCCCAAGATCAAATAGAAACATCGAAAAATACGCACATTTACTTGTCATTAAAACATATCTACTTAGGGTTATGTTTTAAATTATATTTTAGAGAACATTCTTTAAAAAATATATCAAGTTTTACTAGGAGCATCTTTAGCAGAAACTTCAATATGAAAAATAAAAAGTTTTGAGTGATTTTTGCTCCAACTAATTCTCAGAAAACATAAATGTGAATTCACTAAATTTGAAGATCTTTCAAAAAATAATTACCATGATATTGATGCAGTTGTTTTTTTAATTATTTTTATACTATTAAGTAACAAGCTTTCTAAACGTTTATAAAAGAGAATTAATATTTTATAACATGTATAAAGTATTTTATAATTAATATGTTAAATTTTAAAATAAAAAATCTATTGAAATTGAATATATTTTCTTGAAGATTTTGAGTTTTGATTTTTCAAACCATATTTATAGAATGAAAAATTAAAAGAAAAAAAACTATCTAATATTATATATATATATAATATATAGATCTACTCCTTTCAAAAATTATTTCTTAATCATTCATATAATTCTTTATTTTCATTTACACTTTTATTCTCTTGCTAAAACCCAACAGCCCTTGGAAAAATCTATTGAAAAGGAATGAACCACTCCATTGATAAGATCAACGGGAATGACGGGGTTGAACCACTCCCTTCGTAAGAAGCGCGTCATGAAGATATTAGGTCCTTACTATTTTAAAACATAATTAAATAATTTTATTTGCCAATATCATTTTAGTAGATTGAATTTTTTCTTTTATACCTGTAATATGTTTCTTTTACTTATTGTAACTACATACGTATTCACGCATGATGCGACATAAAACATTTTGAATCTAAAGTTGAAAATTCAAAAGAATAATTTTGTTTCATGTTCAGTTTATTCTCCATCACACGATGACAATTTTTATGATTTTATGTGTTTTTAAATTGCATATCCAATGTATAAAATTAAATATTAATATGATCAATTTAGGGGTGAGCAAAACCCGACCGGTCCGACTAACCCGACCGACCCGACCCGAAATTGTGACAAAAAATCCGTCACCCGAATGCCCCGAGCCGATTGTTTAACCGGGTAAAGTAGGTGCGGGTTGGGTTTGGGTTTTCCCACCCGATCCGACCCGAATATCCGATTTATAAAAAAAAATATTTTATAAATTTAAAATATAAATAATATATATCTATTCTAAATTTCTAATTATTCTAATTTCTATTCTAAAGTCTAAACCTAATCGAGAAGAGAAGCCAAGAACGAACGAACGGAAGAACCCCAAAAGGCAAAAACCCAAATCGTGAAATCGCCGGCCACTGGTTCATCGCATCCACCACGCACGCATCGCCGGGCGCCGGCCACTGGTTCATCGCCGACCACCCATTGTTCGAATTTCTATCACTTTAACACTTTTGTTAGTTTACTTTGTTGTTACTCACTTACTTGTTACTTTCATACTTTGTTAGTTTATTTAAGGAATAATCTGTTGTATACTTGTATTCAATGTACATAAATGTTCCAGATTCCGGTAACCATTTAAGGTTTGATAAGATTATTCCAAATTTCTACTTTTCTAGTAACCATTTGTTTATTGTTACTTAGTTAGTTTGTTTATGTTACTTAGTTAGTTTTGTTGGGAAAATTGGCCTCAGCGTTTCCCAACAACCCAAGCAATGAACAAATATAGAGAAAAGAATAACAAATAATAAACAATTATAGAGGGGAAAAAAGGAACACAAGAACTTACGTGGAAACTCCAAAACCGGAGAAAAACCACGGGCCTCCAGAGAGAAAATCCACTATGTGATAAATTGTTACAATCACACACCTTGATCTCTCAAGCCTCACCCAATAATACCCACACTCTCAAAGATTTAACTCACACCTTTCTACTCTCTAAAACAAGAGAACAAGAAAGAAAGAATAAAATACGTAAGTGTATTTTATTGGGATGATTTTAAACCTAAGCCTTGGACCCCTTTTTATAGGCTTGGAATCTCTCTCACCTTTCATTGCTCCACCTATGTGGGACAATCCTTTTATTTTATTTTAGCCAAAACAATTCTCAACAAACTCCACCTTGGCTAAAAAAACTTCGCTGCAACAACGACAACCATTGTCTAACCCGACAATCATAATTCTCAGATCAGAGAACTATCATACTCCACCATAAAAGAGTATCACCACTTAGAATAATTCATTCTAAGAATTTTTACCTCGGCACATGTCGAAAAACTTGCTGAAAATTTTATGGTGCAACTTCCTTGTTTGGTTTACCCGGAAGTTCATCAGCCATCGACATAATCCCCACCACACACCTTGCATCCATGCCAAACCAATGCACATGTGTAAATACGTGGAACCGCTAACCTAAACACATCATTTTCCATGGTAAAGCGGACATACCATGAGGATGTATTCTCCCATATCTCAGCAAAAATCATCGTCTCCCATGAGAATGGAGACATTGTTAGCATCTGAATTGGAGTCTTTCGCCGAACCCACTCCACCTGGACATTTGCTTTTGACATGCCCAGACTGTCCACACTTCCAGCATATCAGATTCTTCCCGGAGTTCTTCTTCTTCTCTTGCCTTGTCACCAAAACCGTACCTTCTGATGAAGTCATATTGCTACCTTCCAGTCTTTTCTCCTCTGATAGGAGTTTGCTAGTAACGTCCGCAAACTTCAGGGTCTCTTTCCCATACATCAGAATAGGTTTCATATGCTCATAGGAAGATGACAAAGATAATATGAGCCTCAATGCTTTATCTTCATCTTCTACCTCAACTCCGATGGCCTCCAGTTCTGAAACGATATTGTTAAGAACACTAAGATGATCTGAAATATTTGTACCTCCATCCATACGTAGAGTATGAAATTGTTCCTTCAGATACAATCGATTTGAGATGCTTTTGCCCTGGTACAACTGCTCAAGCTTCTCCCAAAGCTCCTTGGCCGTTGATAACCCATGCACGTTTGCAAGAACATTCTTTGCTAGACACAGACGAATAGTACTTGCCGCTCTCAAATCCAAATCATCCCATTCTTCCTCGCTTTTACTGGTACCGCTTGATTCACCGCTGGAAACTGGTTTTCCCCTCAATGCCTTATGCAACCCGGATTGTATCAACACATCCTTGACTTGAACTTGCCATAAGCCAAAGTTGATCCTTCCGTCGTACTTCTCTACATCGAACCTCATTGCACTTGAAAACTTTGACATCGTATCAACGCCTCAAAAACAATATTGTATACTAAAAAGTGTTTGTAGCCTATGAGTAGCACACTCAAGAAAGTTTTCTATTATGCACGTACTCCCGCCACACACAATTCTATCATATACAAAGTAACCAAGAGAAATTCTTTTCTGATGTGGAAGGTCAGACAAAACCGCGACCACAGAGCATACTAAGAACCCTCTAACCCGAGACCTCCTCCAATACGACCAAGAGAAATTCTTTTCTGATGTGGAAGGTCAGACAAAACCGCAACCACAGAGCATACTAAGAACCCTCTAACCGAGACCTCCTCCAACCCGGAGCTCTGATACCACTTGTTGGGAAAATTGGCCTCAGCGTTTCCCAACAACCCAAGCAATGAACAAATATAGAGAAAAGAAGAACAAATAATAAACAATTATAGAGGGAAAAAAGGGAACACAAGAACTTACGTGGAAACTCCAAAACCGGAGAAAAACCACGGGCCTCCAGAGAGAAAATTCACTATGTGATAAATTGTTACAATCACACACCTTGATCTCTCAAGCCTCACCCAATAATACCCACACTCTCAAAGATTTAACTCACACATTTCTACTCTCTAAAACAAAAGAACAAGAAAGAAAGAATAAAATACTTAAGTGTATTTTATTGAGATGATTTTAAACCTAAGCCTTGGACCCCTTTTTATAGGCTTGGAATCTCTCTCACCTTTCATTGCTCCACCTATGTGGGACAATCCTTTTATTTTATTTTAGCCAAAACAATTCTCAACAAGTTTGTTTATGTTAATTTGTTACTTTGTTTATTGTTACTTAGTTAGTTTGTTTATGTTAATTTGTTTATTGTTACTTAGTTAGTATGTTTATGTTACTTAGTTAGTTTGTTTATTGTTACTTAGTTAGTTTGTTTATGTTAATTTGTTTATTGTTACTTAGTTAGTATGTTTATGTTACTTAGTTAGTTTTTTTATGTTAATTTATTTATTGTTACTTAGTATGTTTATGTTACTTAGTTAGTTTGTTTATTGTTACTTAGTTAGTGTGTTTATGTTAATTTGTTTATTGTTACTTAGTTAGTATGTTTATGTTACTTAGTTAGTTTTTTTATGTTAATTTATTTATTGTTACTTAGTATGTTTATGTTACTTAGTTAGTTTGTTTATTGTTACTTAGTTAGTGTGTTTATGTTAATTTGTTTATTGTTACTTAGTTAGTTTGTTTATGTTAATTTGTTTATTGTTACTTAGTATGTTTATGTTACTTAGTTAGTTTGTTTATTGTTACTTAGTTAGTGTGTTTATGTTAATTTGTTTATTGTTATTTAGTTAGTTTGTTTATGTTAATTTGTTTATTGTTACTTAGTTAGTTTGTTTATTGTTACTTAGTTAGTGTGTTTATGTTAATTTGTTTATTGTTACTTAGTTAGTATGTTTATGTTACTTAGTTAGTTTGTTTATGTTACCTAGTTAGTGTGTTTATGTTAATTTGTTTATTGTTACTTAGTTAGTATGTTTATGTTACTTAGTTAGTTTGTTTATGTTACTTAGTTAGTTTGTTTATTGTTACTTAGTTAGTTTGTTTATTGTTACTTAGTTAGTGTGTTTATGTTAATTTGTTTATTGTTACTTAGTTAGTATGTTTATGTTACTTAGTTAGTTTGTTTATGTTAATTTGTTTATTGTTACTTAGTATGTTTATGTTACTTAGTTAGTTTGTTTATTGTTACTTAGTTAGTGTGTTTATGTTAATTTGTTTATTGTTACTTAGTTAGTTTGTTTATGTTAATTTGTTTATTGTTACTTAGTATGTTTATGTTACTTAGTTAGTTTGTTTATTGTTACTTAGTTAGTGTGTTTATGTTAATTTGTTTATTGTTATTTAGTTAGTTTGTTTATGTTAATTTGTTTATTGTTACTTAGTTAGTTTGTTTATTGTTACTTAGTTAGTGTGTTTATGTTAATTTGTTTATTGTTACTTAGTTAGTATGTTTATGTTACTTAGTTAGTTTGTTTATGTTACTTAGTTAGTGTGTTTATGTTAATTTGTTTATTGTTACTTAGTTAGTATGTTTATGTTACTTAGTTAGTTTGTTTATGTTACTTTGTTAGTTTGTTTATGTTAATTTGGAACTTATGGAAATATTCTAATAATTGATTTGGTATTTGGTGTTTATTTATTTAATAGATTTGTAATGTCTCAATTCGAAGTCAATAGTAGTGCACCGCCACCACCACCGGAAACAAAAAAACGTAAAGCGGCGGAAAAAAAGTCAATTTATTGGGAGCACTTTGAAGAAGTTTTAGATGACCAAGGTAATACCATAAAAGCAAAGTGCAAGTATTGTGCAAAAATATACGCCGCCGACCCTAAAAAGCACGGGACTTCCTCCCTAAAAAACCATGCCCTTTCATGCCTTAAAAACCCTCAGGCAAAAGAGACTAGACAGTCAATGTTAGCATTTGCCTCAAATTCTGAAAACGAAAGTGTGTTGACTAATTGGGTCTTTAATCAAGAGAGGGTTAGAAAAACAACCGCTAAGATGATCATAATAGATGAACTACCTTTCAAGTTTGTAGATGGTGGAGGGTGGAAACAATGGGTTCAAGAATGAAAGAACTTCGAGTTCTCATCGCCCTCTTCTAACCACTTGATCTTCGCTTTTTGGGATGCAATTTCTACTTTCTTCTTTTCCGCCTCCAACCAATTCTTCTGCGTCTCTACCCAACTTTTGCTCTCATCTTCACTAATGATTCTCGTCCCGGCTTCTCTCTCCAGCTTCAATACCTCTTCTTTATTTTTCTCCAAAACGCCATTTGTAATTACCATGTACGCATCGTCAATTACAAACCCTTTTAGAATTTAATTAATGCTTTAACTTCATATTTCGTTTCACTTAAAACTATTTTATATAAATGCTAATTTGATTAATAATATATATCATATAGAATGTATTTTTCTTTTAATTACCGATTAAATAGATTGCGAGTAATAAAACAATATTAGTAACATACTTTATTATTAAAATTACCGATATTTCTGTAAATTGATTAATTTATTAAAGTAAAACTTCAATTCAAATCAATTAGATTTATGTTTATTAAATTAAATGAACTCATTCTAAAATAGAAAATATCATGTGGCATTAGAATGACCCACACTATATAAATCTATGTGTTGGTTTTATAGGTGTCTTTGAATGATTATGCCAAATGAATTTTTGTTATATATATTGAAAAGTTGAAATAAACTTATTAAACATCAAGGTTTACAATAAAAGTGTGAAGAAATGGAAAGAAAAATGAAACCAAACCAAAACCGAAATCCTAAAAAGAGAAAAAAAAACGAATAAAACCAACCTAATTAGAAGTATTCAAACAAATTTTGGTTATATATATATATATATATACTCATTAACCTTACTAATTATATATTCACAAGCATTCAAATTAAATTATTAGTTTTGACATTTTCAATATCATTATTTTACCTAAAAATATTCGGATACAAGGAGCGGAGCTATGGATTTTGTCAAAAGTTGATGGTGGTTTGCAACGGATATATAGATATATCTCCATAAGTAATCATTGACTCATGTCTTCTTCTATACTTCCAATTCCTACAATTAATATTTTTGGAAGGAATTCCTACGATTAATTATTCACTCACAAACATCCTTTTCCATCAATATTAGTTTAACACACTTTCAATAAATCCAAAAAAAAATCTTCGTATAATATAGTTAATAAATATATATACAACAAAAACAATTTAAATACAACTCAAATACTCAGGGGTGAAAAAATAATTATGTTGAACATAAATGGGCTCAAAGTATACTACTTTTAACTTAAACTTTAGAGCATCTCCAATAACTATGCTAAAGTTTTTTTAAATAGAGTAATAAAACTCAAAATCTCTATAAAAACTTTGCATCAAACTCCAACAGTTATGCTATTTTAGCAATTCTAAGTAATAATTATCTTATTTAAGACATTGTTTGGTAAAAAAAACTAGCTTATAAGCTAGCTTTTTTTGGTGTACATGTTTGGATGACCATAAGCTAGCTTTTTGAAACGCTACTTGGAGTAACGTTTCAGTAACTTTTTGTGAATATTCCAATATTGCTCTTTATTATTATTTACTAACTATTATTATTAATAAATATTAATTTTTTAAATTTAATTATAATTAATTAATAAATATTAACTGAAAATTATTAAATTAAATTTTAATTATACATTGATAATAAATTTTAATTATTTAGAATTATTGTTAATCATATAAATTATTTTTATTTATTTTTTAACATTAATGAGTATATTTTAATTATCAATTACTATTATTTTTTAATTATTATTTGATTAGTTTTTCATATTGTATGTAACGATTATTTAAAATCATAAGTTAATATTTTTTTTTTCTAAAACTTGTTTTAACAAATTCAAAATTTATAGTATATATGTAATAAGTTTAAACTTCTTTTAATTAACGTATTATATCATTTAATTTTTCTTTATTACAATGGTTGTATTAATTAACATATTATATTGTTATAAATTTATTTTAATTACATAATTAAATTTGTAATTGATAATTATTTGAATATGCCATTTTTCGTCATTTTACATGTTTATAAACTACTTTTGCCAAACGTGACTTTTTCATCAGTCAGCTAGCTTATCAGTCAACAGCTAGCTTATCAGCTAGTTTGCCAAACATAGCCTAAATATTCAATCTATTTAATTATATTATTAAAAATATTTAATATATGAATAGTTGGAAGAAAAAAAGTGTAACAACCCAAACCAATCAAACACGCCAAAAAACCACTACTTTAAATATAAACGCCAAAATGGCCCAACATAAGTTACACATTCGAGATTACAAAACTAAGGTTTGCGGAAATAACCCTAATTACAGCTGAGAAATGTATCTAAAATATTAAAAAGGAAGTCTTCTTGTTCCACTAGATGCAAGCTCCAACTCACATCTTGCCCTTGCCCTTACTCGAAGCCTCGACTACCTGCTTGCCTAAAAAGGGGTTTTACATTTTGAAAAGCGAGGGTTAGACCACGAGGTCTAGTGAGATCCCTCAAGATATCAATATCACACCACACATGTCCAATAAAAGAGTTTATAAGGAATTATGAACAGTTACGCCCTTATCAGTTTAAACAAACACACGCATGCTGATGATCCACACTTTGGTCACGAACACACTTGTGACAACGTGTTAAGGCACACAACTGCCCTTAGTAGTTATATGAAACATGTTCATATATTTTGTATGGGACACACTCCTCATATGGCATCATAATAAACCACCCCTAGTCCCGACCAAGGTTCTAAAAAACGTACCATGGCGCGCCATGGCGTCGAGGCGTGCACTGGCCGTTACGTTTTACCCAACGTCGTCGATTTATGGCGTCGATATCGTTATGGCGCGCCATGGCGCGTTATGGCGCGTTATGGCATTATATACCTGTTATGGCGTTATAAGGTTTGGGGGTCGAATTGTAATTTTAAAAACTTAGTTTAGGGGGGAAATTGTAATTTTTGAAACTAATTTTAAACGATAAAAAGTGTACAACTTGAAAAGTCAAAACCTAAATTAATTCCTCATTCATATTTGTTTCTCTGTTACGACTACGGACGAAACCAAATACGAAATACAAGTATACAACAAATTCTTGTGTTGTTCTTCGTTCGATTCCAAAATACAACAGATTTCTTGCTCTTCTCCGTTCTTCATTTGAGTTATTCGACAACAATTTCGTGTTCCACAGTTCCACTTCGATCGAGTTCGTCGACAGCAGCCAGCAGGTTTCATTCTTCGACAGCAGGTTTCTTCGTTCTTCTTCGAGTTCAAGCCTTCAAGGTTCTTCGTTTTTCTTGCTTCGAGGTATTTCATACATTCACGTATCGTTTTTTACTTTTTCTTTAGTTCTGAACTTTTGATTTCTTGAAGTTATAATTTAGGGAAAAATGGAGAATGTATGTTTTACTTGAGTGTTAGATTGACTTTTGATGTCATTGCGTTATAACATGAAGTTATAACAATTTCTTTTTCTGTGATCTATCGTAACAATTTCATTTCCCAGTATGTAAGAATACTTGCAATTTCTTTCGTTGACAACTAGCTCTTCGGGATGTGAAAGAAATTGGAGCGCCTTTGAGGGGGTAAGTATTTTGATGTTTTAATATATAATTATATATTAATGATAGTTATTAACAATTTAATATGTGCACGTATCAACAAAAGATAATTTTATATTTAACTTTTTTTGTTGTTCAACTTTAGATACATACAAAGAAGAGGAACCGACTTGATAGTCAAAGATTGAATGATCTTGTCTTTGTTCAATTTAATGCCAAACTCATCAACAAATGGACAAGAGTCAAGAATCAAAATATGGATGTGTTACGTTCTGTTGATGCTAGTAAAGCACAATCATGGATTGTTACTATTAGTGATGAGGAGGAGGAGGAGGAAATGGAAGAAGGCGGTAGTTTGGAGGCTAGAGACCTTCATGAGGATGATTTTGAGTCGGATGAAGAACCACAAGTTGAAGGCGGCGAAGAATTTGAATTCAACTCCGATGACGAAACACTTTTTGATATAATTGATGACGATAATTGATAACATGGATGGATTGTTTGTTTAGACCTTAGATTATACATCCACTTTTGGATATAATTGATGACGATAACATAGAAGTATATAAACCATGGGTAGATCGTTCTTTTTGGTATGATCTTGATATCATTTTTGTAAACTTTGTATATTTGATATCAAATTGTCAATCCATGGTTCTTTTGTTTTTTATATGAATTTAAAGCGTTAAACTTAATCATTATTATAATTTATATATATATATATATATATATATATATGTATATAATTATATATATATATTTTTTTTTTGCCGCCATGGAAAACGCCATGGCCTCGCCGTAACTTGCAAGGCTTGAGGCTTGACCTCGCCGCCACGCCACGCCGCACGCCATTTAAAACCTTGGTCCCGACCCATGCATACCACAGTATAAATAACACACCTTCAACTTGCATAATTTAAACCACATGAAAACATGCAATACAATATAAAATGTACGAGCAATAAAAGCAAGTATCGACAAAACTTCGGTTTAGAAAGACTCACCTGATGTCCACGCTAAGCTCATTTCTCGCTTGACTCACTACTCTTAGACCGCACACCTGGATTTCCACCCAACACGGAAGTGATAAGTCATCCTAACATCTCACACCGAAAGTCTCTCCTACATCCGAGATTCTCTAACAATACCCTGGCAACACACAGACCCGGGCACAGGCAAATATCCGGATTCCAGATATCGCCTTCCGGGCCCTTCCGGATTCCTGTCCCCTTTTCGGTACCCACTTCTGGATCTCTTCCGGATTCCTAAAGTATCCGGTAAACTCCCGGATTCCGGGTCCGACTGTCCGGATACACGCTCTTTCCGGGTTTCTCAGTTCCGGGTGAAAACCCGAGTTCCACACAATTCCGGTAGACAACCTAATTATCTACTGGGCGATTTCGGGGGAGAAACGGAGAGTTCAACCCGAGATTCCCATCTCCCAAATGGTTCGAGTTTATCTACTCGTTGGTTTAATCCAACCCTAGCACACCCCAAATTTAAGCATTCAATAAACCCATTTCAATTTATAGGTTTTGCTCAGATTATCACGCAAACCCCACACTAGACTTTACCAGAAGGAAACATCTTTCAATCCAAGAAACATACATTTTTCGATAGAGAGGAGGATTACCTCAAAGGAGAGAACACACCACGCACACTTGATGATCTTGAATGCTTCAGCTTCTTGATGATTCTTGCAAAAGGTTCCCAATAGGTTTTTTTTTCTCTAGCCGCCTCCAAATACGCTGTAAGATGAGAAATGAGGGATTTTAGGGTTTTAAACCTCCTTTTCCCTTTCTTCAAAAAAACTAACCCCCTTTTCCCTTATTTGCACAAAGGTCCTCCAAGTCTCATCTTCCACGCTTAAGCCACCCTCTCTTCACTTTATTCTTCCCACTAATCACACCATTTCATTATTTATTTCAAAAAGAATCCAGTTATTACAAAAAGTTACTTTTTAGATGTACTAATTAGTTATGTGGGGAAACCATCAATTTAGGGATTTTTACAATCTCTCTCCTCTTTTCTTTATTTTAGCATACAAGATAACATAGTTGTTGAAGCAATAAAAATACTAAAATCTCACTTTTTTCTATTTTAAAATAGCTGTTAAAGATGCTCTTATGAATATATTTATATTATCAAGGTGATAAATCAATTTGTGCATAAAAGATATTAATAATAAAAAAAGTGCAAAATGATGATGAATGTTAAAAGACAAAGTATGACAACCAAAATGTAATATTTTAAGAAAAATGTGACATAATAGTATTCCACTATTCCTAATAATGTATACGTGGATACAAGAAATTAGAGATGTTTTTTAGTTTTTATCAATGTTCTAAAAAACTCGCCACACAGTCGTCATGGCACTAAGGCTTGTGTGTCACGCCACGTTAAGCTCATGGCACGCCATGGCCTAATGCACAATTATCGTAATGATATATTTGATTTTTCTTTACGTTTTTAATGTCTTATTTGCATGTTTTTGATATATAACCTAATTTAACTTACTTATTACTATTGACTCATTGAGTAACACTACAAAACATACGTTTTTATATATGTAATATTATATATGAATTAGAAATTTAACGCCATAAGTCACGCCTTGAAAACGCCATGGCTTCGCCGTGGCTTCTAAGGCTTGAGGCTTAGCCTCGCCGCCACGTCACGCCACGCCTCACACCATTTAGAACGTTGGTTTTTATGCATACGTGCATGTTACAAATTACGTGTATGTACATGTGTATACCATTCAGATGAACGGTTATCAGGGTGTTCTTCAGTTTTTCAATAATGATAATAAATTAAAAACAAGTCATAAATGGGTTACAAATAGGTTGTAAATGGGTTGAAAGCAGGTTGTAAATGGGTTGAAATCAGGTTGGAAACATGTCGAAATTTTCAACTCAACCCAACCCATTTATTAATTGGGTTAGACGGGTTGACCCATTTAACTTAAATGAGTTGAAAATCTCAACCCAACCAGCTACTATTGGGTTGGGTTCGGGTTGGGTTGGCGGGTTGTGTCACTTTTTGCCACCCCTATATGTGGATGATCTAATAAGAATGTTAACTATTTAAGAGAATACAAAAACGGTCAAATCACGTGCAAAATCACGTGATTTTACATTAACGGTAAAAAAAAAAGATGTGTAGGCGACTTTGGCCATGTCTTAGATCGGGAGGCAAAGTCGTGTGAATCATATCTGATTTAGTATGTGGTCGATCACTACTACAAGATAAAACATTCATTCACAGTTGTTTTGGGCTTTCATACACGGTTTTGCAACCGTGTACAAAAGTCAACTTCATACACAGTTTGTAAATCGTGTAAAAAATGCTCAAAACCATGGATGAAAGTATGTATCTTTTACGGTTTTTAGATGAAACTGTGTATAAATGTGCATAATCTTAAACGGTTTTTATTAGAACCGTGTACAAATGTCGAGATTCAGACATGGTTTTATATGAAACTGTTTACAAATGTATATAATCTTAAATTTTTTTATCATATATGAATATATATGATTTATAAAAAAAAAAGTTGTATAATTCATAGATAGTTTTTGAACTCCTGCAGCTTTTGCCTATAAAGAATGACCGACCATAGCCTACTAAAACCTTTTAACCTACCAAATGCATAGCCAAGTAAAATATTATAGAACACGAATTTGAATCATGTAACAACGTAAACCAACTAAGCAAACATTAAACTGAAATGAAGAATCTTTAATAGTCTCTGAAATTAAACGCGATAGGTATGTTTTCCTATTTCTCGTTTCCTCTCCTTTGGTATCCATTCAACTGAGTACTCTGAGAACCCTCGCCTTACAAACCTGTATCCAAACTTCGTAATATTATTATTCACTACTCAACAACATTCACAATGTTGAATATTTAAGTAAAAACCTACCAATTTGCTATACGTGTTGCATTTTCTACAAGAAAACCCTTTGCAGTCCTATCGAAGATGTTTTTTTCCCAATATAATATGCAAACACATAACCAACTCTTCCATTAAGAGGAAGTCCCTCTCCCTCCAAATAGATACACATATGATAGATAAAGAGAAGGATAATCACGTAGAAAGGATAAATGACAAAGATAAAAAAAACTCAATTATGTTTAACATTATTTGTTTATTAACATGATCGGTTGTTTTAAACATCACAATTATCTATAATATGGAACAATAGGCTTATGTACCAAAATTTGAGTCATATGTTAACTACAAACACGAAACAACAAATAACCTTGCCCCGAGATAGATAATATTGTTACATTTTGTTTTAAGGTGTCTGTAAATGCAAATAATCAAACTACAAGCTCTTGTAAAATGGAAAGGAGATAATGCTAACTTAAACCCAAATTAAAGAGTTTAACCAAAGTCAAACAAGGGATAAGTTAGTGATCCCAAAGAATCCCTAACTTGAACACTCAAGGGTGTTTTTAGTCATGTATAAGACAAATTTCCCAAAACATATAAATATGATGATTCTAAATATGCATCCAACACAAAATAAAGAGATAGAGTTAGAAGACAACACCAAGATTTACGCGGAAACCCAAATCGGGAGAAAACCATGGGTGGAGGAGACCACCGAGAGAAATCCACTAGTGAAAGATGAAGATTACAAAGCTCTTGAAGGAGTAGAATCACAACTATGGTGAGTGTGTGTATTTGGAGATAGAAATGATAAAATGGGTGATATCTAAACATGTTCTTCACCTGGGTTTTATACCCAAAGCTCTAGCTATTTTGGGGAAGCACTCAAATGAGATCAATGAAGTGTAAATTTGAAGAACCAATTTTGGTGAAAGTTGTAGTTGTCAAAGATGAGTCTTCTAAGCATGTATAATTAGATTTTCGTGGCCCAAGGAGAGGATATCAAAAGGGACACAATCCCTTAAAATAGGGAAAAGCAAATCTGATGAAAAAATCACTTTTTGGGAGATGTGAACAGTGCTCGCGGCCGTGCTCTTTAACCCTCGCGCCCGCGAGCAGATCTTCTGCCTCCAAACTGCATGTTTGGCGCGGCCGTGAGCAAATAGGTGTGTGCCCGCAAGCAGACCAAAACTTGAGGCATTTTTAACAATCTCCACCTTGACTCAAATTCCACTTCCAAATAACATAACCCAAAAAATCTTCCAGTAACAAAGCTCCACAAATCATAAACCATCATCACTAGCAAAGGTATTGACTTCTCCGAAAAAGATCATCAAAAACTAGTCTCCTCCACAGTAGCCCCTCATGGGCTAATTCAAACCACGAACACCGACCAAGATCGAAAATAAATCGAACTTAGCCGTAGGAAGAACCTTCGTCATCATATATGCCGGATTGTCATGAGTGCAAATTTTATTCACCTTGAAGTCGCCTATAGCAATAACTTCATGCACAAAATGATAACGCACATCAATGTGCTTTGTGCGCTCATGGAACATTTGGTATTTCGCTAAGAAGATTGCGCTTTGATTATCAAAATAGACCGAGTCCACAACCAAAGAATTGCTAAGCTCACCAAATAAGCCTTTGAGCCACATCGTTTCTTTAAACGCTTCCGTTATGGCCATATACTCCACTTCGGTATTAGACAAAGCAACCGTAGGTTGCAAAACGGCCTTCCAACTAAGCGCACACGAGCCAATAGTAAACACATAGCCCGTAAGAGAACGACGTTCATCCAAGTCTTTCCCATTGTTCGAGTCAACGTACCCAACGACACCATCTTTAGATGTTCCATAATGCAAAAAAACATCTATAGTACCGGATAAGTATCTAAATATCCATTTCACCGCCTTCCAATGCTCCTTTCTCGGGTTGGCCATAAAACGGCTTACCATGCTCACGACATAGGCCAAATCGGGTCATGTACATATCATTGCATACATCAATGATCCCACATCACTTGAATAAGGAACGCATGAAATCTACGCTTTCTCGGAGTTTGAAATGGGACATAATCTTCAAGATAGCTTGAAATGTGGAGCTAACGGAGTAGACACCGCCTTGGCACCAATCATGTTGAATCTCTTTAACACCTTCTCAATGTAGCCTCTTTGACTTAAAACCAAAGTGCCCGCCTTTCGATCTCTAATGATCTCCATTCCGAGAATCTTCCGTACATGCCCCAAATCCTTCATTTCAAACTCTTCATTCAATTGATCTCTAACAACTTGGATTTCTTCTTTGCTATTGGCCGCTATAAGCATATCATCGACATATAAAAGAAGATACCCCATCGATTGATCTAAACCTCTCCTTATGTAGACGCAACTGTCATACAAACAACGAGAAAAACCATGTGAGATCATAAAAGAATCAAATTTCTTATATCATTGCCTTGGTGATTGCTTCAGACCATATAATGACTTCTTTAAGTGGCACACCATGTCTTCCTTTCCAACGGTGACAAACCCTTCGGGTTGGTCCATAAAGATGTCTTCTTCCAACTCTCCATACAAAAACGATGTTTTGACATCTAGTTGCTCAAGCTCCAAATCTTCTAAAGCGACGATGCCTAACAAGACACGAATAGAAGTATGCTTGACAACGGGAGAGAAAACATCTGTGAAATCTTTGGCCACAAGTCTTTCCTTGAAAAGAGAGTCTTCAACATCTGGTATCCCATACTTCTTCTTATATACCAGCTTACAGCGAACGGGTTTCTTTCCAACGGCAAGAGGAACGAGCTCCCAAGTACCATTCTTTTGTAGAGACTCCATCTCGTCATTCATAGCCACAATCCATTTCTCTGAATCCGGAGAAACAATAGCCTCGTCATAAGTAGAAGGTTCCTCAACCGAATCGATCTCCGAGGCGGCACTTAAAGCATACGCCATAAAATCCTCTTCCGCATACCATCTAGGAGGTACAATAGCTCTCCGACTTCGGTCTCGCATTCTGATGGTTCCAATGATGGTGCATTAGATTAGGAATCACCTTCATTGTCACCATAAGAAATTGAGATTGATGGTTGATCGGAAACTTATGGATGAGATGGAGTAGATGCACTATTGGTGCGAATGGGAATCTCCACCTCCACTCAAGATAGCCTAGTTTGCTTTTCTTTCGAAATACCCTTCTCTTGAGAAATAGGATCGGATGGCTTGTCGAGCATTGATTCTTCATCAGATGTTACATCTCTACTAATCATGGTCTTCCGGGTCTCCAGACACCATTAACGAAAACCTTTGACTCCATCTTGAAACCCAAGAAACATGCACTTCACAGCACGTGGGTCAAGCTTTCCGTTATCAACTTTGGCATAAGCGGGACAACCACATATCTTCAATATAGAATAATCCGCGGGTTTGCCGGACCATACCTTAATAAATGTCTTCTTGTCAATGGCAAAAGCTGGAGAGCGATTAATGATGTAGCAAGCATATGAAGCGGCTTCGGCCCAAAAAGTCTTTGTCATTTCGGAATTAGACAACATGCAATGAACCTTCTCCATAATTGTACGGTTCATGCGTTCGGCCACACCGTTTTGTTGAGGAGTATGAACCACCGTATGGTGTCTAGTAATGCCATGAGCTCGACAATAAGCATTAAACTCCTCTGAGCAAAAATCCAACCCGTTATCAGTGCGGAGGTACTTGACTTGCTTGCCGGTTTGCTTTTCAATCATAACTTTCCAATCACGGAAAGAAGCAAACACATCGCTCTTATTCTTCAAGAAAAACGCCCAAACCTTGACGAAAAATGGTTAATAATAGTCAACATGTACAAGCACCACCGTGCGTTTGTACCTTTGTCGGTCCCCAAAGATCCGAATGCACATAGTCGAGAATACCCTTGGTTGAATGAGTGGCACATGGAAATGAAACTTTCTTTTGCTTCCCGAAAACACAATGTTCACAAAAGGGAAGTTTATCGATACTTTGACCGCATAACAAGTTTCGTTTGCTCAACTCTGCCATATCGTTTTCGCTCATATGGCCCAACCTCATGTGCCACAACCTCGACTTGTCGGAAAAGAATAATGATGATGATGCTACCTCGGAATCGCCAAGAATGGCAGTGCCCTCCATAACATAAAGATCGGCATCCTTTCGTTTGCCTCTCATGAACACAAGAGAACCTCTTGTAACTTTGAGAACTCCACCTTCACCAGAAAAACGATAGCCCTTTAGATCAAGAGAGCAAAGAGATAACAAGTTCCTCTTTAAATTAAGAACATGTTTGACATTGCCCAAAGTACGGATAACGCCATCGAATATTTTGATCTGAATGTTGCCTTGACCCGCAACCTTGCATAACGCTCCATTATCAACTCGAATCGAACACGTACAAAGACCGTATGAGTAGAACCAATCATGGTTAGGGCACATATGATAAGTGCAACCAGAATCAAGAATCCAATCGAATGAAGACATATTGTCCTCATCCAAGATCACCATAAGGTCACACGCAAGATCTTCAACCACTTCGGCTTCACCGGAATCATTTGGCTTTCTTTTGACATTAGTTTTGTTCTTGTTTTGAATATTGAAGCAATCATCAATCACGTGACCCTTCTTTTTGCAATAGTTGCAAAACTTGCCTTTATCTTTGGCTTTTGATTTTGACCGGTGACGTGTCGGGCTCTTAAAGCTTTTATCATAAGATCTCCCACGAGCACTAAGACCTTCGACCTTAGAATATCCGACCACCATTATCTCCTTCATCGTTTCCTTGGAACTCAATGAATTAAGAACATCATTAATACAAGAACATCATGGCTATAGAGAATAGTCTCCCTGAAATTAGCATAAGAGTTAGGCAAAGAGCATAATAAGAACAAGCCCAAGTCCTCCTCATCATACTTAACATCCATGTTCTCTAAGTCACAAATAATTTCCTTGAACTTAGAGACATGCTCGGTTACGGAACCGCCTTCATTAAGCTTGTGAGTGAACAAACGTTGCTTCAAGTGAAACTTGTTAGGAAGGATCTTTGTCAACAACAATTGCTCCAACTTATCCCATAGAGTCGCGGTTGTTTTTTCTATCAAAACATCTTGCAAAATATCATTAGATATATGTAAACGAATTTGAGAAGATGCCTTTAAATCTTTCAATTGTTTTTCGAGTAGAGTCCAAGTAGAAGGCATTTGTTCAAAACCTTTCAAGATTTGATGCAAATCCATTTGAATAAAAATATCTTTCATCTTCACTTGCCACAAAAAAAATCTAGTGTTTCTATCTAATAATGGAATATCATATCTCATAGATGCCATAATCACCACAAAATAACGAGAACCCAAAATAAAGTCTTCTAACACCAAAATACCCAAAGATGCTCTGATACCAATTGTTGTAAAACGGAAAGGAGATAATGCTAACTTAAACCCAAATTAAAGAGTTTAACCAAAGTCAAACAAGGGATAAGTTAGTGATCCCAATGAATCCCTAGCTTGAACACTCAAGGATGTTCTTAGTGTATAAGACAAAATTCCCAAAACATATAAATATGATGATTCTAAATATGCATCCAACACAAAATAAACAGATAGAATTAGAAGACAACGCCAAGATTTACGTCGAAACCCAAATCGGGAGAAAACCACATGTGGAGAACACCACCGAGAGAAATCCACTAGTGAAAGATGAAGATTACAAAGCTCTTGAAGAAGTAGAATTACAACTATGGTGAGTGTGTGTATTTGGAGATAGAAATGATAAAATCGGTGATATCTAAACATGTTCTTCAGTTGGGTTTTATACCCAAAGCTCTAGCTATTTTGGGGAAGCACTCAAATTAGATCAATGAAGTGTAAACTTGAAGAACCCATTTTGGTGAAAGTTGTAGTTGGCAAAGATGAGTCTTCCAAGCATGTATAATCAGATTTTCGTGGCCCAAGGAGAGGATATCAAAAGGGACACAATCCCTTAAAATAGGGAAAAGCAAATCTGATGAAAAAATCACTTTTTGGGAGATGTGAACAGTGCTCGCGGCCGTGCTCTTTAACCCTCCCGCCCGCGAGCAGACCTTATGCCTCTAAACTACATGTTTGGCGAGCCCGCGAGCAAATAGGTGTCTGCCCGCGAGCAGACCAATATTTGAGGCATTTTTACACAAGCCTACAGGTTAATGCAAATGATGATAACAATTAACAATTTTTCACTTTAAACAAGTCAAACATTTGGAATAATAAAAAAGCAAAGACAATAAATTCATAGGAACATACATAAGCAGAAGTGGTTAATTAAACTATAGTTACCAACTAAAGAAAATTAATCCCTTATTTCACATGGAGAAATAAACCTAATCAACATGATACATGACCCAAACTAAGAACTTGTTGCCAAGTGCCTAAGGCACATTGGAATCGCATATGCTAATTAATCAATATCTATCCCAATTTAGGGGTTGTTTGTTTGGGTCTGAAAGGTATCTGAATCGGTCAGAGGCCATGACTGTTTGGCAAAACTGTATCATGCTCTGAATCATTCCAAAACACTCTGAATCGCTCACCCGTCCAACACCTAGCCATATTGTTCAGACGCGTCTTTTTTGCCCCTTGCCATTGCTTCTGTTGTCTCTTGATGCTTGTCATCTTTCTTGATCTGATTTCAACTATTCTTCTCTAGTCCATCTATGTTCTTCTCGTTATTGTTGGCTTTATCAAACTTATAGGTATGATTTCCTATCAATCTTGTAGGAACGATGTTGCCATTTTGAAACAATGTGTGTATGATTTTTTTTGGTTTTTTTTTAAGTCAGCAGTTCTTATTTAACATCTCTCCCTCTTGGTTTGTGATTACCCCAACTTTGGTCTTTTCCTCGTTCTTGAGCAGCCTCCCTGTGTTCATTTTTTGTTCTTGAACACCAGGTGTTCGATGAAAGTTCTCAATAAGAAAAAAATTCAAAAAGTATTGTTTGCAGATCAGTATCTTCGTTTGGGTAATGTTTGTAAATGTAAGAGAATTGTTTGCAGATCACTAACACACTTAATTCAGAAATTAACCATTGAATTTGTTGTATGTTACATGATGGTAGTCACTCTTTTATAGGAGTAATGAAACATGAGGACTTTAAAAGCCTTTGGTCAAGTGTATGGCTTCAATTGTAGGTTTAGGTTTCCCTTGTTATGTTGGAATTTGTCAAACCTTTTTCAACCTTGTCTTCATGCTTTTGTTACTCTCTATCCCGATGAAAAGATGTTTTTTTAATCTAAAACTTGAAAATTAATGTTGTGTTTTGATTAAGGTAAGGCATAGATTGTTCCCGGTGTTCTGTTTCATCAATGAAGTTCACATGCTTGATATCGAATGTTTTTCGTTCCTAAATCTTGCCTTAAAAATGACATGACACCAATATTGGTTGTCGGGATTAACCGATTAGTGCGTTAATTGGGTCATTGACTCATTGTGATTGAATGTTTGACTTTTTGAACCATAGTGTTTGTCTTTCAAAACTGGGGTAAAATGGTAATTTTATGTCATTCAGACTGTAGATTCAGAACAGTTGCCAAACAACCATTTTTTATCTGACACTTCATCATACAGAGTCTCTTAACCATTCTGACCACTTAATCATTCTAAACTAAATCATTTAGCATCTGCCAAACAGCCTCTTAATAAATTTTTTGATGTCAAATACAGGATAATAAATCCTAGCAAACACATGTTATACCTTAGTTCTATTATATAAAAGTAGATTATTAACTGTTAATCGCTCAAGTAATCAGTAATGTATTAGTAAGTTTGGGCAGTAGTTTTGAAATACATGACAGATTGAGAGATAACTACAAATTCTATTTTGTCATAAAGCAACAGAGGAAACCTAATTCAAACATAAAAATCTTGAATATCATTGGACATAAAGGTTTATGAGGTCTTACATTCAAACATCCATTGGCCAACAAGTGTTTCCATAACAATGTCTAATCAACGCTGGCATTTAACTAGGGTTTTAAGTAGTTTCGAACCTAGCACTAAAGTTGTGGTTTGAGTTACGTATACGCCAACATCTTCGTCAGAAGCGTATTCATCTTCGAAGATGTTGAAATCCCCATCATCCCTTTCGTTCGTCATCGCTGGAGAGAATGGACGACGATGGTCGGTCGGTGGGTGGGTGGTCGTGGAATAAATCATGGAAGAGGAACAACAATTTTTGCACGACGATGGAGAACTAGGCGCTAGAAGGGGCGGTTTTGAGCGACAATGGAGAACTTAGGAAGATAAGACAAGACAAAGTTAGGGATTACAAGTTTAGCTGCCAAGTGATTATAATATTAGGGATTACAAATTTTATTGTTATTATTAGAGTAAATTAGGTTTGTAGAAAATTATACACGGTTGTTAAAAAACCGTTAGTAAACATCTAACCCTTTTTACACGGTTTTCTTTTCAAAACCGTGTATAAATGTTACCTTTTATACACGGTTTTGAAAATTTGAATAGAAACCCGTGTAAAACGGGTGAGTGATAGGTGGGTTTACACCTCCCCTAAATCTAATCGCAAGTGTACGGGTCGAATCAAGTAATATATACTGGAAGTACGAGTATCGAATCAAGTTAATGAACTACAATCTGAGTATTACAATAACTATATTCACTATTAATTGGACGAACCAAATGATGAACTTTTGGATTTAAATTATCAACTACTAATAAAATAAAATCATTACGGAATAACAAACGAGTTTAGGAACTCTTTATGAAGAAAATGGTTGAGGGTTGGAATCCCAATGGTTTTCACAAAGAACACGTTTCTTATAACAATTAACAATTCATTCCCCTTAATGAATACCCAATGTAACACCATTTTTTTCTAGAAATCTGAAATGATTGGAAGTTTTGGGGCCAAAGTGAGAAAAGCTGAAACTTGAGGATTAAATGGCAAATTCAGGGATTAAAAGGAGTAAAACCCTTTCTCATTTCTTCATTATGGCGGCTACCTATTTGGGGAGGAGAAATTCAAGAAGATATAACCTTGTGGAAGAAGAGTTGGAAGGATTGCTTCAAGGGGCTTGAAGACTTCATCTTCTATGTATGATTTCCTCTTCATTCGTTATCTTCTTCCTTGATTTGGTGAGGATTTTGTTTGGGAATCTCTTAAGAAAATCATTAAGCTTGTTTTCAATGGAAATGGGATGACTGATGAGATTTCTATTGGTTTACAAACTTTTCTTTGAGAATCACCCCTCATTTCAATGGTAGATTTGGGTTATGTCAAGAAATGAGTTTTTGAGTTTTGGGTTTGAAATCTTGAAACAATGGGTTGATTTTGTTGGGGTAAATGTGTTTTAAGTGATGGTTTTTGGTTCCTAAAGTTGGGTGTATCAAGAACCATCGATTTTGGAAGTTATCAAGCATTTGGGAGCATTTTGGGAGTTTTGGAATGAGTTTTCGGGATGGAATTCTTTGTGCAGTCCAGGGAGTCTCGAATAGAGACTTGCGCAGTTTTCCACGCGGTTTGAAGTGGCGTGGAAAATCGTGCAACCCTCTATTTGGCGCACCCTTCGGTTTGCTTCGTTTTTCGTTTTTCGTTCGGGTCTAGGATCGCGGCATCATTTGGGGGCTTAGTAGAGATGTTTTGGGATGTAATTAGATGGGTTAACACCACTATTATGACGTCCAATTTAGGTGTTCGGTTTGAGCTAAAGTGGGTTTTGGAGCGTGTGTTGTTTTGCTAAAGCTCAGGTGAGTTCCCTTAACTCATTTGTGCAAATGAAATGTTTTGCTAAAGTTTTCATAACTGAATATGGTTTTGAGTGTTGGGTCACCGAAGATTTGAAATTGACTCACCGATGTTTCCTCTAAATCTTACTTAGAATATTTTAGCATGGTTCTTTATAATGACTTGTACAAGATAGCAAATGTTTGGTGAAGTCAAAGATCAACCAAAGTCAAAATTGAAGATTCTCTCATTGTGGAAGTGAAAGATCTTTTCTCAACACATACAAGTCATTGTCCACCGATGGTGTTCACACACATCGGTGGACACCTCTCCACCGATCACTCTCTGTATCGGCCAACATATCCCACCTATGAAGTCTCTCAAATAGGTGGGATCTCAAAGAAGTCTCAAAGATGGTTTTCTTCAAAGATGTGTCACATATCTCAAAGATGCTTTTCTTCAAAGATGTGTCACATATCTCAAAGATGCTTTTTTCTTCAAAGATGTGTCACATATCTCAAAGATGCTTTTTCTTCAAAGATGTGTCACATATCTCAAAGCATTCATCGGTGGTGTACTCCTTGAAGACAAAATGAGAAGCAAAATTATTATGAGACAAAATCAAATTTGCCAAGAATCATCCCACCGATGATGATGCTTAAATCGGTGGGATCCTTTGTCAAAAGATTTTCTTTGAAGAAAATATCAAGTCTCAAGTAATATTGTCTTGGAAGACACACCAAGGAGACAAGCATGGTACTATTCCTATTTCCAATGAAGTTCAGCATGGGTATTCCTCCTTGTTTCAAGGAAAAGGTGATTGTGACTTATCAACTTTACATAAGTCCATTGGTACGAAGCAAGTAACTGGAGGACATTCGTACTAAGCATTTAATGCTCAGTACACTCATCCTCACTATAAAAGGAAGACCTCTCCATGCAGAAGATAGTACTTACATCTTGAGATACTTGAAGATTACTGTGTGCTCTTAGATTCTACGTGAACTGGAAGATTTCTCTCAGTGCAAGAAATCTCCATATTGCTAAAAACTTCATAGCTTTGTTCTAAGTGTTCTTAGTTATTTTGTTTAGTATACTTTGTGAAAGATTGTTAGAATAGTTTATCTGTTCTTTTCCGCAACAGTCTTAAGTTTCTATGTGTAATTCTTGTTGAAAGATTTTCAATAATAGAATTAAAATTGTGAAAATTTTGAGTATTGTATTCAACCCCCCCCCCCCCCCCCTTCTACAATACTTGTTATAGCCATCTGGGACTAACAAGTGGTATCAGAGCAGGAAGTTTAATTCATAAACTTGATCTGCAATGGCTGCTTCTTCTTCCAAAAATGAAGCTTTTTCTCAAAACACCTTTTCTGAAAACGGCTCTATAGCCAAACCTCCCAAGTTTAATTCCAACAACTTTTCTTTGTGGAAAAGCCGGATGATGCTTTTCATGGAAGGAATGGATAGTAGATATCCAACTATTCTCAATGAGGGACCCATAGTCCCTAAAGTTTGGTCTCGCTATGAAACCAAGAAATCCGGTAAGGAAGTTGTTGGCAAAGATGATTCTGATGATTCCTCTGATGAAGAAAAATCTGCTGTTAATGGTCGTTACATTCTTAAAAATCCTAAGAAATATACTGATGAGGAAAAACGTCTTGTGTCTCTTGATTCTAAAGTTAGAACTATCATTGCTCTCTCTCTTCCTGATGAAGTGTACCACTCTCTGGTAAATCTCTCTACTGCCAAAGAAATGTGGCCCACTCTGTGTGTTTTGTACGAATGTACAAATGAAGTTAAAAAGAGCAGAAAGATTGCTCTTGTTAGAAAATTTGAACTCTTTTCTTATGAGAGAGGAGAATCTCTCTCCAACTACTATATCGCTTTAACAGTCTTCTTAATGACTTAAAGCTGTTAGGTAGAGTGTATGACAATGAGGAAGTCTTGTGCAAATTTATGGACTATCTTCCTGATTTTTGGGAAAATATCTGTACTTGTATAAAGACAACCAAGGATCTTGATCATATGCCTCTCACTTCTCTTTATGGAACTCTTTTCAACTATGAGCAGACTAAGCTGCAAAGGAAATCTGTCATCACAGACATAAAGAGCTCTCCTCTAGCTCTCCTAAGTGACTCTTTCAAAAAGACTAAGGGGCCGTTTACCAACTCTTTCTGGGTAAGTGCTGTCCGGGTAAGAGTGTTGTCCCGGGTAAGTGATGTCCCCGATAAGTGTTGTCCGGGTAAGATTGTTTACCAAGTGATTTTTGGTAAATGCTTACCGACAAAAAATGACCATTTTAACCCCTTTGTAATTATATAATTCTCTTATCCTAATTTTATATAATTTTCCTATTCTAATTTTATATATATATATATATATATATATAGGCATGGAATTATATATATAAATAGTTCCCTGAAAATTAAAGGGATGAGTTCTTTTATATAATATATAATATAAACTCTCACAATATATAATATATATTATAATCTCAATATATATTATATCTGAATAGCCAATCTTTTCAAAACCATGTTCCTTCAAAAACCTAAACCGGCGGCAGAAACCCTTCTTCTCTATCTTTCCCCCTCTCAAAAACCCAATAATTTTTAGGGTTTACTTCCTGTTTTTTTTAGGATCTATCATCACAGTTACGATCATACCCAAGACGACGACAACAACGGTGGTCTTTAGCAGGAGGAGGGAGAAGTTCGGCGGTGGTCTTTAGCCGGAGGAGGGAGGAGTTCGGCGGTGGTTTCGAAAGAGTTGCAGGTGAGTATAGGTCGGTCCAGTAGCGTAGTAACAGGGACTGCTCGGAGCTGCTGTGGTGTTTGCATCTTGCAAAGTTCTTGGGGTGTTGCTAATTTTTCTACTGTTTGTTTTATTTCCTTTCATTAAACTTGAGTTGGTGAGGATGCTATTGATTTGTATTTGTTCCTGTAATGGTTGTTGGTAACATATGGGAAGTTGTCGTTCAAGAAAAATGGTGAAAACCCTAATTGCAAGTGGAAGGGCAACGGTAGAAAGTTAGAAACTGACCCGGGTAAGCATGAATTTGGTGCGGTCTCGGACAGACTTCGGTCAGCGGCTTGGTCAGTTTTCGGTCAGACTCGTAATTTGGTAAACATACTGACTGTTGACCGAGTCAGATTTGCTGACCGAGTCAGCCTGGTCAGCAGTTAGTAAACATCCCCTAAGTGTTTTCCAAAAATCACCTACCCATCTGACTCTGACCATGATAGTCAAGAAGATCCCAATGATCATTCGGAGGCATATCTTAGTGATGCTAAGGATGAATGTGAGGAAACTTCAGTTGATAAATTATCTGATGAAATGGCCATGTTGGATGGGTATTCTAAATCTAAATCTCACCACCTTTCTGGAAAATCTAAGGCTGGTAGAAAATCATCCTTTTCTCTCTCCAAACACTCTTCTTTGTACAAATCTAATGAGGAATGTTTTAACTGTGGTAAAAGGGGTCATTTTGCCTCTGAGTGAAGAAGTAAACTTCTTGAAGGACCCAAAACTTCTTCCTCTGGCCGATTTTCCTCAAAATCGGAAAGATCCAAACATGATTCCACAAATCTCTCCTCTTCTGCACATTCTGACCGGGCTGGAAGATACAAGGAAAAATACAAGAGAGAAAAAGAAAGAAATGAAAGACTTGTCAGAAAAGCAAAGGGTCTGCCTGCTAAAACTCATGATTTGGCAGATGAACCCACATCTGAAAGCGAGAATGACATCGCAAATGTCTGTTTCATGGCCAAGATAAATGACATGGATGATTCAGAAGGACACATCTCCTCAACTGCTCTTGTATCAGCTAAGTGCCTCTCCTCCTCATCACAGGTACATCCATTTCTATCTCTTTCTGATAATGAAAAGGTTGAAGCATTTGATTCTTTAACCATTGATCTTTTTTATGCTAAAACTGCTAAGCAAAAGGCAAATGCTCAAATAAAATCTCTTTCCTCTCAACTGCTGTTTTGTCACTCTCAACTGGAAAACTTTGAAAAAGTTAAGGCTGAGCTTGAAGATCTAAAATCCATCAACTTTATTCTTGCCAAGGAGAAAAACAAAATATTCAAACGTTTTCAAAAGGAACAAGAAATCATGAGAAAATGGACCAGTTCTTCCAAAAACCTGGAAAAGATTTTTCAAGATCAGATTTCCTGTAATAACAAAACTGGTCTAGGCTTTGGAAAAATGGAAACTGATAAATCTTCAAAATCTCATGCTTCTACCTCATGTGCTTCACCTACTTCTTGTGAAACTTCCAATTCCAATTCTATTGGGTCTATGTCCATGAATTCTGCAGATTCATCTGAAGATTTAAAATTTGGAATGTTTTTAAAGGCAAAAGATCATATTTTCTTTCCAAAGGAAAAGGCTCAAGATTCCAATGATTCTTCCACACCTATCCATGAATTTCAAAAATTCTTGACTTTAGATGATGCATCCTTCTCCTCCAACTCAAGCAATATATTTTCTAACTCTTAAAAAGGAAAGTCTCTGGGTGCCGATTCTTTATTAAAAAGAAATCCTCCAATTTTTTCTAAAAATACCTATGTGACTTCCCCTACCGATTTTCTTCCCCGATCTGTGAGTCTCAAAATGTCCAATTTAAAAGAAAAGATTTCTGTCCTCCCAAATTTTGAAAAAGGAATTATAGGTGTTGCACCCCAATTCTTTGTTACCTCTTCAAAATCTTTGAGAAAAAATAAGGAAAAATATCAAAGTTCTAAAAAGGCATTTCTTTATAGAAAATGCTATATCTGTGGTGATGTTTCTCATTTTGCCAAAGACTGTCCGAAAGAAAGAATTGATCTGAGTGACATAAATTATTTTCCCTCATCATCTAACCCAAAAGGACCCACCACCAAATGGGTACCTAGGAAATAAATTTTGTGTGATTGCAGATTTTGAGCTGGACAGATGGATCTATGTGGACAAGTGTGAAAGTTGACAAAACCTTAGAATTCTTTACTCTCATGACATCATCACCTATTATCTCCTAACCATGAAAACCCACCGAATCACCATGAAAACCCATCTCACAAAATCCCTCCATTTTTTTTTCTTCTTCGTGACATCATCATCCACCACCTTTTTGTCACCACCTTATTATTAATATTATATATATATATTTTTTAAATGACCATCGGTGGAAATTTAAATATGTATATATAATAATAATAAACTCTTCTCTCATTCTTTGTGCCGACAAAAACAAACCCATAACTCTTCTCTTAAAAATATCTCTTCTTTTGTCTCTAACTTTCTTTCACCGATTTTAAATCACACTCACCTCCCAAAATCTCTCCATCACCAAAGCCACCACCAAATCAAAGAGCATCTCCACCGAAAATCTCTCTCTCTCTCCTTCCCACTGAACCTCTGATCCCACTCCATCATCACCCCTAACACAAAATATTCCACCACCTTTACCTCCTGCAACCAAATGGACCAAAGATCACCCCATAGATCAAATCATCGGTGATCAACAAGCAGGTGTCCAAACATATAGAGGAGTTGGAAATATTTGTCTCTATGTGAATTTTCTCTCTCTTTTATAAACCCAAGAAGATTGATGAAGCTCTTGCAGATCCCTGTTGGACCACTGCCATGCAAGAAGAGCTTTCTCAATTTGAGAGAAACAAAGTTTGGAGACTGGTTCCCAGACCCCGAAAGAAGACAATCATTGGAACCAAATGGATCTTCAGAAATAAAATGGATGAAGAAGGCACAGTTATCAGAAACAAGGCCAAACTGGTTGCTCAAGGATACCGACAGGAAGAAGGCATTGATTATGATGAAACTTTTGCCCTTGTTGCAAGACTTGAAGCAATAAGAATCTTTCTGGCTCATGCTGCCTACCGAAATTTCAGAGTTCTTCAAATGGATGTCAAAAGTGCCTTCCTCAATGGGGAACTTGCAGAGGAAGTCTATATGAAACAACCTCCTGGCTTTGAAGACCCAGCTCATCCAGACTATGTGTACAAAACTAGACAAAGCTCTTTATGGTCTCAAGCAAGCTCCACGTGCTTGGTATGACACTCTTGCCAACTTTCTCTTAAAGAATGGATTTTCCAGAGGTAAAATTGACAACACTCTATTCATCAAGGAAACCTCAGGTAATCTTATTCTTGTCCAAATCTATGTTGATGACATCATCTTGATGACGTCATCACCTTGATCTCATCTCACCAATCTACCTCTCACCAGAACCAACTTTCTATGTGTCATCTCCTCATCCCATTCTTTCTTCCATCATATTTCACTCTTGGACAGCAACCCAACTCTCCTTTTCTCAAAACCCACATACTACAAACTCTTCCACATATATCATCCCAAATCCTTCTACTAAAAAAATCCTCAAACTCAATCTTTGTGGGTCATCAAAAAATTGGAAGATGAAATTCCAATATTTTCTTCACCTTGAAGATTTTCTCCATGATGCCGTAGCAGATTTTATCCAAACTCTTCTGAAGATGCCAGAAGATTTCCTCCAACCTCTTCAAGAAATTCCACCGACTTTCAAAATTTCGGTAGGATTGATAATTTTTCGAAAAAAAAAATTCTACCGATTTTCCTACCGAAATTAGCCAATTTTCGGTGGGATCTCCTTAGTTTTCGGTGGGGAAACAAAAAAAAATCAATTTTTGTTTTTACCATACCACCACCGACCACACCACCGAAATTTTGGTGGTTGGCCTCCAAATTCGGTGGTTATGAGCACAAAAAAAATCATTTTTTTTTCATACCACAGACCACACCACCGAAATTTCAGTGGTTGGCCCCCAAATTCGGTGGTTATGAGCACACACAAAAAAAATTCGGCGTTTCCAATTGTTTGTGGTGTTTCTTCTCCGTCGTACGCTGAGGGGGAGAAACCATCTGAGGGGGAGCAATATCAGCGTCCAGCTCGATCAACACCAACCCTCTGTACTCGTTTTCAGCGTCCAACTCGGAAAAATGAGCAAATCGGGCGGACCGGTCAAGGGGGAACACATCAGTCCGGGTGGATCTAACTGAGGGGGAGAAACACAAAACCGACTGATCTAGTGAGGGGGAGCAAAACAAAGACAAAGGATGATGATGCTGAACAGGAAGTGCTGAAGATGCCAAGAGAAAGAGAAAATGCAAGAGATTGGCAAAAGCATCCTGAGGCTGATTCACTCAAACTCAACCCTCCTCAAAGATTGTCACTATAATGGATGTGTCTCCTATCAAAACCCACAGACTCACTTGGCTGAAATCTTTTGAAGTAAGTGGATGACTTGAAGATTTGGAACATCTGAAGAAAAGCAAAAGTGCCTGAAAGATAAAGTTCTCCAACACATCAACAGGATGCTAATCAAAATGAAGAATCCTCAAGCCAGATACAAGTTTCAACTCGCCCCTCCAAAGATGCAAGTAATATTCTTTCTGTTCATATTGTTTATACTTCTTTCCTTTTTCTTTCAATTATTTGTACAGCTATACATTTTTTATTTTTTCTTACTTGTAAATATCATACACACACAAATCCATAAAAGACAAAATAGATCAAAAAAAAATGGTCTATGTGAAAAGAACCCAAAAAGAGTAAAAAGGGTCAAAATGCAATTTTATTCAGATACTCTTCAATATTCTAAGTATGGAGCTCAAATTCAAATAGGGGGAGATTGTTGGGTCACCGAAGATTTGAAATTGACTCACCGATGTTTCCTCTAAATCTTACTTAGAATATTTTAGCATGGTTCTTTATAATGACTTGTACAAGATAGCAAATGTTTGGTGAAGTCAAAGATCAACCAAAGTCAAAATTGAAGATTCTCTTATTGTGGAAGTGAAAGATCTTTTCTCAACACATACAAGTCATTGTCCACCGATGGTGTTCACACACATCGGTGGACACCTCTCCACCGATCACTCTCTGTATCGGCCAACATATCCCACCTATGAAGTCTCTCAAATAGGTGGGATCTCAAAGAAGTCTCAAAGATGGTTTTCTTCAAAGATGTGTCACATATCTCAAAGATGCTTTTCTTCAAAGATGTGTCACATATCTCAAATATGCTTTTCTTCAAAGATGTGTCACATATCTCAAAGATGCTTTTTCTTCAAAGATGTGTCACATATCTCAAAGCATTCATCGGTGGTGTACTCCTTGAAGACAAAATGAGAAGCAAAATTATTATGAGACAAAATCAAATTTGCCAAGAATCATCTCACCGATGATGATGCTTAAATCGGTGGGATCCTTTGTCAAAAGATTTTCTTTGAAGAAAATATCAAGTCTCAAGTAATATTGTCTTGGAAGACACACCAAGGAGACAAGCATGGTACTATTCCTATTTCCAATGAAGTTCAGCATGGGTATTCCTCCTTGTTTCATGGAAAAGGTGATTGTGACTTATCAACTTTACATAAGTCCATTGGTACGAATTAAGTAACTGGAGGACATTCGTACTAAGCATTTAATGCTCAGTACACTCATCCTCACTATAAAAGGAAGACCTCTCCATGCAGAAGATAGTACTTACATCTTGAGATACTTGAAGATTACTGTGTGCTCTTAGATTCTACGTGAACTGGAAGATTTCTCTCAGTGCAAGAAATCTCCATATTGCTAAAAGCTTCATAGCTTTGTTCTAAGTGTTCTTAGTTATTTTGTTTAGTATACTTTGTGAAAGATTGTTAGAATAGTTTATCTGTTCTTTTCCGCAACAGTCTTAAGTTTCTATGTGTAATTCTTGTTGAAAGATTTTCAATAATAGAATTAAAATTGTGAAAATTTTGAGTATTGTATTCAACCCCCCCCCCCCCCTTCTACAATACTTGTTATAGCCATCTGGGACTAACAAGTGGTATCAGAGCAGGAAGTTTAATTCATAAACTTGATCTGCAATGGCTGCTTCTTCTTAAAAAAATGAAGCTTTTTCTCAAAACACCTTTTCTGAAAACGGCTCTATAGCCAAACCTCCCAAGTTTAATTCCAACAACTTTTCTTTGTGGAAAAGCCGGATGATGCTTTTCATGGAAGGAATGGATAGTAGATATCCAACTATTCTCAATGAGGGACCCATAGTCCCTAAAGTTTGGTCTCGCTATGAAACCAAGAAATCCGGTAAGGAAGTTGTTGGCAAAGATGATTCTGATGATTCCTCTGATGAAGAAAAATCTGCTGTTAATGGTCGTTACATTCTTAAAAATCCTAAGAAATATATTGATGAGGAAAAACGTCTTGTGTCTCTTGATTCTAAAGTTAGAACTATCATTGCTCTCTCTCTCTTCCTGATGAAGTGTACCACTCTCTGGTAAATCTCTCTACTGCCAAAGAAATGTGGTACACTCTGTGTGTTTTGTACGAATGTACAAATGAAGTTAAAAAGAGCAGAAAGATTACTCTTGTTAGAAAATTTGAACTCTTTTCTTATGAGAGAGGAGAATCTCTCTCCAACTACTATATCGCTTTAACAGTCTTCTTAATGACTTAAAGCTGTTAGGTAGAGTGTATGACAATGAGGAAGTCTTGTGCAAATTTATGGACTATCTTTGTGATTTTTGGGAAAATATCTGTACTTGTATAAAGACAACCAAGGATCTTGATCATATGCCTCTCACTTCTCTTTATGGAACTCTTTTCAACTATGAGCAGACTAAGCTGCAAAGGAAATCTGTCATCACAGACATAAAGAGCTCTCCTCTAGCTCTCCTAAGTGACTCTTTCAAAAAGACTAAGGGGCCGTTTACCAACTCTTTCTGGGTAAGTGCTGTCCGGGTAAGAGTGTTGTCCCGGGTAAGTGATGTCCCCGATAAGTGTTGTCCGGGTAAGATTGTTTACCAAGTGATTTTTGGTAAATGCTTACCGACAAAAAATGACCATTTTAACCCCTTTGTAATTATATAATTCTCTTATCCTAATTTTATATAATTTTCCTATTCTAATTTTATATATATATATATATAGGCATGGAATTATATATATAAATAGTTCCCTGAAAATTAAAGGGATGAGTTCTTTTATATAATATATAATATAAACTCTCACAATATATAATATATATTATAATCTCAATATATATTATATCTGAATAGCCAATCTTTTCAAAACCATGTTCCTTCAAAAACCTAAACCGGCGGCAGAAACCCTTCTTCTCTATCTTTCCCCCTCTCAAAAACCCAATAATTTTTAGGGTTTACTTCCTGTTTTTTTTTAGGATCTATCATCACCGTTACGATCATACCCAAGACGACGACAACAACGGTGGTCTATAGCAGGAGGAGGGAGAAGTTCGGCGGTGGTCTTTAGCCGGAGGAGGGAGGAGTTCGGCGGTGGTTTCGAAAGAGTTGCAGGTGAGTATAGGTCGGTCCAGTAGCGTAGTAACAGGGACTGCTCGGAGCTGCTGTGGTGTTTGCATCTTGCAAAGTTCTTGGGGTGTTGCTAATTTTTCTACTGTTTGTTTTATTTCCTTTCATTAAACTTGAGTTGGTGAGGATGCTATTGATTTGTATTTGTTCCTGTAATGGTTGTTGGTAACATATGGGAAGTTGTCGTTCAAGAAAAATGGTGAAAACCCTAATTGCAAGTGGAAGGGCAACGGTAGAAAGTTAGAAACTGACCCGGGTAAGCATGAATTTGGTGCGGTCTCGGACAGACTTCGGTCAGCGGCTTGGTCAGTTTTCGGTCAGACTCGTAATTTGGTAAACATACTGACTGTTGACCGAGTCAGATTTGCTGACCGAGTCAGCCTGGTCAGCGGTTAGTAAACATCCCCTAAGTGTTTTCCAAAAATCACCTACCCATCTGACTCTGACCATGATAGTCAAGAAGATCCCAATGATCATTCGGAGGCATATCTTAGTGATGCTAAGGATGAATGTGAGGAAACTTCAGTTGATAAATTATCTGATGAAATGGCCATGTTGGATGGGTATTCTAAATCTAAATCTCACCACCTTTCTGGAAAATCTAAGGCTGGTAGAAAATCATCCTTTTCTCTCTCCAAACACTCTTCTTTGTACAAATCTAATGAGGAATGTTTTAACTGTGGTAAAAGGTGTCATTTTGCCTCTGAGTGAAGAAGTAAACTTCTTGAAGGACCCAAAACTTCTTCCTCTGGCCGATTTTCCTCAAAATCGGAAAGATCCAAACATGATTCCACAAATCTCTCCTCTTCTGCACATTCTGACCGGGCTGGAAGATACAAGGAAAAATACAAGAGAGAAAAAGAAAGAAATGAAAGACTTGTCAGAAAAGCAAAGGGTCTGCCTGCTAAAACTCATGATTTGGCAGATGAACCCACATCTGAAAGCGAGAATGACATCGCAAATGTCTGTTTCATGGCCAAGATAAATGACATGGATGATTCAGAAGGACACATCTCCTCAACTGCTCTTGTATCAGCTAAGTGCCTCTCCTCCTCATCACAGGTACATCCATTTCTATCTCTTTCTGATAATGAAAAGGTTGAAGCATTTGATTCTTTAACCATTGATCTTTTTTATGCTAAAACTGCTAAGCAAAAGGCAAATGCTCAAATAAAATCTCTTTCCTCTCAACTGCTGTTTTGTCACTCTCAACTGGAAAACTTTGAAAAAGTTAAGGCTGAGCTTGAAGATCTAAAATCCATCAACTTTATTCTTGCCAAGGAGAAAAACAAAATATTCAAACGTTTTCAAAAGGAACAAGAAATCATGAGAAAATGGACCAGTTCTTCCAAAAACCTGGAAAAGATTTTTCAAGATCAGATTTCCTGTAATAACAAAACTGGTCTAGGCTTTGGAAAAATGGAAACTGATAAATCTTCAAAATCTCATGCTTCTACCTCATGTGCTTCACCTACTTCTTGTGAAACTTCCAATTCCAATTCTATTGGGTCTATGTCCATGAATTCTGCAGATTCATCTGAAGATTTAAAATTTGGAATGTTTTTAAAGGCAAAAGATCATATTTTCTTTCCAAAGGAAAAGGCTCAAGATTCCAATGATTCTTCCACACCTATCCATGAATTTCAAAAATTCTTGACTTTAGATGATGCATCCTTCTCCTCCAACTCAAGCAATATATTTTCTAACTCTTAAAAAGGAAAGTCTCTGGGTGCCGATTCTTTATTAAAAAGAAATCCTCCAATTTTTTCTAAAAATACCTATGTGACTTACCCTACCGATTTTCTTCCCCGATCTGTGAGTCTCAAAATGTCCAATTCAAAAGAAAAGATTTCTGTCCTCCCAAATTTTGAAAAAGGAATTATAGGTGCTGCACCCCAATTCTTTGTTACCTCTTCAAAATCTTTGAGCAAAAATAAGGAAAAATATCAAAGTTCTAAAAAGGCATTTCTTTATAGAAAATGCTATATCTGTGGTGATGTTTCTCATTTTGCCAAAGACTGTCCGAAAGAAAGAATTGATCTGAGTGACATAAATTATTTTCCCTCATCATCTAACCCAAAAGGACCCACCACCAAATGGGTACCTAGGAAATAAATTTTGTGTGATTGCAGATTTTGAGCTGGACAGATGGATCTATGTGGACAAGTGTGAAAGTTGACAAAACCTTAGAATTCTTTACTCTCATGACATCATCACCTATTATCTCCTAACCATGAAAACCCACCGAATCACCATGAAAACCCATCTCACAAAATCCCTCCATTTTTTTTCTTCTTCGTGACATCATCATCCACCACCTTTTTGTCACCACCTTATTATTAATATTATATATATATATTTTTTAAATGACCATCGGTGGAAATTTAAATATGTATATATAATAATAATAAACTCTTCTCTCATTCTTTGTGCCGACAAAAACAAACCCATAACTCTTCTCTTAAAAATATCTCTTCTTTTGTCTCTAACTTTCTTTCACCGATTTTAAATCACACTCACCTCCCAAAATCTCTCCATCACCAAAGCCACCACCAAATCAAAGAGCATCTCCACCGAAAATCTCTCTCTCTCTCTCCTTCCCACTGAACCTCTGATCCCACTCCATCATCACCCCTAACACAAAATATTCCACCACCTTTACCTCCTGCAACCAAATGGACCAAAGATCACCCCATAGATCAAATCATCGGTGATCAACAAGCAGGTGTCCAAACATATAGAGGAGTTGGAAATATTTGTCTCTATGTGAATTTTCTCTCTCTTTTATAAACCCAAGAAGATTGATGAAGCTCTTGCAGATCCCTGTTGGATCACTGCCATGCAAGAAGAGCTTTCTCAATTTGAGAGAAACAAAGTTTGGAGACCGGTTCCCAGACCCCGAAAGAAGACAATCATTGAAACCAAATGGATCTTCAGAAATAAAATGGATGAAGAAGGCACGGTTATCAGAAACAAGGCCAAATTGGTTGCTCAAGGATACCGACAGGAAGAAGGGATTGATTATGATGAAACTTTTGCCCCTGTTGCAAGACTTGAAGCAATAAGAATCTTTCTGGCTCATGCTGCCTACCGAAATTTCAGAGTTCTTCAAATGGATGTCAAAAGTGCCTTCCTCAATGGGGAACTTGCAGAGGAAGTCTATGTGAAACAACCTCCTGGCTTTGAAGACCCAGCTCATCCAGACTATGTGTACAAAACTAGACAAAGCTCTTTATGGTCTCAAGCAAGCTCCACGTGCTTGGTATGACACTCTTGCCAACTTTCTCTTAAAGAATGGATTTTCCAGAGGTAAAATTTACAACACTCTATTCATCAAGGAAACCTCAGGTAATCTTATTCTTGTCCAAATCTATGTTGATGACATCATCTTGATGACGTCATCACCTTGATCTCATCTCACCAATCTACCTCTCACCAGAACCAACTTTCTATGTGTCATCTCCTCATCCCATTCTTTCTTCCATCATATTTCACTCTTGGACAGCAACCCAACTCTCCTTTTCTCAAAACCCACATACTACAAACTCTTCCACATATATCATCCCAAATCCTTCTACTAAAAAAATCCTCAAACTCAATCTTTGTGGGTCATCAAAAAATTGGAAGATGAAATTCCAATATTTTCTTCACCTTGAAGATTTTCTCCATGATGCCGTAGCAGATTTTATCCAAACTCTTCTGAAGATGCCAGAAGATTTCCTCCAACCTCTTCAAGAAATTCCACCGACTTTCAAAATTTCGGTAGGAATGATAATTTTTCGAAAAAAAAAATTCTACCGATTTTCCTACCGAAATTAGCCAATTTTCGGTGGGATCTCCTTAGTTTTCGGTGGGGAAACAAAAAAAAATCAATTTTTGTTTTTACCATACCACCACCGACCACACCACCGAAATTTTGGTGGTTGGCATCCAAATTCGGTGGTTATGAGCAAAAAAAAATCAATTTTTTTTTTCATACCACCGACCACACCACCGAAATTTCAGTGGTTGGCCCCCAAATTCGGTGGTTATGAGCACACACAAAAAAAATTCGGTGTTTCCAATTGTTTGTGGTGTTTCTTCTCCGTCGTACGCTGGGGGGGAGAAACCATCTGAGGGGGAGCAATATCAGCGTCCAGCTCGATCAACACCAACCCTCTGTACTCGTTTTCAGCGTCCAACTCGGAAAAATGAGCAAATCGGGCGGACCGGTCAAGGGGGAGCACATCAGTCCGGGTGGATCTAACTGAGGGGGAGAAACACAAAACCGACTGATCTAGTGAGGGGGAGCAAAACAAAGACAAAGGATGATGATGCTGAACAGGAAGTGCTGAAGATGCCAAGAGAAAGAGAAAATGCAAGAGATTGGCAAAAGCATCCTGAGGCTGATTCACTCAAACTCAACCCTCCTCAAAGATTGTCACTATAATGGATGTGTCTCCTATCAAAACCCACAGACTCACTTGGCTGAAATCTTTTGAAGTAAGTGGATGACTTGAAGATTTGGAACATCTGAAGAAAAGCAAAAGTGCCTGAAAGATAAAGTTCTCCAACACATCAACAGGCTGCTAATCAAAATGAAGAATCCTCAAGCCAGATACAAGTTTCAACTCGCCCCTCCAAAGATGCAAGTAATATTCTTTCTGTTCATATTGTTTATACTTCTTTCCTTTTTCTTTCAATTATTTGTACAGCTATACATTTTTTATTTTTTCTTACTTGTAAATATCATACACACACAAATCCATAAAAGACAAAATAGATCAAAAAAAAATGGTCTATGTGAAAAGAACCCAAAAAGAGTAAAAAGGGTCAAAATGCAATTTTATTCAGATACTCTTCAATATTCTAAGTATGGAGCTCAAATTCAAATAGGGGGAGATTGTTGGGTCACCGAAGATTTGAAATTGACTCACCGATGTTTCCTCTAAATCTTACTTAGAATATTTTAGCATGGTTCTTTATAATGACTTGTACAAGATAGCAAATGTTTGGTGAAGTCAAAGATCAACCAAAGTCAAAATTGAAGATTCTCTTATTGTGGAAGTGAAAGATCTTTTCTCAACACATACAAGTCATTGTCCACCGATGGTGTTCACACACATCGGTGGACACCTCTCCACCGATCACTCTCTGTATCGGCCAACATATCCCACCTATGAAGTCTCTCAAATAGGTGGGATCTCAAATAAGTCTCAAAGATGGTTTTCTTCAAAGATGTGTCACATATCTCAAAGATGCTTTTCTTCAAAGATGTGTCACATATCTCAAATATGCTTTTCTTCAAAGATGTGTCACATATCTCAAAGATGCTTTTTCTTCAAAGACGTGTCACATATCTCAAAGCATTCATCGGTGGTGTACTCCTTGAAGACAAAATGAGAAGCAAAATTATTATGAGACAAAATCAAATTTTCCAAGAATCATCTCACCGATGATGATGCTTAAATCGGTGGGATCCTTTGTCAAAAGATTTTCTTTGAAGAAAATATCAAGTCTCAAGTAATATTGTCTTGGAAGACACACCAAGGAGACAAGCATGGTACTATTCCTATTTCCAATGAAGTTCAGCATGGGTATTCCTCCTTGTTTCATGGAAAAGGAGATTGTGACTTATCAACTTTACATAAGTCCATTGGTACGAATTAAGTAACTGGAGGACATTCGTACTCAGCATTTAATGCTCAGTACACTCATCCTCACTATAAAAGGAAGACCTCTCCATGCAGAAGATAGTACTTACATCTTGAGATACTTGAAGATTACTGTGTGCTCTTAGATTCTACGTGAACTGGAAGATTTCTCTCAGTGCAAGAAATCTCCATATTGCTAAAAACTTCATAGCTTTGTTCTAAGTGTTCTTAGTTATTTTGTTTAGTATACTTTGTGAAAGATTGTTAGAATAGTTTATCTGTTCTTTTCCGCAACAGTCTTAAGTTTCTATGTGTAATTCTTGTTGAAAGATTTTCAATAATAGAATTAAAATTGTGAAAATTTTGAGTATTGTATTCAACCCCCCCCCCCCTTCTACAATACTTGTTATAGCCATCTGGGACTAACAAATGGTATCAGAGCAGGAAGTTTAATTCATAAACTTGATCTGCAATGGCTGCTTCTTCTTCCAAAAATGAAGCTTTTTCTCAAAACACCTTTTCTGAAAACGGCTCTATAGCCAAACCTCCCAAGTTTAATTCCAACAAATTTTCTTTGTGGAAAAGCCGGATGATGCTTTTCATGGAAGGAATGGATAGTAGATATCCAACTATTCTCAATGAGGGACCCATAGTCCCTAAAGTTTGGTCTCGCTATGAAACCAAGAAATCCGGTAAGGAAGTTGTTGGCAAAAATGATTCTGATGATTCCTCTGATGAAGAAAAATTTGCTGTTAATGGTCGTTACATTCTTAAAAATCCTAAGAAATATACTGATGAGGAAAAACGTCTTGTGTCTCTTGATTCTAAAGTTAGAACTATCATTGCTCTCTCTCTTCCTGATGAAGTGTACCACTCTCTGGTAAATCTCTCTACTGCCAAAGAAATGTGGTCCACTCTGTGTGTTTTGTACGAAGGTACAAATGAAGTTAAAAAGAGCAGAAAGATTGCTCTTGTTAGAAAATTTGAACTCTTTTCTTATGAGAGAGGAGAATCTCTCTCCAACTACTATAATCGCTTTAACAGTCTTCTTAATGACTTAAAGTTGTTAGGTAGAGTGTATGACAATGAGGAAGTCTTGTGCAAATTTATGGACTATCTTCCTGATTTTTGGGAAAATATCTGTACTTGTATAAAGACAACCAAGGATCTTGATCATATGCCTCTCACTTCTCTTTATGGAACTCTTTTCAACTATGAGCAGACTAAGCTGCAAAGGAAATCTGTCATCACAGACATAAAGAGCTCTCCTCTAGCTCTCCTAAGTGACTCTTCCAAAAAGACTAAGGGGCCGTTTACCAACTCTTTCTGGGTAAGTGCTGTCCGGGTAAGAGTGTTGTCTCGGGTAAGTGTTGTCCCCGATAAGTGTTGTCCGGGTAAGATTGTTTACCAAGTGATTTTTGGTAAATGCTTACCGACAAAAAATGACCATTTTAACCCCTTTGTAATTATATAATTCTCTTATCCTAATTTTATATAATTTTCCTATTCTAATTTTATATATATATATATAGGCATGGAATTATATATATATATATATATATATATAGTTCCCTGACAATTAAAGGGATGAGTTCTTTTATATAATATATAATATAAACTCTCACAATATATAATATATATTATAATCTCAATATATATTATATCTGAATAGCCAATCTTTTCAAAACCATGTTCCTTCAAAAACCTAAACCGGCGGCAGAAACCCTTCTTCTCTATCTTTCCCCCTCTCAAAACCCCAATAATTTTTAGGGTTTACTTCCTGTTTTTTTTTTGAGGATCTATCATCACCGTTACGATCATACCCAAGACGACGACAACAACGGTGGTCTTTAGCAGGAGGAGGGAGGAGTTCGGCGGTGGTCTTTAGCCGGAGGAGGGAGGAGTTCGGCGGTGGTTTCGAAAGAGTTGCAGGTGAGTATAGGTCGGTCCAGTAGCGTAGTAACAGGGACTGCTCGGAGCTGCTGTGGTGTTTGCATCTTGCAAAGTTCTTGGGGTGTTGCTAATTTTTCTACTGTTTGTTTTATTTCCTTTCATTAAACTTGAGTTGGTGAGGATGCTATTGATTTGTATTTGTTCCTGTAATGGTTGTTGGTAACATATGGGAAGTTGTCGTTCAAGAAAAATGGTGAAAACCCTAATTGCAAGTGGAAGGGAAACGGTAGAAAGTTAGAAACTGACCCGGGTAAGCATGAATTTGGTGCGGTCTCGGACAGACTTCGGTCAGCGGCTTGGTCAGTTTTCGGTCAGACTCGTAATTTGGTAAACATACTGACTGCTGACCGAGTCAGCCTGGTCAGCGGTTAGTAAACAGCCCCTAAGTGTTTTCCAAAAATCACCTACCCATATGACTCTGACCATGATAGTCAAGAAGATCCCAATGATCATTCAGAGGCATATCTTAGTGATGCTAAGGATGAATGTGAGGAAACTTCAGTTGATAAATTATCTGATGAAATGGCCATGTTGGATTGGTATTCTAAATCTAAATCTCACCACCTTTCTGGAAAATCTAAGTCTGGTAGAAAATCATCCTTTTCTCTCTCCAAACACTCTTCTTTGGACAAATCTAATGAGGAATGTTTTAACTGTGGTAAAAGGGGTCATTTTGCCTCTGAGTGCAGAAGTAAACTTCTTGAAGGACCCAAAACTTCTTCCTCGGGCCGATTTTCCTCAAAATCGGAAAGATCCAAACATGATTCCACAAATCTCTCCTCTTCTGCACATTCTGACCGGGCTGGAAGATACAAGGAAAAATACAAGAGAGAAAAAGAAAGAAATGAAAGACTTGTCAGAAAAGCAAAGGGTCTGCCTGCTAAAACTCATGATTTGGCAGATGAACCCACATCTGAAAGCGAGAATGACATCGCAAATGTCTGTTTCATGGCCAAGATAAATGACATGGATGATTCAGAAGGACACATCTCCTCAACTGCTCTTGTATCAGCTAAGTGCCTCTCCTCCTCATCACAGGTACATCCATTTCTATCTCTTTCTGATAATGAAAAGGTTGAAGCATTTGATTCTTTAACCATTGATCTTTTTGATGCTAAAACTGCTAAGCAAAAGGCAAATGCTCAAATAAAATCTCTTTCCTCTCAACTGCTGTTTTGTCACTCTCAACTGGAAAACTTTGAAAAAGTTAAGGCTGAGCTTTAAGATCTAAAATCCATCAACTTTATTCTTGCCAAGGAGAAAAACAAAATATTCAAACGTTTTCAAAAGGAACAAGAAATCATGAGAAAATGGACCAGTTCTTCCAAAAACCTGGAAAAGATTTTTCAAGATCAGATTTCCTGTAATAACAAAACTGGTCTAGGCTTTGGAAAAATGGAAACTGATAAATCTTCAAAATCTCATGCTTCTACCTCATGTGCTTCACCTACTTCTTGTGAAACTTCCAATTCCAATTCTATTGGGTCTATGTCCATGAATTCTGCAGATTCATCTGAAGATTTAAAATTTGGAATGTTTTTAAAGGCAAAAGATCATATTTCCTTTCCAAAGGAAAAGGCTCAAGATTCCAATGATTCTTCCACACCTATCCATGAATTTCAAAAATTCTTGACTTTAGATGATGCATCCTTCTCCTCCAACTCAAGCAATATATTTTCTAACTCTGAAAAAGGAAAGTCTCTGGGTGCCGATTCTTTATTAAAAAGAAATCCTCCAATTTTTTCTAAAAATACCTATGTGACTTCCCCTACCGATTTTCTTCCCCGATCTGTGAGTCTCAAAATGTCCAATTCAAAAGAAAAGATTTTTGTCCTCCCAAATTTTGAAAAAGGAATTATAGGTGCTGCACCCCAATTCTTTGTTACCTCTTCAAAATCTTTGAGCAAAAATAAGGAAAAATATCAAAGTTCTACAAAGGCATTTCTTTATAGAAAATGCTATATCTGTGGTGATGTTTCTCATTTTGCCAAAGACTGCCCGAAAGAAAGAATTGATCTGAGTGACATAAATTCTTTTCCCTCATCATCTAACCCAAAAGGACCCACCACCAAATGGGTACCTAGGAAATAAATTTTGTGTGATTGCAGATTTTGAGCTGGACAGATGAATCTATGTGGACAAGTGTGAAAGTTGACAAAACCTTAGAATTTTTTACTCTCATGACATCATCACCTATTATCTCCTAACCATGAAAACCCACCGAATCACCATGAAAACCCATCTCACAAAATCCCTCCATTTTTTTTTCTTCTTCGTGACATCATCATCCACCACCTTTTTGTCACCACCTTATTATTAATATTATATATATATATATATTTTAAATGACCATCGGTGGAAATTTAAATATGTATATATATAATAATAATAAACTCTTCTCTCTTTCTTTGTGCCGACAAAAACAAACCCATAACTCTTCTCTTAAAAATATCTCTTCTTTTGTCTCTAACTTTCTTTCACCGATTTTAAATCACACTCACCTCCCAAAATCTCTCCATCACCAAAGCCACCACCAAATCAAAGAGCATCTCCACCGAAAATCGCTCTCTCTCTCCTTCCCACTGAACCTCTGATCCCACTCCATCATCACCCCTAACACAAAACATTCCACCACCTTTACCTCCTGCAACCAAATGGACCAAAGATCACCCCATAGATCAAATCATCGGTGATCAACAAGCAGGTGTCCAAACATATAGAGGAGTTGGAAATATTTGTCTCTAAGTGAATTTTCTCTCTCTTTTATAAACCCAAGAAGATTGATGAAGCTCTTGCAGATCCCTGTTGGATCACTGCCATGCAAGAAGAGCTTTCTCAATTTGAGAGAAACAAAGTTTGGAGACTGGTTCCAGACCCCGAAAGAAGACAATCATTGGAACCAAATGGATCTTCAGAAATAAAATGGATGAAGAAGGCACAGTTATCAGAAACAAGGCCAAACTGGTTGCTCAAGGATACCGACAGGAAGAAGGCATTGATTATGATGAAACTTTTGCCCCTGTTGCAAGACTTGAAGCAATAAGAATCTTTCTGGCTCATGCTGCCTACCGAAATTTCAGAGTTCTTCAAATGGATGTCAAAAGTGCCTTCCTCAATGGGGAACTTGCAGAGGAAGTCTATGTGAAACAACATCCTGGCTTTGAAGACCCAGCTCATCCAGACTATGTGTACAAAACTAGACAAAGCTCTTTATGGTCTCAAGCAAGCTCCACGTGCTTGGTATGACACTCTTGCCAACTTTCTCTTAAAGAATGGATTTTCCAGAGGTAAAATTGACAACACTCTATTCATCAAGGAAACCTCAGGTAATCTTATTCTTGTCCAAATCTATGTTGATGACATCATCTTGATGACGTCATCACCATGATCTCATCTCACCAATCTACCTCTCACCAGAACCAACTTTCTATGTGTCATCTCCTCATCCCATTCTTTCTTCCATCATATTTCACTCTTGGACAGCAACCCAACTCTCCTTTTCTCAAAACCCACATACTACAAACTCTTCCACATATATCATCCCAAATCCTTCTACTAAAAAAATCCTCAAACTCAATCTTTGTGGGTCATCAAAAAATTCGAAGATGAAATTCCAATATTTTCTTCACCTTGAAGATTTTCTCCATGATGCCGTAGCAGATTTTATCCAAACTCTTCTGAAGATGCCAGAAGATTTCCTCCAACCTCTTCAAGAAATTCCACCGACTTTCAAAATTTCGGTGGGAATGATAATTTTTCGAAAAAAAAAATTTCTACCGATTTTCCTACCGAAATTAGCCAATTTTCGGTGGGATCTCAGTTTTCGGTGGGGAAGCAAAAAAAATCAAAAAATGTTTTTGACCATACCACCACCGACCACACCACCGAAATTTCGGTGGTTGGCCTCCAAATTCGGTGGTTATGAGCAAAAAAAAAATCAAAATTTTTTTTCAAACCACCGACCACACCACCGAAATTTCGGTGGTTGGCCCCCAAATTCGGTGGTTATGAGCACACACAAAAAAAATCGGTGTTTCCAATTGTTTGTGGTGTTTCTTCTCCGTCGTACGCTGAGGGGGAGAAACCATCTGAGGGGGAGCAATATCAGCGTCCAACTCGATCAACACCCACCCTCTGTACTCGTTTTTAGCGTCCAACTCGGAAAAATGAGGAAATCGGGCGGACCGGTCAAGGGGGAGCACATTAGTCCGGGTGGATTTAACTGAGGGGGAGAGACACAAAACCGACTGATCTAGTGAGGGGGAGCAAAACAAAGACAAAGGATGATGATGCTGAACAGGAAGTGCTGAAGATGCCAAGAGAAAGAGAAAATGCAAGAGATTGGCAAAAGCATCCTGAGGCTGATTCACTCAAACTCAACCCTCCTTAAAGATTGTCACTATAATGGATGTGTCTCCTATCAAAACCCACAGACTCACTTGGCTGAAATCTTTTGAAGTAAGTGGATGACTTGAAGATTTGGAACATCTGAAGAAAAGCAAAAGTGCCTGAAAGATAAAGTTCTCCAACACATCAACAGGCTGCTAATCAAAATGAAGAATCCTCAAGCCAGATACAAGTTTCAACTCGCCCCTCCAAAGATGCAAGTAATATTCTTTCTGTTCATATTGTTTATACTTCTTTCCTCTTTCTTTCAATTATTTGTACAGCTATACATTTTTTATTTTTTCTTACTTGTAAATATCATACACACACAAATCCATAAAAGACAAAATAGATCAAAAAAAATGGTCTATGTGAAAAGAACCCAAAAAGAGTAAAAAGGGTCAAAATGCAATTTTATTCAGATACTCTTCAATATTCTAAGTATGGAGCTCAAATTCAAATAGGGGGAGATTGTTGGGTCACCGAAGATTTGAAATTGACTCACCGATGTTTCATCTAAATCTTACTTAGAATATTTTAGCATGGTTCTTTATAATGACTTGTACAAGATAGCAAATGTTTGGTGAAGTCAAAGATCAACCAAAGTCAAAATTGAAGATTCTCTCATTGTGGAAGTGAAAGATCTTTTCTCAACACATACAAGTCATTGTCCACCGATGGTGTTCACACACATCGGTGGACACCTCTCCACCGATCACTCTCTGTATCGGCCAACATATCCCACCTATGAAGTCTCTCAAATAGGTGGGATCTCAAAGAAGTCTCAAAGATGGTTTTCTTCAAAGATGTGTCACATATCTCAAAGATGCTTTTCTTCAAAGATGTGTCACATATCTCAAAGATGCTTTTCTTCAAAGATGTGTCACATATCTCAAAGATGCTTTTTCTTCAAAGATGTGTCACATATCTCAAAGCATTCATCGGTGGTGTACTCCTTGAAGACAAAATGAGAAGCAAAATTATTATGAGACAAAATCAAATTTGCCAAGAATCATCCCACCGATGATGATGCTTAAATCGGTGGGATCCTTTGTCAAAAGATTTTCTTTGAAGAAAATATCAAGTCTCAAGTAATATTGTCTTGGAAGACACACCAAGGAGACAAGCATGGTACTATTCCTATTTCCAATGAAGTTCAGTATGGGTATTCCTCCTTGTTTCAAGGAAAAAGTGATTGTGACTTATCAACTTTACATAAGTCCATTGGTACGAAGCAAGTAACTGGAGGACATTCGTACTAAGCATTTAATGCTCAGTACACTCATCCTCACTATAAAAGGAAGACCTCTCCATGCAGAAGATAGTACTTACATCTTGAGATACTTGAAGATTACTGTGTGCTCTTAGATTCTACGTGAACTGGAAGATTTCTCTCAGTGCAAGAAATCTCCATATTGCTAAAAACTTCATAGCTTTGTTCTAAGTGTTCTTAGTTATTTTGTTTAGTATACTTTGTGAAAGATTGTTAGAATAGTTTATCAGTTCTTTTCCGCAACAGTCTTAAGTTTCTATGTGTAATTCTTGTTGAAAGATTTTCAATAATAGAATTAAAATTGTGAAAATTTTGAGTATTGTATTCAACCCCCCCCCCCCCCCTTCTACAATACTTGTTATAGCCATCTGGGACTAACATTGAGCATGATGGCATGATTAAACACTTTGAAAAGCTTCATTATTACATGATGTGGAAACGTTTATTAATGCATGCAAGTTGTTTATACGTTCTTTCCAACGTAAGCGTTGAATGCATGTTCTTGTGAGTTGTTGTTATGTGTGGTGTCGGGTTGCACAGTGGGGAAGTGAACCTCGGATTGTTGAGAATCCTTGGAGAGTTGATTGGACCGTGTGCCTCGAATCCGTTTCTTGTGCACACGGGTACGACGTCTACTGGGGGGCCGTGGGGATCTACTGGAGGCCCCGAGTGTGGATATCACATGAGGTGATGGGAGTTGAGACCACTGTGCAATACCCTTATGTGTGAAGTCGAGCATTTAAACTCAAATTTCGTTTATTATTGTAACGGTTGAATGTTTTAAAGTACTATTTGTGTGGAATTGTTTTTAAAGAGGGAATTCACTAGACCTCATGGTCTAACCCTCGCTTTTCATAAATTAAAACCATTTTCAGGATTGGAGTTTTGTTTGGGGTTTCATCTAGAGAGGATGAAAAGAGGTGGCACTGTAAAAGAGGAGTAGTCTAGTGGTGGCTTGAAGTTCACTGTCAGGCTTCCTGTAGCATCTCAGTTGTGAAGGGGTTTATTCCGCTGCGTATTTAGAGTTAGATTCGTTGTATTGCATTGAAATTTTGGGACCGTTTGGTTGTAATGTGATGATTTATGATTTATCGAATTTGGGTTGTTACAAATGATATCAGAGCCATAGTTTAAGGGATTTAGGTGACCGGATGGGCCTAAACTTAAACTTTGGAGTAGAGGGGGACATAACTGAGATATAGGAAGCCAATAGGAAGGACCTTAATCATAGGATATCTTGACAATGGTTGTGAGAACCCTCGTGTAAGGTAAATTCAAAATCGCATATGGCCAATACTATTATGAATTTACAGGTGCATGGGTGTACTCAGCCTCCATTGTTGGGACGATTGGTGAGAGTGACAGTATGAAGAAAGTTATAACCTTGCAATTGATAGCAAAAGGCTGGTGTGTAATGGGTGATCACTTATAATGTGATGTTTTTACCTTCTAGAAGAAGTGTTGTTCGGTATGTCAGTTAACCGACTAGGTGTATAATTCTTGGGATTCAAAGAGATGAATGGTTGGTTGAGGGCAAACTCCTAGTTTCTAGTGAGTCCCCGTTCTTGGGTTTGAGGTGTCGATCAGTTGGGATAGAAAGTGAGAACAATATTGGAATCTTGAAAGCTTTAATTCAAGATCGAGTGGGGGAATCTATCCTTTTACTGTTTAGTCAAGCGGCTTAGTGGCAAGATTAATGAAGGAAAGATATCAGTATTGGATTGAAGTACGTGTAGGAGTAGAAGGTGAAGTAACTGGTCAATTTGGGAACCGTGTAGAGTGGTCGAACAGGTGGGTTGTAAAACACCTGTATAGCAAGTTGCTACAAGGGTGAGAAAGCGGTGGTTGGACATAGTTTGGTGCCAACGATGAGTTGTTGTGAGTACAACGGTTGACCTTGTTAGAGTGAATAGCCTTCAATTACGAGTTGAGTTTCATGCATCGTGTCTTTAAATGTGTTACCTGAACTCTTTCATGTTAAAAGTATGTACGTACCTAAAGAATTTCTTCTTGTTTTTGGGAAATAGTTTGACGCGCGTAAGCGTGTGTTTCTAAAGAAAAAGACAAACTTATTTTCGTTGCACGATAAATTTTGAACTTAGTGATTTGTGAGTTATTTCATGCTTTTTCTCATGTTGAGAGAATTTTCGTTGAAAAAAAAACCAAGGAAACGTCTAATTGCATAGTTTTATAACCAAAATGAGTATTGACACGCTATTATCATATAAACGAGTGTTGGAGTTGACTGACCCACTTTGGGTAAGTGATTTCGTTCGAAACTTTCCTAGTCGTATTGAAAAAGTTTCAACGGATAAATTTTGTTGTGCCAACATCGATTTGGTTGGTCAAGGTTGTGAATCGTCGTGGGGTTGCATGTGAACAATCCTTGCGGTCGCCGTGTTTTACTATTCAGCTTGAGAGGTGTTGTGTCATGCATACTCGAGATTGTTTTATGATGTATCTTGAATTTTTCAAACGTGCAAAATGATTTCAATCGTTGTTTTGTCATGCATGAAGACTATGAACTCGTTAGGTCGGGAAGGGTGGGTCATGTGAGAATGGTTTTAGTTTGGGGTGAAATTGAGATTGTCGAAGTGATTCTATTGGTGGCATGTTAATAAGTAGTATTATGGTACTTGACGAAATGTTATCGGCTTTGAGCCTGAGTAATGAGGTGGTCTTGCAATTAGATTTTTGCGTTAAGGAAGTCTTGTGTTTTCCGCAAGTGAGAACGGTGGGATATAAAGTTGGTTATGATGCGTAGGATGGAGTGGATCCCGATAGGAATCCTGGTTTGTCGGGGAATTATGGAATCATCATCATGTTGCCTATTGATATTGAAATCTGCGACTGTTTAATATATCCTGGGTTGGAGGTATTGTCAGGAGATTGAAACTTGAGAAATAAATCTGTTGCGTGTGTACGTATGAGGTCGTTCGGGGAGGTGTAAATGGTATGGTGTTGGACCACCTAGTGTGGGCATTAGGAAGACAGAAGATCACCAATGTGGATGTGATTTCCAATGAAGTTCTGATGATTCGTCTATACGTGAAGCGTTTAGCATAGCGGAGATAGATCGCGAGGAGTTGACGAGTAAAGAGAACTTGTTTGAGTGAGTTAGATGATCATGATTTTATGGGTCATTTGGACTCGAGAGGGACAAAGTCATGAAGTGACTTTACCTCATATATTGGCGGTATGATTGGCATGAAGTAGGCGACATCAATTATGTGAGAAGGGGGGATCATGAAAATTTTGTTGTAGTACGATAGTTGTGTGGGTAAGTTGGTGGCATTTTATTCTAAATGAGTTGTGTAAGTCCTTATTGTGACAATGGGTTGCCGTTGTGTTGGGTGGTGGACTTACGTTGTAATGTGGGATAAGTTTAGGTGTGAATCCTGATTTGAAGATTTATGGGAGGTAATCAAGAATGGCAAATATGCTTGATTGAAGTGTGGAATTGTAGACGGTATTGTGTTTTTGATGTTTAAGAACAAAAGAGTGAGCGGTATTTGGCGACTACCTAAAAGAAGAGCATGTATTCTTCACGGTTCTGTTGGATTTTTGGTGAGCTCGTCTAATTTTGAGTGGGTATCGATGAGGATGCCATATTCGATTAGTTTATGCTGTTGTGTTGTAGATTTAAAATTCTTTGGGAAGGTTGAAATATTCCTGGGTATAAATATATTCTATTGAGTAGGTTAACTCTGTTTGGAGAATGGGAAACGCGTGGTGCTTTCGAGCAGTGAGTGTTGTTTCAAGGATGACTAACTGATTGTCTCGGGTGAGAATTATGGTACAACCAATTGGTTAGGCATAGTATTGTAAACGTACTACCAGCACGCTTGGAATGGTCGGAAAATGGATAGGTGTTGTTGGGTGGACGATGTTCATGCTAGCGTAAGAGGTGGAGACAGTATGTTTGAATAAGTGGGTAAACAAAAGTAGGAGGATTGGTAAGTGACACCGGAAGAGAGGAGCAAAAAATCAAAAGTTATGTCATCGGAAAGCTTAGGATCTACCAGCGAGGGTATGATAAAAGGATCATGGTTTATGTTACGGTACAAGTATGAGAACCCGATTTTGTGCGACTGATCTAAAGCTTACACCGAATAGTGAGCCGTTCTTGGGAGCGCGTTTTATGGTTTCGAGAAGAAGAGGAAATATGTGGTCGAATGTAATGCTCTGGATGAAAGACCATTTCATTAGCCGTAATATCGTCGAGAAAGAAATGTTTCGAGTGAACTTGTTTTGGGTTGTTAAGAGTATTTGGAATACTTCTATGAGAGTACGGTCACTCTCCCTAGTGGGCAGGTGAAGTTTGAATTTATTTCGAAAAGGTGGGCGTATTTTGCATATGTTAGATCGTGAATGCCTTCTTGTTATAATTATGTATGGAAAACGAGTAATGGTGTGTCCATTGACATTAGTGTGTGATCAATGGAGTTACAGAGGAGTGAAGGGCTGTTTGTGTCAGGCGTATGCTAGTTTGGAAAGATGTAAATTTTCTGAAGAGAATGTGGTCCGATTAAGGAACTCATGATTGCGAGTTCAAAGTGACGATCCAAGGATGACTCTGTGCTATGGTGGCAATCGAGTGGGTATACTTTAGATGGGGATCAGTGTTGTTAGAGAATTAATGGGCGCGTGAAGCCCCTAATTTAGACGCGTTTTAACAACCGTGAGTACAGGCGTAGACAAGCAGTTGATGTTGGTTGCGGAACACATCTTCATAGAAAGGAGTAGCTTGTTTCAAGAGGTAAGTGAAGTTGGATCACGTTTTATTGAGCCGTTGGCAGTTATAGGAAGAATTGGAGAGATAATGTATGAATTAAATGCACTCGGTGAAGTATGGAACATTCATGGTGTGTTTCACGTCCCTACTTTGGGGAGTGTTGGTCGAAATCTTGGTACGGTGTTAACTTTGCAAGCAGTGCGAATGGATGAATAATTGGATTTTGTTGTGTCGTTGGAAACGATCATTGGGCTGGAAAGTCGAGAAGTCGAAATACAAAGAAGTTGGTAATGCGTGAAATCTACAACACTTTTCATGTGTCGAATCAAAGGAAGTGCTTAGCGGAAGTGGATATGGCCATACCATTACATAAAGTGCAGGTGGACGAGAAATTAAGCTTTGTCAATGAACCCGACACGATCGTGGATCGCAAGGTCAAGGGGTTGAGGAACAAGGACATCAACCTAGTGAAGGTGTGTGGTGATTTTACAAAGGGCAGGAAGTGGCTTGGGAAACCGAATCCGAGATAAATACAAAGTATCCGCCTCTTCTCAATGATGGAATTCCGGGGATGGAATTCTATTAAGGGGGAGGTGTTGTAACACCCCCTTTTCTAGAAATCAGAAATGATTGGAAGTTTTGGGGCCAAAGTGAGAAAAGATGAAACTTGAGGATTAAATGGCAAATTCAGGGATTAAAAGGAGTAAAACCCTTTCTCATTTCTTCATTATGGCGGCTACCTATTTGGGGAGGAGAAATTTAAGAAGATACACCTTGTGGAAGAAGAGTTGGAAGGATTGCTTCAAGGGGCTTGAAGACTTCATCTTCTAGGTATGATTTCCTCTTCATTCTTTATCTTCTTGCTTGATTTGGTGAGGATTTTGTTTGGGAATCTCTTAAGAAAATCATTAAGAAGTCTTAAGCTTGTTTTCAATGGAAATGGGATGATTGATGAGATTCCTATTGGTTTACAAATTTTTCTTTGAGAATCACCCCTCATTTCAATGGTAGATTTGGGTTATGTCAAGAAATGAGTTTTTGAGTTTTGGGTTTGAAATCTTGAATCAATGGGTTGATTTTGTTGGGGTAAATGTGTTTTAAGTGATCGTTTTTGGTTCCTAAAGTTATGAGTATCAAGAACCATCGATTTTGGAAGCTATCAAGCATTTGGGAGCATTTTGGGAGTTTTGGAATGAGTTTTTGGGTTGGAATTCTTTGTACAGTCCAGGGAGTCTCGAACAGAGACTTGCGCGGTTTTCCACGCGGTTTGAAGTGGCGTGGAAAGTCGCGCAACCCTCTGTTTGGCGCGCCCTTCGGTTTGCTTCGTTTTTCGTTCGGGTCTAGGATTGAGGCATCATTTGGGGGGGGTTACCTTGGGGGCTTAGTAGAGATGTTTTGGGATGTAATTAGATGGGTTAACACCACTATTATGACGTCCAATTCAGGTGTTCGATTTGAGCTAAAGTGGGTTTCGGAGTGTGTGTTGTTTGGCTAAAGCTCAGGTGAGTTCCCATAACTCTTTTGTGCAAATGAAATGTTTTGCTAAAGTTTTCATAACTGAATATGGTTTTAAGCATGATGGCATGATTAAACACTTTGAAAAGCTTCATTATTACATGATGTGGAAACATTTATTAATGCATGCAAGTTGTTTATACGTTCTTTCCTATGTAAGCGTTGAATGCATGTTCTTGTGAGTTGTTGTTATGTGTGGTGTCGGGTTGCACAGTGGGGAAGTGAACCTCGGATTGTTGAGAATCCTTGGAGAGTTGATTGGACCGTGTGCCTCGAATCCGTTTCTTGTGTACACGGGTACGGCATCTACTGGGGGCCGTGGGGATCTACTAGGGGCCCCGAGTGTAGACATCACATGAGGTGATGGGAGTTGAGACCACTGTGCAATACCCTTATGTGTGAAGTCGAGCATTTAAACTGAAATTTCGTTTATTATAGTAACGGTTGAATGTTTTAAATTACTGTTTGTGTGGAACTGTTTTTAAAGAGGGAAATCACTAGACCTCATGGTCTAACCCTCGTTTTTCAAAAATTAAAACCATTTTCAGGATTGGAGTTTTGTTTGGGGTTTCATCTAGAGAGGATGAAAAGAGGTGGCACTGTAAAAGAGGAGTAGTCTAGTGGTGGCTTGCAGTTCACCGTCGGGCTTCCTGTAGCATCTCAGTTGTGAAGGGGTTTATTCCGCTGCGTATTTAGAGTTAGATTCGTTGTATTGTATTGAAATTTTGGGACCGTTTGGTTGTAATGTTATGATTTATGATTTCTCGAATTTGGGTTGTTACACCCAATCACTAGATTAACTGTTGTTCTCTCTCGAATAACAACATGCTTTATTTTGAAAACATAGGTTTTATCTCTCGATCTCAACACATGAACTCAAAACTCATGAAATTAAAGAATGTAATGCTACTAAGGCATACTTGGTATATATCTATCCAATTTCTCATCTTAGGCATAAAATTCTAGTTCTAGTTATTAAATAATTTTCTTGATTTAAATTTATAACAAACAAAAAAGTTGAAAGCTGACCAGATTCACAAAAGCATTAAACTCAAATCATATATATGCTTCATTAATCAGGAAAATTTGATAAGAGTCATGAGTTACATGTTCATATGCTTATAACCAAAGTTAAATCAACCCCTAACATTTAAAGATTAGTTCATGTTGGGGGTAACAACAAATAAAGTTATCAAACAATGAAAGAATTCATGAATCAAAGAATATCTCTCAACAAAATCTAAGTTCATAAAACTCCCTTGACGTGTAATACCCACGAAGAACGGACAAGAATCGACTTCAAAATTGTTTCCCAAGTGTTTCCTTGCTTCAATCCGTTGCTTTCTCGATGGAAAAATTGCTCCAAAGTCGCCTTGAGCCGCCCCCTTGAAGATAGAATGGGTAATCAATCCAAACCCTAAGTGAAAAGGGGAAAAATCATTCAGCATGTTCACGCTAGTTGAAACTAGCGTGAAACTCGCCAAAATTTCAAACTCAAATGAATCAACTAATTAGCAACACACTGTAGTCAAAGTCGCCCCAGCTACTGTTTTGGGCAAAAAGTTTGTGCTTCAATTTTTAGCCGACTTCTTTAATTGCACAATTATCACCCTTGACTCTTGAGACTTTTTAAGGTCTCTACGGATTGGATTTTTCTTCTTTTCCGTACACTTTCTTGGGATAATAATTCCTGAAATAACTTGATTCAAACTGTAAAATTCTCACTTCATTTACTTGGAAATAAGAAAAACTTATCGGAAAGTGAAATGAAAATAACACCAAAAATTGGTGTTATCAGTGAAATATTTATACACGGTTTTGAAGAGAAAACCTTGTAAAAAGGGTGAGACGATAATTTATACACGGTTTTTTTCTTAACAATCGTGTATAAAGGGTGACTTTCACACACACTTCCCATAGACTAACCACTTATAATTGTTGACTCACTTTTGTACACGCTTTTTGTATAAGAACCGTGTACAAAAATGTACTTTAGCAACGGTTCTGAATAACCGTGTAAAAAAGGTTATGAACTTTTATACACGGTTTCTTTAAAAAAAACGTGTAAAATAGGGCGAGTATGAAATTATATTTGTAGTAGTGGATGTTAGTGTAAAATCAAATGTGATTCGACTGTTTTCTTATTTTTTTTAAATAAGTGACGTTCTTTTGAACCCCACTATATTTTATATATATATATATAGAGAGAGAGAGAGAGAGAGAGAGAGAGAAGTTCAAACAAGAACGCTAACTATTTACGAGAATACGAGAACGGCCGCCCACGTACAAAATCACTGGTGATTCACGTACAAAATCACTGGTGATTCGCGATCTGGTAACGGGCGACCTGGGACGCGACTTGCAAGTCGCGTGACAAGTCGCGCGAATCACCAGTGATTTTGTACGTGAATCACCAGTGATTTTGTACATGGACGGCCGTTCTCGTATTCTCGTAAATAGTTAGTGTTCTCGTTTGAACTCACCTCTCTCTCTCTCTCTATATATATATATATGTATATATATATATATATATATATATAGAGAGAGAGAGAGAGAGAGAGAGAGAGACGAAGGATCGTGTGAGAAGCATGAGAAGTGGATTTGAACCGTTGATCATTTTTAATCAAATGCCCTCTCATGAATTGCGGCTTAAAATTAAGAGAATTGATCTCTCATCTTAATGTGCGTCCATTTCTCATCCAATGGTTGATAACTACTTTTTACACTAGTAACGTTAACCTCAACTTCTCACCAGAACCCCACTCTGTATATATTAGTATGTATTTTGAAAGGCTAGCTATAAATAATTCAATGGTTTTAATTGTGTTGACGTGTTAACATGACGTATATGTGTTAAATACATGTTATGCTATAAAAAAGTATTAGAATACATTCGTGGGTATGTCTACCATAATTGAGGCAATTATACGAGGGGAATTACCAAGATAAAAGGATCAACACATATATCTTGCATGCATGTGCCAAGTGATCAGATAGGCACCGGTACATATCCGATGTCACTATGTTTTGTATGAAACTCATCATACTAAGACCATCCGCATCCATCCCATTTTAACCCATATTTTTTCACTGCCACATCAGCGCCACATCATTTTTCCCTTCCAACCCATTCTAACCCACAAACCTCCACATTCATCCCACACCACCATCCCATCTTTTATTTATTTTTATTTTTATTTTTGTTACCATTAATTTAAATAATTAATATTTTATAAGTAAATTGTAATAATATATAATATTATAATTTATAAATCAAACTAATATTTTAAGCTTACATAATAATAATAAAAAATACATAAATTTCAAAAAAAAAATGATAACTACTCGTTGTGTCTTGGAAGCCGTGAAATGTGTTCGATTAAATCCGCCCGAAGGTTATGATGCGTTTCTCGGTTTCGGACTTCTAACACGTTAGCGTCATATTGTTGGTCGCTAATCTCTTCGTCGTCCTCCTCATCAACTTGATTAGCGTTTTCATCGAAACGACAAATCGCGTTACCTTCGTCTTCCAATATCATATTGTGTAATATGATGCAAGCGTACATTACTTTTTGTATTTTATTCGGGTGCCACGATCTTGCTGGGTGTTGTATTATGTGCCAGCGTTGTTTTAGCACACCAAAACAACGTTCCACATCCTTCCTTGCCGCTTCTTGCGCGGCTTTAAACCTTAATCGTCTTTGATCCGGAGGGCATTTGAATGATTTCACAAAGGTAGCCCATTCGGGGTATATCCCATCTGCAAAATAGTAGCCGTGTTTGTATTGTACTCCGTTTACTTGAAACGGGCACTGCGGTGCTTTCCCGTTGTGTACATCGTTAAATAACGGCGACTGGTTTAGCACATTGAGGTCGTTGTTGGACCCGGCAACCCCGAAGTATGCATGCCAAATCCAAAGATCCTGTGATGCCACTGCCTCTAGCATAATAGTCGGCCGACCATGATCACCTCTGACGTACTGCCCGCGCCATGCAGTTGGGCAGTTGTCCCAATCCCAATGCATACAATCTAAGCTTCCTAACATGCCGGGAAACCCGTGCCTAGTTTCATGTGTGGCGTATAAACGTTGAATATCATCATAAGAAGGTTTACGTAAGTATCGCTTACCGTAAAGATTGACGATACCTTTGCTGAACTTTTGTATGCATAAACGTGCAGTTGACTCCGCCATCTTCAAGTACTCATCAAAGCCGTCAGCGGATATCCCATACGCCATTTGCCGAATTGCCGATGTACACTTTTGCAAAGGAGATAACCCTTTTCTGCCTCTAGCATCCCAGCCCTGTTGAAAATATTTATACTCTCGCTCAAGATCCTCCACTATTCGTAGGAATAGTCGTCTGCTCATGCGGAACCGTCTCCTAAAGCACTCGTCACTGTAATTACAGTTTTCCGCAAAATAATCTGCAACAAGTCGGTCGTGTGCAGCTTCACGATCTCTAATTTGATCCGGTCCCCTCCGTCTCCGTCTTGGAGGCGAACTTGGTTCTTCATCTTGATCGAAAAGCCTTTCTACAACATTGGTTATTAATCCACGAAAAATATCGTAATCCATTTGACGATACGCGGGTAGATTAATTTCCCCGTCCGACGATGACGAAGACGACTCATAAAATTCCGACGAGTTCACTGATGAAGAAGACATTTTGTAGTAAAGAAAAGTTTGAGAGATTGAGAGAAAATTTAGTGGTGTGAAAAAATAAGTGGGGAAGATGGGAGAGATTGAGAGTAAATTTGTTTTTGTGAAAAAATAAGTGGGGAAGATGGGAGAAATTGAGAGTAAATTTGTAGAGAGATTGAGAGTAAAATGAAGTGTGTGAAAAAATAAGTAGGAAGTATATAGTATTTATAGGATAAAAAATTAAAAATTAAAAATTAAAAATTAAATTTTACAACGGATAGAATTCAAAAAAAAAATTAAATTTTTTGGTTTAATCTCAACCCAGCCCGGGTTCACCAACCCGGGAGGCCTCCAACCCAGGAGAACCCAAGCAGGGGCGATGGTGTTCCAGGCCATCCCAGGCCAACCCGGGCCAACCCAGCCCGCCGATGCGGTTGGTCTAAGGGGCAGTTTGTTTTTTAAAAAAAACTCTGAAAAACTCTGAAATCAGATTCGGTCAGATGATTGGTCTTTAAGACCGTTTGTTTTTTTTTTCAAAAAAAGAGCTGAAAACCTCTTAAATCATCTTATTTCACAAGAGTTAAACCTCCCTCTTAAAACCTCTGAGATGAAACTGAAACCCTAACAGCCAACGTCGCCCACCACCTTCTCCGCCACCACCGCCACCGTCGTCCTTCACAACCGCCGCCGTCGTCATAACCACCACCACCACCTCCTCCAGCACCGCCGCCGTCGTCATCACCACCACCTTCGTATCATCACCACCACCGCCGCCGTCATCTTTCTCATTCTCAAACAAGATAGAAGCTGCAAAAAATATAGAAGCTGCAGTCTTGAATGCATTTTAGGGTGAGAAAAAAAGACTTCAAAGCTGCCACCGTCATCTTTCAAACAACAAAATCCCATTACCCTTGTCTGCAGCTTCTATCGCAGTCGTCCTTCACACCAGCTTCTATCAACTAGAAACCCTAGAAGTTGTGAATTTATTATAGTTGGGTTTTTAGGGTTTTTGATAGGCCCATTGTGAGTTTTGTGAGTTATGGGCCATTTCTATTTGGGCTTCTAGTGTTTATTTTTTTTAAGTTTGTTAATAATAAAAATATATATGGTAATATAATTAATTTTAGATTCAGACTTCAGATTTAGATGTTACAAAAACAAACAATCTTATTATTCAGATTTCAGACTTTAGCACCATCTCTTATAAATCAGAAGTGAAATAAGACTTCAGACCTCTTAAAAAACAAGCGGCACCTAAGTTTACATTTTTTAAATATATGATTTCATAATATCATATTTTATACCTTCGCGTACAAGTTTCAATATTGTACCCCATAACTATTTGAACTAAAGTGCGACGATTGTTTTAAAATTGCACACATACATGCATTAACGATATAGTTAAAATTAAAGATTTATGAAAAGAAAGTTGGTATAATTTTAAACAGTTGTTAACTCAAGGGACCTGATCCACTACAAAAGAAAAAAAAAAACCCTATAATTATTTCAGTTGAGGGACCTAATCCAAATTTTCACCAAACACGTGAACGAAATGTATAATTTACTCTGATGTTATGAAACAACAAATTAAAAAGACAAACTGTTTTATTTTAAATCCTTTATATAAGAATTTATTGAGTATTACATATCCTTTTTCATCTAAATCTAGGACTAAAACAATTCTTATTGATTTTTGAAATAATAATAAATAAATAAAAAACAGATTTATAATTGAAAGTTAAATTCTAGGGTATTATTTACTTGCAAATCTGCTTCTTGAAACCAAGCCTTCCTTTTTCCAAATCATACTCCAGGTATATATTCTGCTGTTGGTAATTTCCAATAATAATCGATGGCCCAATTCTTTGATCCGACCCGACCGATGTGCTTGACACCATCGTCATACACACCACATCTGACTCCCCCATGAACGAAAAGTAATCCGCCAGCGGCAGCAATAACTTAGCACCGCCTTTAAAATGAAACATCAACTCCGGAATCTCCGCCGGTTTATCGCCGATATCAAAACACGGCCGTAACCCGCTTTTACTCTCCACCTCGCCAGACCTTTTATACTTTGACATTTGATTTTCCAACTCTTTTGCTACCAAATTGTAGACATGATTATCCATGAACGTGAAGGTTGAGCCGGAATCGATGATGGTTCCGCCGTTGCCGTCAGATCCCGGTACCAGAAAACCATAAGGTATTTTAACGGTTTTCCCGCCGACGGTGATTTTCCGGAGGTTTAGGTAGTAATAATCCTGAAAAGAGGACCTGGAAGACACCGGGTTTTTAGTATCACTACATCTAGTTGATAAAGATCAATTTAAATAATTTGTACTTCAATTTTTACAATGTTTAGTACAAAATTGTATACACCGAAATAAGTTGGTATCAATTATAATTGATTCCTATATGGTATAAATGTTTTGTTGGTACACAATATATAAAAATAAAACATGGTACCGTAACATTATCACCCCTTACCTGGAAGACACCGGGTTCTTGCGGAACTTGGTGTAGCTGATTCCGGCATCACCGGCGCCGGAATTTGAAGAATTCCGAACGAGAACAAGTTTGCTGCTGACCGGAGCGTCGTCAAACCGGTGAGACACGAGACAATACGAGAATTTCTTCAAACCCATTTGAACGGGTAAAGAAGCGGGTCCACGACCAAACCCGGCTATACCCGAAGGTTGTCGGGTTGACAAAATGGAGCATCCGACAGCGAAATCAGTGACATCACCTTCAGGGAAATCCAACGTCTCCAACAGCATTAACCCAGCTGTCGACCCGGACCCATACTGAAGCATATACGCTGGACACATCTCTTTACCGTTACATTGAATTCGGTCGGTTGACCCGAAAACCCACCCACATTTCTTGCTGGAGCACCCGACAATCTTAGAGGAAGAAGAGAGTTTGGGGATGAATCTGGAGATGTTGTTGTGGTTAACATTTGGGAATTGGCAATCAGAACATTGATAGCGATGAGTACATGGGAACCAAACAAGACTGCTTCCGGTATCCATAACGAAGGAGAGTTTTTGAGGGGGTGATCCGAACCCGAGAGAAACGGAGTATCCGCCATAGCTTTGAGGAAATAGAGGAATTTGGGAAGAGTTTTGTTTAGGGTGTTTGAGATGGTGGGCTCTTGCTACAGAAGAAGAAGCAAGGTAATTCAAGGTCTGCAGCCATGGATGGTCATGGTGGTTGTTGGTCTGTGGAGAAGGTGCAATGGGAGAAAGTGTGAGGGTGGTTTGTGAAGAAGATGAATGAAAAGATAGAAGAGAGAGAATGAAGAGGAGATAGAGAGAAGAAGCAGCCATGGGAAGTAGAATTATTTAATAATGATGAGAGAGAGAGAGAGAGAGAGAATTCAGAGATTGAATTGTAAAAATGGAGAAGAAGGGGGATCGAGTGAGGGGGTTAGAGGAATTGGATAGGAGTGGTTTGATTCTTGGTATTAATCAATGGCAATCTCCAGCTCATTCTTTGGAAGTCTAGCTGGTGATGAAATACAAGTCTTAATGCGTAATTTACTTTTACTCTTTTTCTTTAAAAAGTTAAGAGCCTCACAAGAATCTTGTTTCTTCACTTGCATCATTGCAAATTTTTAATTCTAGCACTCGGTAACTTGTTTACTGAATCGTAGCAGTTTTAGGGGTGTTTGGGAGTGCTTATATTTTTAACTTATGCTTATTTGTTTATGTGGTGAGGAAAAGCAGTTTTTAAAAAGTGTTTGTTAAGAATTGAGGATAAAAAGGTAATTTGGATAGATAAGGAAATAAGGAGAAGTAAATAAGTAGGTATGGAATGACTTATCAAAAACAACTTATTTGTGATGAGGAGAACCAAATAAGCACTTTTGATTGTTTCTATCCAAACACTCCAAATAGCTTATTTACGGTGGAAAGAAGCTATAAGCAAATAAGTCAAAAATATAAGCACTCCCAAACACCCCCTTAATACAATACTCAAAACAAAAAATTGTTAATTCTTTAATTTAAAATGTTATCTTTTTAGAGTTTAATCGGTAGAGTGGAATATATATTTAATTATATTATTAAAATATTTAATATATGGAAAGTTGAGAGAAGAAATTTTTTTGGTAATAATTAATTTGGAGGAAAACTATCTATTTAGAGATGTCTCTAAATTTAAAAAAAAATTACAATATCTCTCATTTTTTCTCTATTTTAGCATAGAGTATAGCATAGCTGGAGCAAAAAAATGTTGAATTCTACTTTTTTTAGCATAACTGTCGGAGATGCTCTAACTGAATAAAGATCTTTATTTCTTATTTGACAAAACTTTTATGTGAAACCAGAGGCGGATCCAGAAATTTATGTGACTGGGTTCTTTCAAGGTAAAATAGAGAGGATAAAAACAATTTCAAGGTAAATCTAACATTTTTTAAAGGTAAATCTAACATTTTTTAGGATTGATTGGGGTCTTGAGACCCCACTAGGCTGGGTGTGGCTCCGCCACTGTGTGAAACAGAAATGAGAGTCGTATTCCACCCTCACCCCATGGAACACCTATTTTATCAATATAATCTTAAAATAAAATCTAATTTCCGTTCTAAAATATCAAATACATATCTCTCTTTATATTTTATTCATCCTTTAAAATTTATTTATTGTATTTTATATTATTTGAACTTTCATTTGCCATCCTCAAAATTTTATTTTTATGCGGTTTTTTATAAATTGATTAATTTTTCTAATTTATTAAAAATTAATAATAAAAAAATGTATAAAATGTATAAATAAAAATTGGAAACTACATAAACATTTTATTTTGATGTCACTTTAATTGTATTGAAGAAAACTTTCAAATGCTATCTTGTGTTATAAAAACATTTAATTTATTATAATTTAATTAATTACATAAACTAATCAACATATAAAAGATGTGTATAATTCGTGAGGAGTAAATTGGTCATTTTTATCTGTTTTGTCTTGTCCAGTGTAAGATCTCACATTGGTTGGGGAGGAAAACAAATGTTGCCTTATAAGAGGGACTTGATACCTCCTATATCAGACGCGTTTTAAAACTTTGAGTCCAGATGTGTGGACAAAGCGGACAATATCTGGTACGGTTGGCCTGGAATGTTACAAATGGTATCAGAGTGGGGAAACAGACTGGTGTGCCAGCGAGGACGTTGGGCTCCCAAGGGGGTGGATTGTAAGATCCCACATTTGTTGGGGAGGGAAACAAATGTTGCCTTATGTTACACCCTCAAAATTTGGAAATAGCAACTAACAAATATCTCGATAAATAATTAAAAGAGGATAAAATCCTTTCTACAAACCATCCTTGAAAATACTTCAAAGTTTAAACATCACAATTTCCACAATTAATAACTTAAGACGGGCGTTACTTAACACAAACACAAGTTGCTAATCCCAAATAAGTGCGGAAGACTTCTCTAAGCAAAATCAATTCTCGTGCACTATACTAGCACTCATCACTTCACAGTGTAGCTAAAGTTATTCCCAACCTGAGCATGTTGCACATGCCGACAAATAAAAAGGGTTAGGCTAACGCCTAGTGACTTCAAGAGTTTTATCATGGCCATATAAATTCATAAATCGAGAGAGATGCAATTTAAGTCATGAGTTCAAAAGAATTTACTTTAGATGCAAATCACCCATTTTCCAACTCACACAAATCCCGTGCTGAAAACTTTAATATAAAATGATTCCCAAAATGGACTCATCCCCAAAACCAACGTGAAAGGTGAAATAGCATTTGATTCTCAAAACGATTGAATTCATAAATAAATCGCCATTATTCCAAACATGGATGAAGCATAACCCATAACTCACATAACGTGGAAAACAATTCATATAAACATGATACGTCACCGAAAACATGGATAAAACAAATACCCAAAGCAACACATTTCGGTGACGGGGGAGTTGAGGCCCGTTTACATTGCACGTGACGGAACATAAAAGTGGGTCACATACCATGCAACAAAACAAACACGTGGATTACTCTCGTAAACTGAGCTCAATCACTCCAGATCTATTTCCCGCGAGACTTGGGAGCCCCCATTTTCAATCACTCCAGGTCTATACATTGGGTCACTCCAAATCCACAAAACAAACACATTTGGGATTACACCTTACTGCCCATGGGACGCTGCCCGACCATATAGATTCGCACCTTACTTACCATGGAACCCGATGCCTATCCCGTGCCAAGCACATCTGGAATTACACCTTACTGCCCATGGGACGACGCCCGACCATATAGGGCCACGCCTTACTTACCATGGAACCCGATGCCTATTCCGTGCTACAAAAGAGAAACTAGCGTCTCATCATTGAACGTAAAACTCAAGTGCCTATAGATCCATAGCTAATAAGGTCTAAAACATTACATGGCCCCAAACGAATGAACAAACGCATTCAAAACGTGCAATTTCCCCAATAAACATAAATCATGATCAAAACTCGACTTTGAGCTATCAAAACTGAACAAATGTCCTCAAGACTAAACAAAACCCGTTACTGAGCCATAGGCTTGACTAACTCAAAAGATAAATCATGAAAAGTCATAAAATGAAATTAAACGTAGTAACTCACAGTTTCGTAAATAAATATTTCAAATCCATGAAAACCCGAAACAAGAGGTTGGGTTAAGACAACCCCCTTTTTTCTAAGGAACTCACACCATTGCATTTTAAAGTTTGTCCCATAACGTACTATATGCATAATTTCAAGATATACACTAAAATGCATTTTCGTATCAAGTAGACTCCATTTATAAAATAATTCATCGAAACACTTTCATTTATGATTTAACTATCAAGTTCCTAAAAATCCCAAATATGGGCATTTTACCACATTTACATAGTTAAATACTTCAAAAGTCAAAACTCGCCAAATAACCCAACAATTGATAAATTTCATGTAAACACATAAGTACTTGGAAAATAACATTTTTGGCATGTACAACGTTTTCACAAATCAACTTGAACTCACCTTGCTAGATTTAGGCTAAATCTAGATTTTCCCTAAACGTAAGCTCCTTTGAAGAAACACGAATCCTCAAGCCAACTTCCAAAAACCTAGATCCATAAGTTTCCAACCATGAGTGTTCATATTCAACCACTTTAAAACCATTCCCCAAACATCTTATATAAAAATCTCCATTTTGACCAAAACCCCAATATTAACCTAACTTCCCCAAAATCATCCAAACCAAGATTTGATAAGCATACAAACTAAAAGCCATCAATAGAGAATTTATAACTCATATGAAAGTATAGAAGCTGGGAGGATGAACTCACCACTTAGGTTTTGATGAAAACCTAAAAAACCCCAAAAATCTTTAGTATTGTGGATGAAACTTGCTCTTGCATCAATAAATGAAATCACTAGCATAAAATGGAGAAGGAACACATTAATCTCCAAGAAAAAGCCCCAAAATCAGTTAGGGTTTGTGAGGGAAAGAGGGGAAACGATTTGGAGAGAAGAGAAAGAGATTCGAGAGCGAGAAATGAGAGACTTACCACCACCAAACACCCTTGAATCTTCCAATGAACTTCAAAACTAATACTCTATCCTTGAAAAGCTCTAAAAATCGAAACCATGGCACTTTGAATCACCAAAAACGGAGGTGAAATGAGTGAGATATGAGGAAATGAAGTTTAGGGCTAAAATCTCGTATTTATGCTCATCAGACGCGATACGGACGTCCGCGTGGAGTCCTATGCGGACGTCCACGTGCACCCGGCCAACCTTCTGCTGCTTTCGCGGAAGCACACGCGGACTTCCACTCAATGCGGACGTCCACATGCATCATGTGGACGTCCACATGACCCTGGTTTCCCGATTTATTTTCCGATCACTGTTTTGGTCATAATTTCTTCGTTTTAGCTCCGTTTTCGCTCCGGAAAGGCTCGTTGGATTCGTATTTGAATTCTCCATCCAACAAGACCATAAAATATGAGATTTAATCCAAAATCCTATTTTTTTATCATAAAAGACCGATACCTTCCAAAAATCGGGGTGTTACACCTTATAAGAGGGACTTGATACCTCCTTTATCAGACGTGTTTTAAAACCGTGAGTCCGGATGTATGGACAAAGAGAACAATATCGAGTACGGTTGGCCTGGGAAGTAACATCTAGTCTTATTAAACGGTGAACACTTGTTCTATCATGTTCTGTTTTGCCATGTCATGTTCTGTCTGTCTGGATACCAACACACCCTTATTAAGTATATATTACATTGTTGGTCTTTTTTATTGTTCTTCAGTATCAACACTACTTTATAGTCTTATTAAACGGTGAACACTTGTTCTATCATGTTCTGTTTTGCCATGTCATGTCCTGTCTGTCTGGATACCAACACACCCTTATTAAGTATATATTACATTGTTGGTCTTTTTGATTGTTCTTCAGTATCAACTCTACTTTCTACTTTGAGCTAACTATTGTTTTGCTCATTGCGTTACTAATCTGTTTTACCTTTTGATCCACTAGACTATTTTGTTAAAAAAAACGATTAAACTTAGGGACCATTTTGGGTTTTTTTTTATTAACTTTTAATTTTCAACTAATATAATTAAACAAATATAAGGTTATGAGATTGTCAAGAAATGGTGTTAGGAAGAATCATTGGAGATGGTCACTACCGTGGAGAATGTTTTTGAATTTGGTATGTTAATATAAGGTTATATGTATATATATTTGTAAAATTTTAATTGAAAATTAAAAAAGATATAAAAAGACCAAAACATTCCATAAGTTAATAGACTTTTTAATAAAAGTTAATTAGACCAAAAGTGAAACATATTGACACTAAAAGTGAAATTAGTTCAAAATAGGACTTAAAGTTAATAGTGCACAAGACTAAACATGTAATGTACTTTTCTTTATTATATAATTTGTATGTGATTATTTGTTGAGTGGACTGTTGATTTGGTTTTTATGGTTTTGTGTTTTCTTTGATGATGATTCTCATTCTATGTTTATTATGGATATAGTTCATGTGGTATGTTATATATTGTGGCTAGGGTCCTTCAAAACTAACACCGTTAAATTTGAAAGGTTAAAAGTATCACGTGTCTTGCACATGATGAGAATAATTGTCAATTACTTTTCCTTTTCAATTAACCTATAAAATTTAAAATAAAGAATACTAAATTGTGGATTTGGTTCTTAGCATCACTCATCATCTTTAAAACTCATTTATCATTTCTCTTAATTATCCTAACAAATTTTTCCATAACTTTAATAGAAAATGATAATAAATTAAAACCTTATATAAAACAACAATGCATTCAAATTTCATTATTATTTTAATATAAAATAATAATACATTTAATTTTATTAGAAGAACATATAATTCTCCGATATTTTAATCATAAATGAGTCGTTACTATTGCAAGTGGGAGCTCAGTCCCATGGTAGCATCAGCAAAAGATTAATCATCAACAATATGGTTAGCTAAATGGGAAATTAATTAAAATACCCTAAGTCAAACCATGTTTTACTGAAATACCACAAATCTCTCCCATGTTACAAAAATACCCCAAAAATCCGCGATGGAGCCCGCGATCGCGGGGCCCAGGCCACGTGTGTAACACCCCAAAACAGGGCTAATTTAAATCTTTAAAACTCCACAAGTTATGACAATTAAAACTTCAAACTTATATAACAAGAGGATCATACATCAAGGTTTTCTATAAACAATAACTTCAAATTAAATAACCTATTAATCAAATCATACATCATAATTAGATTAACTTGGTTATCTAATCATCTGTCCCAAAAGTATCAAAAGAATAACTAGATCCTCTGTTATCTCCAAGTCTGAGTCTTTCCAAAAGCTCTCAACACACTTTCCCGCTTACTTCCCGGAACTTGTACCTGGTAAGAAAATTCAACTTGAAACATTAGGCTTTCGCCTAGTGAGAATATTCATATCAAATTAAAATTCAACAATCAAAATCTCAACAGATAAATCAAACCCGTTTCCATCCATCTTACCGTACAACAATTCCTTTTACTACTGGGAATCTACCCCATTCCCAACTTATGACAAATCATCTAGTCATAATAACATTACCAAGAATTTACCATGAATCATCCCAGATTCGAAGTCAAACTCTTAACCAAGAAATTACAAGTCAAAATCTGCCTATTTCTTAACCCGGAAGTAGAGATTACAAATTACTTTATGCCTATCTCAAATCTTCCTTTCACCATTGGGAAATCTCCGATCTTCCCTTTAATAATGGAAATCTCCGATCTTCCATTTGAAATGGGAATTGCAACTCTAAGTCTGCTATTCCTCATTTCATTTCCTCCCCACCTTGAATCACTGGTCCCCCAAATGAGATTTTATTTTATCGCGATCATCAACCACCAGAGACCCTCACAAATGATTCAAGGTTCACTCCAACAACTAGAAATACATCCCAACGGTCCCTGGCTAGTAAACGGTTCTCATTATACCGTACTTTATGCCCACTAGACCAGATGCATATTTCTAGCCAACGCCACACAATAAATTGTGTATCATCACTCTTTCTATTGTATGCTAAAGCTATACAATTCAACATAACATGGTTTTTATATCAACAACAGAGTTATAAACATATAACTGATAGCATATAACTATCAGATTGTATTCCACATAAAAGCTTCAAACTACTACTGAAAGTCCAAAACTTTTCGCAAGCTACTGTAGCGAAAAGCTACACTTTTCGCAAGCCAAAGCTGCGAAAACCTCCACTTTTTGCAACCCTCTATTGCGAAAACCTCTACTTTTCGCAACCCTCTATTGCGAAATCAGATACTTTTCTTCTGTTTCTTGTTTTTCTTTCTCCTTCTTTTTCTTTCGATTTCTTTCTCTCTGTCTATATCTCTCGATCTCTATTCTATGTGTAATCTCATATTACACAACTGAATACTCTTAAGTCCTATAATCAGGACACCTCATCAAAACAAAGATGAGTCATAAGAAAATTCCAAACTACACCTCAATCTTTAAAGAAATATCATAACACACCTCATACATTAATAAAACACATTATAACCCTTAAGTTTAATATTTCTCAAAAGAAATCTTTAAACTTTCAACATTTGTATTTTAACCCTAGTTGAATTATAATACTCTATATAATTCAAGGTTACTCCAAATACAAATACATCCCAAATCTTATTAAAATAAATAACGAAATTTAGGATGTTACAACGTGTCACCAAAGTTTGCCCACTTTGCCCGCGTTGGTCCCTCAAGAATGCCCGTGTGTGCAGTTTTGGTCCCTGCCCGCGTTTGACTCTCGTTGACCCCCGCGATCGTGGGCTACACGTGTCACCAAAGTTTGCCCACTTTGCCCGCGTTGGTCCCTCAAGAATGCCCGCGGTCCAGCTTTCCCCCCTCAAGAATGCCCGCGTGTGCAGTTTTGGTCCCTGCCCGCGTTTGACTTTCTTTGACCCCCCGCGATCGCGGGCAAAAGTGCCACGTGTCGGCACAGGGTTAACCCTAAAATCACTTTGACGAACCAAACCCTAAATGTTTTCTTCGGCCGCACTATATAAGGGGGGGACCAAAAACCGGCCACTCTCATTTTTTTAATAACTCTCTCAATTTTTAATCAAACTCTCTCAATTTTCTTCCACTCTCTCAATTTTGTCGTGTGGAATACGCGTTCCGGTTTTGTGAAGATGTCTCGTATTACCTCTGTGGTATGTTTTCCTTATGTTTTTTGTTATTTTTTGTATGTTATTTTAAGTTAAGATATATGATTTGTAGGTTGTTATAGTGTTTATAACTTATGTTTGAATATGTTCTATGTTTAACATGATATGTATGGTTTTATGTTTGAATGTGATATTTGTATGTTATAATGTGTATGTTGTTATAGTATGTTTTTTTATAAAAAAATTGTTAAGAGTGTTTTTTTATAAAAAAATTGTTAAGAGTGTGTTATTATAAACAAATTGTTAAAAATGTGTTTTTTTTTATAAAAACACACTCTTAACAATTTTTTTATAAAAACACACCCTTAACAATTTTTTATAAAAACAGTTTTTTTATAAAAAATTGTTAAGAGTGTGTTTTTATAAAAAAGTGTTATAGTTTTATGGTTTTATGTTTGAATGTGATATTTGTATGTTATAATGTGTATGTTGTTATAGTGTGTTTTTTAATAAAAAAATTGTTAAGAATGTTTTTTTATAAAAAAATTGTTAAGAGTGTGTTATTATAAAAAAATTGTTAAAAATGTTTTTTTTATAAAAACACACTTTTAACAATTTTTTTATAAAAACACACCCTTAACAATTTTTTATAAAAACAGTTTTTTTATAAAAAATTGTTAAGAGTGTGTTTTTATAAAAAATGTTATAGTTTTATGGTTTTATGTTTGAATGTGATATTTGTATGTTATAATGTGTATGTTGTTATAGTGTGTTTTTTAATAAAAAAATTGTTAAGAGTGTTTTTTTATAAAACAAATTGTTAAGAGTGTGTTATTATAAAAAAATTGTTAAAAATGTTTTTTTTTTTATAAAAACACACTTTTAACAATTTTTTTATAAAAACACACCCTTAACAATTTTTTATAAAAACAGTTTTTTTATAAAAAATTGTTAAGAGTGTGTTTTTATAAAAAATGTTATAGTTTTATGGTTTTATGTTTGAATGTGATATTTGTATGTTATAATGTGTATGTTGTTATAGTGTGTTTTTTAATAAAAAAATTGTTAAGAGTGTTTTTTTATAAAAAAATTGTTAAGAGTGTGTTATTATAAAAAAATTGTTAAAAATGTTTTTTTTTATAAAAACACACTTTTAACAATTTTTTTATAAAAACACACCCTTAACAATTTTTTATAAAAACAGTTTTTTTATAAAAAATTGTTAAGAGTGTGTTTTTATAAAAAAAATGTTATAGTTTTATGGTTTTATGTTTGAATTTGATATTTGTATGTTATAATGTGTATGTTGTTATAGTGTGTTTTTTCATAAAAATATTGTTAAGAGTGTATTTTTATAAAAAAAATTGTTAAGAGTGTGTTTTTATAAAAAAAATTGTTAACAATGTGTTTTTATAAAAAAAAAATTAAAAACGTGTTTTTTATAAAAAAAATTGTTAAAAATGTGTTTTTTTTTATAAAAACACACTCTTTTAAAAGTGTGTTTTTATAAAAAATTTGTTAAGAGTGTGTTTTTATAAAAAATTTGTTAAGAATGTATTTTTTATAAAAAAATTGTTAAAAATGTGTTTTTTATAAAAAATTGTTAAGAGTGTGTTTTTATAAAAAAAATGTTAAAAATGTGTTTTTTCATAAAAAATGTTAAAAGTGTGTTTTTATAAAATAATTCTTAAAAGTGTGTTTTTATAAAAAATTGTTAAGGGTGTGTTTTTATAAAAAATAAACCGCACTTTATCTCTATATAACAATATGATACGTTGAAATAAAATAAACCGCACTTTATCTCTATATAACAATATGATACGTTGAAATAAAATAAACCGCACTTTATCTATATATAACACTATTATACGTTGAAATAAAATTCCACCGCACTTTATCTATATATAACACTATTATACGTTGAAATAAAATACCACCGCACTTTATCTATATATAACAATATGATACTGTTAGACAACCTAAGGGGGGGGGTAAGGTTGTATTTTAAATCTTTTACTTTCAAAAATTCTTTTATAAATAAATACAGTACAGAAACAGTATAAATAAATCAGAGTATAGAAATAATAAATAAACAACAATTATATAAACAGATATAATTTAAATGCACAGCGGAATAAATAAAGAGATAAAGGTTAGAGATACTTGACACGGAGATTTACTGATTTACCACCAACTGTGATAAACCAGCAGCCGAGACACTTCCCGACACGATCCAATAAATGTATTCTTTACGGTAGAATACAAACCAAATACAGAGCAAAGTAAACGGTTCTCTAAGCCTCAGCTTATTGAGATGTACAGGATCACACACCCGTTATTCAAATACTTACAAGAGGAGTATAACTCACAATGGGTAATCACTCTTGTATAATATCTCACACTTGGATATTTTATAAAAAAAAAGGTTTTATAAAATATATATATATTAAAAATGAGAGAGATCAGATGAGCAGTGATGGTGTTGGTTGTATCTGTATTGTCTTTCTTTTCTTCTCCACCATCGCATGCATTTATATAGCAGCTCTTCCAACGGATACATGCATTCGCGGTATACCGCCAAATGCACGCGGTATACCGTGCAGTAAAAAGTACACTGTCAGAAGAGAAAGTCAACCCTGCAAAACAAACGTAAACTTGTACCCGCGGTATACCGGCTAAACATCGCGGTATACCGCCCAACTGTACCCGCGGTATACCTGCTAAACACCGCGGTATACCTGCGTCAGAAAAAAGTACGACCAATCAATCAGAGGTAACATCAAGCCGCCGCGGTATACCTGCTGAACCTCGCGGTATACCTGCGTCAGAAAAAGCAAAATCTTGCTAGATCTTCTAAAAAAAAACTTTATTTAAATAAATTATTTATTGGGATTCTAGAAATATCCAAGTGGTATATTATTTTAGGGTGTTTATCATTATAAATTATAAACACTAATGACAACGTAAATCTTCCGTCTTGAACTCTTCAGATAAAATCTTCGTGTTCTTCAAGAACTGTACACTTGGATAGGATTGTTAGATAAACAATAATACGGTGTGTTTGTAATCATCAAAATAAATATATATAAATATATAGAGATGTGGTACACTTGCACCAACAGATACGTTAAAATAAAATAAACCGCAACATCTATATAAAATAAAATAAACCGCAGCATCTATATATAACACTAACTATAACATCTGTGAATGACTATGTAGAAGGATTTCTTTAACATCGACTTGACGCTAAGGTGCAAAGTTTCCTACATCGAGGAATTAGGAGCGCTCTTTAGGGGATCAGGTGATCGCGCGGATACCCTTGAGACCATCTATAGAGGGACACCGTTCAGGCCATGGATGGATGTGTCTTACTCTGGTGGCTACCCTACGCTAGTACACATGTTTCTACAGTTGGAGGTCGAGGACGCCAACGCTGAGCCGGAGGAGATGCATTTTGATTTCTTCGGCTTTCAATTGCATTTTGGGCGTCGTGAGTTCTGTCTAATTACAGGACTACGTTTTGGAGAGGCTCCCCCCTTCCTCCCTTAGAATACTGCTCCTTCGTTCCTAGGGTTTGGGGCATTTCAGCATCTCGTTTGAAGCTGAAGGCAGCCCGGGACAAGATGAAAGAGGGCCTTAGTGCCCTAACCGACGACGATGTTGTCCGTGTATGCTTGGTGGTGATCGTGGATATGGGCTTCCTGGGCCGTGAGTATAGCCAGTATGCTTCATCGACGGTCCTTAGGGCCGTCGAGGACCTTGAGCTGTTTAACAGCTACCCGTGGGGTAGCCATATCTGGACACATTGCTACTTTATTCTGCACCGAGCCATAGCCAGACGCGTTGATCGACATGCAGAGATGAATCTTTGTGGTTTTACATACGCCTTCAAGGTTAGATACGTAGTATAACAATTGTTAATAATACATACAAACTGTTTGGCTTTTCTTTTTACGTACTTGCTCTTCTTGTCTAATTCCAGATATGGATCTTGGAGATGTTTCCCGCATCAATCCGATATTTCGTCAAGCGCGAAGATCGAGTACTTAGGGGAACCCGTTGGGACAAGCGTGTTACCCTAAGTAGGTCGCTTTGGATTCAGTTCTTCAATGCGTCTAGAAATGTAAGTTCTTTTACTATGTTTACAATTTGCATATGTTAGTCCCGCTTATTAATTTCTTTTATGTTTTATCATATATTTAGCAGCCACTCTTGCCTTTCGATCGCCTTGTGCCTACTGTCGACGAGATGGGCACAGATTGGTACAGAGACAGCGTGGCCTTTATTGACGCAGAGGCGGAAAGGGCTCGACGTCCCCCTACTTCCACATCTGACGCAGATGAGGAAGACGACGACAGGCCCCCTTCCGGTGGATACCAGCCGCCCCCTTCCTCCTCCTACCAGCCGGCCCGTTCCTCCTCCTACCAGCCGCCCCCTTCCTCCTCCTACAATCCATATGAGGCGGCCCCTTCCTACGATCCACAGCGTGGCTCTCATGAGCACATGTGGGATTACGTCCACGGGCCGCTAGAGTCACGTGTACAGCTTCTGGAGGGATTCTACAGACAGTTTAGCGCTGTCAATGTTAGTGTTTAACTTAATTTGTTGGCCACGTTTATTTAGTTTGTATATTAATATTACGTTCTAAATTTGTTTTAGCTGTCGAGTACGACACCGATCCCCGCTCCGTTCGGACAGGGGGCACAGGCGACGTTTGCCACCACATCCTATCTGTCATTCCCTGAAAATGCAAGTGACATTGAGTAACCATTATAGTTATATGTTTGTTCCTAAGTTTGTAACTCTTATAATGATCAATGTCACGCAGGCCGGGATGTCGGGGGCCGGGATGTCCCAAACGCCGTTCGCCACCACATCCTATTCTACTATCCCGGAGAGTGTAAGTGACACTGAGTAACCATTATAGTTATATGTTTGTTCCTAATTTTGTAACTATTTTAATGATCAATGTCACGCAGGCCGGGATGTCGGGGGCATACACCTCGCAGATGCCGCCGCCGTTCGCCACCACATCATATTCTACTATCCCGGAGAGTGTTAGTGACACTGAGTAACCATTATAGTTATATATCGATAATCCTAATTTTGTAACTATTTTAATGATCAATGTCACGCAGGCCGGGATGTCGGGGGCACAGCACATGCCATCGTTCGCCACCACAGCAATCACAAACATCTTTGGCGGTTCGGCCGATGACTATTACAGGCCGGAAATGCATACTGTAAGTTATTTTGGTAGTTTTGGTTTAATTGTGAACATTTCCTAAATTGTACTTAAAACATTGAGTAACGTAATTTTCAGACGGGGTCTCCTATTATCCAGGATCACTTCTCGGAGCACTTCTCGGAGCCTGACGATGACTCGATGGATGTTGTAGATCCACCACCACAGGTGACCCCGCTCCCTCAAAAGCGGTCGCATAAAATTTCACAATGGTTTCGTCGCCCGTTTGGCCAACAAGGATCTACGACACCACCAGACGCTAAAAAACAAGCAAAGAAAGCGGGGGGAAAGAAGGGAGGAAAGAAAAAGGGAAAGGTGTCTTCACCGGAGCCTCAACCGGCATCAGAAATATTGAGGATGTGCCGGACTGGTCGCCTCCCCCCCCTTGATCTTCATCCCTCACTTGAACTTGGAAATCACCCCCTCGTTTTTCAATGTATTGCTGGCCGTTGACCCTTTGAAGTCTGACTTACTGGATGTGGTTAGTATGAAGTTTAATTATAGTCATATAATCAAATATATTTATTTTACATGTCTAACCATCTATTTTTATGTATAGCAAATCGATTGTTGGGTCTCGCTGTTGCAAAGACATCGTGGAACAGACACGATGTGGACCATGATGTTCAGTATGTTCTTTCATTACTTGTTGATTGAGCATCTAGGTCCCGCCTCCGTGGTTAATTCATGCAATGGCGTGGAAGGGACCTCTTGGGCTCTCCTCGATGTGGTATGTAAATAGTTTTACTCTTATTTTATTTAACTTGTTTTGTTGCTAACTAAGTTGTCTAATATTGTAATATTTCAGGTGTACATCCCAATATGCATTAATCCCCAACATTGGCTGCTTGGAGTGTTTGAACTTGACGCTATGACCTTGACCATATATGATAGCGACAGTGCCAATCTCTTCAGACAGCAATTGGAAGAGCAGATGACAAAGTTTAAAGCTGTGTTATTTGACTTCTTTTGTCGGGTCAAGGATGATAGACGTCGCGATATGACAGGTGTCTTTCGCTATAAGTTCGCCAAGAATGTACCCAGCAGGCCGGGATAAATGCGGATTGCGGTGTCTGGGTATGCCGTAATACCCAAATGTTGATAAATAACAATGAGGTATGGGTACACCCTGACGAGGCCGAGGATGTTGCCAAAGATTTTCGCAAACATATGGCGGAGTCTATTTATGAGCATTGTCAAATAGGGCCACGTTAGGTTGTTTATGTAACATTAAATAATTGTTATTTTTAGTATTAACTTATTTTGTTAAAGTATTGTGATTGACTTACTGTTTACTTCATTTGGTTTTTGCTAATTTCATACATTTACTCAACTTTGAGTATCGATATTTCTTTCACACATACTCCATTTTGGACGCATTATATATCATTTCGAAGCTCTCATATAGGAGAACATAAACCTACTAAAAGTTAGTTATATATAACACATATATATAAATTTAAAAGCGTCCAAAGTTTAGTAAAACCCATATTTCCAACACCTAGTAAGTAAGTTTATGAAACTTGCGATAATCCTAATACAGAGATTATTGGATGAACAAGCATTTATTTCTTGATTATTGGTGTATTGGTTCTTGTTGTTTGGAAGTGATTCATATGATGCAAAATTTGGTATCATGTAATGTATAACAGTATCTATATTATAGAAACTTGCATTTGACAGTACCATATAAATCTGATCTAAATTCTCATTAATTAGCTATGTTTGACTACTTAAAGACCTTTATTCAAGAGCAGACGAATATTGTAGTTACTTTTTCAGTCGAATCTTACAGGCTCTTTTCAAACGAATCTTGCAGTGAACTATTCAGACGAATCACAACTTCCTATCTATCTTTTATACAAACACACTCTCGCTTTTCTTAACACAATGGATGGAGGTTCAAGATCAAGGGGGAACAGGTCGGCGAATGTGGCTGGAACTTCACGTTCGGGAGCCTACCAACCACTGAACGACGGAGCTCGCCGGAGTACCTGGAAGGTACCGGAAACAGACGAGGAGTGGACAAACTGTGGGCGAACTGCAGCCGATTTTCCATTCACGCCTAAGGAGGAAGCAGACTAGGAGATGGCATCCGACAATTACTACTTCGATAATGGCATGAGAACCCCACCAATGTATGATTTTATGCCGACGGGTCTTCGACAAAGTCAACGAATTACTCCCGCAGTGCAAAAAGCCATTGATGAGGCGAACGCCGGTATCGAAAAGGTAAAGGGTATGTGGAACCATAACAGGGGGATTCAGCAGGGAAAAATGGAGTATCTAGCGGAGAAGAAACGAGAACTGGCCATGACTAGGGCTCACGTTCGGCACCTGCAACGAGAGATTAAGGAAGCTGAAGAGGAACTAGAAGAACTCGAATCGGACTACATAGGAATGGAGGACGTGATCAAGGAAAAGGTTAACTTCATCACAGGACTCCAGGACGCCTTCCAGTAATAGATTTATTTGTTTACATGTACTGTATCCGTTTCGGTTGGGAAGATGATTTGCAATAATTTTTATATGATGTTGTTAATTAATTTCCTTGTTAAATAACTTAAGTGAATTTCTATATTAAAAACATTAAAATGGAAAGGAAACAATACATTAAAAACCACAAATTAAATAATTAACTATAAGGGTATGAATTTTAAATATAATTTTTTTTATGTGGTGTATAACTGTATATGATATATATTAAAATATATAAATCCAAAAAAATTCAAGATTGAGCTCATTTCGAACGTATCGAAGAGACGATTATAATGGTGTAATTTGTTAAAATTAAAACGTATTTTTTTAACGTATTTTAGTTAATAAACGATTATATGTGTTAAATGTAAAATTAAAATAATGAAAGTAAAAAGGTATAAAGTAAATTTAGTAAATAAGTATAGGGGTTGAAAGTGTAACATTTCATTTTAAATTCGTAAAATTGGACGAAAGCGGGGGGTGAACAGTGAAAGCGGGGGTGAACAGTGTCAAACGCGGGTCAAATTTTCAAAAATGGTCCCTGCAAGTTTAAAAAGTGTCAGAAAGGTCCCTGGCCCGCGATCGCAGGCTCCCATCGCGGATTTTTAGGGTATTTTTGCAAAGTGGGAGAGATTTGTGGTATTTTGGTAACACATGGTCAAACTTAGGGTATTTTAATTAATTTCCCTAGCTAAATTATGATAATGTTAAATTTGAAATATTTAAAAATAATTTTTGGTCTCACTAAAAGAATTATGCCTAGAATAAATGTTTGCATGACATTTTTAATCTAGATTTTGTTTAATGTTTTTATACACAATAAAGATTTTGAAATTTTCAGTACATTCTTTACTGACTCCGAAAATCGTAACACCCTCACTTCAATAAAAACTTTTCTAACAAAATTAAATGTATTATTATTTTATATTAAAATAAGAGTAAACTACAAATTTCGTCCCTGGCATTTACCCGAAACTACGAAAATCGTCCCTAAACTTCAATAAGTGCATAAATCATCCCTTCTGTTTGGATTTCGCTTTGAAAGTGGTCCCTATCCACTAACTCCGTTAATATTATCCGTTAGAGTCAGGTATTTTCGTCAAACCATGTTTTTTTCTCTCTTTTTGTAATTTTTCTTTGTTTTTTCTTATCCATGTAAAAACCATAAAACATTAGGAGCCTAATTGTAATTTTCTTTATATTATATTGATATTATTTATATATACACACACATATATATATATATATATATATATATATATATATATATATATATATGTGTATATATTTCCATGTAAAACCATAAAACACCTATACCATCGCCCCCCCCCCCCTATCGTGATCCCTAAACCCATACACCAAGACCATCGTAACACCCTCACTTGCTCCGGTCACCATCTTCGGCGACCTCATTTGCTCCGGTCACCATCTCCGGCAACCTCACTTGCTCCGGTCACCATCTCCGGCACCCTCACTTGGTTTTTATTGTTATTATCATACTTTTGTTTTTAAATTTTATGGTATCAACATTTTTACATGTATTAATTATTATTATCATCATCTTCTTCATATCATTTCTTTGACTTTGATTTCTTCATCCATTTCTGTGTGATGGGTTTGGTTTAGAAAATTAGTATTGAATTTTTAAATGAGTGTTGATGTGCTGTTAATGTTTAAATTGGATGAATTGGGAAGTGGGTCTTGGATTTGGGTGATTAAAGAATGATTTGGAACTCATCTGGAGGTAAATCCATTGAGGAAGAAAGAGTTTTAGGAAAATGGGGAAGAAGGAGGTAAATCCATGGAGGAAGAAAGAGTTTTAGGAAAATGGGGAAGAAGGAGTTTTAGGAGAGAGAGACAAGAAAAGGACAAAAATAAGAAAAGACAAAAAAATGTGTAACAAGACGAAAATACCCGTCTTTTAACTGAGTTTTTTAACGAAGTTAACGACGAGGGACCACTTTAAAAGCGAAATCCAAACAGAAGGGATGATTTCTGCACTTATTGAAGTTTATGGACGATTTTCGTAGTTTCGAGTAAACGTGAGGGACGAAATTTGTAGTTTACTCTTAAAATAACAATGAAATTGAATATATTATTATTTTATATTAAAATAACAATGAAATTGAATATATTATTATTTTATATTAAAATAACAATGAAATTGAACGTATTATTATTTTAATATAAGATTTTAATGAAATTCAATGTATTATCATTATCTATTAAAGTTATGGAAAATTTTGTTGGAATAATTAAGAGAGATGATAAATAGGTTTAAAGATGATGAGTGATGCATACGGACCAAATCCACAATTCATATTCTTTGTTTAAAAATGTACAGGTTAATTGAAAGAAAAAAGTAAATTGACAATTTTACCCATTGCATTTAACCTTTCAAACTTAACGGTGTTAATGTTGAGGGACCTTAGCCACAATATATTGCATACCACATGGACTATATTCATAATAAACATAGAATAAGGATCATAGTCAAAGAAAACACAAAACAACAAGGATCAACCACAATTCACTCTTATTTTTTTATTAAAGTATTAGGAAGTTATTTTACCTTAAAAGCTAGAATAAACTACAAATTTGATCTCTATGCATGTTCGTTCCTGACATTTTTTAGGTCTTGAGCGAGATGTAAAATTGGGCCCTCGATAAGTACGATTTTTTTTCAATACATTACTTGTATCATCAAAAATAACATTGAATTCATGAAATACTAATTTATATAAAACCGTTTTCCCACTATTCCTAGCGCAAGATCAATCAACAATTATTTCTAAATTAATATTATTACCATATAATTTTTAAATAACATCATCAATCCGTTCCACCATTAAAGACATTCTATGATATACCTTTAATATATTGATTGAAATCATTTGAGGTCATTAGGTAGACTATTCGGAGTAACAATTTAAATGAATTAACATAAATCAGTTGAGTTTCTACATGTTACCTGATGTTAATGGTTTTCATCACCATTTTAAACTTTTAGAGTTGAAACAAATTTTTTTAAGAACCATTAATCCTAGAAGGCTAGAATCAAAAGTCCATGTTGGTTATAGTTTGACATCTTATTCTTGTTTTAGAGATAAACGAGTACTTAAGATTCATGCACTCAATATTAGGTAATAAGAAGTCAATAATGTATGAAAAGAAGAAGAAAATAGTTTTTAAATCATAAATATAGATATAAGTTGGGTCATCTCATATAGTTGGTAATTGTTTTTTAAAAGGTAGAAGTTTTATTAGTTAATAACAAGAAATCTATTAGAGCATGACATGGCATGTGGCTTGCAAGGTCTTGCAAGTGTAACAACTTCTTTCACAAACAAATATATATTAAACAAATCCATTTTTGTTTAATTTAATTAATTTATTAGTTATATTATAATTATTTGTATTATTTATATTATAATTTATTATTTTAGAAAGGAGTTTGATCTTGCATGAATGTGAAAGGTGTTATTGCAAAGCTGATGTGACACTTTAGAAAGAAGTTTGTTCTTGCAGGGGTGCGGATGATCTTATATTCTAACACAAAAGTAAAATTCACGTAGACGGAATAATCAAAAGAGTATTTGGAAGATGAGTAATGGAGTATATATCAGGTTTCTAGGCAAAAATTGTTTTTAGATATTAATAATAGATAAAAAAAAGTTAAATAAATAATAAGTAATACTATAAAATGAAAGACGAATTAACTTTTCATAAACTTTATTGTCCAATGTAATTAATTAATATATATTTGAGCTCTTAATATAATGCTAAATTCTTTTTGAATCTTATTATATACTAATTTTTTTTGGTTTTTCATTTAGAGTTTTTTTTAAGGAGAGGCAGCATTTAATCATATAAGAATAATTCAAAATGTGTTGTTGTCATATATATCATTTTCTTTGTACTTGATTTACCATTTTATTGAACAAGTCTTTCTTCAAATGGATATACAAAGCATTTCTTACGGGTTTTACGTACCAAATGCAGCAATTTGAATACATCATCAAGTGGGGGTGGGTTGATATAAATATAGTCAAAGACAGCGGCCGCTATTAAAAACTTTTTTATTTATTTTCAAAAATAAATTATGTCAATTAAGGTGTAGATTAAATCAAGCATATATTTTAACTACACATGTTTTTTTTTAAATCAATAAAATTAAAAACGTTAAAAAATGTTACATTTAATTTTACAGTAAATACTACATAAATTTATTTGGATAAAAAGTTAATTACCAACGACGTCTTACACAAACAATACAACCAACTTCAACAATAAGTAACCTACAGATTTTGTCATCATGGTCGATTACAAATAGATTCCTAAACCTTAAAAACTAGTGTTCGGCACCGCGCCTTGCGCGGTGGCGATACTTTCTAAAAAAATATTGAAGTTAAATGGGTTGATGATTACATATTAGATATTAAACTAATATTAACAGATATTAAACTAATATTAATAGATATTATACTTGATATGAAACTATTTCTCAGTTGTTTATTTTGATATATATACATATATAAGTTTTACTCATCAAATTTTGTAAATGGCTTAAAACAATAAAAGAATTATTTGAGACTACTGATTATAATATGGATTGTTTTGTCATAACTCGTAATATACTTAATTATAGATTTATCCCATAAATACACCGTGCAAATAGGGTGTTGTTACCTAGTTTTGCATAATTGCGAGACATTTGGATAGTGTGCTCACTTTTGTTGTAATGTACTTGTTTGTAACTTTAGCCAAAAACTTTTCACGAAATCATTCATTTCCAAACCAACGGTTGCACGAAGAGTCACAGTAGTTGTTATTAGTATTGTGATCACCGATTATAAGCAAATCCAATTAAATTGTTATTTTTTTATTTCACGTGTTTGAAATATTTCGATCTACTTGAGACTGATTTGTAAAAAATCTTAAAAAAGAGGTTTTAATCATTCCATATAAAATGAGAAGTATTATATCGGATTATAGGTTTATTTTTATATATAGTTTGATTTCAATTTAAATTGAAAAATGAAACTGAAAGAATTCATATATCAATGATTGTAGTAAGTTGTCTTTTCTAATTTTATATGTTTGGTTGTTCTAATTTAATCTTTTTATATTGCTTCTATCATCTTCTAATATAGATGTTGTTATATCAATTTTAATAAGTTTCATTTTTTATTATAACTAAAATTATATATATTAATTATATAAATGTTTTTTAGTGTATTGATTTTAGTTAATAATATTAAATGTAATAAACATTCTATTTATTAAAGAAAGGTTAATAATAATTATTTAATTATATATTAAATGTAATTAGTGATATTAAACATACTAAATGTTTCATTTGTTAATGACTGGTTAATTAATATTTAATTATATGTTAATTCTTAATTTATATGAATATATATATTTATTTATTTATATATTGTTTCTAATTTCATTTATATTAATTTATATAGTAAAAATAATAATATTTTAAATGATAATATTTTTTAACTTTATATATTCATTGAGATTTCAGATATTTAATTAATTTATATATGTTGTACTAAAGAATTTTTTGAATCTCGTGAAGTGATTTAGTAAATATATTGTTTTATAAATATAATATATATAAGAATGTTGTGTAAATAATATAATTGATAATCATCATGAAGATTATAAGTGTCATCTTCATTTTATTTTATCCATTAGTTATATTAATTATAATCAATTATAAGAATTCTACTCTAAGAAGATATCATTCTTGATGGATCTTCCTTTTATATATACATATACAAATACATATATTATTATATTCAAGTGTCTTGTACATAGAATTATATATATTAATCATGAACTTCGTTTATATAAATGAGTTTTTAAATATAACGATTATATATATTCACCAATATTATATAAGTATAATATTAGAGTCATGTGAAATAAAAGAAATTAATAAGTTTGAGTGTAACTAAATAAGATAAATAGTCTAATTAATTTAATGTTTGTTAATAAATACACCAAGAAAAAACAAAATCCAGATAAAATAAAATAAAAATATACATATTATTATATTCAAGTCTTATGTGAATATTAACATATATACATATTATATTCAAGTATGTAAATAAAAATATACATATATCTATGTAATTTCATTTATATAAAAGAGTTTATAATTATTTTAATTATATATGCATATATATATATATATATATATATATATATATATATTCAATAAAAAATAGAGTCATGTCAAATAAAAGAATTAAAAAAAATATTGGGTGTAACCAACAACAATGAATAGTCTAATTAAAAGATGTTTTGATGATAAATACATCAATAAAAAAAGTAAAAAATTGACACAAAGAAAACTTGGATTGAGATGCTTATAAATTTGATAAAGTACAAAAAACATAAAAAACAGAGATGAGGATCCACATTTAGCGTACTTGAACCGGACAACTTTCTTTCGAACTCCAATATATATTTATTCTCTCAACCTATAAAAACAACAAAAATAAAAAGTAAATCAAAATTCTCACGAAATTGTAAAGACTCAAAGGATCCATACTCCAATTCCTTCTTATATATAGATAAACACGTATATATGTCGTAGATGAACAAATTGAGAGTTGTACCGGTTTACCCGATTAAACTCATGTGTATGTATGCTTCTCTTTGTCAATGGGGGTAATTGGTATGGAAATAGAGAGAAATGGATTGAGGGATGGAGAGATCGTTTAGAATAAAAACAACCATAAACAAAGTGAAAAACTTAAAAAGAAAACATGAATCAAAATAAAGAAATCAAGGAATGAATAGAATAAAAAGGTTAGAGGTTATGAATGTATTAATTGGTTGAAAAGTAAAAAGGCTTTGAGGAAAGTGAAGGGTTTGGAGGTAAAAAGTTAATGAAAGTGGTTGTAGAATTAACAAAATGACCTAATTGCAATAAAAAATACATTTGCTCATATAGGGGCATAGAAGTCTTTAACATAATTATTATATAAAAAATTCAAAAAAAGAAGAAAATTTCTAGCTATGAATACTACTCTAAGAAGGTGCCACCTCATTCTTTGTGGATCTTCCTTTTATATATATATATATATATAGATTCATGAATAGTGTGTTCAGAATTTTACTTTTAAACAAGTCTCTAAAACTAATTTGAAAAAATTGTTAAATTAGTAGTGTTTGCTTTTTTTTATTTTTACTTTTTGACTATTTTTATTAAAAAAGTTATAGAAAGCGTTTGATATATTTATTTTTTTAATATATATTATATATTTATTATACAAGTATGTAGGCTACTATTTTTTTCATGTTAACCTTAGCATATAGTGTTAACCTTATTAATATAATATTATATACGGTAAATGTAACAATTAAACTCACACTCTCCTCACATTTAGTGAAGTTTGAACCCCTAACCTCCTATGAGGCCAAAGACTTCCATACCGCTAGGCCAAAGGCCCTTTGGTTTACAACGACACAATGCTTATGACTAGGGTTTCAAATTTCCTTATAACGGTCATGAATTAATTGAACACGCTCCACCTTTTATGTTCAAATAAGAACAAGGGTATTATGGTCAAATCAATGTCATAGTCAAAATTGGAAAAATAATACATAACCGGATTACTCTCCAACACAAAATCGGAGGTTAAGGAAACCCGACTATGGTGGAATCTTCAAAACTTTGAACGTTATCTTCTTCTTCCATAACCGATCGATTTATCCGCTGTTCACAATAGCCTATTTGTTGGACCTGATCTGATATGAAAATACTACCAGCTTATTCACATCTGAACATGATATCTACCAGAATATCACTTAACAACAGTTCACATATGAAGCGCAAACCATTTGTTGATGGTGTTTCACTTCTTCACTTGTGAAACTTATAAACAGAAAATGGTTAAGTTAGTATATAACATTCACACACTGTTTGCCAATTGCAAGCAAATGGTTGCTTGCAGTTCATATATGAACTATAACAGGCATGCTGATGGTATTACACTTATCCATATACAAAAGTAACACTTCTAATAGCAGTTCCTATGTAAAATGTTCACATATGCATATTTGTTGGACCTTATATGATATGAAAATACTACCGACTTGTTCACTTGTAAACATGATATCGACCATAATATCACACTATTGATAACAGTTCACATATGAAATGCAAACAACCTATTGATGATGTTAAACTTATTTACTTGTGAAACGTGTAAATATGAAAATGTGTAAATTAGTAATGAGCATCGTTACTTCTGGTTGATGGTTACTCTGGTTGATCATTACTTCTGTTTCATAAATGAACAACATGTTGCTGGTGTTACACTTATGCATAGACTCAACATATTCCATATATGAACATGGTTAAATATGTTGATGGTGTTACATTTATGAACCGAAAACGGTATTAATTGTAATAGTATGCAAACTCTGTATGCCAAATTAACAATAACAATAATCTGCAACTACATAACTACCCCCTAATGCAAGTAAACCCTAAATCTTTCCACCCACGAATCATCCACACTAACATCGACAATAGAAAACAATAACGTAGGAAAATTTATACAACAACATACCGTTTAAACAAACATCATTGGATTCTTGAAAACCATAATGAAACACCCAAAATCCGCAAAAATTTTAAACCTTAAAACTTTTCAGAGTTTATCATAATTTCTTCCAAACAATAATACATAAATGGAGAATTACTTCTGAAGGTTCACATATACAATTGCACTATCAAGACAACCTACTAATCTAATCCTTAACACTAAGATCAGATTATACGGGTTGTCTAGGCAATTCATCGAAATATCTTCGTATACGCTAACTTCTTCATCACATCACCAAAAGTTGGATTCCGCTACCACTCGTCACTCGTCCCTTTACAACTTTCCCGAGCTAGTACCTGGTAAAAAAATTTAATTTGAAACGATTAGGCTTACGCCTAGTGAGAACATCCAAATTTCAAATCAAAATCTTTATAAGCTTTGAAACCAACATTTTAACAAAGCGTATAAATTAACCTGATCCCAACTTTCTTACCGTATACATAACATACTTCGATGACGGGAATCATACCTGATTCTATAAATATGACAACACTAAGTATGTCATAGTATCATATTCAAGAGTGCCACTACGAATCCCCACGGATTCTAGTTTATAGCTCATGTCCAAGAAATTACAATTATGCACCAAGCCTTTTCTCGAAATGCAAGTAAAAACAGCAAATATATCTTGCCTATTCCTAATCTACTGATATAGATCGGAAATAACAATTATACTTTGTCTATTTCATGTTTCCACGTCTCAATTACGAATAGCAATTATACCTTGTCTATTCCATGTTACAATATGAATAGCAATTCTACTTTGCCTATTCCATCATTTCAATATGAATAGCAATTCTACTTTACCTATTCACTTCTCAATATGAATAGCAATTATACTTTGCATATTCACTTCTCAATATGAATAGCAATTCTACTTTGCTTATTCCATCATCTCAATATGAATAGCAATTCTACTTTGCCCATTCACTTCCCAATATGAATAACAATTCTACTTTGCCTATTTCATCATTTCAATATGAATAGCAATTCTAGTTTGCCTATTCACTTCTCAATATGAATAGCAATTCTACTTTGCCTATTCACTTCTCAATATGAATAGCAACTCTACTTTGCCTATTCACTTCTCAATATGAATAGCAATTCTATTTTGCCTATTCACTTCTCAATATGAATAGCAATTCTACTTTTCCTATTCCATCATCTCAATATGAATAGCAATTCTACTTTGCCTATTCACTTCCCAATATGAATAGCAATTGTACTTTGCCTATTCCATCATTTCAATATGAATAACAATTCTACTTTGCCTATTCACTTCTCAATATGAATAGCAATTCTACTTTGCCTATTCCTTACATTTTCTATTATATGTGAGTATCAACTCAAAACACATAACAACTCATCTCATACCCTCAATCGAGTTATAATTGTGTTCGTACTGTTTAAATGATTAAGATACTTTTCATATTCGGAAAACACTTAATCATGAAAACCTCATACAATAAGTTATCCTGAACACTTATCCGGTACTAATCCAGAATTTCAAGAATCCGATAACATCTAAAAATCAAGTAATCCGGTTACACTATTCATCCGGAACACTATTCATCGGGAAAACACTATTCATCCGGAAAATCATCCGGACTACTATCCGTAATCCAGAACCAATCCGGTAAACAATCCGTATTGTTCATCTTCCGGATTCATCCAATTTTACCCAGTTCAATCATTTTATACCCAGAACTTCAAAAATTGATTTGTATCTATTTCTCACAGATAATAATCAGCTTATTGAACTATTTCATTTCACAATTAGACTTTATTAAGCAAAAACAATTAGATGAACTCACCTGAACAATTCTCGATTTCAAGTCTGCACTCCTACTCAAATCTTCTCCACCAACAATTTCAATAACCTAATTGAAACCAACTTAACCTGATTATCAATTCTTAAAAGATTGAATTGAAGAAGATGATCGATTTCTTACCGTATGAAAGCTGCTATTCAATTTCTCTGCTTGGACCGACTTCACCCAAATCAGAATTGAGACAAATCTCAATTCAGCCGACTTCACTTTAAATACATAAATAACTATCGAATAATGACGAAACCAACCCCAGAGTTTCAATATTCACAATTTACTTAAACTTCGGTCAATTACACTTTGACCCTTCGACATTAAATCATACACTTGTTTAATAAGTCCCCTTAACATTTTAAACATTCTCCCAAAATAATTATATAATAATTATGGAAATTTCGAGGTGTTACACATAACTACAAGACAGACGATTATAGCATTGACATCGTCGACATTTATATATCCAGAAACGTCCAAACCATTGACTTTGTTGTTGACTTGCGAATTATCCTTCAAAACAGAAAAAACTTCATGTAACGTCCCAAAAACATAACATGCATTCAACCAGAAATAAGAATTCAAATTACATCATTAAACTTGACCGTAAACATTCGTCTGTCTACATTAAACCAAATTTGACAGCGAAAGTCTAATATCCACAGCCGAGAGCTACATCTATAGTCATAATTGAAAAACCAAAACTCTGGAGTCGCCCTAGTCTCCAAATCCTTCATGCAGTCAATCCTAGTTCTTACTAGAAGAACCCATAGTGCGCTTACCTGAAAATGGTTTAGTTTTTGAAAAAGCGAGGGTTAGACCAAAAGGCCTAGTGAATTCCCTCCGAAAACAACATGTAAACAGTATAGAGACTTTTATAAAAAGATTCATCGTAAACCTTAACATCACCTCAAGTATGGTACTGCACTGTGTACTGGATCACATAAACATTCCACGATCGGGGTCCCAGCGGTTCCCTTCTCGCCTCGTCCGGAGCCTACGCTGACTCCCCTTCCCGGAGCCTACGCAGACTCCCCTCTACTCGAAATAGGAGGAAACGAATTCCAACCTACCAGTCTGTCATAACTATCCAAGGGATCATCAGATCCCGAGGATCACTCTCTGACCCCACAGTGCAAACCGACTCCACATAGCACATCATTCTTTTCCTTAAAACATGCAGATTTAAATCCTTTAAATCATCATTCTCATTTCATCATATCATAATAAGCTTTCTTAAGTAAAACGTGTAGTTCATGGAAGAACATGCGTGACAGTTATAAACAGTTCATGCTCGTAAGTGAAACCATAATCAGTTCAATCATTTAACATTGTACGTCGTAAAAAGGTTTAGGGAACTCACCTTGGTAACGCTGAACGTACTCCTTAACTACCTCCAAGCTAATCCAATCGAACACCTAATGGCATTAGATTCATATCAGATTAAACGTTTCAAACCTACTGACCAGTGGACACTTTCCGGATACAGAGACTTTTCAGACGCTTAGAACTTTCCGGACGCACTATCCGGATTCTTGTCCTTTCCGGACACACCATTTACCCAAACATCCCGGATACCCAAACTGTCCGGATGCTCCAACTTCCCGGATACTAACATCCGGAGACTCAACTTATCCGGTAAGACACTCACCCGAAAACTCTCATGAACCTCTACCCGGGCACTAGCATTCTTACCCGGAAACTACTGTCACAACAAGAACTGCTAGTGTCCGGATATTGCGGCTGTTCGAAAATAGAAATCTAAAGCTGATCAATAAACCCATTTTCGGCCATCAATTCGATTAGACAAACCTAAGGGTTCATCCACCACATCTAAACATCCATTTAATCCTCTTTTTATCCCTTAAATCGGCTCACAAAGATTAAAACCCACAAAACCCACTTTTAAGGACATATGGTTGAAAAACTCCTTGAATCACTGATTTCAAACATAGGAATTCAAACCAATTAAGAAAGGAATACTAAAACAACAAGGAATACGAATTTAGGATGGATTACCTTGCAGATTTCTCCTCTCTTTTGCTTTCTTCTTCTTCTCCTTCTTTCCTTGTTTCACGCCACCAACACACACACAAGAACAATACCCTGACTAACCAAAATGGAGGTTGCCCTAGGAGTTAATGCCATTATAAACCTTTCATTAATTGCAAAAGAGTCCTTCAACTCTAACTTTCAATACTTAGACTTCGGCCACCAAACTTTCACATTTCCTATAAAAACCCGGTTGTTACACTTCAAGCCTTGTGAATATATAAAATCATCGACAACTATAGAATCAAACATCGAACATCTCTCTGGTACTTCACGATACTCCATATTAAACATAAAATTACGGGGAAATTTTCTTCAACAAAACAATAGCTAGAAGGTTGAAAAGATGATATTCGGGCCCCTGAACTTGTTGACATTTATGTCATGCCCCTTCTGGAAGAGCTATTTAACATTTTTAGTCTAAAACTAATTTAAACCCTTAACAAAACATTATACAAATAACATATTTGGTCCCTCACAACTCCATCACGCACATTTTGTATTATTGAGTTTTATCCATATTTTTGGATGATTTGGATAATAGAGTTTTAACTATGTTTTCAGTATTTGGTTATTTAACTTCATTCACGTTTTGGAGTGAGTGTTGGGTTTTGAATTCGTATTGAGTGGGTGTTGCGATTTAGTGTTTTTTTCACGAAAATAGTGGGTTTGGAAAGATGTTTTTACGATAAATCCAATTTATAATGATAAATTGTGTTTTAAATAAGCAGTCTTTCGGTTTTACCATTTTATAATTATAATGAAAACTGCTTGAACTTACTAGGCATTAAGCCTAACCTTTTTATTTGTCGGCATGTGCATCATGTCCATTTTGGGGGAATGATACTAGTGACACCGTGAAGAGTTGAGTGTAATTAGATGCACGAGAAGGATGTAGCTATTGGGTGATGTATTATGCACATTTGGATATAGCAGTTGTTAATGGGTTTCTGTAACACCCGACTTTTATCTAGTACTTATATAAGATTTGGTTTATTATTTGTTAATGTAAATTCTAGAATTCTATTTGAGGTAAATCAATAGAGCACAAGTTTGAGATATTTAGGTATATATATTTGGGATTCCTAGACTCAAACTATCATTTTCTAAGTAAATGAAAGTGTACGATTAGACACTTTAAGATATGATATTTTGAGGTCGATAGAGACACTAGCATCGGGAATAATGACGATGGTAGCAAGGATCCTCATGTATGGTACATTCATAATTGCACATGGCCAGTGTTATTGTGAATTATTAGTTACATGTGTGTGCTTGAATCTCCTTGATGTGATGACTGGTGGGCGTAATGAGCGTTTTCTTCGGTTATAGAGTATTAACGCGTTGACGGTTGGTAGCGTTGTCACTTTGTGTGATCGTTAAGTATGATAATCATGTTAAGCTGACCATTGGGGGTCAGAGGTGTTAGTTAAGTTTAAACCATAGGTGTGTTGAATCATCACTTGTTTTGGGAAGAGCCTGTAAGATTAATCGGCTTAGTTTCCGATTAACGCCTTAAGGTATTTTTGGCATTCAATGTCGGTAGTGTGCCTAGTGGACTTGGTGTGCTTAGTTCTGACACTTCGGGTCTCGACCAAAAGCATGCATGATATTCTTCTAAAATGAATTGCAAAACTATAGCATGTTTTGTCACGTAAATCATATTTGTCACTTTGCGAAAATTTGGAAAATCTTTTGGGCATGCGCAAGAGTATAACCCATGATTTAAAAATGCATAAACTGTTTTATTGCATACGATTGCAAACTTTGTTTGGATTTTATCTTATGTTGTCTAAGTGACTAAAAAGTAAAATTTCTAAAGAGCATAAACTTGGTTTATTGCATGAGTTTGTATTCATCGAGAAATTTTATGATATTTTATTGATGACTTTGTCTTGTGCGATTTTACAATTGGAGATGAGAATTTATGAATCATTCAATTGTATGGATGTCCCTTGAGTTTTATTTTTTGTTGTTTTTACTACATATAGATGAAACTTTGAAATCCGTAGGCTTGATTTATTGTGTGTGTTGGTTTATGAGGTTTATCGAGAATTTTATTCCATACGAATTTTGTTAAGGAATGTTATCAATACTGTTTTGTAGCCAACAGAGATGTTTTGGAAGGTTGATATCATGTAGTTTCCCTTTTGAGTTTTGTGCTAGGATATTTCGTCGCAAACTATATAACGCACGAATTGATTTATGTTCATGGTGTTAGTAAGTGTATGAGGGGACTATGATGGTTCATGCTAATGTTTTGTTTTATGCATTGACGTTCGTAGTTGTCATTGTTATTGGTCCACACAAATGCATTATATTGATTTGCTTGAATGTATGACATTATAGCCACTATTTTAAGTATAAATCGTTATCCCTGATTTGTGGTTTTGTAACTTTGAGTTTTACCCATATTTTTGGATGATTTGGATTATAGAGTTTTATCTATGTTTTCAGTATTTGGATATTTAACTTCATTCACATTTTGGAGTGAGTGTTAGGTTTTGAATTCGTTGAGTGGGTGTTGCGATTTAGTGTTTTTATCACAAAAATAGTGGGTTTGGAAAGATATTGTTTTTACGATAAATGCATTTTATAATGAGAAATTATGTTTTAAATAAGCAGTCTTTCGGTTTCACCATTTTATAATTATAATGAATACTGCTTGAACTTACTAGGCATTAAGCCTAACCTTTTTATTTGTCGGGCATGTGCATCATGTCCGTGTTGGGGGAATGATACTAGTGACACCGTGAAGAGTTGAGTCTAATTAGATGCACGAGAAGAATGTACCTATTGGGTGATGTCTTCTGCACATGTGAAGATAGCAGTTGTTAATGGGTTTTTAGTAACACCAGACCTTTATCTAGTCTTTATATAATACTTGGTTTATTATTGTTAAGATTATATCTAGAATTCTATTTGAGGTAATTCAAGTATTGATTTGTAGAAAAAGATTTTATCATTTATTTGATGTATCATTGAAAATTTTAAATTAGTTTCTCTTTCCAAATTTGAGGGTGGTACACCTTTACTTCGAAATCCAATATTTCTTTTGGAAAATAAGATGACACAATACGAAGATAATCATGAGTGGGGAGTAATGGTTAAGACCATCTCCAATGGGGTTACTAAATCTTACACTAAACACTAAATTTGGTGTAAATGACACTATTCACATCTACAATGAGGTCTCTATTTTCACACTAAATTTAGTGTAATGAATAGTATTACTCTATATTTGGTGTAACACTATTCATTTACACTACTTTTTATAGCTCTTTTAAAAAATAGTGTTACCCATTGGAGAAGATTTACTATTAACACTAAATTTTACACTATTTTTTGACATTTGGTGTAAAATATAGTGTGACCCATTGGAGATGCCCTAAGAAATGAAAGCAAAACTGTTAACATATATTTTGGAGATCCATTTTTTCCTTTACATGTGTCGTAGTGTTAAACTCGTATTTAAATATTACCGTAGTTGAAGTTTTAATTTCAAGTATATGTTGGGTTTATTCCAAGAAAATGATGATTATGCAAAACAACAAAAGAAGAAATATAAGTTTAAAGAGTTATTTGATCATTATGAAAAATTTTATGGCGTAAGAAATGAAGAACAAAATTCTTCAAATCGGGGTAACTCGATTGCTACTTCTAGTTGTCAAAGCCAAAAGATGAAGGATTTAATGACCAACTTATTTAGCGAGGTTCAAAATGTTAATTGTAAAAAATCTAGATTTGATACCGAGTTAGGTGAACTAAATATGTATATGCATACTAATTTTATTTCAATTTCAATTGTCGACGGTTTTGAAAGTATTGATTTAATGAAATGGTGAAAACAAAAGCAATCTCAATTTCCGGTTTTGGCCACCATGATTGTGATATATTAACAATCAAAACTAATACTGTAGCTTCGAAGTCCGTTTTTTCTCTTAGTGTCAGGATCATTCTGATGCGGACAAGACAAACTCTGAGTCTGTGGAGTGTGGTGTATGCTTGGCGAATTATTTGGATAGCAATGAAAGATCTCAAAACACGACATCACTAGAGATGGAGCTTGCTGAAGTAGAAGAATACTTGGAAGAAATAGAATACGCCCAAAACCTAATAGGCTAATACCGCCACCAACTACCGATACCGACGACATCTACTCAACATTAGACGTTGATGATGAACTTGACCTTGATGACTTTGAAGCCCTTGTTAAGTTTGAGGGAACACAAGTTTGAGGATTAGGTTCATGGAAGATTTGAATGTTGAAGACCAATTTCTATTACTTACGAATTACATATTATAAGTACTTATATAAAATTGTAAACCGAATGAAAACTTATTAAAACAAAATTATAATCGAATGTATTTTTAAGTGTATTTGATTGACCCAGTTACATATTTTAAAGTGTATTCTAACAATATTTTTATGTAACATATAGTGATAAATAGAGATGGCTAAAAAACCGGTCTCGGGTTGAGCCGTCTCAGATCCAAATCGGTCTTGTTCGAGATTCCTTCCCCATAATCGGTCCCGATTAAAAGCCCCTATTTTTATAATCGAAAAATAGTTAAGTTGAAAAGCATAAGAAATGATTTGGATCCTTGATTACTTGTAATATCAAAATAACCTATATATTGAGTTTTAGAAGGGAATTGATATGATGGTGCATCTCATTAGTGTTGATCTTCAATAAGGATTGACCCAGTTATAGAGATTCATTCTTTTCTTTCTCACTGAAACCTATTTTGGCAAAAAAAACATATAACCTCGATCGACGTAATAAACTTTCGACTAATCGGATCTACAACTTAGATACCAACGTCCGAAATATCTATGACTCGTGATCGTCATTATTGTCAACGATCGCAAGTAACTAACAACATACGCCAAGGAACCGACGACAAATGCATATTATTAACTAACCAATGCATACGTTATGTTTGACCGTTTAATGAAGGATGCAACTCATAAAGGTAAAGATTGTAACTAAAGACATAGATTCAAAGCCATGACCATTGTTGCCATTAAAAACCATAAAGACAACCGTTACATAAGAGATCTTATATAAACCAAAAAGACAATTGCAGCAGGATCATCAAGAGCATCAACCACAACGAAGCTATACACAATCAAAGAAATTTACATTTAGTGCTTACAATCATCATTGTAAATGTTGTATTGACGACCATTGTTACTAAAGGACGACGTCTCAGTTTGACGTCCATAGTACATCGATGACTTCCATTGTCGTCCACGGTTATTACCCTCGACAGGGGTTTTCCACGTCACCAATTCCTCTGTCTTCTTTATTTTTTTGGCCATCGCGTTTATTTCAAAGAAAACAAGTTTTAGTTGTTAAATCTCCACAAACCAACCTCAAATTATTTTAAGTGTAATTTTTGGCATAAACAGAATCCAACTCTTAATGTAATATCCTTTTATGACATTTTTATATTTTATTGTTTAAATTATTCATACTATATAAAAATGAAACTAATAATGGCATTAATTGGTGGTGTTGGTGATGACGACGATGAACGTGGTGGCAACCGTGATAATAGTGATGGTGGCAGCGGCGACGACAACCACAATGCTAGTAGTGGTGGTTGGGGGAGGCATTGGAGGTACTGGTAGTGATGACAGTTGTAGCGAGAAGGAACGAATTAAAGTATATATAAGAGCATAATAGTCTTTCTCAAAAGATAAAATAAAAAATAATTTGAATTTCTTATTTGAACCCAAAATTTTTGGTGGTCTCAGAATTCTATACTAAAACTCAAATAGTGATCCAAACGCATGAATGCAATTCGATCAATAAAATTTACCATTCCAATTTTCTTCGGATTCTGTTAGATTATGATAAAACAAGTTACACCTAAGGGGAACGTTTGGTTTGCAGAATGTCCATCAAAGGAAATTGACTTTGAATGAAAGGAATTTGATCACGCGTTTGGTTGATAGGAATTGGAATGGAATCTTTCAAAATAATTGGAATCTTTATATTTGTTTGGTGTGTGTGTGGGAGAGAGGGGGGGGGGGGGGGGAGGGGGGCGATCATGATGAGTGAGGGTGGTAGATGTGACGAAAAAATTAGCATGGTGGTAAGTGGGGGTGGTAGCTGTGACGGTGACAATAGTGGTATGGTGAGGGTTGGTGATGACGACAATAGCGATGTGGTGATGGGGTTAGGAGTGATGGTTGTGGTAAGGGTAAGGGTGGATGGTGTTGGTTAAATGAATGCAAATGGATGGATTTCATATTTTATGTATTCAATGATTGATGAATTTCTTAATTTACGGAGTTTAAAGGAATTTAAGCAATTTCAAACAAAGGAATTAAATTTGAAAACAAATTGATCATTCCAATTCTTTTAAAATCCTTTGGGTTTTAAGAACCAAACAACACCTAAACATTCTTACCCAAATATTGTTGATAATAGCATTCAGTCAAAAAAAATAAAAAATAAAAAATAAAAAATAAAAAATAAAAAACTTGGATTTCTTATGAAGTTATGTTGAAAGGTGATTGAATAAATGCCAAACACTGATGGTCATAGTTTTTAGTCCTTATCAGTTATCTGCTTTATCTATTTTAGTCTTTATCTACAGTTTGATTTTAGTTATTATCTAGAATTTGTTTAGTCGTTATCGTTATCTTTAAGACCTTTAAAAAGGGCTCCTGTTTTTTCATAATGCATCAAGTTCTTTAGCAGAAAAATTACTTCCTTGCTATGTCAATTTCCAACATTGTCGTATCAGAGCCAGGTTGCAACCTAGGCTTCTAATATCAATCTTTCTCCAACAGACATAGCCTCAAGCAATTCTACGGTTAATGCCTCCCAACCCCAAATTCCCGTTTTCAAAGGAGACTCCTACAATTATGGAGTATCAAAATGAAAACATTGTTTATATCCCAAGATCTGTGGGATTTAATTGATGAGGGAGTACCAGAAGGATCAGATGAGGCAGTAAACAAATAGATTATAAAGAAAGACGCCAAAGCCTTATTCTTCATTCAACAAGTTGTTGATGAGACAATATTTTCAAGAATTGCAGCAACAGACTCAGCCAAAACAGCGTGGAACATTCGTTTGAAATCGTGTATTGGTGTATAAATTACATTGTATATGGTGAATACAAGGTTTATAATGAAATGTCTAAAAGAATTGTAGCTTTTTTAAATTTTTTTATATATAATAAAGTAGTATTTTAATGTTGTTGACAATCTTTAATCATTCCAAGTCAAATATTTAGCATAATTATCAAACAAATGTTTTAGTAGAGTTTAATATAGACCGGGGTAAAATGGTATTTTTTGACATTTAGACTGGTTATTCAGTACAACAACCGAACAATAACTTATCTGCTATCATACATACAACTTTATCAATACATATAACTTTATTTATACGGATCTTAATAGAAAACGAACCGAACAGCCCCTAAGTTTAATATAGTGTGGCCCAGTTAGATAAGGTTACTGAGCCCATTATCTATCAAGTTCTCCGGGTTTCCAATAACTCATTATCCACCCGCCGGTCGTTCACCACCACTGGAGGGATGCCTATGGGGCTGTAGGGGCCTTGGCCCTGCGCTTTGTACAACTATAAATAGAAATATATGTATGAAGTGTAAAAATAAATAAATTCTGAGTTAGGCCCCTCAACTTTTATACTTTTAATGTGTAGACTCTTGGTCCACTAATAAGTAATAAGTCCACTAAGAATTTCTTATGTTTTTGTTGTTTTATCGAATAGGTCCATTTACAATCTAATGTTTTTTTCAAAAAGAGAACCCGATGCTTTTGGACTTGATGAACTGAAACAATCCGATTGCTTTTCAAAAACACTGCCCTCAAGACCCATGTCTATACTCTCGTAACATTATTATCAATTTTATCGCAGCATAGATTTAATAATAAATAAATTTATTTTGTTATAATGAAAATCGCAAGTTTTCTTATAATAAAAGACAAAGTTCAAAATAGTGTGAGGCATTATGTGGCGGCAAGTTCAAACCTTAAACCTTACACGCTATTGTTAGGACGAGACATTTTTTAAGGCGTGACATTAGGCGCCAAATTTATATGTTATATATATAATGGACGACGAGTTTCTAAAAGACTGGTTGGTTTTGTTTATCAAAAGAGAACTTGATGAAAAGTTTAGTTTCAAAGAAATTTTGGAAGACTTCAAGGTCATGAAAGATCGATGGATACCAATTTAATGGGCGATGTTTGACATTCTTATATTTAATGTCTAGTTTTAGAGATTTACTATATTCGAACTTTGGACGGTGCATTTTTTTTTTTTTAAATATATAATATATTAGTTCAAACCCCACTATTGAAAAGCTTGTCTTCCGGAACCACTTTCGTAGCCTTTTTTTCCCCACCAAATGTGATGTAAATCTCCAACAGCCCAAAACAATGCAGGAATCCCTTCACATCCCCTCCACCCCACCGCCGAACTCCACCACAATTTTCCACCCAAACACCACCTCCCACTCCAACAACCGTCCATTTCCGACCGCCGTATTTCACCTCCAAAACTTACTTCATCTCCCACCCACCCACCCCTCCCAAACCCTCTCCACTGCCATCAATTCTCTCCACACAACTGCAAGAAAGGTTATAATCATATGACATTATCATTAAGTATATGATAACAATTATGAAGGCATAAGAACATAAACACATAATTAGAAATCGATTTAACATAATATCATGAAGATTTTAATAGATCTAACCTGGAGCACTTGAGTTATACGCAACGAAGTTCATTGAAGCGGAAGCAATCAGCATCGCGTGTAGATCGAAGTCTTCTAAAGCTCTATACGGTTTGCTTTAGAATGGGGTTGAACTGAATGCAATATCGTGTAGGCAATAGAGACTTGATCTCCTTTATTTATAGGCCACTAGAAACTCATCCCATAAGGAGTCCTAGTTTATCTATAGATTTGGATTTTAAATAATAGAAGATATACACTTATCTTAATGTTAATCAGGTAATTAACTTAATGAATTATCCTACTCATATTAGGAGATATATATCCAAATATGTAACTGGATTATAACTGATATATGATTCTCTTGATAATTATAAATATTTAAGTCAATTGTCATTTAATATTTAATACAGATAATGTTAAAGTCCAATTTATTTCCAACATTCTCCCACTGGACTTAACATAATCTGTAAGGACAAGAGAACCATAAACATTATACTTATCAAATGAAGGGCGCGCTGAGAAACTCTAACAGTTGTGAATTCATTCAAACTTGGTCACAATAGATATCGTATGCAGGATTCAGAATCTACACCAGTTTGGCAAACTAATTTGATTAAGAACCACTAGCACAAAGTATCATATTCCACATAAGTTCATAAGTGTCTAAATTTAAGCTTTTTATGCAACTTATTATATCTACTTGAATTAGCATAAATATGTAGCTCAAAGTCCACCGAATGTTTTAGAAAAGATTTCTAAAACTTACAAGCAAAAGTTCTTAACACTAGTGAACCAAAAGTTGCTTAAGTAGTCCACAAATTTGCTTAAGTGCGGTGATTCACTTGTTTGATATAGATAATGACATAATTTTTTATTTTAGTTATGTAAAATAAATAAAATGACTCATATACTGGAATTCCACATATTATTAAAATGTACCAAAAGAAAATTTTAACGAAAAATGAAAAATTACAAAATAGCTGGCTTAACCTCAACTCCCACTAAACTCAAGCATTGAGTTCATAACTGGCTAAACTGATCTCGACTCCCACTAATCTCAAGTATCGAGTTTGGGTAAGGTTATCACATCCCTAACATGTTTTTGGAAACTTACTACTGAGAGGACTTTAGTGAATGAATATGCAAGTTAAGATCTCATACCAATATGTTCAACAATAACCTTTTTTTCTTAACACTTGTTTGATCTTTTGATATTTCCACTAAAAAGACTACAACTTTATTACCACAAAACATCTTTAGAGGGCTAAATTATAAAGATTAAGACATTCGTTTGAATTAAGAAGTTCTTGATCCAAATGCCCTCAGAGTCTACCTTCCACTGAAGTTGCAATCAAGGATTGTTTCATGGTTTTCCATGTTATATCCCCTCCAGCAAACATAAAATTATAGTCAAAGGTAGATTTCTTAGAGTTTGGATATTTACCTGCAAAATCTGAATCTGTGTAGCCCACAAGTTCTCGGTTTTTAACTTGTCTTTAAACTAGCATGTGAGCTTTAGTTTTTCTTTTGGAAGTACCTAAGTATTTCCTTACCTACAATATAGTAATCTTTAGTTGGGTTTTAGTTGAAATCTAGACAAATTTCTTACAACATATGCCAAGTCTTGTCTGGTACATGCTTGTGCATACATTAGTGTAACGCCTCGAAAAATTCCATAAATTGTGTATTCATTTTGGAAGTTATGTAATAATATGATGTCAAGGGATCAAATTTGTAATTAGTCAAAGTACTGGGGCTAATTATAAAATTTGAAATCTTGAGGTATTTAGATAAGAAGAAGCAGACCTTGGTGAGAATCATCTGGACATTTGATTTTGAGAAAGTCGGTTTAAAGCCAGAGTAGAGAGGGATCGATTTCTTGGTTTCTAGGTAAAGGTTTCAATCACGTTTTCTGATTTATTTCTTTTGGGATTATAACTACAATCCAATAATCCTTTCAAATAGGTTCTGATTTAACTTTGGTGAGAAAGGATTGGAAGCTTGAGATAGTTAATACCAATTTTGAATTCGTATCCAGTTGAGTTCATCTTCTTTGTTGAACTTTATATGTTTTTATCAAATTCGTGAATGATTTAAACTTATTACTGGTATTGGTGAACCTTGGTCATTATAACTTGCAGGGTTTGCGATTTGTGTTGGAAAAATTTGATGTACAAATCGGAGGTTTCCGGGTAAGTTTTGTTTTTCCGGTAGTATCCGGTAAACTCTTATTTCCGGTAGTATCCGGTGAACTCTTATTTCTGGTAGTATCCGGTAAACCCTTATTTCCGGTAGTATCCGGTAAACTCTATTTTTCCAAAAGTATTCGGTAAATCCCGGTAAATCCTAATTTTTGAAAGTATCCGGTAATCCTTAATTTTCCGGTATAATCCGGTAAATACTAAGTTCCGGTAAGGTCCGGATAAAATGCAGATTTTCCAGTAGTTTCTGGGTAAGGTTGTTTTCCTATAACATCCTGATATGAGAAATTCTTTGATCATTTTGATTATGACCTTGGTAGCTGACGTATACGAATATCATTATAACTCAAATTCGGGTAGGATATGATTTGATATATGTTTGATTGTATACGTATGTATGCTAGTAAGTGTAATGGATCCATAGGCACTAGCATTATTTGATAAACGTGGAATAGGCAAGGTAAATTGAAATTCCCGTTTATTGTGACGTGAAAACGTGGAATAGGCAAGGTATAATTTAAATTCCCGTTTTTATTGGAAGATAAGGGATAGACATGTTTTAATTGTAATCCCTACCTTCCACACCAAGAAATATGCATGGTTTAATTGTAATTTCTTGGACATGAGCTGAAATCTAGAATCCTCAGTGATTCGTAGTGTCGCTCTTAAACATGACACGATGACTTACTTTGTGTTCGTCATACTCATGGAATCGGGTATGATTCCCGTGTTCGAAAGATGTTATGTGTACGTTATGGAAATTGCTAAAAGGTTACTTTATATGCTTTGTTTACAAATGTGATTTTCAAAGCTTATAAATGTTTTGATCTTTAAAACTGGATGTTCTCACTAGCACTACAAGAAATGATGGCTGATAACGCCACTTTTTGGCGTTATTTTCGGTACTCAAACCAATGAGATTGGCTTGTGTTCAAGTAAAAAGGCGGGTATTTTACGGTTTATTTAGTAGAATGTGCAGGTTCTTTGACATGTAGTAATATTCGAGAAAAGAAGCTAAAAAGAGCCCAAAAAGAGCCAAAACGAAGCCCAACGGAAGCCCGAAATCCAAGCCCAAGACCCGCGAACGAACCAGGACCCGAACCGCGACCCAGAAACCGACCCACGCACCTTCTAAAAGGCGCGCGGTTTTCCACGCGACTTGCAAGTCGCGTGGAAGGTCGCGGGGCCCTCTGTTTGTCGAATTTCAGCTTTGTTATTCAGATTTTAGGTCACTTTTCGAGAGGCAACTTTCACACGACGACCAGGGGCGATTTTGGGAGACTTTTCGGAGCTTTCGGAGCCACGATAGAGAGTCGATCGAGAGACATTCATTACGCGAAGTAGATTCGAGCACGAGAGGAGGGAGTTCATCATCTTATCTTTCACGTTTACGATTATCATGTTCACACACACGTTTTCCATTCTTTCTCTTATGTTTGTATCCACCACCGACATGAACTAACCTGTTCATGTTGGGGGTTGGAATGAATTTGGTTTGTAAGCATGTGAATAATTGACTTGACACTTTATCAGTTTTTCCTCATTAATGAAGCATGTGATTTTGTGTTTAATGCTTTTGAGAGTCTAGCTAGCTTTCAATTGTTTTGTTATTTTCAGTTGAGTTCGAGAGAATTAACTGTTAAATAGAACTAGGAATTGCATGCCTAAGACGATAAATCGGTGATAGAGATATATCGAGTAAGTCTTAGTCCCAATTGAACCGTTAGTTGGAAATCGAGAGATAAAACCTAGCCGTTTAACATAAATCTTGTGCTTAATGTATTTTGAATCCATAGGTCGAGATCGAAAGATAAAACCTGTCCTTTTTGAAATAAAACCCGTGTTGCTCGAAAGAGAACAACGGTGATCTTAAAAGATTTGGGAATCATTAAATGGATTAACTGGTAATTGTTTCGAGTCAAGTGTTTGCATGTGTAAAACCTTAGGATTTCCAACCCTCAACTGTTTTCTCTATCGAGTTTTCCTCAAAGTTGTCTACTGTTTAGTCTGTGATTTTCTTCTTGCATTTAATTAGTTTAACATAAAAACCATCTCAAAATTTTGACAGTTCAGTTAATAGCAATTATAGTAATTGTGATACTTAGTTCCTAGATCCCATGGATTCGATACTCGTACTTACCGTACGTTATTACTTGATTTCGACACCGTACACTTGCGGTTAGATTTAGGGGGGTGATACCCGCCCTATCAAGTTTTTGGCGCCGTTGCCGGGGAACTAGTTGTAGCTAATAGCACTACCATCTATAAGCGTTATTAGATTGGACATTTTTTTATTTTCGTTATTTTATTCTATTCCTTTCAATTTCTGGATTGCTAAGCTTGTTTATTTTCTCTTCAGGTGCTAGTGGTTTATGCCAAAGGAAACCCGAGGGAAAGGAATCGAGCCGATCAATCCATAAATAGAGAGAACTGCACGTCGCCTACGAAGAGAAGCAAAATCCAAGAAACAGTTAAATATTGGTGACGAGAGACCACCTCGCAACAATCCACCACCACCACCTCCGGAAAGGGTACCTATGCGGTCTTTTGCCAATCCAAATGTGGCAGCCGCACGTATAGGGATCCAACCTCCCACTACCGGGGCCAATTACTTCGAGATCAAGCCGAGTACCATAGTCATGGTACAACAGAACCAATTTGGGGGATCACCGATTGAAGATCCCCATGCGCATCTACGAGCATTCGAACGAATCTGCAACACCTTCAAAATCAATGGGGTGAATGAAGATGCGATCAAGCTGCGGTTGTTCAGCTTTTCACTCAAAGGAAGAGCTGAAATATGGATAGAGAGCCTACCGTCGGATCAGATTACTACATGGGTAGACTTGAAAGCCGCATTCCTTCAAAAGTTCTTTCCACCTGGAAGAACCGCCCAGCTAATGGCGGACATCACACACTTTGCCCAATGGGACCAGGAAACACTCTACGAGGTATGGGAGCGATACAAAGACATGTTGAAGAAGTGTCCACATCACGGGTTACATGGCTGGGTGATAATCCAAACGTTCTTTGGAGGCCTTCACCCACAATTCAAGAATGATATCACGGCTGCGGCGGGTGGAGCGTTAATGGAAAAGACATATGAAGAAGCCGTCGCATTAATCGAGAATCTAGCCGAACATAGCTTCTCTACTCCAAGATCAGCTGTTAGAAGAGTCGCTAGTGTCCAAGAGTCGGATGAACTTAAAGAGATAAAAGCCCAACTCGCAGCAATTACGAGCCATCTGAAAGGAGGCAGTCCTCAAGAGCCCGAACAAGTCCAGTTTATGCAAAACCGGAACCATCAATCGAGGAACGATCCTTTCTCGAATACTTATAACGAGGGGTGGAAAAAGCACCCTAATCTTTCATGGGGTCAACCTCAACAACAACCAGGTAATTCGTCTAACTCTTTTAATTCTTCTCATACTAACAATGCTTACCGTCATCCAGGTTTCAACCCAAGGAACGAAGGACCATCCGGGGAGAAGAAGTCGGGACTGGAAGACATGATGATGAAGTTCATGGCCAAAATGGACAGCACAGTTGGAGAGTTGGCAAGCACGGTCAACACTGTAAAGGCGGCCACTGATCAGAACACCGCGTCCATCAAGATCTTGGAGAGGCAAGTGGGGCAAATTTCTGAAGCCCTACAAAACCGACCTTCTGGAACTTTCCCGAGTATGGCTGAAAGGAAACCAAGAGAGGAGTGCAATGCCATATATCTGAGAAGTGGCAAATAGCTTACATCAAAAGGAGCCGACCCCAAGGAGAAAGAGGTCGAGACCATAGATATGGATGAGTTAGAGGCTGTGTAAAGCCCGTGTCCCGATATACATTTTTATTTAATTATTATACTGTTTATTTAACGAAATTATTTGACGGGGTTAGTCGAGTTGGGTCAAATCGTTAAATGGTCGAATTTTTTTGGGTTTGCGAGAGGAGTTTAGTTGAGGGACCTAGAGTGGCAAGAAGGCCAAAGTTCAAGCATGGGGTCGGCCCATGCAATAGAACCGAGACCCATATTGCTTGTTTTGTTTTTGGTCTCGAGTTTAACTAAGAAGAGAAAACCCTATTGCTTCCTTCCTTTTCTCCCTTGTGCCGTGAACCACCAACACCTCCTTTTCCCTTCCTTTCTGCTGCCGCCGACCACCCAAGCAGCAGCCACTGCCGCCATCGCAGGTTCGCCGGTGAGAGAGTCCAGCGAGAGAGGGAGGGATTGAGAAAGAAAGAGTCGCCGGAGTGGGCGCCGCTGCTGTGTCGTCATCGTCAAGGTAAGACTCGTTCCCTTTGTTCTTTCCTTCGCGGCCATCTACACGCCACAACCCTACCACCGCCGGCACAGCCATGGCTGCCGCCGGCGGGTGCCGCCGGAAACCACCAGCGTGGTGGTCGTGAGGGCAGGTACGGTGAGGGGGTGAGGGTGTGTGGCCTAATGGTTAGTCGGGTCATCTATTTGTCTCGTAATGCTTCATAAAACATCGGCGGCCGCCGCCGCCACCCACCACTGCCGGAGGTGGCAGTGGGTGGTGCTGGAAATTGTCCAACTCGTGGAACCTTAACCCTAATCGAGGAATCTAAACTGATCGCCTAACCCGAATCGATTAAACTTTGAACCGTTCATAAATCGTCATTTCTTGTGAGTAATTGTTCAGCCACTGTTTTTGCGACGGCCATAACTTTTCTGTCGTAACTCCGTTTGAGCCGAAACTGGCGCCCACGGTTCAAGCTTGGGGTCGGGCACGTTTTCCGTGTTTTAGCGGAAAACTGGTTCGGCCTCTAGCTGGGCGAAAATGTGGTCGTAAGTTCTGTGAATCGTCATTTTATGTAAAAGAATCTGCAGTTCTGTCACTGTTTTGCGTAAGCTGTAACTTTCTGCTCGTAATTCGGTTTGGGGTGAAACCGGTGCCAAAGGTTCCCTTTTTGAGTCTATAAACTTTTCTGTGTTTTGTGCAAAACCCAGTTCGGGACGTAGCATGGGCCGATTTGTCGTTTTATACTGAAAGGTGCTGAATTTCGCTGTTCCGGAATCTGTTTTTGTAAAATCCGTAGTAAATTGTAGAAAAATCGTTAGGAGGCGTATAATATGTCCTTAGAACCCTAACTCAGAGTACTTTCTGGTCATGAAATAATATTGGGAATTTTCTGGGTTTAAAGGGGTCGAAACAGGTCCCGAACAAACCTGTTTAGTGAGAACGGAAAATAGTTTTAGTGACGGTTTAAGCGTGTGTCGTGTCATAGGGTCCGGGTCTTGTATTGACACGTTTTAACATGCGTTTAGGTGCTGGGAAGTGACCGTAATTGTGAAGCTTGAATTGTGTTATTAAGCTGGGCGCGCATTCGAGGTGAGTTCTCTCACTGTGTAGTTAGGGGTTGTATGCATGTCATAATAGTTTGTATGTACTACTGTCTTTGTGGTGTGAACTAGTTGTTTGTGGTGTGTAATATTTGATTGGTTTGAATGCTTGGTATAAATGTGTTACATTACAATTCGGTGGGACCGAGGCCTCGATGGTACTGAGGTGTTGGATGCATTACAATTCGGTGGGACCGAGGCCTCGATGGTACTGAGGTGTTGGATACATTACAATTCGGTGGGACCGAGGCCTCGATGGTACTGAGGTGTTGGATACATAATTACTTGTAGGCGTTTACTCGTTTTATGTAACTGTGATGTTGTTGCTTATGTGCGGATAGGGGTGATGTGTATATAATTCCTATCTGCGCATGTGTTGGAATTCACTAAGCTTCGTGCTTACCCTTTCCCAATAAACTGTGGTTTCAGGTCCGAGCGGCTTCAAGGCGTGACGAGTACACACTGGCGCGCGAGGAGAGCTGGTTGCTTTATGATTTTGATAATTAAACGTTTATTCCGCTGGTTTTATTTTATGAAGATATTAATTATGTGTTTGCAAACGAAACGTTGGGATCATTTAATGGGTTGTTATCAATGAATTGTTAATTTAAAATTTAAAATTTGCTTGTAATTTTTGGGACGTTACAACTTGGTATCAGAGCACGGCTTGAGTGAATCAAACGCATTTCGGTGTGTTTGATCTCAAGTTTGCGGCTATAAAATTTTCTTTAAAGTTTTTGGGAAATAAAAAGAAGGAAAAATCCGTTTGAGGAACGGTGATCGAGGGCGCAGTGTGTACAGTCAGCCGGAGCCAAGGGGGAAAGGTACATTGCTTAGTGTTGTATTGCTTTCTAGGCATAGGGTATGCATGCTAGATTGCCTGTTGTTGACATTATGCTGTATGATGACTGCTTGCTAGTAGGAATCAATGCTAGTTATAGTAGGTTGTTAAGTGAAGGCCCTATAGGTTGTATGCAGTAAGAATCATATAGCCTTAGAATATTTGATTTAGTTCTATTGCGCAGCTCTTGTTTGAGTCCAACCGTTCTAGGATAGAATCTTGTATTCGAATGTCTATTTGATTCACGCTGCATAATGGGTTGTTATCAATGAAACGTTGGGATCATTTAATGGGTTGTTATCAATGAATTGTTAATTTAAAATTTTAAATTTGCTTGTAATTTTTGGGACGTTACAGGCTGATAAAGAGTTCATGATTAAGGAGAACCCGGGTGATGAAGAGAACAAGAAGAGTGGAGAGACGAAGCTCAAGCAACCACCGGTCAAGCCGGAAATTCCAAGAGTGCCATACCCGAATAGACTGAAAGCGAATAAGGATGATGTTAATTTTTTGAAATTTATTGATGTATTTAAAAAACTAACTATTAACATCCCTTTTGTAGATGCCTTAGCACAAATGCCCTCTTACATGAAGTTCATGAAAGAGATCTTATCCAAGAAGAGGGCAATCGACCACCAGTCTACAGTTGTACTTACTGAGGAGTGCAACGCGATCATTCGGAACAAGCTTCCCCCGAAGCTTAAAGATCCATGGAGTTTTTCTATCCCTATTCAAATTGGGAAGTTTTCTTTTAATAAAGTGTTATGTGATTTAGGAGCGAGTATTAACTTAATGCCTCTCTCTATTTTCAGGAAACTCGGATTGGGTGAAGTGAGCCCAACGTACATGACACTGAAGCTCGCGGATAGATCGATTGTATACCCGTATGGAGTGATTGAAGACGTGCTGATCAAAGTTGGAAAGTTCTACTTTCCAGTGGACTTCGTGGTGCTGGACATCGACGAAGATATAGAAGTCCCATTGATCTTGGGAAGATCCTTCCTAGCCACAAGCCGAGCGCTGATCGACATGGAGGAAGGCGAGATGACACTCCGGGTTGGTGGTGAGAGAGCTGTGTTCAAGAAGTTCGAGAGGGTGAGAGGTAGCGATAAGGAAGGGCATAAATCCGGAATTGGTAATGGAAGACCGGATGAGGAAGAATCCGCGGAGAATCGCAAGTGTGGGCGAGCCGAGTCCGCGGATACCGAGCCAAGCTGATATCCACATAGTCGTGCCACGACTTTAAATACGGCGCTGGGTGGGAGGCAACCCACCGAGGTTAGTTTCTTTTAATTTCCTGTTTTTGAGTGTGTTCTTATTTACGAAAAACCAAAAAAATGAAAAAACGAAAAAATCAAAAAAATAGCTGAAACAGGGACTTACGCGGTTTGTGCAGCGGCTTACAAGCCGCCTGCCAAACCGCGGGACCCTCTGTTTGTTTTCGAAACAGTGAGTGACGCGGTCTTTCCCGCGGTTTACAAACCGCGGTGAAAGCCGCGCGGCTTCCTGTTCTCGCGCAGTGTGTTCCTTTTTCCTGTTTTGTGTGTTTTCTTCCGTCTTTTGTTTTGTTTTGTTGTTCTCCTCCTTCCCTGATGCTCCTCAATCGTGATCACTTCAAGTCTTTTAAGAAGATCGTTTCTGTCCGGGCAAACAGGTATGCTCTAAACCTTGTATGTAACGAGTGTGTACGATGCTTTTTTCCTTAATAGTGAACGAGATGCAACAAACCTAAGTTTCACTTAGGTTTGGGGTGCCTCATTTTTTAACATCTGCACACTCATCTTGTTAGCCCTGTGCAAACCTCGGTTTCACCGAGGTTTGGGGTTGGCTTTGTTTAACAAACCTAGGCCAAGGCCTAGGTTTGGGGTGGCCATGTTTTGAAAATGCTAGAATCGCTCTTTGATGCTTGTGCTTAATGGTATGTCTGCCTGCCTGTTACCTGTAATAACCGCACAACGATACTTGTTTTAGTATCGCCTACGCCGACACCTGCACATTGGGGACAATGTGTGGGTAAGGTTTGGGGTTGCCCAATCGGGCCCACGTTATGCACGTAGATTTCCTGCACTTCTGAGTACCTAGACCACTTTAGCTAAATTTTTTGTTTTTGAATGATTAAGACCAACCATTGTAGGAAGAATATTGTGATAGTGACGTGACCATTAGGGAAGGACCGGGAAAGGACATGTCTAGGGACTAATATTAGTGGAGACCACCCATTAGTGAGATTTGAGCCTAAAAGACGTTCTTTCATTCCGAGGGATTCATACACGAAAATCGTATACACTTTTTCGAATTCCTTGTCGTGAATATAGAATGATCTCGCTATATTATTGCATTGAGTAGCAAAGACGACCATCGGGATATTAGGTAAAGGTGTAGTAGACCATATCGTGTGGACCTTAAGAGATGATTCCAGGCATTGTGTGTATGTTTAACCCTGTTTTTAGCTATCGTACCCCTTCCACCCATTTGTGTGTAACCATAGCCCTTTTGTAGCCAAACACTCACCTTGTTCATTTCTAAACCCACCGTTAAACCCGAGCCAAAAACCTTAGCCATCCTTATCCGAAAGTGTGTCAAACAGAGGCGGCAATGAATAGAAAAGATAGAGCGGAAAAGAAGGAAATCAGGCCAGTCATAGAAATAAATAGAAGAGAGGGCCAATGCAGCCCCAATCAAATAAAGAGGACCAGTGAAGTCCCAAAAAAAAGGTTTGTTAGATTTTACTTACAGCAGAAAATAAGAGAGTCAAAGTGACTCCAATAATGACAAATAAGGCCAAATGATAGAATGTGAAGCAAGAAAGTTCAGAACCGTTAATGTTGACACACCGAGGATCTTTGTTACCGTTTACCCTTCATTTCTTAGCCATAACCTTAGCCCCGTTACAACCCGTGTAAAGACCTGGATGATCTTCTGGAAAACGTGATTACGGTATGCGACCACCTTTACTGATATTCCCTTTCTTGCTACTTGATTCCCTTCTGAGATCAATTTTTGGACATTAGTGCGTCTTTCATTAGAGTTGTCATGTAATATTTGAATATTTTTGTACATAACCTCCTATACATGACAACATGTGCGATAACCTAGGTTCGAGCGAATTGAGCGAATCCCGTGAGGTAGGGTCGAGGCGAAATGTTTTCCTTAGTATGTCTGGACCTAGAACAACCTTAGTGCAATCGGAGCAGTCACGAGTTCAACTTACAATGGAAGGTCATAGATCAAACGGAATAGGAATGAGGCGAGAGTGAGATAGGCATTCACGGGTATGGGAAATCACCAGTGCATTAGATGATACCGATCGGGCGTTGTGCAGTTATTACATTTCTCTGATATGTGCTTTTATTCTATTTTATCGCTAATTTGCTTGGGGACAAGCAACGCTCGGTTTGGGGTTGTTGATAACACCACTTTTTGGCGTTATTTTCGGTACTCAAACCAATGAGATTGGCTTGTGTTCAAGTAAAAAGGCGGGTATTTTACGGTTTATTTAGTAGAATGTGTAGGTTCTTTGACAGGTGTAACAACCCAACAATTCTAAACAATACATTTCATATAAAATAAATATCCCAAAATCGCATCTCCAAAATTTCTTACATAATATCCAAAAATGGTTGGCGGAAACAACCTACACAACTGAGAAGTAAACTAAGAAAAACTATAGTGTCGCTACACTATCCATCCTTCTCTTGCTAACGCCCTGCTTACTTGCTAGAGCCTTTCTGTACCTGCTTACCTGAAAAGGGTTTTATTTGAAAATGCGAGGGTTAGACCATGAGGTCTAGTGAGTCCCTCCTAACAGTTATCAAAGCATTTAAATACAGTTCATCTTTTCAGCATAAAACATTTATACTCAACACAGTAAATAAATCGTATACGGACTAAAGTCCGCCTCCTCGTAATCTGACACCCTGAAGCTGCCCGAAGGTGACAACGAGTCAGCCTCATGCTGCCTTGCGGAGCCTCGCTCCTGGCATATAGGGACCTCCCTTCCCGCACGAGAGCTGGCGGAACTACTTTCCCGTCTTTGCCAGTTTACGTCTCCTCGATGTATGCATACATTCTACATAAAACTTTAAACAACTTTCATGCAATTAAAGCATAATAATAAAGCATGGCAATTCTCAACATTCATAACACATTTTGAAAACACTTTAAAAGCCACACATTTTAGTTTAGAAAACTCACCTGGCTTGCTTGCTCCAAAGCTCCTCACTTACACTTCCGATCTCTAGGTGGAACACCTATTATATTAATAACGTACGTCATAATCCGTTCAATTATTACTCGAGTTAAATCCCGAACTCAACCCTAACTTATCTAAATTGGTAGATTACCTTCTAGTCCCAAAAATCATAATTAATGGTCTTTGCTTACACATCCAATTGACATACTATACCGGATCCATTAATTTACCCGACTCTAGGTTCTCATCATAAAATTATAACACTTGATTCTAAATAACCAAACCGGATCACGTTAATAATATGGCCCAAATTAATAATTAGCCTATCACACCCCTATTATATAATTATAGACTTTACTAATTAATTAAGCCCAATACAAAAACTAAGCCCAAAAGGACTTAATAAAACTCTCGGCCCAACAACAAAATCGGCCCAATAAACCCATTCGGCCCAAACTTGAGTTACGGGCCAACTCCCGGAACATACCGACTTCCGATTCACACGGTTCAAAACAAAACCCCACATTCTTCGCCATTATTCTAATTCTCCACAAAATATGGCGACAACCTCTTCTTTTATTAATTAACCGATACACGACTCCCTAACCAAGATTTCACGTGACATTGCTTATCTTGACAACAAGAATTTATAATCAAAACTCTATAATAATACTCTTAATCGATTTTCTCATTCACATAGTCGAGTGTAACTTGGGACCTAACAAATCTAATATAACTTGCAAAAGAGAGCAATGAAATGGAAGGGTTTCTTACCGGAATAAAACCTCGCGAAATGGACACTGCTGCCTAGAATTCCGGCGACCACCACTGTCGGCCACCGCCGGCCGCCGCCAGCCATCGCCGGCCGCCGCCAGCCACCGCCGGCCACCGCGAAATTCCGCCACCTTCTCTCTCTCATCGCCTATCTCTCTCTCTCACAGCCTCCATCTCCTTCTCGATGCTCTCTCTCTCTCTCACATGACCCTCTCTCTCCCTCTCTCTCTCTCTCTCTCTCTCTCTCTCTCCGGTTGTATCTCTCTCTCTTTCCGGCTGCTTCTCTCTCTCTCTGGCTGTCTCTCTCTCACTCTCGACTCCTTCTCTCTCGCCGTCTGTCTCCCTCTTCTCGTCGTCTCTCTCTCTCTCCTCGCCGGCGTCTCTCTCTCTCCTCGCCGGCGTCTCTCTCTTCTCGTCTGCTTCTCTCTCTCCCTCGCCGGCGTCTCTCTCGTCGCCCCTCTCTGCCGCTGCACACACACCAAACACAGCCACCAGAAAACCCATTCTCTTTCTCCCTTCTTTCTCCCTCACGAAGATACACAACTCACATGGGAGTTTCTTTCTTCCTACTCCCCTCCATCTCTCTCTCGACTTGCACAGCCGCCACCCTCCAAACCCTAGGACAAAATTATCTCTTTTTTTTTAACTTTTCAGCATAAAAGGTGACTTACAAGAAAAGGAATTAATTTCCAACTTTCCAATTATTACCCTCAACTTTCTCACAAATAACCAATCAACCCCTATCTTTTATTTTTAAAATAAAACACTTAAATTGGGTTATTACAACAGGTAGTAATATTCGAGAAAAGAAGCTAAAAAGAGCCCAAAAAGAGCCAAAACGAAGCCCAACGGAAGCCCGAAATCCAAGCCCAAGACCCGCGAACGAACCAGGACCCGAACCGCGACCCAGAAACCGACCCACGCACCTTCTGAAAGGCGCGCGGTTTTCCACGCGACTTGCAAGTCGCGTGGAAGGTCGCGGGGCCCTCTGTTTGTCGAATTTCAGCTTTGTTATTCAGATTTTAGGTCACTTTTCGAGAGGCAACTTTCACACGACGACCAGGGGCGATTTTGGGGCGATTTTGGGAGACTTTTCGGAGCTTTCGGAGCCACGATAGAGAGTCGATCGAGAGACATTCATTACGCAAAGTAGATTCGAGCACGAGAGGAGGGAGTTCATCATCTTATCTTTCACGTTTACGATTATCATGTTCACACACACGTTTTCCATTCTTTCTCTTATGTTTGTATCCACCACCGACATGAACTAACCTGTTCATGTTGGGGGTTGGAATGAATTTGGTTTGTAAGCATGTGAATAATTGACTTGACACTTTATCAGTTTTTCCTCATTAATGAAGCATGTGATTTTGTGTTTAATGCTTTTGAGAGTCTAGCTAGCTTTCAATTGTTTTGTTATTTTCAGTTGAGTTCGAGAGAATTAACTGTTAAATAGAACTAGGAATTGCATGCCTAAGACGATAAATCGGTGATAGAAATATACCGAGTAAGTCTTAGTCCCAATTGAACCGTTAGTTGGAAATCGAGAGATAAAACCTAGCCGTTTAACATAAATCTTGTGCTTAATGTATTTTGAAATCCATAGGTTGAGATCGAAAGATAAAACCTGTCCTTTTTGAAATAAAACCTGTGTTGCTCGAAAGAGAACAACGGTGATCTTAAAAGATTTGGAAATCATTAAATGGATTAACTGGTAATTGTTTCGAGTCAAGTGTTTGCATGTGTAAAACCTTAGGATTTCCAACCCTCAACTGTTTTCTCTATCGAATTTTCCTCAAAGTTGTCTACTGTTTAGTCTGTGATTTTCTTCTTGCATTTAATTAGTTTAACATAAAAACCATCTCAAAATTTCGACAGTTCAGTTAATAGCAATTATAGTAATTGTGATACTTAGTTCCTAGTTCCCGTGGATTCGATACTCGTACTTACCGTACGTTATTACTTGATTTCGACACCGTACACTTGCGGTTAGATTTAGGGGGGTGATACCCGCCCTATCAATGGCTATAGCGACGACTTTTGAGTTGTTGTTGTAGATAGCTATAGCGACGACTTGTCGTGGCTAGAAGATGGGAAAAATCCGAGAAATCTTTTGACTTTTTGCGACGATAAGGTCGTTGCTATAAATGAAATTTTGATAAAAAGTTTGGTGGGAAAAATTGACGGGTTGATATAATTTTTGGACGGTTATATCAACGAGTTACAGCGACGACTTGTCGTGGCTAGAAGACAGGAAAAATCCGAGATAATCTTTTGACTATTTGCGACGACAAGGTCGTTGCTATAGATGAAATTCTTGATAAAAATTTTGGTGGGAAAAAGTGGCGGGTTTGATATAATTTTTGGACGGTTATAGCAACGAGTTATAGCGACGACTTGTCGTGGCTAGAAAATGGGAAAATCCGAGATATTCTTTTGACATTTTGCGACGACAAAGTCGTTGCTATAGATGAAATTTTTGATAAAACTTTTGGTGGAAAAAAGTGGCGGGTTGATATAATTTTTGGACGGTTATAGCAACGACTTGTCGTCGCTATTACTACTTAATAATTTATTTTTAAAATTAAAAACAATCTAATTTTCCCTTTAAAAATGTTGGTATCTTATACGGACCACATGTCGTTGCTGTAGATATTTATTAAATGAAAAAAAAACTCTCGGTTGTTATTAATAGTCAGTGGGTAGTTTATGGCGACGACATGTGGTCGCTGTAAATGCAAATTTAGGAAGAAAATTTATGGTGGGAACTTTTGAAGCACTATTAATAATTTTTTCAGAAATTATAAAATATGTGTTTTTTTAATAAAAATAAGTCTCTATTGAGACGACTTATCGTCGTTGTTGATGTAGTATTAACAAACTGTGAAAAATATAAAATTTGTATAGATATAAATAAATAATAAATTGGTAGTCCATAGACATAAATTGTAGATATTAAATAACTAGTCTAAATTAAATAAGAACATTATATATTTTTTTATCAAAAATACAATTAATAAAGTTGTAATATACATAAAAGAAAAAAATGTCTTTATAAATAGTTGGTTATTTCAAAAATATAACAATGTGTTTTTATAAAAAAAATCAATGACGTTTTAAATATTTTTAAAAAGTTTTAAGTATTTTTAAAAAGTTTAACAATTCCGTTTGTTTTTAAAATAGAATACAAATAACTAGTAACTTTAAAATAGTTCAGAATGTCACTACACCAAATGTTGCCTTAGACAACATAGGATAATTGCCTATGTTGCTTAAGATAAGCTTAGGCAACAAAGGCTAATATATGTTGCCTAAGTTTTCTCTTAGACAAAGTATAGTTATATGTTGTCTAAGTGAGACCTTATGCAACATATGAATAATTATATGTTGCCTAAGTGAGACCTTATGCAACATATGAATAATTATATGTTGCCTTAGTTGTGTAATGTTTTTTTTTAATTCAATGAAAGTTATCTTAGGCAACATATTTTCTTGTTTCTATGTTGCCTAAGGTAAAAAATTACAAATAAATATAGGTAGTTGAAAATCTAATAAGTTGTGTATGGATGACTTAAGGTTGATATCTACTTTTACTTAGGCAACATATAATCTATTGTATTTGTTGCGTAAGAGTTGGCTTAGGCAACATATATTCTTGTTTCTATGTTGCCTAAGGTAAAAAATATAGATAAATATAGGTAGTTGAAAATGTAATAACTCGTGTACGGACGATTTAAGGTTGACGCAATTTGTGAATTATCTAGATTCTTTCAGATGTTATGTGCTCGAGAGTTGAAGAAGTCGGATGTGAATATGTGTATTTTTAAAAAATTGTATGTGTAATTTTATATGTGTATTTTTTTTAAATTGTATAAGTCATAAAAGATCTTGTCGGGTTATAATGGACCTTAATAAACTTCAGTAGTTCTTAATAACTTGTAGTGGGTATTAATGGTCTTATATAGTTCAATACACACCACGTGCATAAATGCAATACATACATGCATACAAACAGACAAACAAACACACACACACACACACACACATAATAAGCCACCCTTGTTATTTTTTGGGCCTTAATATGACATAGAGTGTCTTATTGAGCTACAATGTTTCTTAATAAGCCTTTGGTGATTCTTAATAGGCTATAGTGGGTCTTAGTGGTCTTATCGAATGCAATATACACCACAAGCATATATGAGTACCGACCTGGATACAAACACGTAATAAGTAACCATTAGTGCTATTGGGCTTTGATAAGTCATAAAAGGTATTGTTGGCCTATAATGGTTCTTAATAGGATTTATTGGTTATTAATAGACTATGGTGGGCCTTAGTGATCTTATAGAGCCCAATACATACCACATGCATACAAAAACACGTAATCAGCTACCATTGGTATTTTTGGGCATTAATAAGACAAGGAGTGTCTTATTGGCCTACAATGGTTCTTAGTAAGCTTTTGGTGATTCTTAATAGGCTATAGTGGGTCTTAGTGGTCTTATCGAATGCAATATACACCACATGCATATACGAGTACCGACCTGGATACAAACACGTAATAAGTCAACATTAGTGCTATTGGGCCTTGATAAGTCATAAAAGGTATTGTTGGCCTATAATGGTTCTTAATAGGATTTAGTGGTTCTTAATAGACTATGGTGGGTCTTAGTGATCTTATAGAGCCCAATACATACCACATGCATACAAACACACATAATCAGCTACCATTGGTATTTTTGGGCCTTAATAAGACAAGGAGTGTCTTATTGGCCTACAATGGTTCTTAATAAGCTCTTGGTGATTCTTAATAGGCTATAGTGGGTCTTGGTGGTCTTATCGAATGCAATATACACCACATGCATATATGAGTACCGACCTGGATACAAACACGTAATAAGTCAACATTAGTGCTATTGGGCCTTGATAAGTCATAAAAGGTATTGTTGGCCAATAATGGTTCTTAATAACAACAAACGACTCTAATACGACCTAATTACAACACACACACACACACACACACACACACACACACACACACATATATATATATATATATATATATATATATATATATATATATATATATATATATATATATATATATATATATATATATATATATAATCAATCAAACATTGGTGTCATGAAGCTTGACCCGTGAAGGCCAATTACAGTTCTTTAAGAGTCGATGTAACCCATCAAAGCTTAATACATTTTACTAAGAGTCACTTAAACTCGTAAAGGCCCAATATGTTTTACATATATAGTTCATTAAGAGTCACTCAAGACCACAAAGGCCCAAGACGGTTCATTAACAACCATTGAGTCAAATATGATTCGTCAATGACCATTATTGTTCATTAAAAGTAATTGGAGTCGATCAAGGCCCCGATCAAGGTCATTAAGAGTCACTCAAACCCATAAAGGCCCAATGAGGTTCATTAAGATCCTTTTTTACCATTGTCACCGTAACTTCCCTTGTTACGTTTCTCACCTTAACCCTTTCATTAGAATCGCTTATTTATCTTTTAAAGTTTATTATAGTTTATTTAAAATAATATATTTAATATTTTTTCATTTCCCTCTTTTGTTTTTCATTTCCCTCTCCTTTTCATTTCACTCTATCTACAAACACAAACCCTAGTCTCTCACGATTCATAAATCACGTAATTAGGCCATGCGTAGCGGTAGCGGGTAGGAGAGGGTAGGAGAGGGCTCCGGTACGGGGGGTTGCGGGTAAGGGGAGCGGGTAGGAGGCCGGGTTTGGGAACCCGGTGAACCCGCACATCTCTCTCTCTATATCCTTTATATATTAAATGGTTTAGGGTAGTATTGGGTTCATTGGGTACTAGTACTCCACTTTTGGGTAAGGATTGGGTAAGAGAGAAAAGCTGATGTGGCCGCTGAGGTGGCAAGGGTTCAAAGGGTACGGGTACTCGTGGCCTTAGAAATCACTGATATCCGCTCGCCTCTCGTCACCGTCTGTCTCTCTGAATCAATCTCAGTTGTTGTTTGCATCTGCCCTAATCGAAGTGACTCGGTGACCTAAATTGATCTGCACATCTACTGGTTTCTGCTGAAATCAAACTTGACTCTCGCCATCTCGAATTCTGCTGAAATCAAACTTAATCGATACCTATATAATCGTCCCAAAACTTATTTCGGTGTTGTTAGGATCGGAAGACCGAGAAGGTTGATTAACAGACACGGAGGTCCTCTGGAATGATGCAAGTGAAGGTTGATTCTGTTTACAAACGACCTGTAAGCCAACATCCTTTTCTATCATCTGTTTACAAACGACCTGTAAGCCACATCCTTTTCTCTGTATTTGTATGCTATATATTCTCTGATTTTCTGGCTGATATGTGTATATTTGTATGCTATTTCTCTGTTTTTTTTGTATTTGTATGCTCTATATTTGTATGTTATATGTATATAAGCTGGAAATGGAGTTCACATGGAGTTCACTGTATATCCATTTTTGTATATCGATTGTAAATGGTAATGATTTGGGTTTGTTTGGACAGGGCACAAGTGACCTTTAGAAGTTTAGTGAATGAAAATGTGAATGACAATAGGACGCTCACAACCCTGGTAACACTTTACAAATATTTGAAGTCCATTAAAGAGCATGCTTTTGTGAAATCTCCTTATCCAGCAATAATTACCTTAGAGGATCATCTTTACAAATGTTTGAAGTCCATCTCTTTTTTTAAATCTCAAATCAACAATTGTTCCTTGGTTTGCTTGTAAGTTTTGCTGTCTCAAACACAGGTAAGTTTGTTTCGATAAAATCAATCCTTGTTGATATTAACTACATTCTGGTGCAGGAAACATATTTTTAATATGAAATGGCAACAATCTTTAAGGTAGCATCTTGCTTTATATTTCTTTTACTTGTGGTATCTCTGTTAACTATTGTTTTAAGTTGGTTCTTTGCAACCTTTTACTTTTGTCGAGGTGTTTGGAGTTGACTTATACATCCAGGTATTGATACATCAATCGATTGTCTCATGGCACATCAAGGCCATTACCATGTGTGCATTCTCCAGGCAGGAATTTGTTTGGTTCCTTGCAAACTGTTGGTACTTATAGTTTTTATTTACCCTTTGTTGTTGACATATTAAGTTCAGTGCTTTCTTTATTTGAATTTGAATGGTTGGTCTAATTGAAGAATGACCGAGAAAATTTTCCATGTTGGTTTCATCCCTATAACTAGTAGATTTGAGAATTGAGCTAATTAACTAGGGTAGTTGGACAACTAATTGATTAAAAACTCTTTTTCTTGTTTCAGATTTTAGTAAGATCTTCAAATACAAGTTTGTTCATTTGGGAGGTGATGAGGTTGACACCAGGAAGTTACTAATCTCCATAAATTTGTATGTTGCATTCTATAGACTGGCCCCTCTTATTCATAATGTCATGCAACATAAAAAATTGGATTCCAGTGTTGAATTATCTTCATCAGGGAAAAAAGGCCGAGGTAGGTCCAAGGACCTCAAACTGATTCAGGCATATGATAACAACGGAAAAAGACCATTACCTATCGAGTTCGACGTGTCAGATCAGCAAACCTATCAGCCTATCGGCGATAATGATTCCCTATTCATAAGGTTCATAGGGAACTGGATACGAAACAATATCCCGATGTATTATGTAAGTTGGGATTCCGTTCCAAAGAACAAGAAGATAGGGATTTTACCTTGGATTCAGGTAAATATATATTGACATTTAATATTTTATAAATTTTGAAAATATATACTAATCATTTATTTATTTTTGAAGCAATATTTTGACCTCACTCCTCATTGTGCTGGGCCTCATTGGGATCAAATTTCCAAAGGCATCGATCGACTGTGTAGAGATCGATACAAGGATCTAAAAGCAAAACAGAAGAAACATTTTTTAGATAATGGTGGTTATGATGATGTCGAGAAAGCAAGAAAACATCCTCCAGCTTCTGTTAAGAAGGACGTCTGGGATGAGACGATAGATCACTTTCTCGATCCCAGGTATAGAAACCGTGCCCAAAAAAATGCAGAAAACAGAGCTAAAGCACGATTCCCAAGTCTTCACGGCTGATCATCGTATGTTTCTACACGCTAAAAGTAGGTAAATCAATTTAACTTTGGAATAGTTTGGTATACTATTAATGGGTTTTATAATGCTACTAAAGTAATCATATATATATTTATTTTTTTCTTAGAAAAATCCGGCAACACAAGAATTGACAGGTTGGATTGATAATTGGCGTAGAATGCACACTCGATCCGGGGAGTGGGTCAACGAGACTACTCAATCATATCATGTAAGTAATTATTTAACTTTAATTAATTAATAGTTGCATTACAATAATATTATTCATTATTCTTTTTACAAAATTATACATGAGATGATGATTGCAGAAAAAGAATCACTAACGCAGCAGTACGAGTCTGACTCCTCAACATCGATAGACGAGTCACAAATATTATCCAAAGTACTAGGAGAACATCGGGGTCACAAAACGGGTCGAGGACGCAAGTTAAAGGGTGATTCGTCATCCTCTATATTTGACCAATCTGAATACACCACGCCATCTCAGCGATCGTTTACTGATGACTAGGTACGAGATATGATCTCGAACTTCAGTTCATTTGTTAGGCATAGTAACGAGACACACACAACTCTGGTTCAAAGAATTAGAAAAATTAGCCAGAATGTCGATGTTCCTGATATTCCTACGTTCTCTTTTACCATGCCCGTAGTACCGCCACCACCATCATCACCGCAACAAAGCACCGATGTAATATCCTCGCATCGGAGACTTGTACCAAGCTCAAATAGCTTGTACATAGTTTAGATTTTCTATGTCTCACAACTTTGGAGGACCATTTTCGTCATTTTGCCCAAGTTTTGTATAAAACTTAAGAATTTGATTTTTATTCTTTACACCTCATACGTATTCATCTCCATCTTCTTTTCTAGTTTCATCTTTTCAATCTCTTCCCTTCTCTCTAGAATTTTAGGTTAATCTTTGAAGGTCTTGAGAAACCGAATCGGAGAAATGATCTACTCGACGAGAGCTACATGTAGGTACCATTTGTTTGTAGTTTTCTTCAAATTTTTGTTTAGGGGTTTTAAGATTTTGAAACCCTTTTGTGTAAATCTTGATGTATTAGGTTGAAGGAAGCTTAGAAGTTGATTTCCTTGCAATTTTGAAGATAGAAGACTAAAAATTGAAGGTAAGATTACAAAGTTTTGATTTTTGTTTTCTTAAGGATTTCTAGAGGTAAAAGATTGAGGAGATGGTGGTATTAGGTTCATTAGATGTTAGAGATGTTATTTTTGGGAGTTTGGTTAGCTTTTGGTATAAAAAATGGGCAAAGGAATGGAACCATTAAAATGGTTTTGAGCTCCAAAGTTTAATGCCCTCAAGGTGTTTGATTAAATGTCTTAAAGACATTTATAATTGTGTAAATTTCCAGCTTTCTGTCCCTACATTGAAAAATTCGTATAAAATCGACCGTAAGTCAAAATAAGCTTAAATTTTACAGGTAGCAAGTTCTTTCAGTTATACACAACTTTGTAGTTTTTACCGACACGAAATGATGACTCTAAGTACCTCCAAACAGTGAATTCCCGAGGCTGGTCCTGTGAAAAACGGGATCTGCACACTGTTTGTATAAATTTCATAGATAATTGGTCGTTTCTCCAATCGAGGTGATTCCAAAACCATATGAATCATAAGAGATGTAAGAACAACTTTGTTTTAGACTTTATCAACTGGTTTGGCTTCTAAACAAGGCAATTAAGCCAAAAACAGAGTTGCATTTGTGCTGTCCTGTGCAGCCTATTTTGGGTTGTTTAGTTTATTTAGCATCCATGTTAACCTCTAGCATTGTCTTATAAACTTACTAAGATTTTTTGGAACCCAAATTTAAGTTATATAGAAGGTTCAAATGGGTGTTAGACTTAGATTATCATAAGTTTGATAGGTACAAATTCTAAACGCATTGTATGTCGTATAGGCTATTCAATTTGTGGGAACTCGATCAACTGCGTGGATAACCTTTCTCGAGACCCTTATATTGAAGGTACGGATTTCCTATTTCATTCTATACGAGGATAATCCCTTGATAGGATTATCCATTCCATGATTGAAATCATGTCACTACAAAAGTAAGTGCATGTCAATTCGAACCCGAAATTCGTTTATTATGTCGAAATACGATATTCCATTTGAACGACAATCTCATGATTTGGTGTCAAGTTTATGACGTTGCTTTGAAAGTATTCATGTTCATTCACTATTATTCATATGTGAGGTTTGAAAAGTCAATTTTAGACTTTAATTGAATTGCTTTGATGTTGAACATTGTTTCAACAACATTTTGAACCATAAAGGTCATTTGATGGATTTCATGGTTATTATTTTCTTTATTAACTTTCATGTTCCTCACTTGATGTTATAATTTTGTATGACACAATGATCAGGGCATAGATCATTGTGACGCTCTATGGTGCTCGTAAATCACAGTGTCCCCGTACTGGTGCTCTATAGTGTGAGCTTTACCTAGGCATGGGTGGGGGCGTATGGACTGGTCCTAGGATATGCGCATTATGATACGCATTCGTTGCGTACGGGAATGGATGTGCGTGCCCGCACTACATCCCACGACCCATGTGGACTGATCCTCCCTTGGGATTTATGACACATTGAGGGTTTCACCTGTTGATTCCTCTTTGTGATTTATGAACTGGAAACCGGTCTTGTTTTGTATTTTGTACGATGCCTTATGGTGTTTTTGTTTAAAAATATTTTATAACTCTTTATACATTGACCTTTGCTTTGACTTTTGTTATGTCAAATTATTATGTTTGTTTCCGCCATGAATTGATATTATTTCCCGTTACCGTTATTTCTTTTTAATCCGCTCACTGAGCAATTGTGCTCAGCCATGTTCTTTGTTTCTTACACGGCAGGTTCAGGAGAAGCGATCCGGGGAAATACTGGGAACTGACTGAGTGGACTTGAAGTTACAACCGGTGAATCTTTTGATAGTTTAGTTGTTCAGGTGTTATACGCTATACATTTAGCCGGTTGTGATCATGTTTTGAAGTTCCGTTAAATTGTCTTTTGGGTTTAATTGATTGATACCGACCCCAATGTTTTATTAGATTATATTTGTGTTTCGGGTTATAAGTGTGACACACACCCCGTCCTCGGCCACGTGGGACTGGGGGTGTTACAGTTATGGTATCAGAGCATAGGTTATGATCCTGTAGTACATAATTGGCCATGACCTGTGAGGAATGGGTAAAATTAAGTTGGGTAAACTTATGTTAGGATTTGTAATCTATTATTGACATCTTTAATTCTTTTGTTCAGTTATCATGCCTCCCAGGCAGACTCGACGAGGGAGACCTCCATCACAAAGACGATATATTGGTGGTGATTCTACTCAACCACCGCGTACTCATTCTGATGTTCCTCCAGTGAGTCCACCTCCTGTCAGTTCTCCCTCCGGCAGTGCATCTGCAACTGTTCTTGATGCAGCTATACGTCGGTCTCTAGCTAGTATCTTGCCTGGGATGCTGACACAAGCTCTCCAGTCTATACAACCTGGTATTACTCAGCTAGGCAGTGCTCAACCTACTTCTCAGACGAATCCTTTTATGCCTCCGGGTGCATCTTCGGGTCCATCTGGATCTGATTTGTCTCTGCATCAATGGCTTCGAGAATTTAATAAGCAGAAACCACATACTTTTACTTCAGCAGCTATTCCGGTTGATGCTGAACACTGGATTTCCCATCTTGAGAAAATATTTTTGATTTAGGGTGTCCAGATAACATATCTGTCCAGTTGGCTGTTTATAAGCTGGAGGATGATGCAGAGAGATGGTGGCAATCTTGGAAGAGAAGTCACGGGGGGAATGATGTTGTGGGGTCGTTAACTTGGGTACAATTCAAGGATATCTTTCTTAATCACTATTTCTCCAGACTTGAACGAGATGCTTTGTCTCGTGAATATGCCACATTAAATCAACGAGATGATGAATCTGTTACTGACTTTGTAGCTCGCTTTTAACGACTTCTTAGTTTTGCTGGATCATCTACAGGTTCTTCAGAGGACCAGATACTGAAATTCTTGTGGGGGTTACATCCCAAGTTCAGTAGCCGACTTGTTGACCGGGAATTCTCTAGTATCGGTCAAATTATGGACGCCGCTCGGCGTATAGAGCTATTTAAATTGAGTTCTGCATCTATTGGATTAAATAATAGCAAAAAGGGATCTCTCAGTTCTTCAGGTAGTAAGTCTGGTGGGTCATCCGTTAAACGACAAAAGTTTGGCCAGACATCTCAGGGACGATCTTCTCATAACATATCCCAATCTTCTTCTATCAGAGATTCATCAAATGGGGTTCAAAAAGTTTTATGTAAGGAGTGTGAAAAGTTCCATAAGCCAGGTCCTTGTCTTTTTAAAACAGAAGCATGTTTCAATTGTGGCAAGACAGGTCATATTGCTCGTAATTGTAGGTCTAAGCCATCAAGTCAGCATTAGGGTACTACTTCCCAATCTACCTCGGGTGGATGTGTCTTTGCATTGGCTGCTGATAAGCCAACTTCGGGTATGGTTTCTAGTATTTTATCTATTAATACTCGTCATGTGTATGTATTGTTTGATACGGGTGCGACACACTCAATTGTATCTGATGCATTAGAAGCGTTTCTGAAGCCCTACGAGTCAGTGACGGAGCATCCGTTAGTGATCACGACGCCGATGGGCACATCTGTTTATATTGTTAATCAATTCAATCATTGTCCATTATTAATGGGTACGCATGTACGAGAGGTTACACTATTACCCATGAGAATGAGTCATTTTGACATAATTCTCGGTATGGATTGGTTGACGCATCATCGAGCTATTATTAATTATGAAACAAAGCACATCATTTTCGGTGATATGAATCATCCCGAAGAAGTGTATCAAGGGTCTGAGCCGAATCCTGACTCCTGTACTTTCTCGTCTCTTCTTGTTGAGTCGTTTGTCTGGCAAAGTAGTGTGAGTTTCTTGGCTGCACTCACAGATCCTAGAGAGGTACCATCTAAGATTGATTCAATTCCCGTGGTTAATGAATATCCGGATGTATTCCCAGATGAGCTTCCTGGACTCCCTCCCGATCGTGAGGTGGAGTTTTCTATTGAATTGTTGCCTGGCACAAGTCCGATCTCAAAGGCTCCTTATCGTATGGCTCCATCTGAAATGAAAGAGCTCAAAGAGAAGATTCAAGATCTTTTAGATAAGGGTTATATACGACCCAGTGTATCCCCATGGGGCGCGCCAGTTCTATTTGTCAAAAAGAAGGACGGTTCCATGCGACTATGTATTGACTATCGCGAACTGAACCGAGTCACTGTGCGCAACAAGTACCCATTGCCTCGAATCGATGATCTGTTTGATCAACTTCAAGGGGCAAAATATGTTTCTAAAATCGATTTGAGGTCCGGTTATCATCAGCTTCGAGTTCGGGAGCAAGATATACCAAAGACAGCATTTCGTACTCGGTACGACCATTTTGAGTTCATTGTTATGCCATTTGGGTTGACAAATGCTCTGGCTGTCTTTATGGACCTCATGAATAGAGTGTTCAAAGACTACCTGGATGAGTTCGTCATAGTGTTTATTGACGACATTCTTATATATTCAAAATATGAAGAGGAGCATTCTAGACAACTGCGTATAGCTCTAGAGGTTCTGCGATCTAAGAAGCTATACGGGAAATTTTCCAAATGTGAATTTTGGCTTCAACAGGTGACATTTCTTGGTCACATCATCTCAGCTGATGGTGTACAGGTGGATTCTGCGAAGGTTGAAGCTGTTTCTAAATGGCCGAAACCGACTAATGTTTTTGAAGTGCGTGGTTTCCTTAGTCTGGCAGGTTATTACAGGCGCTTTGTCGAAAATTTCTATAAAATAGCCTTGCCAATGACTCAGTTACTTCGTAAGGGAGTCAAGTTTGTTTGGGGTGAGGCTCAAGACCGTAGCTTTGAGGAATTAAAGCGTCGACTCATTACTGCACCTGTGTTAGCTTTACCTTCGGGTACCGGTGGTTTCCAGGTCTATAGTGACGCATCTCATCACGGGTTGGGTTGCGTATTGATGCAACATGGAAAGGTTATAGCCTATGCTTCACGCCAATTGAAGTCGTATGAGGCTAATTACCCAACTCATGATCTCGAACTTGCTGCAGTTATCTTTGCCTTGAAAATCTGGCGGCATTACTTATACGGCGAAACTTGTGATATCTTTACAGATCATAAGAGCCTGGAATACATCTTCACCCAGAAAGAGCTAAGTATGAGACAACGACGATGGCTCGAGTTGCTTAAGGACTATGATGTTCGCATTCAGTATCACCCCGGTAAGGCGAATGTCGTAGCTGATGCTTTGAGTCGAAAAGGAGTAGGTGAAGTTTCTTGTCTTCTAGTACCGCAGGAAGTAGAGAAAGATTTAGAGCGACTCCAGATCGAGTTCTGTCCATATCGTGGAGATGGATGGTTGGCTGCCTTGTCTATTGAGTCAACTCTTATTTCCAATATCAAAGAGGCTCAAAAGTCTGATGGAGAGTTGTGGGCAATCATAAATAAGATGGAAAAAGATTCTTCGTCTAAATTCTCTATTGATGATGATGGTGTAGTTTGGTATGGTAACAGGTTGTGTGCGCCTAATGTGTCCGATATTAGAGAAGTTGTTATTCGTGAGGCGCACAGTTCTCCATTCTCTATCCATCCAGGGTCCACGAAGATGTATCGAGACCTAAAGCAACATTTCTGGTGGAATGGTTTAAAAAAGAGACATAGCCAATTATGTCTCTAAATGCCTCACATGCCAAAAGATCAAGATTGAGCGTCAACGACCCAGCGGTCTGTTACAACCATTGGAGATTCCAATATGGAAATGGGAGCGTATCACTATGGATTTTGTCATCGGACTCCCTCTAACTTTCAAACGACATAATGCTATATGGGTCGTCGTTGATCGATTGACCAAGTCAGCTCATTTTCTACCTATTCAAGAGTCGTATCCCATCAGCAAGTTGGCTGATATCTTTCAGAAGGAGATTGTCCGTCTCCACGGTACTCCTGTACCCATTGTATCTGACCGCGATCCTCGATTTACTTCTCGGTTGTGGACAGGTCTACAGAAAGCATGGGGTACCCGGCTATGTATGAGTACTGCTTACCATCCACAGACGGACGGTCGGTCAGAGAGGACCATTCAGACACTAGAGGATATGTTGCGAGCTTGTGTACTCGAGTGGTCAGGCAATTGGGATGAGTATATTTGTCTGGTAGAGTTTGCTTATAATAACAGTTGGCAAGCTTCTATCGGAATGGCACCTTTTGAGGTTTTGTATGGTCGTCGTTGTCGTGCCCCGATCTGTTGGGACGAAGTGGGTGAGAAACTTATTGAAGGGCCAGAACTTGTCCGAATCACGACCGAAAAGGTGGAGCTGGCTAAACAAAAGATGCGTGAAGCTCAGTCACGCCAAAAAATCTATGCGGATAAGCATCGACGACCGCTTGAGTTCAATGTCGGGGATCATGTGTTTTTAAAGGTTTCTCCTACTCGAATCACTCGTCGGTTTGGCATTAAAGGAAAGCTTAGTCCTCGATATATCGGCCCATTCGAGATTCTCGAGCGTGTGGGTGAGGTGGCATACAAGTGAGCTTTACCGCCGCAAATGTCTCACATACATAATGTATCTTCTCTCTGCGGGTATAATTATCATCCTCTACACGTCATTGACTATCCGCTCGATCAATTAGCTGTAGACCTATCTTATAAAGAGGAACCCGGGCATATTTTAGATCGTACAGTGAAACGACTTCGGAACCGTTCTATTCCATATGTCAAGGTTCAGTGGAGACATCGAGATTCTCGGGAAGCGATTGGGAACCGGAAGACCGTTTCCGTCAGGATTATCCGGATTTCAAGTATAATTGTAAGTTCTTTTAACTTCATTTAATTAGAGGACGAATTATCCTAAGGGGGAGAGAATTGTAATATCCTCGCATCGGAGACTTGTACCAAGCTCAAATAGCTTGTACATAGTCTAGATTTTCTATGTCTCACAACTTTGAAGGACCATTTTCGTCATTTTGCCTAAGTTTTGTATAAAACTTAAGAATTTGATTTTTATTCTTTACACCTCATACGTATTCATCTCCATCTTCTCTTCTAGTTTCATCTTTTCAATCTCTTCCCTTCTCTCTAGAATTTTAGGTTAATCTTTGAAGATCTTGAGAAACCGAATCGGAGAAATGATCTACTCGACGAGAGCTACATGTAGGTACCATTTGTTTGTAGTTTTCTTCAAATTTTTGTTTAGGGGTTTTAAGATTTTGAAACCCTTTTGTGTAAATCTTGATGTATTAGGTTGAAGGAAGCTTAGAAGTTGATTTCCTTGCAATTTTGAAGATAGAAGACTAAAAATTGAAGGTAAGATTACAAAGTTTTGATTTTTGTTTTCTTAAGGATTTCTAGAGGTAAAAGATTGACGAGATGATGGTATTAGGTTCATTAGATGTTAGAGATGTTATTTTTGGGAGTTTGGTTAGCTTTTGGTATCAAAAATGGGCAAAGGAATGGAACCATTAAAATGGTTTTGAGCTCTAAAGATTAATGCCCTCAAGGTGTTTGATTAAATGTCTTAAAGACATTTATAATTGTGTAAATTTCCAGCTTTCTGTCCCTACATTGAAAAATTCGTATAAAATCGACCATAAGTCAAAATAAGCTCAATTTTTACAGGTAGCAAGTTCATTCAGTTATACACAACTTTGTAGTTTTTACCGACACGAAATGATGACTCTAAGTAGCTCCAAACAGTGAGTTCCCGAGGCTGGTCCTGTGAAAAACGGGATCTGCACACTGTTTGTATAAATTTCATAGATAATTGGTCGTTTCTCCAATCGAGGTGATTCCAAAACCATATGAATCATAAGAGATGTAAGAACAACTTTGTTTTAGACTTTATCAACTGGTTTGGCTTCTAAACAAGGCAATTAAGCCAAATATAGAGTTGCATTTGTGCTGTCCTGTGCAGCCTATTTTGGGTTGTTTAGTTTATTTAGCATCGCATTGTATGTCGTATAGGCTATTCAATTTGTGGGAACTCGATCAACTGCGTGGATAACCTTTCTCGAGACCCTTATATTGAAGGTACGGATTTCCTATTTCATTCTATACGAGGATAATCCCTTGATAGAATTATCCATTCCATGATTGAAATCATGTCACTACAAAAGTAAGTGCATGTCAATTCGAACCCGAAATTCCTTTATTATGTCGAAATACGATATTCCATTTGAACGACAATCTCATGATTTGGTGTCAAGTTTATGACGTTGCTTTGAAAGTATTCATGTTCATTCACTATTATTCATATGCGAGGTTTGAAAAGTCAATTTTAGACTTTAATTGAATTGCTTTGATGTTGAACATTGTTTCAACAACATTTTGAACCATAAAGGTCATTTGATGGATTTCATGGTTATTATTTTCTTTATTAACTTTCATGTTCCTCACTTGATGTTATAATTTTGTATGACACAATGATCAGGGCATAGATCATTGTGACGCTCTGTGGTGCTCGTAAATCACAGTGTCCCCGTACTGGTGCTCTATAGTGTGAGCTTTACCTAGGCATGGGTGGGGGCGTATGGACTAGTCCTAGGATATGCGCATTATGATACGCATTCGTTGCGTACGGGAATGGATGTGCGTGCCCGCACTACATCCCACGACCCATGTGGACTGATCCTCCCTTGGGATTTATGACACATTGAGGGTTTCACCTGTTGATTCCTCTTTGTGATTTATGAACTGGAAACCGGTCTTGTTTTGTATTTTGTACGATGCCTTACGGTGTTTTTGTTTAAAAATATTTTATAACTCTTTATACATTGACCTTTGCTTTGACTTTTGTTATGTCAAATTATTATGTTTGTTTCCGCCATGAATTGATATTATTTCCCGTTACCGTTATTTCTTTTTAATCCGCTCACTGAGCAATTGTGCTCAGCCGTGTTCTTTGTTTCTTACACGGCAGGTTCAGTAGAAGAGATCCGGGGAAATACTGGGAACTGACTGAGTGGACTTGAAGTTACTATCGGTGAATCTTTTGATAGTTTAGTTGTTGTTCAGGTGTTATACGCTATACATTTAGCCGGTTGTGATCATGTTTTGAAGTTCCGTTAAATTGTCTTTTGGGTTTAATTGCTTGATACCGACCCTAATGTTTTATTAGATTATATTTGTGTTTCGGGTTATAAGTGTGACACGCACCCCGTCCTCGGCCACGCGGGACTGGGGGTGTTACAACCGACGACGACAACGATGAGGATTTGGGGAACGATTAGATATTTATTATCGTATTTATATTTGTAGGATTTTTTTAAACATTTAGAACTTTTCCGTGCTTATTATTGGTACTTTTAGGTTTCAATGTTGAGTTTTCGTATTATATTTGTAGGTCTTGTTTTAAACAGTTAGAACTTTTCCGTGTTTATTATTGGTACTTTTAGGTTTCACTGTTGATTTTTAGTGCTAATAAAGTCGTGTTTTAATTTCTTATAAAACCGTGTTTATATATTATTGGTGTTTGGATGTTTCATTGTTGATTGTTTTACTATTACGATCGTATTTCTTATAAATGTGCAAAAAATAGCAGGAAAATACAAAAAATGGCCTTTATAACTCCATTTATAGAGACGTCATTTTGTTGCTAATAGTATTATCCAAAAAAATTATTTATTTATTTATAGCGACGACATGTCGTTGATATTAGTAATTTTTAAAAAATAATTATTTTACTTATAGCCACGATGTATGGTTGCTAATAGTCATTTTTAAAAAATAATTAATTTAGTTATAGCGACGATATATGGTTGCTAATAGTCATTTTTAAAAAATAATTAATTTACTTATAGCGACTATATGTGCCCATGTGGTTGCTAATAGTAATTTTTAAATAATTATTTATTTTACTTATAGCGACGACATACGGTCTCTATAACTTAATTAGGTAATATAATTAAAATCACTTGTAGCGACTAGCTTACGTCGCAATAAAACTGCAAGTCGTCGCAATAAACCGTCGTCGCTATTGCCATCCCTTGTGGTTGCTATTTCTTTTTTCAGCAACCAACTTCTAGATACCATACTTTTCGCAACGACCGTCGTCGCTATATGTTTTCAGCGACGACATTTTGACATGTAGCGACGACAAAAGTGGTCTCTATAACCGATATTTCTTGTAGTTATAGGCGCAAGCCTAATATTTCCAAAACTAATTTTTTTACCAGGTACTAGCACGCGCAGGGAATCAAAGGGATGAGTGAAGAGGGGTACCGGAATCATACCTTTTGGAGATGAAATGGAGAAATTAGTGGGATCGAAGATATTTTGGGAGATATTATAGACAACCCTTATAATCTGATCATGTATGTTATGGATTAGATTAGTAGGTTGTTTATGATAGTTTATTTGTAATTATGAATCTTCGTCACTAATTCTCCATTTATGAATGAAAGTTTTGGAAGAGATTGTTGTAGACCTTGCAAATTTAAGGTTTAAATTTATTCGAAATTTTAGGGTGTTTCAATTAGACTTCCAATTATGGCGATTAACGAACGTATTGTTACGTAAGTGTACTTGTTTCTGATTGTTATGGAGATTAACGAACGTTAAAGTACGTTTCCTTGTGTTTGGGTTGTGTATAGCCATTTCTTATGGTTATCTTTATATGCTTAACAGAATACGATGGTTAATACACCAAGTAGACCTTCAGGACCATGTGGCGAATGAATTTGTTGAGAATCAACCTGAAAGGGGTGGGGCTAATACAAGTCCACCAAGGCCACCTATCCTAGGGGAAGGAGGAAGTTAAAATCATCGACCTAATGTCGGTACTTCTAATCCGGTGACGACGAAATCTACTATGGAGTCCCTTATGATGGAAAACATGATGCGAGTTATGAATGCTGCACAAACTCAACAACAGATATGTTTATGAAAGTGTTGAATTACAGAAGTGCCGAGTCACAAAGATCAAAGATGGGTACCGGTACTATAACTCCACCTGTTAACCCAGTAATGAATGCAAATAGGAGGATGGAGAAAGTGTTGGTTAAATGTGCTCAAGAATAATTGTAAAATAATATTACCGGTAATATATGATCCTATAGGGTCACACCGAACAACAAGTAGACACTAAATTGATATTTATAAGAATTTGATTCTCGATAAATATTATTTCTTGATGAATATTATTAATTATATTAATAAATATAATTTTAATATAAGATGCAAAAAGAAATCTAGTTTATTAAAATATGATGATTTTAATAACTAGTAGATATGAGGAGGAATTAAATATAGAAAGTTTTGAATTGTTAAAATAAAGATTTTAACAATTATAAACTAAAAGGACTTCAAATGTAATTTTGCATGGGAGGCTCTCTTTTCATTGGACCATCAAAAGTTGTGGTTTAGATTAAAAGGAGAAAAGTCTTCCAAAATGACAATATACTTGAACTTGCTCTCTCTCTCCCTCCCCTCTCCTTTTTCGGCCGAACACACACACATAGTGTGTGTGTTTTGTGCTTTTCAATTTTACAACTCCATTTTAGAGTTTTGATTTCTTGGAGTTGTAAAGGTTTTGCATCAATCTTGAAGAAGAAGTACTAGCATACTATAGTGTTGGAACTTGTTGGTGAACAACTAAAGAGGAACTCTTTTTGAGTTCTTGCCTTCTTCAACTAACCATCTCCAAAGTCTACAAAGGTTGTACTTTCTAAAACCTTCTTGTTTATTTTAATCTTTCATGTTTTCATGCAAATGGATCCTTGGTGGGTATTAAACTTGCTTTAATGTTGTTCATTTTAAAAGCTTCCGTTGCAAATGTTTTCTACAAAGAAATCGTTTTTGAACAAAACCCAACAAGTGGTATCAGAGCCAGGTTTTGCATGCATGATTAGATTTTTTTGTTTATATGAAAAATGCTTGGTTTTTGGAAGCCATGAATGTTTTTTATTTTGTATGAAGAAGTTCATACATGGCATCTTTGGCAACTTTATTGTTTTTTTGTTATCTCTTATGACCAAATTTTACATGCATTTTGGTCATAAAAGTTGCCTTAGAAAAACAAAGTGTTTGTTTATTTTTGTTATATGTAATTGTTGGGTATAAACAAGCCAAAGACCTTTTGTGATGTTTGTGTTGTTTATTTTTGTTATTTTTATTCATAATATTTTGTAATAATAAATAGGCATTTCCTTTTGTTATTTTGTATTAAATAGATTAGTTTATTTTATATAAAAAATGTAACAAGTTGAAGAATGGAGTCTATGAAGAGTAGGACATTCACCATGGAGTTACCAAGAAGATTATGCAAGCAAGTGGTTGCTATGGCAAGTGGGAGCTAGAAGTTCTTTTTGGTCCCTTAGGAATGGACTTGACATTCTTGTTTGGTTCACAAGAATTGTCACTAGTATTTGGCTTGGTTTATACACCTTTTACATATTTTTTTTTGTTGATATTATCATGTATGGTTGAAATAGGTTCTTGCATGCTAGATAATATTTTGAACATAAAGTAAATCATTTTTGGAGTTTTGGCTTTTTCAAAATAACATTTTAAAGTAAAATGATAAAAATGAGTTTTAAATAAAAAGAGTATTATTATAAAACTCTTAAAATTTTTTGAAATTCTAAAAATGAGTTTAAGTTGTATTTTAAAACTCATCCAAACTCCAACTCAAATTCAAATAATAAAAGGTTGTTTTATTAAAAGAACTAAAATTGGTTCTAATGCGCTCAAATCAAAACCCTAATATAGGATATTAATATAAAAGAATTTGGCCGCAACGAAATAGTTAATAAAATGGAGATTTTATTTTAAAGAACCAATTAAAGAAAAATATGTTTTTCAAAATTATTAGTACCATGTGATATTGGATGCATGCAATATACATGATACAATATGTTTATAAAACATCTAAAATCCCTTTTATAAACGCAAGTCTATGCCGTCCCTTTTGAAAACACTCGCACATCGCTTGTATGATCCTTGTGGGATAAAGGTCACCTAACTACTTGGATCGTCTTTTGATGGCCGAGGTGGTTTCGCGTTTTCTAGTGGGATAAAGGTCACCTAACCACTAGTTATGCACCGATTCCACAAGTTGTTCAAATTGGATGACTTGATCGGGGATCTTTTGTGATAAAGGTCACCTAAGCACTAGAAGCCCGAGGCATAGATGGGATCAAACATGCCAAAATAAACGTTGTTAAGGATCCCATATTACTAGGAATTACATTTGGATGTAATTGGCGAACGTCACCTACCATGTTGAATTAAATAGATGGGATAAAGGTCACCTAACCATTTATTTGTTTTGCAACGTTGGATCCTAGACTTTATATTATTAATGTTTTAAATACATAAAGGGTATTAATAAATAAAGTTTAAAAATCGAAAATACTAAATAGAATTTTGTTAAAATTTTGTAGATGGCAACTAATGCGAACCACCATACCAATTACCTTCGATCTCTCCTAGAAAAGGAAAAACTTAACCACACCAACTTCCTAATCTGGCGCCGAAATTTGAGAATTGTTCTCAGGCCGGAAAAGAAGTTGTATGTGTTGGATACCCCTATTCCCGATGAACCTCCCGTTACTCCTAGGGCTCCTCACGCAGAATGGTCGAAACATGTGGATGATTCGATAGAAGTATCCAGCCTCATGTTAGCCACAATGATTCCCGAACTCCAAGAGATTTTCGAGAATCACACGGCTTTTGACATGATCAATCAGCTAAAAGACATGTTCCAGCAACAAGCCCGCACTGAACGATTCGAAACAGTTCGATCGTTACATGCATGCAAGATGGAGGAAGGAGGAAATGTGAGTAATCACGTACTCATGATGAAAGGTCACTTGGATCATTTGGAGCGTCTTGGCTCTAAATATCCAACGGATTTGGCTACGGATATTATTCTGAATTCCTTACCTAAATCCTATGACCCCTTCATCATGAACTACAACATGAATGGTTGGGAGAAACCTATCTCAGAGCTGCATCAGATGCTCAAAACTGCTGATAAGAATCTCCCAAAGAAAACCCCTCATGTGCTCATGATTCGGGAAGGCAAAACCAAGAAGCCCAAAACTACTAACTCCAAGGCTAAGTTTGTGAAGGGCAAGGGCAAGAAAATTACCCGAACCCCACCAACTAAAAAGAAGGAGAAGGTGGCCAAAGAAGACGCATGTTTTGAATGTGGCGTGGTTGGTCACTGGAAAATGAACTGTCCTACTTACCTTGCGGAGTTGAAGAAGAAGAAGGCCGGCGAAGGCACTTCAGGTATCTATGTGATAGAAATAAATCTATTTACTTTTTCACCTAACACTTGGGTATTTGATACTGGGTGTGGAACTCACATATGTAATATGTTACAGGGGTTCAGAAGAAGTAAGCAACTGAAGACAGGTGAAATCGTACTCCACGTTGGAAATGGAGCAAGAGTTGAAGCTCAAGCTTTAGGAGATTACGATTTACGTTTACCTAATGGCCTGTATTTGACACTAAACAATGTGTGTTATGTCCCTGGCTTGACCAGGAATATTATTTCAGTTGCTCGTTTAAAACAATATGGTTTTACTTATCGTTTTAATGACGATGTTATTCATGCTTACAAAAATGATATGTTCTATTTCGAGGCTAGACCTCTAAATGGTATATATGAAGTAAAACTAGATGGTTCCATAAATGATAGTTCTATATACCATGCTAGCACCAAAAGGCTCAAGAATGATTTGAGTGACTCTTATTTATGGCATTGTCGTCTTGGCCATATAAACAAGAAACGCATATCCCAACTTCAAAAGAGTGGCATTTTGAAGGCAAATGAGAAAGAATCATTTGATATATGCGAATATTGTCTATGTGGAAAGATGACTAAAGCCCCTTTTCTAGTTCTGGTGAAAGGGCTAAAGACCTGTTAGGAATCATACATACTGATGTATGCGGTCCTTTCAGAACCATAGCAAGAGATGGTGCTAGATTCTTCATCACCTTCACTGACGACTTCAGTCGATATGGTTATGTTTATTTAATGAAACATAAACATGAAGCATTTGAGATGTTCAAATTGTTTCAAAGTGAAGTTGAGAATCAACTCAATAAAACCATTAAAGCCCTTCGTTCCGATAGAGGAGGTGAATATCTAAGTGATGAATTCCTAAATCATCTAGAAGCTCGTGGGATTGTCTCACAATTTACTCCACCTAGAACACCACAACATAATGGTGTGTCTGAGAGGAGAAACCGAACCTTACTAGATATGGTTTGCTCTATGATGAATAGGAGTACTCTTCCCTTATCATTTTGGAGTTACGCCTTAATTACAGCTACCCGTATTTTAAATATGGCTCCAACCAAGAAAGTAGATAAGACACCTTATGAGATTTGGCATGGAAGAGTTCCGTCCTTATCCTATTTAAGGGTGTGGGGATGTGAGGCTTATGTGAGACAAGAGGCTTCAAACAAATTAGATCCCAGGTCTACTAAATGCATTTTTGTAGGGTATCCTAAAGATTGTATAGGATACTATTTCTACAATCCCGCCGAGAATAAAGTCTTTATTGCTCGAAAGGCTGAATTCCTGGAAACTAAGTTCCTAATGGAAGAAGCCGGAGGGAGGCAAATGGTACTTGAGGAAGAACCATTAGCTGATGCAACTGAGGTTGGCACTAGTACTCAACAACAAGATGTTGAACCTGAACAAATGGTTGGTCAGGAAACAAATGAGACACAAAGGTTTCGCAAATCTGGCAGAGTACGACAGGAACCAAAAAGATATGGCTTTTCCATATCTTATGATGAATGTTGTTTCTTGGTGGATACTGATGAACCCACCAACTACCAGAGTGCCATGACAGGTTCTGAATCTGATCATTGGCTCGAAGCCATGAAAACTGAGATGCAATCCATGTATGTTAATCAAGTGTGGGACTTGGTTGATCTTCCTCCCAACAGCAAGTCTGTAGGAAGTAAATGGGTTTTCAAGAAGAAAACCGACATGGATGGAAATTTACACACATATAAAGCAAGACTTGTGGCGAAAGGTTTCACTGAAACTCATGGTATTGACTATGATGAAACCTTCTCTCCTGTGGCCATGATCAAGTCTATTAGAATACTGTTTGCCATAGCGGCACACTATGACTATGAGATATGGCAAATGGACGTCAAAACGGCTTTTCTAAATGGACACTTAAGTGAAGATGTCTATATGGTTCAACCTGAAGGTTTTGTCGATCCAAAGTATCCTAATAAAGTGTGTAAACTTAAGAGATCCATTTATGGACTAAAACAAGCATCTCGAAGTTGGAATCTTCGTTTCAATGAGAAAATCAAAGAGTTTGGTTTCATTAAGAATGAAGATGAACCATGTGTCTTCAAGAAAGCTAGTGGGAGCATTGTAACATTCCTTGTGTTGTATGTGGATGACATACTGATCTTTGGAAATGATATTCCTTCTATGAAAGGGGTTAAGGCTTGGCTAGAGAAATGTTTCTCAATGAAAGATCTAGGTGAAGCAGCCTATATTCTTGGTATAAAGATCTACAGAGATAGATCAAGAAGACTTATAGGACTAAGTCAAAATGCATACATTGACAAAATCTTGAAAAGATTCAATATGCAGGACTCTAAGAAAGGGTCATTGCCGATGCCATCTGGTAGCATTTTGAGCAAGTCTCAATGTCCTAGCACAGAAGCTGAGCGAAAGAAAATGAATGGCACTCCATATGCTTCGGCAATTGGATCTATCATGTATGCTATGATATGCACAAGACCGGATGTATCGTATGCTTTGAGCATGACGAGTATATACCAACAAGATCCGGGAGAAGGTCATTGGATAGCTGTGAAAAACATTCTAAGCTACTTACGGAGAACCAAAGAGATGTTCCTTATCTATGGAGGTCAGGAAGAAAGCCTTAATATAAAATGTTATACTGATGCTAGCTTCCAGACAGACAGAGATGATTGTAAGTCACAATCTGGTTTTGTCTTTATAATGAATGGAGGCGCAGTTTCTTGGATGAGTTCCAAGCAAAGTGTGGTTGCACAATCCACTACAGAGTCAGAATACATCGCAGCATCACAGGCTGCACAAGAAGCTGCTTGGATGAAGAAATTCATTGAAGGTCTAGGGGTAGTTCCTACCATTCAGGATCCCCTAGAAATCCTTTGTGATAATGAGGGTGCCATAGCCATAGCTAATGATGCCATGTCACATAAAAGGACCAGGCACTTTCATCGGAAATTCAACTACATACGTGATGAAGTTGAAAGCGATGAAATAAGTATTCGCAAAGTTCATACAGATCAGAACTTGGCAGACCCATTCACGAAGTCCCTTCCATCAGCTAAGCATGAGGATCACGCTAGAGCTATAGGACTTCGTTACTCTAGTGAATGGATTTGATTTGGTTTAGTATTTGGATTTTGGAACAATGAAAAACAACAAGTATTATATTCAATTAGATATATATTAGATATGATCATATTATTACTCGTTGTGTTCTATATTAGCATGTTAAAAGTCCTTGAATAAATTGATTATTCTAAATGTCCATAGTCAATCATAGTTGTGGGAACAACTATGAAGTAAGACTAATATGAATTGGATTGGTTGACTTTTAAAAGTAAAAGTGGCAAGGTGTTGCAACCAAGTTCATAGGTGATTGTTAAGGGAACAAATACTGGACTTGACCCGCTTCAAGATCACTTCATGGATCGTCGTCATAAGTGATTCTTGAATAGAAGGTAGTATCTTTGTATCCTTCGACCTGAGATGCATATTTGGGACTCAAGTGTAGGGAGTGTTATGTTTTAATATGGTTAACCGTTGTTCTTGAAAAGGGGCAGCTATAAAGACCATTATTAGGCAAGACATGAACTGCATAAGAGGTGTATGTAGTCAAGATGGAATTTGTTTCTCTTAATATGTTAAGAGTAAGACATCTAAGGCGCCTTACCAAAAGTTGAACAATAAATGAGAATGATTGTGATCCATGTCTCATGCTCAACATGATGTCTAAACAAAGGGAAATAATGATACCACACCTTATACATCAATTGAAGATATGAGCTTGTGGGAATTGAATGTTGTTGAATGGCACTTACCATCATACATTACTGGGGACAGTGAGATGTTGCTAGACGTCCACCACTGTCTATATTATTCTATAATGTAATCTTGAGCAAGTGGGAGATTGTTGGTTAAATGTGCTCAAGAATAATTGTAAAATAATATTACCGGTAATATATGATCCTATAGGGTCACACCGAACAACAAGTAGACACTAAATTGATATTTATAAGAATTTGATTCTTGATAAATATTATTTCTTGATGAATATTATTAATTATATTAATAAATATAATTTTAATATAAGATGCAAAAAGAAATCTAGTTTATTAAAATATGATGATTTTAATAACTAGTAGATATGAGGAGGGATTAAATATAGCAAGTTTTGAATTGTTAAAATAAAGATTTTAACAATTATAAACTAAAAGGACTTCAAATGTAATTTTGCATGGGAGGCTCTCTTTTCATTGGACCATCAAAAGTTGTGGTTTAGATTAAAAGGAGAAAAGTCTTCCAAAATGACAATATACTTGAACTTGCTCTCTCTCTCCCTCCCCTCTCCTTTTTTCGGCCGAACACACACACATAGTGTGTGTGTTTTGTGCTTTTCAATTTTACAACTCCATTTTAGAGTTTTGATTTCTTGGAGTTGTAAAGGTTTTGCATCAATCTTGAAGAAGAAGTACTAGCATACTATAGTGTTGGAACTTGTTGGTGGACAACTAAAGAGGAACTCTTTTTGAGTTCTTGCCTTCTTCAACTAACCATCTCCAAAGTCTACAAAGGTTGTACTTTCTAAAACCTTCTTGTTTATTTTAATCTTTCATGTTTTCATGCAAATGGATCCTTGGTGGGTATTAAACTTGCTTTAATGTTGTTCATTTTAAAAGCTTCCGTTGCAAATGTTTTCTACAAAGAAATCGTTTTTGAACAAAACCCAACAGAAAGTGTGTTCATACAAGACGTTTTTAAGTTGCAAGCCACCAGAATTTGTTGGTTCAAATAATCTAATTGCGTGCATGAATTGGATTAGAGAAATGGAACAAACATTTAGAGCCTGTGAATGTGACGAAGAGTCAAAGGTCAGGTTCAGATCCCAAATGTTAAGAGGAAATGCTTTGACACGGTGGAACATTGTAACATCAACTGTGGCGGCCCCGGTTTTAGCAACAATGACTTGGGAATCGTTCAAAAAAAATATTGGAAGAATATTGCAACGAGAATGAAATGGACCGGATTGAAGAAGAATTTCGAACTCTTAAGAAGGGTAATTCGTCCGTAAGGGAATATACTCGAATCTTCCTGGAGAAGCTGAACATAGTGAGGCATGTGGCCCCAACCGAAAAAGAAAAGATCAAGGCATATTTCAAAGGCTTGCCAGCTGATATGATGTCAAGAGTCCGGAAGTCCAAAGCTTTGACTCTAAGGGAAACGATTGAGGAAGCCAAAATAATAGAGGAATACACCAGAGATAAAGTGGAGAAAGAACAACTAGGGGAGAAAAGAAAATGGAAGGTCGATTAGAATCTTCTCAAAAATCCAGACCTTTTGTCAAGAATCCTCGTTTTGAGCCTCGACGAGAACCGAACTGGTTTCAGAAATGCAGAAGCAAACATTTTAGCCCGTGTTGGGTGGTTTCAAACGAATGCTTTAAATGCGGAAAGAGTGGTCATCAAATTGGGAACTGTTCCATTCAAGGACCAACCTGCTTTGAATGTAAGAAGCCCGGTCATTACCGAAGGGATTGCCCAAAGTTAAGAATAGTGGAAATCAAGAGAGGAACCCCAATACCCCAAAACCAACAGGCCGAGATTTTCACATGACGACGGAATAAGCTAAAGAATCGGCGGATGTAGTTTCTGGTACATTCTTTGTTAATTATATACCTGCACGTGTACTATTTGATTGTGGTGCCAACATGTCTTTTGTATCGCGATCGTTTTATCAAAAGTTATCTATGCCTGCCACTACCTTGGAAGATACCTTAGTAGTTGAAATAGCTAATGGGGGTCAAGTCTTAGTGCGGGAAAGACTTGACGGTTGTACAGTTATGGTAGAAAGAAAGAAATTCCCAATTGATTTGATTTTAATGGAAATAGGTGGGTTTGATGTAGTTGTTGGTATGGATTGGTTGATGAGCAATCAGGCACAAATTCTTTGTGCTAAGAAATTAATTTGGATCCCTATGCCCAAAAATGATGTTGTACTCATTTATGGGGAAAGAGAAAAGGAGATGTTCCATTGATTTCTATAGCCAAAGCACGTAAGTGTTTAATAAAAGGATGTTCATCCTATCTAGCATGTGTACTGGATGCTAAAATAGATAAGAAGCGAATGGAGGATATAAAGGTGGTATGTGAATTTCCAGATGTATTCCCTGATGATCTTCCAGGCTTACCACCAGAGCGACAGGTAGAATTCAAGATAGAATTCAAGATTGATATTGTTCCAGGAGCGGCACCAATAGCACGTGCACCGTACCAATTAGCACCGGCCAAAATGAAGGAGATGATGTTTCAACTGCATGAACTGCTTGAAAAGGGTTTTGTCATGCCAAGTTCGCCACCCTGGGGAGCTCCAGTGTTATTCGTCAAGAAGAAGGATGGCACCATGAGAATGTGCATTGACTATAGAGAATTGAACAAAGTGATCATTAAGAATAAATATCCACTCCCAAAGATTGATGACTTATTCGATCAACTCCAAGGCGCGAGATGTTTTTCAAAGATTTATCTAAGGTTGGGTTATCATCAAGTAAGGGTAAGGGATGAAGGTGTCCCCAAGACGGCGTTTAGAACCCGGTATGGACATTATGAATTTCTAGTGATGCCTTTTGGGTTGACAAATGCTTCTGCTGTGTTCATGGATTTAATGAATAGGGTGTGTCGACCTTTCTTAGATAAGTCAGTCACTGTGTTCATAGATGACATACTTGTTTATTCAAAGAATAAAGCCGACATGAATGCCACCTTCGTGAAGTCTTAGATGTTCTAAGAAAAGAGAAATTGTACGCCAAATTCTCAAAATGTGAATTTTGGTTAAAGGAGGTACAATTTACCGGTCATGTAATCACTTCTGAAGGAGTCAAGGTGGATCCGGCGAAGATAGAAACAATGATGAATTGGGAAACACCGAAGAACTCATCAGAAATTCAGAGTTTCTTGGGTTTGGCAAGCTATTACCGAAGATTCATAAAGGACTTTTCTAAGATTGCCTCTTCCCTGACAGTTCTAACAAGGAAGAATGTAAAGTTTGTATGGACTGAAAATCAAGACCCAGCTTTTAGAACTTTACAAAAGAAGTTATGTGAAGCTCTTGTCCTTGCACTACCAGAGGGAACAGAAGATTTGGTTGTATATAGTGATGCATCAAAGATGGGTTTGGGGTGTGTATTGATGCAACGCGGCAAAGTGATTGCTTATGCATCAAGACAACTCAAAGAGCACGAAAAGAATTATCCTACCCATGATCTAGAACTGGCAACAGTAGTGTTTGCTTTGAAATTATGGCGACTTTACTTGTATGGGATGAAGTGCACTCTTTTCACTGATCATAAAAGTTTGAAACATGTTTTTGATCAGAAATAGGTGAATATGAGGCAACGACGTTAGTGAGAACTACTTAAGGATTATGATTGTGAATTGCATTACTATCCCGGTGAAGCAAATGTTGTAGCTGATGCCTTAAGTAGAAAAGAATTCAGTGGATGTTTGAAAGCAACCAACACCAGAATTGATGTGATGTCAAGTCTGATTGAGAAGATCAAAGTAGCACAAACGAAATCTTTATCAGAAGAAAATCTTAAAGATGAAGTTATGGTTAAGCAACGTCTTCAACTGACTGAAAATGGTCGAGGAATCAAATATTCTATGCATCCTGGAAGTACTAAGATGTATAGAGATTTGAAACTACACTATTGGTGGCCATCTATGAAGCTAGATGTGGCACAATGTGTAGAGAAATGTGTAACGTGTTCGTTGGTAAAGGCAGAACATCAACGACCTTATGGGAGTCTACAATCTTTGGAAATTCTTTAATGGAAGTGGGATAAGATTACTATGGATTTTGTGACTAAGTTGCCGAAGACGTCGAGAGGTAACGATACCATTTGGGTAATATTAGATCGTTTGACCAAGGGCACTCACTTCTTACCAATAAGAGAAGCTTCACCAATAGATAAGCTAGCTAAATTATACATTGAGGAAGTGGTGTCAAGACATGGTATACCTGTGTCTATAGTTTCTGACCGTGACAGTCGATTCACTTCAAGATTTTGGCAGTCATTGCAGGAAGAATTGGGTACTAGAGTAAATTTGAGTACCGCATACCATCCACAAACAGCTGGGCAAAGTGAAAGGACAATTCAGACTTTAGAAGACATGCTAAGATCTTGTATAATTGATTTTGGAGGTAGCTAGGATACGCATTTACCTTTAGTGGAGTTTGCGTATAATAATAGTTATCATTCAAGTATCGGGAGGGCACCTTTCGAAGCTTTATATGAGCGAAAGTGCTTTATATGGGCGAAAGTGTAGGACTTCGATATGTTGGTTGGAAGCTGGAGAAAAAAAAAATTGTTGGTCCCGAAGTTGTACAACAAACGGCTGATAAGGTTAAGGAGATTCGGAAACACTTGAAGGCAGCTCAAGATCGACAAAAGAGTTACGCCGATCAGAAAAGGAGACCTAAAGAATTTCAAGTTGGGGAGCGGGTTATGTTAAAGGTATCTCCGTGGAAAGGCATAATAAGATTTGGAAAACGTGGAAAACTGAGTCCTCGTTTTCTTGGACCTTTCACAATAACCAAGAGAGTAGGACTTCAAGCTTATCAATTAGAACTTCCACCAGAATTGGGAGGGGTCCATAATACTTTTCATGTGTGTTATCTTCGAAAATGCCTAGCTGAAGAAGGGAATGTTATACCAATGTCTGAAATAAAAGTTGACGAGAAGAACCGTTGTGTGGAAGAACCGGAAGCAATTTTGGAGAGAACAACTAAGAAGATACGTCATAAAGAAGTCGTTATGGTCAAAGTACAATGGAAACATCATCGAGGTGCCAACGTGACGTGGGAAGCAGAAGAGGATATGAAGAACAGATATCCTCACTTATTTGCATTTTTTTGATTTCGATGACGAAATTATTTTCAAGTTGGGGAGAATTGTAACGCCTCGAAAATTTCCATAAATTGTATATTCATTTTGGAAGTTATGCAATAATATGATGTCAAGGGATCAAATTTGTAATTAGTCAAAGTAGTGGGGCTAATTATAAAATTTGAAATCTTGAGGTATTTAGATAAGAAGAAGCAGACCTTGGTGAGAATCATCTGGACATTTGATTTTGAGAAAGTCGGTTTAAAGCCAGAGCAGAGAGGGATCAATTTCTTGGTTTCTAGGTAAAGGTTTCAATCAAGTTTTCTGATTGGTTTCTTTTGGGATTATAACTACAATCCAATAATCCTTTCAAATAGGTTCTGATTTAACTTTGGTGAGAAAGGATTGGAAGCTTGAGATAGTTAATACCAATTCCGAGTTCGTATCCAGGTGAGTTCATCTTCTTTGTTGAACTTTATATGTTTTTATCAAATTCGTGAATGATTTAAACTTATTACTGGTATTGGTGAACCTTGGTCACTATAACTTGAAGGGTTTGCGATTTGTGTTGGAAAAATTTGATGTACAGGTCGGACGTTTCTGGGTAAGTTTTGTTTTTCCGGTAGTATCCGGTAAACTCTTATTTCCGGTAGTATTCGGTAAACTCTATTTTTTCGGAAGTATCCGGTAAATCCCGGTAAATCCTATTTTTTTAAAGTATCCGGTAAACCTTAATTTCCGGTATAATCCAGTAAATACTAAGTTCCGGTAAGGTCCGGATAAAATGCAGATTTTCCAGTAGTTTTCGGGAAAGGTTGTTTTCCTGTAACATCTGATATGAGAAATTCTTTGATCATTTTGATTATGACCTTGGTAGCTGACGTATACGAATATCATTATAACTCAAATTCGGGTAGGATATGATTTGATATATGTTTGATTGTATACGTACGTATGCTAGTAAGTGTAATGGATCCATACGCACTAGCATTATTTGATAAACGTGGAATAAGCAAGGTAAATTGAAATTCTCGTTTATTGTGACGTGAAAATGTGAAATAGGCAAGGTATAATTGAAATTCTCGTTTTTATTGGAAGATAAGGCATAGGCATGTTTTAATTGTAATCCATACTTCCACACCAAGAAATAGGCATGGTTTAATTATAATTTATTGGACATGAGCTGAAATCTAGAATCCTCAGTGATTCGTAGTGTCGCTCTTAAACATGACACGATGACTTACTTGGTGTTCGTCATACTCATGGAATCGGGTATGATTCCCATCATCGAAAGTTGTTATGTGTACGTTATGGAAATTGCTAAAAGGTTACTTTATATGCTTGGTTTACAAATGTGGTTTTCAAAGCTTATAAATGTTTTGATCTTTAAAACTGGATGTTCTCACTAGGCGCAAGCCTAATATTTCCAAAACTAATTTTCTTACCAGGTACTAGCATGGGCAGGGAATCAAAGGGATGAGTGAAGAGGGGGTACCAGAATCATACCTTTTGGAGATGAAATGGAGAAATTAGTGGAATCGAATATATTTTGGGAGATATTATAGACAACCCTTATAATATGATATGTATGTTATGGATTAGATTAGTAGGTTGTTTAGGATAGTTTATTTGTAATTATGAATCTTCGTCACTAATTCTCCATTTATGAATGAAAGTTTTGGAAGAGATTGTTGTAGACCTTGCAAATTTAAGGTTTAAATTTATTCGAAATTTTAGGGTGTTTCAATTAGACTTCCAATTATGCATAAGACTTGTAATCTGTTTCATCAAATAAATCCTTCCCCCCATTTCTAGAAATTTCGGACAGTTTATCACCTTTTGACATAGGCAAGTCTCCTTCAGCACAAGTGTGCATGTTAAATCTCTTCAAACCATTTGAATATAGTTTTTATGAGATAATCCTAATAAACCTTGTGATCTGTCTCTCTGAATTTCTATACCTAAAATGTAGGAAGCTTCACCTAAATCTTTCATGTCAAAATTAGCTGATATAAATTCTTTAGTGTCTTTAAGCAATTCATTATTGTTGTTAGCTAAAAGGATGTCATTTACATACAAAATGAGGAAAATGAAAAATTTCCCAACTACGTTAATGCATACATATTCATCCACAATGTTTTTTGTAAAGCCAAACTGAATCAAAACTTTATATCATTGTCTTGAAGCTTGCTTAAGCCCATATATGGATTTATGAAGTTTGCATACATGATCTTCCTTTCGTGGTTCCACAAAGCCTTCGGGTTGCTTCATGTATATGACTTCTTCTATCTCTTCATTTATAGAAGTCGTTTTAACATCTATTTGATGTAACTCCATATTATAATGAGCTACTAGAGCCATTATGATTTTGAATGAGTCCTTAGTGGATACTAGAGAGAACATTTATGTATAGTCAACACATTCTATTTGTGTGAAACCTTTCTACAAGTCTAGCTATATGTTTTTCAATCCTGCCATTTGAATCTCTTTTAAGTCTTAATTAAATCTTGAACCTATTGCCTGTATACCACTCAATTAAATCTTGTAAATAAGAAATTCCTAAGTCTAACAATGTTTTGTTTTTAACCAATGCTTCTAGTTTGTCTTTTGAGATATGACTTAACCACATGTGACAAAAATTTGCAAAAAATTCACTAGGGATGGTTCTTCAGTGTCTGCTATAGTGTTGTAGGAGAAACAACATACAGATGACAAAAATCTCTTAATTAAGTTGAAAGTAAAATTCTATCTATGATCTCTATTGTTTATTGTTGGAACCGGTCAAGATAGGGATCAAGTTAAAACTGTCAAAACCTACAAACAGGACAATCAAATATATATATATATACACACATACATATAAGTTGTCATTCGTAATTAATCATTATCTTAACCCCACAACCGAATACAAATATCAAATAATACCTTATGGTAGTATAAAACTCAATATTTAAAAGCTGAATCGAACAATTCCTTTCCATAGCGAGACTTTCAACATCACACTGTCCCCAACTTGAAACTCTATCGGTTTACGGCGTCTATCGGCGTAACTTTTCAGTCGGTCTTGAGCCATTTTCAAACGTTTTTGAATCTGACCGATCTTATCAGCAGTTAACTGTACAATTTCTGGCCTGGCTAATTGTTTCTCTCCCACTTCATTCCAACACAACGGTGTTCTACATTTTCCAGCATATAGAACCTCGAAAGGCGGCGCTTGAGGTGGTGTTGTAATTGCCGGAGGAGGGTGCCGTATAAGACCGCCGAAGATGTGACGGTCCTTGTGTCCGTGTTCGTATGTATATAAGCATATATATATAATATATATAACTAGTAACATACCCGTGCACGATGCGGAGCGAAACATCTCAAAATCAAAACCAAGATCTCGAAACGACAATCATGTTCCCTTTTTTGTTCTATCTTCTTTTCTCGATGTTAACTTTATGAATCTATATGGTTTTATATCGCAAATTGGATAGTATATATATATATATATATATATATATATATATAAATCTAGTCGATCTCGAACACAAAATAAAACGTGTTCAACTTTAACAAACCGAGCTTCATAACACCAATGTTTGACTCGGCTTGTTCAAAAACTCGATTAAATTCTTAAGAGTAAAGTAAAACTGAGTCATTTAAGCATACACTTTTTCGAGTAAAACATGCTCATATGTTCATAAATAACACAATAAAAATATGAAAATTATCGAGCTCGAGTCAATAAACAAGTTCATCGATCGCGAGTTCGAACCCATAAACGAACATCGAGCTCGAGCCCAACCTTGAAAATGCTTGTTTGAGCTCAAGCTCGATATTTCTTTTTCAAGCTGAATTCAAATTACGTATACCCGATTTGGCTCATTTGCATGAGAAAATATGGGTCAAGTTGTTGAATGGTCTATTGAATCCATAACAATCCTCAATATTCAATTAGCGTTTCTAAATGTTTTTATGACTACATTTTTTAAACAATATATAAACAATCTGATAACCATCTTTCTTAGTGTCAAACCAAACCAGAAGTAATGCAGAGACGTATTCAAGAGGAGGGTATTTTCATCTTAAACCAGGAATAAACGCTCCCATGACCATCACGGAAGAACCTGTTAGGTGCAAGAATTTAACAACCAATGACATCTTGTGATCAAGATTGAGACTTTATAATCCAGGATAAAGTTTGGGGTGGCACTACAAACCAAACAATGAACAAACAAAAACTAAGTTACATAACCAATGAGCCACCAAAGCAACAAAATCATTAAAATAGAGTCTTTGGGTGAAAAGGATATAAGAATCTTACTTGCGGTACTTTGGACCATTAACTTCAGAAGCCAATGAAAAAATGTGACTTTTTAGGAGCTCTAGATAGAGCCTGTATGATGTTGGTTGGCTTCTCAGATTCGGGATTACACTACAACAATTTAACAAGTGTTGGGTTCCGGTGAGAAGCGTGAGAAGTGGTTATCAACCGTTGGATGAGAAATAGACGCACATTAGGATGAGATGCACCGGACCAATTCCCTTTTAAGCCGCAATTCATGGGACTTGGGGGGGTATTTGATTAAAAGTAATCAACGGTTCAGATCCACTTCTCACGATTCTCACGTTAACCTCAACTTCTCACACGATCCTTCGCCTATCAACCAAATATTATAAATGAAAAGGGTAAAATGTACACCAAATTCTACTTAAAGTTGTGCAGAACACAATGTTAAATTGACATGTAATCAAGAAACTCTTGCTCATGACAAACAACTGGTTGTTCTAATTCAAGTTTGATGGCATTGTCATTGTACTGCTTGTGGTAAGTATTAAGTAAGCAATGAGAACATCACTATCATATATGCCTGCCAAAGGATTTTACTTACTTGTACCAAATACGTGTAGACTAAAAGTTGTCAAACACCGTGCTCTGCACAAAAAGAACAGAACCCACATCAGAACAAGTTATAAATTCAAATAATGAGGAAAAAGCTGCTACTCTTGACAGAAAGTTACAAGTCAAATGCTAAATGAATTAATTCTACAAAGCATTAGCAAACCTTTGTGAATCAAGAAAAAATTGGTCAAAGAACCAGGAAGTCCAAGATCACATCCACTTTCTTTTTCAGACAAACATGATAGAACAAGTCAACCACACCCTCGAGTATGCTTGCCAAATCGAACTGTTTATCTTCTAGCTGTATCTTCCCAGCTTCGATTTTACTTGTATGCAGAATAGAGAGTTCAGTATACCTGAGAAAGATCTCATGATTGAATTCACATTTTTATGATTTAGTTATCTAAAGATATCAAATAATTAAAAGCTTACTGTAAAGATATTGTGGACATCCTTGCATAAGTGTCAATGTTTCTGCTAACTCTGATCCTTGATGGACATCGCTGATAAACATTTCCAACAATCCATTAATGACTGCTAGCAAAGCACGAATATCGTGGCTTGCATTAACAAATGCAAGAATATGATTATTACTCTTTATTTCTGCTTGTTGTGTTGCTTCCTTTTGTTTTATAAGGGCAACTCTTAGGCACATCTCTTTTCTTGATGCTCTCACAATTAGCACCACAAAACTGATGATGAAGATAGCTACACTAACAAACGTTACTGAGCTGCAAAAGAAATGTGTTACATTAATCACATATATTAATTTTTTCTAACTATAGATTTATATATTATCATAAAGTTGCCATGCGTAAGTGATGTTGTTACGTAGTATTTGTTCTTGTAGACACTTGATATAACCGATTGCTTCCCATAATACTGAAGTTGTGTCTGTCTGAGAACTTAAGCAAAGTTATACCTTTTGGAGCACGAAACCAAGATATCAACACTCTTTGTTCATTAAAGAATACATAGAAATTTAGCACAAGAAACACACATATACCATCATTCATAGACTACAACATATTCCAAGAACTCAAAACCATTAAAAAAGAAATGTTTTTAAACCCAACTAAGTACTCAAGAAATCCGTTATTGAAAGAGACTAAAGAAATACAAAAATCGTAAATCAATACACACATAAATTGGAGAGTACCTGGTCTGAAGATGAATTAGAAGACATAGGCACAAAGTGAGCAGGGAAGAGAAATTGAGTCGGAATGGTATCATTCCGGATAAAAAAAAAAACAGAAAATGTTGATTCTAAAATTAGGAGTTTTATTTAATACGCTTGATCAAAAATAATAATAAAAAAAACTACTCACACATGCACTTCCAACAGAATACCCTAGCCTTAGTTGATCAAAGTAGGGGATTGTGAAAAGTTGCAAACAAAACCAAATATCTGTTGAATTTCCAGTTCAATTTTGGTATTTGAGGTTTTCAAACCAAACTTGATTCATGACTCAAACCAAATCTCATCCCAATTGAAACGAGAAACCAAAATTCAAACCAAAGAAAAACATAAACTAAATTGAAATCAAAAGATCAAATTGATGTAACAGTTTAGCCAACATATTTATAACTTTACCTCGAATAGTAAGAAAATGACATTCCATCAGTTCAAATCCAAATTCAAACCAAATCAATAATTTGATCTCATAAGGGAAACAATTTCAAACAACAACGATAAACCCTTACCTGGATTGATGGAGAATGCATTAAGCAAGAGAAATCAGAAGATCGGGATATTTTAAAGTCCTGCATCTTGCATTGGGAAGTGTCTGTCCTGGGAAAGGGGAAAAACACAGAGAGGATGGAAAATAAGAGAGAGAGATGTTAGGATCCGGAATGCTATTGACCCATACCATGAATATATTCATCTAATGGCACGAGCACCTGCGAAGTAAACACACAATATAAACGTTCTTAAAAAAGGATGGAGCAGTATCAATAAATCAGGAGCAAACAAAGACGAAGATTGTACCAGGAAAAAATTAAGAGATGGTGATCGCGTTGTACAAAACCCTTGTCTCATGATTAATCACCTGGTCTCCTAACAAGAACGGAGATGCAGGCGACTGTAAAGTCCTACATGAAACCCCAAAACCCTAATCGCTGGAGAAAGAAAGAATCCAGAGGGCGATTTCATCCTAATATTGAGAGTGACAGATCGTTAAGAGCTCTCCTTTCGTGGATTGCTAGTGTGATTGAGAGTTTCGTGGAGACGAATTCGGGTAGTGGGGAGAGAATTGTGAGGGGAAGAGGAATTAAGATGTAGTGGCGAGAGAATTGAAGAGCGAAGCAGGTAGAAGGTGTGATCGGGGTGGGCTTCGGAAACTGTACGTAGTGCAAGAGAGGTTGCACCTGATGGGAGAGAGGCTTAAAAAACGTTTACATACTGCATTGAAGGTGATACGTCTTGATTTTCAACAATAACCGCCCTTTCGTGTTTATCTAAACTATATATATAAGCACGAAAAGACGGTTATTGTTGAAAAATAAGACGTACATCCTCTTATGCATAATGTACAACGTGTTATGCTCGTAAAACCGGCTCCACGCTGTAATAATCGGGTTTGTTTTGTAAATAGAGCAAAATGGTGTGTGTGGTTTGAAGATTTAAAAGTTTGGTGGCAATTGTGAGAATAAGAGAAATAGGGTTAAAATCCCTAAAACCCTTTATTTCCATCCTTCAGTAAGGTGCGGCTGTGTGTGGAGCTTGGTGTGGAGCTACTTTGCCATTGAGGAAGAAGAGCTTGGATTAGGGAGCATTGGAGGGTGAATCTCCATCTTCTTCAAGGTAAATTCTTCTCCCTTAATCTCCTGAGAAAAACTCATGAAGGTTGTTGTTAAGCTTGGGTGTGGAGTTGATTAAGAAATGGGATCTGATATGTGCATTTCTTTCATTTTATTCCATTTTGGAATCAACTAGGGTTGTTGGCCTAATCGTTTTTAACTTGAAATTCCGTCTTTTTTGGTTAATTAGTGGTTTAGAGGGGTTTTTGGGTTGAGTTTGTGGTATCACTGCGTGTTTGGTAATTCGCCAGGAGGGTTTTCCCAAGTCGAGAAGTTTTTCGGGAACGTGTTTATCTAAACTATATATATAAGCACGAAAAGACGGTTATTGTTGAAAAATAAGACGTACATCCTCTTATGCATAATGTACAACGTGTTATGCTCGTAAAACCGGCTCCACGCTGTAATAATCGGGTTTGTTTTGTAAATAGAGCAAAATGGTGTGTGTGGTTTGAAGATTTAAAAGTTTGGTGGCAATTGTGAGAATAAGAGAAATAGGGTTAAAATCCCTAAAACCCTTTATTTCCATCCTTCAGTAAGGTGCGGCTGTGTGTGGAGCTTGGTGTGGAGCTACTTTGCCATTGAGGAAGAAGAGCTTGGATTAGGGAGCATTGGAGGGTGAATCTCCATCTTCTTCAAGGTAAATTCTTCTCCCTTAATCTCCTGAGAAAAACTCATGAAGGTTGTTGTTAAGCTTGGGTGTGGAGTTGATTAAGAAATGGGATCTGATATGTGCATTTCTTTCATTTTATTCCATTTTGGAATCAACTAGGGTTGTTGGCCTAATCGTTTTTAACTTGAAATTCCGTCTTTTTTGGTTAATTAGTGGTTTAGAGGGGTTTTTGGGTTGAGTTTGTGGTATCACTGCGTGTTTGGTAATTCGCCAGGAGGGTTTTCCCAAGTCGAGAAGTTTTTCGGGAAGTACCGGAATCCGGTAGTTGTCCGGATGAGTCCGGAAGTCGAGTACCGAATACTCTATCCGGAAAACCTCGAGTATCCGGGTGGAATCCGGAAATCTTTACCGGAAGTGGACATCCGGGTAAGTCCGAAATCCGGAAGTATCCGGAAACTTATTACCAGAAACATGAAATCCAGATACGTCCGGATTGGGTTGCGGAAAAGGGAGGTGGCGGAATCCGGAATGATCCGGAAGGACACATCCAGAATCTGGGTCGTCCGTGCCTGTCTGTGGTACTTATTTAAGTGTCTAGAGGATTTTGGTCACTAAGTGGTAATTGGGTGACTTATCCACTCTCCTGTGTTGGGTGTCAGTGTAGGTGTGGATAGAGGATAGCAGTTTCAAGTGAGAATACTTAGCGTGGACATCAGGTGAGTCTTTCTAAATTGAAGCTTTATCGATACTCGAATTTATTACTTGTACCGATTTATTGAATTGCATGTTTTACATTGTTTTAAATATGCATGATAAAGGTGTGCTAATAATATTTTGGGTATGTGTTGGGAGGGACAACCATCAATATGTGTTGTCTGTGTACTTGAACTGATAAATATGTGACTGTTTATAAATGCTTATAAACTCTCTTTTAGTTGATAATTGTGGCGTGGTGCTGGTAACAAGAGGGATTTCACTAGACCTCATGGTCTAACCCTCGCTTTTCAAAACTAAAACCTTTTCAGGTAAGCAGGTAGTCGAGGGCTCGTTTAAAGTCAAGAGCAAGATGTGAGCTAAAGCTTGCGTATAGAAGGACTAGAAGGCTTTCCTTTATTGTCTAGTTAGGTTTCTCAGCTGTAATTAGGGTTATTTCTGCAAACCCAAGTTTGAAACTTCGGATGTGTGACTTATGTGGGGCCGTTTTGGCACTTATATTTTATAGTAGTGGTTTTGGCATGTTTGATTGGTGTGGGTTGTTACAGTTGGTATCAGAGCGCTAGTTTAAGGGATTTAGGTGACCGGATGGGCCTAAACTTAAACTGTGGATTAGGAAGACACGACTGAGATATAGGGAGCCTTTAGGGAAGACCTTGATCACTGAGAATTCAGGACGATGGTAGTGAGGACTCTCATGTAAGCTAAATTCAAATCACATCTGGCCAATGTCATTATGAATTTACATGTGCATGGGGATGCTTGATTACTGTTGTTCGGATGATCGATGAAGGTGGTAGTGTGGAGAGAGTTCTACCCTTGCAATGATAGCAATGGTTTAGTGTGTTGTGCGAGATCGTTCATTGTGTGAATGATGACACCTTCTAGAAGGAGTACCGTGTGAGTTATGGGTGGCCCGATGTGAGGTAGAACCTCTTGGATTCATAGAGAAGAATAACTGATTGGAAGTGAGCTCCTAGTTTCTGGTGAGTCTATACTCTGGGAGTTTGTTATTGTTGGTCCCGAAGGGCTATACAAGTTTGTAGAAGAGGGGGGGGGGTTGAATACAAACACACGTTTTTACTTTTCTAAATTGTTTATTGATAAATCAAGACAATTTACAACTTGTTGCGGAACAAGATTAAGGATAAACCTAATCTTAACAAGTCTTGAGAAACACTAAGTTTCTTGCACTAGAAATAGTTAAAGAAATTACGAATAATAACTTAACAATAAGAAATAAGAAGATGGTCCGAGCACACTTCAAAACTGAAGTAAGGATCTTCTTATATACTGCATGCATTTAATGCATGGCAGTATGGCTTTACATGTGGCAGCAGCTGAGTGGTTGCATGTCATTGACCTTTGTAGACAACCTTAGTAGCCGCATGGTGCACAGTGTAGAATCAGAGTTGTTGTACGATTACAGACAAAAGGGATGTTCGTTCTGACAATTCGTACGGAGACGTGCAAGGGAGGTAAGACTGTTAGTCCCAGATGGCTTAACAAGTATTGTAGAAGGGGGGGGGGGGGGGGGGGGTTGAATACAATACTCAAAATTTTCACAATTTTAATTCTATTATCGAAAATCTTTCAACAAGAATTACACATAGAAAACTTAAGACTGTTGCGGAAAAGAACAGATAAACTATTCTAACAATCTTACACAAAGTATAATAACAAAACAACTAAGAACACTTAGAGCAAAGCTACCAGGTTACAAAGCAATATGGAGATTTCTTGCACTGAGAGAGATTTCCAGAAAGCGTAGTTTGCATGGAGATATCTTCTTCCTTTTATAATGACAAGGAGTGAACAAGCATTAAATGCTTGGGACACGTGTCATCATCATATTTGCTGAGGATGTTGACTCCTGAAAAGCTGAGATGTCTTTATCACCTTTTACTAGGTACTAGGAATAGAACCCATGCTGCTGAAAGGGACTTTAACTGATAATGGATAAAACGACAAACAATCACTTTTATCTGCCAAACGATATTGTCCCATAATAAATGATCTTCTTGATGTGTATTCTAAGACAATCACACCGATGAAGTTTCACCGATACAATTGACTTTGGAACTTGAAACAATCTGCAGAGAAAAAATCATTTATTTGATAACACATAGATCCCACCGATTTTAGCACCCTTATCGGTGGGATAATGCTGACCGACAAAGGATATGTCGGTGAAGGGGTTGTCCACCGATTTGTGAGAACAAGATCGGTGATGGGTGGTCCACCGATTTGTGAGAACAAATTCGGTAGATAATGACTTGGTTGAATGTAGAGAAGAGTCTTCTATTTTGCACAAGTAGAATGTCTTCAAGCTTGGTTCCGGTTGATCTTCGACTTCACCGAACAGTTGATATCTTGTACAAGTCATCTTTAAAAGAACCATGCTAAAATATTCTAAGTAAGATATAAGGGAGAACATCGGTGAGTCAATTTCAAATCTAGGTGACCCAACAATCTCCCCCTATTTGAATTTGAGCTCTATCCTTAGAATATTTAAGAGTATTAAAGAGAAGAAATGCATTTTGACCCTTTTTACTCTTTTTGGGTTCTTTTCACATAGACCATTCTTTTTGTTCTTTTTGATCTATTTTTATTTTGTATGAGTATGTATACTATATACAGTATTTACAAGTAAATGAAAGTAAAGTTATGTACCAAAAAAAAATTCAAATAGAGAGGTACTTGTATTTAGATAAGTTTTCTCGTACATTTGTCAAAGAGAGAAACAAATTTTTTTACAAGTACCATTGAGAGAGAGAACCTATTTCTTGGAGGTTTGTCGGCGCTTGATTTCATCCAATAAGTTTCGGTAGAATTGTTGAGCTTCGGGGATGTTGGGAAAGAGGTTGGAGATGCCTTGAAGAAACATGGTATCGGCGATGGGTATTTGAGCAAATCTGAAAAAGGCTCGACGACCAAAACCATCATTGAAGAATAGTCCAGGTATCGGTGCAAGGCTCAAAGTTGTGGTAGGATGAGGCACAGAAGTGGGAAGGGAAAAATTTAGATTGCTTATATTTAGAATCTTCCCTTCAGCTGCCATTTCCTTGAACACTTTGTCGGTAGGATTCTTGACTATGGGAAGACGGATCCTCTTTCATTGATTGAAGTTTTGCCCTTTCTTCTGAGGATAGAACTATGTTGTGTTTTCTTTTGATCTCTTTCATCTTTTCCATCAATCTACCAATGCATTTTACAAAGATGTCTTCCTTTGGGTTTGCACTTCTGAGTAAGTGTTGAGAGATTTCATACCATTCGAGAAGGCCGAAATGTTTGAGGTGGATATCTCTTACACTTTTCATCGAACCATCTTCTCTATCAATGATTAACCTGACATCTTTCGTGTTGGCTTTGGATGTAGCAGTTTTGACGTTAGAGATCGGGGATCTGCTAAGTCGGTGGTGCATGGTCTTTTTGTACCAACTTATTTCATCATCTCTTTCTTCTTCAAGAGCACTCAACACCGATTTTTGAATTTGGATGGCATCCGTAGATTTTTCTTTTGCTGCTTCTTCTTCAGCAGCCTTTAGAGAGAGAGCTTTAGAATCATCCAAAGCTTTTTGAGCAAGTCTAGCCTCTTCAATTTCTTGAGGAGATAGACCAAGATCTGTCAGCGGTACTCTAATCTAAAGAGCGAGAGTTCCTATCAGCGGTACTGTAAAGTCTTAGTACTTATCAGCGATAGTGAAACTCTAATACATATTGTTTACTTACAATTTTCACTAAGTGTTAAAGAGAGGGTCATTATCAAATCACTAAGGGTTTGGATCAAAAATCTCCCCCTATTTGATTATGACATAGCAACAAGGAAAAGTGCTAAGTATGAAAACATAAGGATAAAAAGAACTCATAAAATATTTGTCCATTTTACTGTTTTCTGGGATCTTTTCAGTACTGATGGAGTAAAGTACATTCGCTGAAATTTTTCTTTAAACTTCGTATAAGGTTATAAAGGGAAGTAGAAAAATTACAAGTACAGCAAATAAATTTACAAGTACAAAAGATATAAGCTGATAAAGATAGAAAGATTACAGGGAAATCCTATCAGCCTTCAAAGGGTTCTTCCTTAACGAGAAGTTCATCAAGGGTCTTTGTTGTTGGGATCATCCAGTCAGGGACAGTTTCTCCCTGATTTCTTCTTTCTTGTGCTTCTTTGAAGATCAGGAGCTTGAGATATCGGGCCTGAAGATCGCGTCTAAATTCACACCAATAGATGAGATCCCTGAGCTGTTCAATGGGAGTGATGGGAATCTCAGAGACACGTTGAAAACGTTGTCCTTCATCGTAGTCGAGAAAGAAGATACCATAAGGTTCGCTTATGACTTTACCAGGGACGAAACGTTCACCAGGTGGCAGAGAGGTATCCAGCGCTGAGAGATCAGGATCAGGACCAAGTACTTCAGCACGTGAAAAACCAATACATGTTTCGTTCCGGATAGGAGGACCTGAATCTGATGGTTTGGACTTTTTCTTTGTAGAGGCCCTTCTTTGTTGAGTCGTAAGAGGAGGAGGAGGAGGAATATCCACAGCAGAAGAAACCAAGTCGATCTGAGAATTTATGATTTTCTCGACATGGCTCTTATATTGTGAGGTAGATCGCTGAATGGCTATTCGCATCTCCAACCATTCAGAGAAACCGTACTTATTGATCGTAGCAGCATAGATGTTTTCCTTGGTATCGTTTTCTCTGAATAGATCGACCTTAACAACTGCAACATCTATGGTCGATTTTCCTCTGATGAATACCTTGTGAATTTTGGCAGCCCGATATCGATAGTGCAGTCTTTCTTTGCACCATTCCAAAGTAGAATCAGATACCTTGGTTATTTCTTCAACGATCTTCTGGGCGTCTTCCCATAACTGACATTGGACTTCGATGGGAGCTCTTTTCAGTTTGGGGTCATTCACCGATTCTTGGGCAAGCTGGATGGCGAGGGCCTTATCTTTTTCTTCAGCTTCCTTCTTTTCAGCGAGTAATATTGTGGCTCTAAGATGATCAGCGGACTCTTTCTTTGATAACATGAACTTTGTGGGAACAGGGACTTTAGAGCGAGGGAGGATGATTCGTTGATCCTTGAACTTCTTGATCATTTCTTCTCTCCTTTTCTGATCCTCTTCACTTAGCTTTTGAGGAGCTAAGGAAGGTCTGTTTTTGTGAGAGAGAAGTTGTTCTTTAGGTTCATCGGTCTCAGTGATTAAATCCAAGATCGGGATTATTTCTTCAACTCTTGTGGCTGGGATTATTGTTGGTGCAGCAGTGGGGACTTCAGCTGGATCCTCAAGCAGGGGAGAGGACTAGCTAAAAACACAGCGATCGTTTATGTAAGATTATGGGAAGAAAGAGATAGAGAAAAGAATGGGGTTTAAGTGTATAGAGGTTTTATGGATAAAAGGATTGAGATTAAGAAGGGATAGAGAAGGGATGCAGTGTAAGGGAAGAGAAGATATTGTACCAGACAAACTGGCTTTTTTTGAAGGATGGCCAGATTGCCTTCTACAGCGAGGCCTTTGTTTTTGCCTTTGTCAGCTTCAGACGCTGCAGGCTTTGTCTTGGTCGTCTCCCCTGATGGTTCTTTTATCGAAATCCCTTTCTCAGGGACCTTCTTGAGCTCAACGAAGAAGAAGTCATCATCATCATCATCGTCATCATCATCATCATTTTTATGAGTTGATGATGGTTCGTCGTCAGAGATGTCGACAGCTTCATCGTCTTCAGCTTCTTCTTCAGACGCGTCCTCATCAGCGTAAGGTTCGGTCACATCAGCAGCAGCTTCAGTTTCCTCATCGAGTTGCTCCCCCTCAAGAGCAGAGGGAGTTTTCTCGGTTCCCTCAGGGTTTTCAACTCCCTGAGGTTGTTCAGCAGCAGCAACATTTTCATTTTTCTCCCCCTCCGAATTATGGGGAAGATCTTCAGCTTTCTTCTCCCCCTCTTCCACATTATGAGTGGGGGGGAAACAGATTGATCAGCAGCAGCAGTCATAGGATTACTGTCTTCCAGGCCAGTAAGTCCCATGAAGGTTTCAATCACAACTATTCTTGCTTCTAGGCCAGAAATAGTAGGACTGGTCTTTTGGAGATCCTCTCTATCGGCCTGAGTAAAGTGAGACTTTGGGGCATCCTGTTGGTCCCGAAGTGTTATACAAGTTTGTAGAAGGGGGGGTTGAATACAAACACACGATTTTTACTTTTCTAAATTGTTTATTGATAAATCAAGACAATTTACAACTTATTGCGGAACAAGATTAAGGATTAACCTAATCTAAACAAGTTAAGAACACTAAGTTTCTTGCACTAGAAGGAGATAAGGAAATTATGAATAATAACCTAACACATAGATAGAAAGAAGAAGATGGTCCGAGCACACTTCATTTCTGAAGTAGGGTTCTTCTTATATACTGCATGCATTTAATGCATGGCAGTATTGCTTTACACGTGGCAGCAGCTGAGTGGTTGCATGTCATTGACCTTTGTAGACAACCTTAGTAGCCGCATGGTGCACAATGTAGAATCAGAGTTGTTGTACGATTATAGACAAAAAGGATGTTCGTTCTGACATTTCGTACGGAGACGTGCAAGGGAGGTAAGACAATAGTACTTTGTAAGGAGACTTCATGATCAGCTTTCGTTGAAACAGTTCTTTATCAACGAATGATAAAGTTCAGCGATTGCTGAAGTCTTCTACTTGATACTTCACGTTGAGTGGACAAATTTTGGCTTCGCTGATATCCGCATCAGTTCATTAGTAGACTTGTCGCTGGTTCTTGAGCTTGATCTTCGACTTCAGCGTAGAACATATGTTGACGTGAAACTTGTCTTCAGGGATTATAAGCAAACAACTAACTTATCAGTGATCATCTCATAGACTGAACAGGCTCAGAGCTACTCGATGAACAGAGTTCGCTGACTATTTAACTTTAAAGAGCGAGAGTTATTATCAGCGGTACTGAAACAGTCTTAGTACTTATCAGCGATAGTGAAACTCTAATACATATCATTTACTTACAATTTTCACTAAGTGTTAAGAGAGGGTCATTATCAAATCACTGAGGGTTTGGATTAACAATCTCCCCCTATTTGATTATGACATAGCAACAGAGAAAATTGCTAATTAATGAAAACATGAGGATAAAAAGAACTCATAAAATATTTGTCCCTTTTACTGTTTTCTGGGATCTTTTCAGTACTGATGGAGTAAAGTACATTCGCTGAAATTTTTCTTTAAACTTCGTAAAGGTTACAGAGGGAAGTGGAAAAATCACAAGTACAGCAAATAAAATTACAAGTACAGAAGATGTAGACAGATAAAGATAGAAAGAATTACAAGGCGATCCTATCCGTCAAAAGGTTCTTCCTTAATGAGAAGTTCATCAAGGGTCTTTGATGTGGGAATCATCCAGTCAGGGACCGTTACACCTTGATCCTTTTTGTTTTTTGCTTCTTCAAAGATCAGGGGCTTGAGGTGACGTGTCTGAATGTCGCGTCTGACTTCACACCAGTATATTAGGTCTCTGAGCTGTTCGATGGGAATGATTGGAAGCTCAGATATGCGTTGAAAGTGTTGTCGTCCATAGCAGTCTAGAAAGAATATGCCATAGGGTTCACTTAAGACTTTTCCAGGGATGAAAGTTTCACCAGGAGGCAGGGAGGTGTCAAGTACTGAGAGGTCAGGGTCACGACCAAGTACTTCTTCGCGTGAGAAACCTATACCTGTTTCATTCCGTATAGGAGGACCTGAGTCTGAGGTTTTCTTTTTCTTTGCAGAGGCCTTTCTTTGTTGAGGTGGAAGAAGAGTGGAAGGAGGAATATCCACAGCCGAAGAAACCAAGTCGATCTGAGAATTTAAAATTTTCTCGACATGGCTCTTTAACTTTGAGCGAGATCGCTGAATGGCTAATTTCACTTCCAACCATTCAGAGAAACCAAATTTCTCTAATGAAGTAGCGTAGAAGGTTTGCTTGGTTTTGTCTTCTCTGAATACGTCAACTTCAACAACAGGAACGTCTACAAACGTTTTTCCTCTGATATTTACCTTAATGATTTTGGATGGTCGAGATCGATAGTTCAGCATTTCTTTACACCATTCCAAAGTCGAATCAGATACCTTAGTCTTTTCTTCAACGATCCTTTGGGCATCATCCCATAGCTGACATTGGACATCAATGGGAGTTCTTTTCAGCGCGGGGTCTTTCACCGATTGTTGGACAAGCAGGATGACGAGAGCCTTATCTTTTTCTTGAGCTTCCTTCTTTTCGGCGAGTAAACGTTCAGCTCTTAAATGATCCTCGTATTCTTTCCTTGATATCCTGAACTTTGTGGGAAAGGGGATTTTGGAGCGAGGAAGAATGATTCGCTGATCTTCGAGCTGTTTGATCATTTCATCTCTCTTTTCTTGATCCTCTTCACTTAGCTTTTGAGGAGCCAAGGAAGGTCTGTTTTTGTAAGAGAGCAGATGTTCTTCAGGTTCATCAGTCTCAGTGGTTAAATCCAAGACTGGGATTATTGGTGTAGTTGTAGGAGCTTCAGCGGGATCCTCAAACAGGGGAGAGGACTAGCTGACAAGCTGGCTTAATCTGAAGGATGGCCAGATTGTCTTCTGCAGCGAGGCCTTTGTTTTTGCCTTGATCAGCTTCAGATGTTGCAGGCTTTGTCTTCTCCCCTGATGGTTCGTTTATCGAAATCCCTTTCTCAGGGGCCTTCTTGGGCTCAAAGAAGAAGAAGTCATCATCATCATCGTCATCATCATCATCTTTAGGGGATGATGATGGTTCTTCATCATCGATATCGATGGGTTCTTCGTCTTCAGCTTCTTCTTCTTCAGACTTGACCTCATCAGCGTAAGGTACGGTCACATCAGAAACGGCTTCTTTGTGTTGCTCTTCGAGTTGCTCCCCCTCAGATACAGAGGGAGGTTTCTCGGTTCCCTCAGAGTTTTCAACTCCCTGAGGTTTTGAAGTAGAAGCAGCAGTTTCATTTTTCTTCTCCCCCTCATCATTATGGGGAAGGTCTTCAGCTCTCTTCTCCCCATCTTCCACATTATGAGGATGGGAGGTAAGAGGAATATCAGCAACACCAGCAACATCAGTAGTATGAGGATCACTGTCTTCTTGGCCAGTGAGTCCCATACAGAGTTCAACCATTGCTAATCTGTCTTCGAGGCCAGATATAGCAGGGGCGAGTTTCCGAAGATCTTCTCTATCGGCCTGAGTAAAGTGAGACTTTGGAGCATCCAGGCGATTGAGTATCTGCTGAAGTAGATCTTTGACCGTCGTAACCTCACCCTTAGGAGTACCAACCTCTGTCTTCAATGATGTAACTTCATTGGACAGAGTGGTGAAGTTTGTTGTGAGGGTGGTGTTGGTGAGGTTGAGATTGTTGATGTTTGAGGAAGTTTCAGCGAGGGTGGTAGCAAAAGTTGCAATGCTGCCATCCACCTTCTCCATATCATCTTTGGAGGCTTTCGTGTCAACAACCTCGGTCAGCTTCTTGAGGTTCTCTCCAGCGTCTGTAACCGCTGAAGAGTTGGTGGAGAGAATGGTGTTGTATGATTCCATCTTTGTTTCCAGGGCCTTCAGGGAGGTGTTGATATCCCCCAAATTAGGACCTGAAACAGTTATTAACTTATGAACAGAGGAAAGCTCAGAAGTTTGGGGTTGAGAGAGAGAAGTGTTTGGGATAATGTGAATACCTGCAGGCGGGTTGGCGAAGTTGTCGAAGCCTCGTAACCCTGAGAAGGTTTCATAGTCGTCTTCAATAGTTCCCTGACGACTGGAAGTACCTGCAGGTCCTGTGTTTTGTTCTATCATCCTCTGAAGATGTTCAGCAGTAGTGTCGCTGAGGAAGATGTTTGTTGAGGAGAATAGGGGAAGAGATTGAGTGACCAAAGGAGAGGTGGGAGGAATGATGGTTGAGAAAGTTGGTTGGGTGCGGGGTTCAGCGTTGGATTCGCTGAAAATCACTTCAGTCTCGAGAGAGGCTGAAGGAGGTGGGTTCAGTTCCAAGTTTATAACTTCAGCGTTTAGAGACACTGAAGCTGGGGTGGAAGGGGTGGCTTGATCAGCTGTGGCAGAGCATACCACTGAACTATCCATCAGCTCTTCAAGATGAGCCGTGGAGTCTTCAGCATGTGAATGCTGGGGGGGTTGCTCCTTGGTTTTCTTGATTCTTTTGGAACCAAGTTGGGAAGTAGATTGTTTCCTTTTTCGAGAAGGAGTGGAGGGTGCAGCTTGGGTATCAGCGGTGGGGATTTCAACTGAATGAGCCGCAGAAGTAGAAGAAGGAGGATTAAGAATAGATAAAAGAGTAGTAAGACGTACCTCGTTTGCCAGCGGCTTGAAGTCGAGCACCTTAGGGCCAACCTGAGAGAGTCTCAGATCACCCTCTTTTGGGTATTTGTCCCCAAGTCCTTGTTGAAAGATGGCACTGATGAATCTGGGATAAGGAATCCATGAAGATCTATCGGCCATATCTACTCTGAATGCAAGATCGTCATAGATGATCGAGGCCCAGTCAACATGTAGACCTTTCAGCAATGCATAGCCCATTGCTTGCTGAGGTTGAGCAGCTTGATCTGAGGAGCCACTCTTCGCTGTCATGCAGCTTATCAGGTGTGCGAAGATGAAGTTCATCTCGCTTGGCATTTTGGACTTCTTGATGAGGGTCAGTTTCTTCTCAATCTCCTTGTCCCTCCCTGTGTCCCATGCGTAACCCATTGCATCAAAGAATGCAGTGATTGCTTCCCTATCAGCATGATTTTTGTGGTTTGGCAGAGAGACAAAGGGTTTTTCTTTGGTGGCAGTGGGTAGGCTGAGTGCTTTCCTTATAATGGCAGGGTTGATTTTGGTTGTGCCAAATTTGGTGTCACAGAGAATGACATCAAGGAGTTTCTTAGGGTCCTTTGATGAAGGAACCTGAGTGTGTCTAGCAGTGTACCAGAACTGAGATAGAAGAAATTTATGGGCAGGGGGTACGAAGGTTAAGGCTTTGAATAGGCAGCAGGTTTGGAGAAAATTCACAGCATCATCCAGATGTTTGACTTGCTTCTTCGAAGGAAAATCGAAAAGCGCATAGAGATTGTTGGATTTTGAGAAGTCTACTTTCTCAAGCGTGAACTTGATCTGAGGAGCGTTTGGTAGATTCAGTTTCTCCGTAGCAGGAGATTTCTCAGCGGTAGGAGCAGCAGTAGAAGATGCCATTTCTGTTTATCATATCAACCATGAATCATAGAAAAAAAATATAGTCTTAATGTGGAAAGATTTTCCAATAAGATGTTTTCGAGTTTTGTCCGTTTCATTCAGACATAAATGTCTTAATGAAGATTAGGGTTTTCTTGTTTTAAAAAAGAAATGCAAACCCAGTAAAAGTCCTGTTTTCCATTTTTCTTTAGATAAGGATTCTGGAAAACGAATGAAGAACAAGTTTAAGATTTTGAGTTTTAAACTTGAAGAACAACCATGAAAAGGTTGTGTTCATAAAACCATGAAAGAAATGATTTCATTTTAGAAAGGTTTCTTTTGTTTGATCTGTTAAAAGCAACAAGAAGATCATAAACAAGTTAAAAACAGGTAAATAATGAGAACATTAACCTGGTTGTCGAAGAAGAAGATGAACAGTTTTCTAGAAAAACTCGAGTTCAATAAGCAACAGTAAATCTTTTCTTTCTTGGAGAAGAAGTTCGCGTAAAGGAAAAATATAAACTCGAAATAGTTTATATAGTGAGATTAGAGAGAGAGAAAAACTAGAGCGGGAAAGTTTTTTCATCATGACACGAACACGTGTTTGCATTTGATTGGATGGTAAACGAAACGTGCAAACGTGTGTCAGAAAAAGAACATGCCAGGGTTTATCCGTTGTGATGATGTCACAAACGTCCTTTCATATTTTAGGATGTCTTTGAGGTTTTGAAAGCTCAGGGACTATTTTGAAAAATATGAAGCACTGAATAGAAATATCAGTGTTAGTTTTAGAAATTTCAAAGTATCGCTGTTAAGGAAGAGATATTCAGCGATGTGATTTGTTTTGAAATCTTGCATTTACATGCGAATGTCAGCAAGTAAAGAGAGAACATACTTTGATATCAGCGAATAACTTTTGTTCAGAGAGAAGATGATAGGATGGGTTATATAAGTTGGTTTTATCCGATCGCTGATCAAATGTGAACTACTGAAGATTTTACTCTTCAAAGTTCAGCATTCAAATCCCGCTGATGAGAAAGTTGAATCTTGTCTCATCAAGAGGTTTGGTGAAAAGATCAGCTAACTAATAGTCAGTTGGGATAAAATGAAGTTCTATATCACCATTCATCACATGATCTCTGATAAAATGATACCTGATTTCGATATGTTTGGTCTTTGAGTGTAGCACTGGATTGTTGGCTATAGCGATGGCACTTGTGCTGTCGCAATAGATTGGAATTTTCGAGAGCTGAAGGTCATAGTCTAGTAGTTGATTTCTCATCCACAAGACCTGAGAACAACAGCTTCCAGCGGCTACATACTCAGTTTCAGCAGTTGAGGTGGACACTGAGTTTTGCTTTTTACTTGTCTAACTCACCAGCTTTCCACCTAGGAGCTGACAGCCTCCTGTGGTGCTTTTCCTATCCAATTTGCAACCTGCGAAATCACTATCTGAATAGGCGATTAGATCAAACCCTGAATCTTTGGGATACCAAAGACCTAAGTTAGGAGTACCCTTAAGGTAACGAAAGATTCGCTTTACAGCGATCATATGAGATTCCTTAGGTTCAGCTTGATATCGTGCACACAAACAGGTTGCGTACATAATATTAGGTCGGCTAGCTGTAAGATGCAGAAGAGATCCGATCATCCCACGGTACATCGTGACATTAACAGGTATTCCAGAAGAATCCTTATTTAGTGTCAGCGGCGGTGCCATAGGGGTTTTCATAGCTGAACTCTGAGTTAAATCAAATTTCTTCAGCATATCTTTAACATACTTTCCCTGATTAATGAAAGTTCCCTTTCATTTTGTTTTATCTGAAGACCAAGGAAATATGTTAGCTCACCCATCATGCTAATTTTATACTCTACTTTCATTCTATCAGCGAAACGAGTACAAAGGTCAGGGTTAGTAGAACCAAATATAATGTCATCAACATATATCTGAACAAGAATGATATGACCTTTTACTTTCCTGAAGAATATAGTCTTATCAATTTTACCACGCTCAAATTGTTCAATATGGAGATAAGTAGAGAGAGTGTCATACCATGCACGAGGAGCTTGCTTTAAGCCATAAAGTGCCTTATCCAGTTTATAAACATAACCTGGATGCTTAGGATCTGAGAATCCTAGAGGTTGTTCCACATAGACTTCTTCATTCAGCTTTCCATTGAGAAACGCTTGACTTAACATCCATTTGATAAACTTTGAAGTCTTTGTGTACAGCGTAGGCTAAGAATAGACGAATAGATTCTAGTCTTGCTACTGGAGCAAATGTTTCGTCGTAGTCTATACCTTCCTCTTGTCTGTATCCCTGAGCAACAAGACGAGCCTTGTTGCGGGTTACAGTTCCATGTTCGTCCAACTTGTTTCGATAGAGCCATTTAGTGCCTATCACTGTCTTGTCAGTTGGTCTTCGAACAAATTTCCAAACTTTGTTTCTTTCAAATTCAGTCAGCTCTTCTTGCATAGCGCTGACCCAGTTTGGATCTCTGAAGGCATCATCTATTTTCTTTGGTTCAATCAGAAAAATAAAGTTAACAAATAAACAAATATTACCTGCACTTCGTCGAGTCTAAACACCAGCGTTTGGATCACCAAGAATTTGATCAATAGGGTGATTGACAGTCCATCGCTGAGCCGGAGTATGAATCGCTGACTCAACTTGAACTGGAGGAGCTGAAGATGAGGCTTCCGCAACTTCTGGAATATTAGCCAAGAAAGGAGTAGGTGCAGATGTCATTACATTCACTGATTGCTGAGAAGTAGATGGTATGTCTGAGACATTTTGTTCAGAAGCAGGCATAGTGTTTAGAGGAACAGTTGAGACCCATGATGTTTCAGCTTCACTATTGAGAAAACATCCATTGATTCAACAGGATGAGTATGAGGAGTGGGAATGTCTTCTGAATCACCAAGATGAGAAAACATCCATTGATTCAGTTCTTCAGTATCAGCAGAAGGTCGAGAATTCGTTGAATGGGATTCGTCAAAGGTGACGTGAATCGTTTCTTCTACAGTCTGTCTTCTACGATTGAAGACTCTGAAAGCTTTGAAGATAGAAGAATATCCAAGAAAGATTCCATCATCAGCCTTAGGATCAAACTTTCCAAGGGCATCTCTGTTGTTCAGTATGAAACACTGACATCTAAAGATGTGAAGAAAGCAAATTGAAGGCTTTCTCCCATGAAAAAGTTCACAGGCTGTCTTTTTGAATCTTTTGACTATCACCGACCTGTTTTGCGTAAAACAAGTAGTGTTGACAGCTTCTGCCCAAAACTGAGTAGGCAGGTGAGAATCGCTGAGCATTGAACGTGCAGCTTCAATGATAGTTCTATTTCTTCTTTCAGCGACTCCATTTTGTTGCGGTGTTCTCACTGAAGAGAAGTTGTGAGAAATACCCTTACTCTCAAAGAAGGAATCAAGAGAACTGTTTTTGAATTCAGTCCCATGATCACTCCTTATTGAGCGAACGGTCATATTGTTCAGGACTTCCATTTTCCTGACAAATGTGATGAGTTCTTCAGGGGTGTCACTTTTAGAACGGAGAAACATTACCCAGGTATAGCGAGAGAATTCATCAACTATGACCAGTGTATATTTCTTTCCAGCGATGGATTGTTTGTTAACAGGGCCAAACAAATCCATATGAAGAAGTTGTAGAGGAGATGACACTGAGGAAACTTGCCTAGACTTGAAGCTTGCTTTGGTCTGCTTGCCTTTCTCACACGTTGAACATAAGGACTCTTTGGCGTATGAGTGTTGAGGTAGACCAGTGAGTAACTCTTTAGAAGAAAGAGTATTCAGTGTCTTGAAGTTGAGATGAGAGAGCCTCTTATGCCATAGCTAGTTGACATCAGATGAGGCTTTTGAGAAGAAACATGAGTTCTCAGTGGTTGTTGAGTCCATGTTTATAACGTAAACATTTTCCAAACGATAACCGCTGAGAGCTATCTTCTCCTTTTTGTCAGCGACAAAGCATGATTCCTTAGTAAAGATTACTTTGTTATCCATGTCGCAAAGCTGACTGATGCTTAGAAGATTATGCTTCAGCCCTTCAACATATGCGACTCTTCTGAAGGTTGTTGTACCATTAGAGAGTACACCAAACCATTGGGTATGTCCTTTTCCGTTTCCACCGAAAGTTACAGAGGGACCCTTTTCTTCCTTATATTCTGTGAGCAGGTTCTTCTTACCAGTCATGTGTCTAGAGCATCCGCTATCGAGATACCAGATACCCTTCTTAACCTGCAAACAAAAGAAGATTAGTTTGACTTGGGCACCCATTTCATCATGTGTACACACTTGTTAGTGGAGGTAGATGGAATGGAAGGTTCAGCATTCTTCGCAGCATTTGAAGATTCAGCTTTATCAGTCTTCACTTTGGTTAATTTCTTAACCTCAGTGGTCTTCTTTGCCTTGGGGGCAATAATCTTCACCTTAGCTATCTTTTCAGCTTTGGTGGCTGTAGGGCACTTACTAGCAATATGATTTGTAAGTCCACAGTGATAACATTTCCTATAACTAAAAGTAGTTCTAGGACCATTTGCATGCTTAGCCGTTAGTTTTAAATGAGCAAGGCTAGCACAAAGTATACATTTGGCATTGGAAATGAGAGGAACTTCCAGTTCTTCAGATTTCTTACCAGTTATATCCACTTTAAGTCTAGGAGTAGATCGCTGAATAAATCCAGGGATCTTGTTCTTAGAAGTAGAGGGATAAGTCACTGAAGCTTTAGAAGCATTCAGCTTAGGTACACAAGTACCCTTCTGAGGTTTTTGGTTAAAAGCAATTCCTTTACCTTTGTCTTTAGAGACTGAGGTAGGTTTTGGATAAACAATTTTCTCTTTACCTTTAGAAGTTAAGGTAGAGATTTCCTCAGGGATGGGAGGTTTTGAAGAGGAACACTGAGATGAGAAAGTGTCAGGGATTGAGGATACGAACATTCCAAACGTAAGCATGGAACGGTCAGTGGTTGGTTCTAGAGTATCAGCTTTGTAACCAAGACCACGTTTATCACTCAGGGGAATCTGAGACTTTATTATCTCAGTAATCGTTGTTGAGGATTTATACCATCCATCAACAGTAGCTTTTTCAGCTTTTAATGCAGCGATAGCTTCTTCGCGCTCGATTTTGACTAGCTGATTTAAATGAACTTGATCTTTAAAATCTTCTTCAATTTTAGAAAGCTTTTCTATTTGAAGGTGACAGTTTTTAAGTTGTTCAGCGAGATCAAGGTTTTGATTTTCAATAATAGTTTTGCCATTCATGGCTTTATATAAACTTCTAGTCAAGAGATCGATCTTTCGAAGACTATCATCTTCATCAATATTTAAAATATCGGTAAAGAAGGAAGGTGATACCTTAGTAGCAGAGGTTGAAGTAGAGAGAATGTCAGAATTTTCTTCCTCATCTTCAAGTTTGGCCATGAGACATAGATTGGCTTCATCATCATCTTCAGAGTCAGATGAGTCTTCTTCGTCAGAGGCAGCCCAATCATAGTCAGCCATCAGGCCTTTGCCTTTCTTCTTAAAGGTTTTCAGCTTTGAATACCTTTCTTTCAGCTTTTTGTATTTTTCATCTCTAGTCCTGGGAGTAAAGCTTTTCTTGGGAAAAGCTGAGGGTCTAGAGACTTTCTTTGACCTGCACTCGCTAGCAAAATGTCCTATCTTTTAACAGTTATAGCAAATAGCAGTAGCCTTATCAACAAGGGTTGATGATCTTGGCTTGTCAGTAATAGCAAGAGGTTTGTTCTTTCTGAAATTACTCTTTCAAGAAAATCTCCTGAACTTATTAGCCAGGAATGCCAGAGTTTCATCATCATCTGAAGCGTCAGAATCTGATGAACGTTCAGAGTTAGTTTCCAACTCAGTGACAGTGATCGTAGATCGCTGAGTGGAAGGTAACTCTGAGAGTAAAGCAACAGGGGTGCTTTTGGAATCTTTTACAAGATTCTTCTTAAGATGACTCGATTGCTCATGATTCAGCATCGTGCCATATAAGGTAGAAAGAGACATGGATCTAAGATCTTTTGACAGCTTGAGACACATTGAATAACTGTCCCAGCTTTCAGGTAAACATTCTAAGAACTTTGTCAGTACTTCAAAGTTAGAATATTCCTTACCAACAGTTTTCAGATCTATTATTAAGCAGTTAAAACGTTGGTGTACTTCAGAGAGAGATTCATTCTTACCACAAATGAAGCTTTCGTACTGTCTTACCAGGTTGATCTTTCGAGAGTCCTAGCACACTTCATTTCTGAAGTAGGGTTCTTCTTATATACTGCATGCATTTAATGCATGGAAGTATTGCTTTACACGTGGCAGCAGCTGAGTGGTTGAATGTCATTGACCTTTGTAGACAACCTTAGTAGTCGCATGGTGCACAGTGTAGAATCAGAGTTTGTTGTACGATCATAGACAAAAGGGATGTCCGTTCTGAAAGTTCGTACGGAGACGTGCAAGGGAGATAAGACAATAGTACTTTGTAAGGAGACTTCATGATCACCTTTCGTTGAATCAGTACTTTATCAGCGAATGATAAAGCTCAGCGATTGCTGAAGTCTTCTACTTGATACTTCACGTTGAATGGACAATTCTGTGACTTCGCTGATATCAGCATCAGTTCATTAGTAGACTTGTCGCTGGTTCTTGGGCTTGATCTTCGACTTCAGCGTAGAACCTTTGTTGACGTGAAACTTGTCTTCAGGGATCATAAGTAAACAACTAAACTATCAGCGATCATCACAGAGACTGAACAGGCTCAGAGCTACTGGATGAACAGTGTTCGCTGAATGTCTAATCTAAAGAGCGAGAGTTCCTATCAGCGGTACTGTAAAGTCTTAGTACTTATCAGCGATAGTGAAACTCTAATACATATTGTTTACTTACAATTTTCACTAAGTGTTAAAGAGAGGGTCATTATCAAATCACTAAGGGTTTGGATCAACAGGAAGGCCTTGACAAAAAGCATGAGGAAGGCAATGTCAGTGTGCATCTCGCTTTTCAGGATGTGTTGGTCCGTTTTGTTCCACCCTAGCGCCCATTTCGCCGTAGAGATGCGACGATGGTCGAGCTTAATTGTGCCCGGAAAACCGGGTTAGGAGATAACCCATAAGTTGCACCCAATTCGGATCGGCGGGGGGCGTGGAGGTAAGCACAAATATCGTCCAATGAAATCCGGACCTCCTTGTCGCCCATCTTTACCACACAGCGGTCGTGGTAAACGGCCGTGATCATACATGCAAAAAAATCTTTGACCGTTTCAATGCAATACACGGGAGGGGTTTGGATAAACCTCTCCCAAGAATGTTGTCGTATGATCACCGGCACCCTTGATCCGGCCGGTAGGTCCGCAAGCTTGATGCCTCGCTCCCCGAAGGGTTGGCATATGTTCGCTATCATCTGCTCATGCCGCTCGTCTTTATCCGGGTTTTCCCGGTCAAACATTTGGCGTCGCTGGTTTGGGTGGATGCGTTCGTACGCCGGAAAAGAGAGGTGAGTACTCGGATGGTGCCTCATTATCTGCAAAAATAAATGAACTCAAGTGAGTTATCTCACTCATAGCCACCCCAAACCTCGGTAAAACCGAGGTTTGCAACGGATTAAATGTGAGTGTCTGAATGTTGAAAAGGAAGACACCCCAAACCTAAGTGAAACTTAGGTTTGTTGCATCTCCTTTTCTTTACGTGTACGTACAGATAAAACTCACAATTTCCATGCATGCAGATTACCAATAGTCACGTCACCACATACTTCCTAGTGCATACATTTAAAAATCCATCAACAGTTTGCACCATTGGACAATAAATTGAATCCCAAACCTAAGTGAAACTTAGGTTTGGCTATGCTTGCACTAAAAGACAAAACCCACAAAATTAACGTAGGGACTTCATGTTGCCAAGAAATCCCTCACGTAACATTTATGCACAAAAGTGGGAGTATTTCACAGACCACAGATCCTTAAATACCAACATTTTCCCCATTTTGCTTCCCAAAAATTTCCCATCACTGATTTTTAAGCAAATACCCTCACAACAAAAATACATACCTAGTTGCATACAAGTTAAAGAAAATTCTCAAGTCAAATCCCTAGTATACACAGGCATGTAGTCACAAGTTAAGCATAAAACATAATAAGAGCACACATTTGTGAGAGATCAAGACAACGGGAAAAACAAACATATAAGCACTTGGAAGCAAGAAATGAAGGAAATTGGACATACTTACACCATACCATAGTATATGAAGACCAAAAGGAAATAAAAAGGAATTACATAGCTTGGTCTTGAAGAATTTAAGCACACAAACTCTGAAATTGGAAGAAGATCACTTGAAAATCGATGGAGTAAGAGAGAGCTTTGAGAGAAATCGCGAGGAGAGAGAGAGGAATTGCAGGAAAATGCAAGAAGAAAGAAGAAGAAGTGAAAGAAGAAGAAGTGAAAGAAGAAATGACATATAGTAAAGGAAAACTGCAGCAAAAAGGCGAAAAAGCAAACCCTAGGTCAGCATGGAACGCGCGACTTGGTGCGCGGTTTAGAAGCCGCGGCATATACCGCGTATCGATCTGTTTCAGAGTCCCATCCAGAGACACCCGCGGTTATGAAGCCGCGGGATATACCGCGTATGTCTCTGTTCCAGCTATTTTTTTATTTTTCTCTTTTTTCATTATTTTTTTGTTTTTCTTATATAAAAACACACTCGAAAACGAAATTTAAAAAGAAAACAAACCTCGGTGGGTTGCCTCCCACCCAGCGCCTTGGTTTCGGTCGTGGCTCGACCTTCCATCTTTTCACTCCTTCGGGTCGTCCAAGAACGTGGTGTCGGTTACCAGCGTTTCTCCCCCATAGTAGGGTTTCACCCTCTGACCGTTCACTTTGAAGGTCGCCCTATCTTTTCCTTGTAGCTCTACCGATCCATATGGGTATACCTCCTTGACGGTGAACGGTCCAGATCACTTGGACTTCAACTTTCCTGGAAACAAATGCAAACGTGAGTTAAATAGTAAAACACTCATACCTGGAACAAGTATCTTTTCACGAATTCGCTGGTCATGGAATCTTTTGTTCCGCTCTTTGTAGATTAAGGCGTTTTAAAATGCATCCAGCCGGATTTCCTCTAATTCACACAGCTGTAGTAATCTCCTCTTTTCGACTGCATCCAACTCCATGTTCAACTTCTTTATCGCCCAGAACGCTCTACACTCAAGTTCAATTGGTAGATGACATGACTTCCCGAACATAAGTCGGTATGGTGTGGTGCCAATCGGGGTTTTGTATGCCGTCTGGTATGCCCACAATGCGTCATCCAACTTTAACGACCAATCCTTCCGTGATGAATTCACAGTCTTTTCCAAGATCTGTTTCAACTCTCTATTGGAAACCTCCGCTAGGCCGTTGGCTTGTGGGTGATATGGTGTAGTGGCTTTATGCTTCACCGAGTATTTCTTTAAAACTGCTTCCAAATACCGATTACAGAAGTGACTCCCACCATCGCTAATCAGTACTCTCGGAACTCCAAACCTTGCAAAGATATTCTTCCGTAGGAAATTAATCACTACTTTAGAATCATTTGTAGGAGTGGCGATCGCTTCCACCCACTTAGACACGTAATCCACCGCTACTAAGATATACTCATTCCGGAACGAGTTCGGGAACGGTCCCATAAAATCTATGCCCACACGTCGAAGAGTTCGACTTCCATGAAGATTTGCATTGGCATCTCATCTTTCTTGGACATGTTTCCCGTTCTTTGGCACCGATCGCACTTAGAGATGAAGTCGCGAGTCTCTTTAAACATGGACGGCCAAAAGAAACCCGACTGAAGAACCTTTGCCACTGTTCTATCGGTGCTAAAGTGGCCTCTGCATTCTAAGGTATGACAGTGGTTTAGAATGCCGACCTTCTCTTCATCCGGGACACATCTCCGGATCATACTGTCGGCGCACATCCTATAGAGGTAAGGCTCGTCCCAATAGTATATTTTGGCTTCAAAAAGAAATCTCTTCTTTTGGTGGGAGTTCATCTGATATGGCACTACTCCCCCCACCAAATAACTCACCAAGTTCGCGAACCAAGGCTCAGAATGACTAACCTTGAAGAGCTGCTCATCCGGAAACGAATCGTTGATGATGGTCTTATCCTTCCTTTGCTCCTCACCTCCCTCAAGTCTCGAGAGGTGATCCGCCACCGTGTTCTCGGAACCCTTCTTATCCAGAATTTCCAAGTCAAACTCTTGGAGCAACAATACCCATCTGATGAGTCTCGGTTTAGCATCCTTCTTGGCCATTAGATACTTCAAAGCGGAGTGGTCGGTGTAGACAATTACCTTGGCCCCCACTAGATATGACCGGAACTTCTCGCAAGCATAAACAACCGCTAACAGTTTTTTCTCGGTAGTAGAATAATTGAGCTGAGCATCATCGAGCGTCTTACTCGCATAATATATCACGTGCATCCGTTTCTCTTTCTTTTGTCCGAACACCGCTCCGACCGCGGTGTCACTCGCATCACACATGAGAATAAATGGCAAACTCCAATCTGGGGCCGTGAGGATAGGTGCTGAAATCAACTCCTTCTTTAACCTGTCAAAAGCAGATATACAATCATCAGTGAAATCAAATTTAGCATCTTTAAGCAATAAAGAACACAAAGGTTTAGTAATTTTAGAAAAATCCTTAATAAACCGCCGGTAAAACACGGCATGCCCTAAGAAGCTTCGGACTCCCTTGACGGAGTTCGGGTAAGGAAGATTCTCAATCACCGCTATTTTCGCCTTATCCACTTCAATCCCAGCCTTTGACACCTTATGACCAAGTACAATCCCTTCGGTCACCATGAAGTGACACTTCTCCCAATTCAAGACAAGACTTGTCTCTTTGCATCTTTGTAATTCGGCTTCTAGGTGTTCCAAACATGTGTCAAAAGATGGTACAAACACCGAAAAGTCATCCATGAAGATCTCTATGGTCCGCTCCACCATATCTGAGAATATTGCCATCATGCATCGTTGGAAGGTGGCCGGAGCATTGCACAAACCGAATGGCATCCTCCGGTAAGCAAACGTACCATAAGGACATGTGAATGTTGTCTTGTCTTGATCTTCGGGGGCTATTGGTATCTGATTATACCCCGAATACCCGTATAAGAAACAATAATACTCATGACCGGATAACCGCTCCAACATCTGATCAATGAATGGAAGAGGGAAATGATCTTTCTTTGTCGCATCATTCAGCTTTCGGTAGTCAATACACACCCTCCAACCGGTAACTGTTCGGGACAGAATGAGCTCATTATTGTTGTTTCGGACAACGGTTATTCCACCCTTCTTTGGCACTACTTGTACCGGGCTCACCCACGGACTATCCGGAACCGGATAGATAATTCCAGCATCAAGGAGTTTTAGAACCTCCTTTCGGACCACTTCTTTCATATTTGGGTTGAGCCGACGTTGATGTTGAACTACCGGTCGATTCCCTTCTTCAAGATTGTTTCGATGTGAACAAAAAGTTGGACTCAAACCTTTGAGATCGGTTATCGTCCATCCAATCGCAGCTTGATGCTCTCTCAAAACTCTAAGTAACTTCTCTTTCTTCTCAGGACTCAATTTGGATGAGATGATTACCGACAGTGTTTCCTTATCTCCCAAGTAAGCATACTCTAGATGTGATTGCAACGGTTTGAGCTCAAGTTGCGGTGGTGTATGTGATGACGGTTGAGACTTTGGAATAGGAGTTCCCAAATCTTCAATCACGGGTCTTCTAGGCCCCTTGTATGATGGTAATGCATTTAATTGCATCACACTCTCGCTTTCCGGATCATCATCTGTACCCATCAACACATTATTCAGTTGATCGCCGGAAACTTGCATGCCACATGTTTCTCTCATCAAGGAATCCATCACATCTACCCGGTAGCACTCATTCGGTCCCATGCTTTGCTTGGCTGCCCGTAAAACATTGAAGACAGCTTCTTCGTTACCCACTCTCAAGGTGAGCTTTCCTCCTTTCACGTCGATAAGTGCTCCTCCCATGGCCAAAAAGGGTCGGCTAAGTATTAGTGGAATTTCCTTGTCCTCATCCATGTCAAGCACCACAAAGTCTACCGGAAAGTAGAACTTATCCACTTTGATCATAACATCTTCTATTACACCATACGGGTACTTGATGGATCTGTCGGCAAGCTGCAAGGTCACGTTAGTCGGTTGCACCTCTCCAAGTTCGAGTTTCCTGAAAATAGACAAAGGCATTAAATTAATACTTGCTCCTAGATCACATAAAGCCTTACTAAATTCAGAATTGCCTATATGAACAGGGATAGTGAAACTCCCTGGATCCTTAAGCTTCAGGGGAAGCTTATGTTGGATAATTGCGCTGCACTCTTCAGTAAGTGCAACGGTTGCATGCTCCTCAATCATCCTTTTGTTATAAAGGATATCTTTCAAGAATTTCACATATGAGGGCATTTGTGCCAACGCATCTGCAAAAGGAATGTTAATATGCAACTTTTTAAATACTTCAAGAAACTTAGAAAAATTAACATCATCCTTATGCACTTTAAGCCTGCTCGGATAGGGCACTCTTGGTGCTGTCGGCTTGACCGGTGTTTGCTTTGGAATGGTAGACTGCTCTTGCTTCTTCTCTTCACTCTTCGAGTTCTCTGTTAGGGTCAATTTATGTTGAATTAAAGTTCAAGGGTCTACTTTGTAATTGTTTAAACTAAGTCTAGTTAGTGGGCTTGTTAACCACGGGCCCGCCATATATAATGCTTTGTTAGCCTTAGAAAATAGGCAAGTCATTCATTATTGCTTTCCTATTCGGATTGTAAACTCTCTCAATTGAAAGCTAAATTGGATGACCAGTTGAAATCATTCCGACTTGTTTCTACCTATTGATTTCATTATTGTTCGTTGCACGGATCTTGAACTCTCAATTGGTATCAGAGCAGACGGACATATCGATTCAAGGTGTTCATATTGAATTCTGGTAAGTTTTTCTATTTTTCACGGCTGTGTTCTAAGTTGTCAATCTATATTTTGATTCTGCTAAAATTGATCGATTTCGTTTATTGGGTATTGTTAGTATCATTGTTATTAGTGATTCTGCAAGTTTTCATACTCTATTTCGATCATTTGAGTGTGTATTAAGCAAATTAAAGTTCAAAAGTTTTGAGTGTGTTCTTGGTCAAAATCGAATTTTTAACCATCAAAACTTGTTGTTTTTGCTTTGAAATCGATTTGGGTAGTGTTATTTTTGTGTTTGGTTGTGTTTCTAATCATTCAGGAATGTTTTTGAGCAACCCTAGTCGATTCCCATTCGATTTGAATCTTCCAGCCGTCCTTTCCGGATAAACCAGCCGCGGTTTCCGAACAGCCCTCATCTTTCCGGACAATCGCTAACTCTTTCCGGACACGCCACATCTTTCCGGGTACGTCTAACTTTCCGAGTAAGTCTTGTTTTCGTAATCTTTCCGGGTATTTCTGTTCCGGAAACCCAAAGTTTCCGGTAGCATAACTTCCCGGACATTCCTACATCCGGAAATCATATCATCCGATAACCAATTTTATTCAGTAAGTGTTTCATCCGGAATCTCTTCGCATCCGGTAAGTAACTCATTCGGTAAGTATTGCTTTTGTTATATCATCCGGAAACTATTGTCTTCCGGTAACCTCTTGTTATCCGGAAACTATAGTGTGTCCAGACTCTTTGTGTTATCCGGACACTTCTGTTTGTTTTTTGAACTGTTTTAACTTAATCTGATCCGGACACTTCCAGATCAGATTTCTTATCCGGATTCCTATCCGGTAAGTTCAGTTTGTTGAATTCTTACATGTTCCTAGTTTAAATCAGTCGTAGAACCTGCGTTAGGATATCACTCGTAGTGCCTTGCGTTAGGTTATAACTTTGAATCGATCACTTCGTCTGACGATCATTCCAATGCAACCAAAGATGTGTTCACGCGACGCTCTCGCAATCGGTACCGACTCCAAACCACCTTGCCTCTATCAAGGTGAGTACAGCCAGTGGCGCGACAGGTTTAAAATCTTCATTGAGTCGAAGGACAACTTCGAGTACATTTGGCGAGCCTTAGAAGATGGGCCACTTCCTCAACCAATGAAGGACGTTCCACCAGCTCAAGAAGGTGGGAAAACACTCACTGTACCAAAACTCTCTCCGATATGACCGACGAGGAAAAGGGCATGCTTGAGGGAGAAAAGCATGCTAAGCGGTATCTTGTTCAAGCTATCCCCAACACGATCTACACTGCCATAGACAGCTACAAAGATACAGCAAAGGGTATGTGGGATCAAGTGGAGAAGATGATGCGTGGAAGCAAAGTTGGGAATCAATTGAAGATCAACAGCGCCATCACCAAGTTCGATGGATTTAAACAACGCACCGGCGAATCCCTCTCCGAGACCTATGAACATTTTTGTCTTCTTCTCAACGAACTTAACAAAAACCACATCACTCGCTCCAACACGGAAAACGCGCTCAAGTTCCTCAACAACCTGTTGCCTGAATGGAAGGCGTTTGCATCTCATGTCAAGCACAACAACTTGATAGAGAAAGTTAGCATCCACGAACTCTATGAGACGCTTCTTCAAGACGAAGATGAAGTGAATGAACTTCTAAGCGAGAAGAAGTCCATATCCAAACCAGCTGTTGATCCTATAGCACTTATGTCCTCCAAACAAGGGAAATCTTCAAGCCGTCACTCCAAACGTGCTCAAAAGCAAAGCTCCTCTGAGTCAGAACCTGAAGAAAAGGAAGACGGTAATTCTGATGATGAAGTATCTGATTTCAAGAAAGCGATAGCCCTAGTCTCCAAATCTTTTCAACAACAAAAGTTCTATAAGAAGCCATCGTCCAATAGTCAGCGCTATTCCACTTCCACCAACAAGCGCCACGATTATAAGGACAAGTATGAAGGAAAGAAGAAGGCTGATGAGCAAGATCAGTCTGAGAAGAAGGAGAAAAAGGAGAAGAATGAGAAAGATGACAATAAGAAGAAAGATGAGCCCGTGACCTGTTACAACTGCGGAAAGCTTGGTCACTTTGCAAAATATTGTCATAAGCCAGTGGTAAAGAATGTTCACTACTACAAGGCGAAGCTCGCATTGGCTGAGCAGAAGGAAGCTGGAGCAGCTATGTTTGTGGAGGACGACTACTGGTTGGGTCGTTCTGATGATGAAAGCGATTCTGATGGTGCCAATGCTTTCATGGGATATCACTCTCCAGCCGATGAAGAAAATTCAAGTCAGGTATGTGAATCTAACCAACAAGATTTCTTGAATAAAATGAAATCACTTGTTGAACAGGCAGATTCCTTTAAGGCCACCTCTAATGAACAAAAGATTGAAATCACAACTCTAACTGAAAAGCTAGATGTTCAAAAGAGAATAACTGAGAAATATAAGTCTGAAAATGCTAGCTTAAAAGACAAATGCAAAAATCTTTCAATAGCACCTAAGGACTTAAGAGCCAAATTATCTGAACTTCAGTCTCAGTTTGATCAATGTATGAATGAGAAAGCAGAAATTGTTTATCAATGTTCTGCCCTTCAAATTCAGCACAAGGAGTTTGTTTCTAAAATTCTTGATCTTGAAAGAAAACTTCATAAAAGAGGTCAAACGGATCAGACTATCCATATGAATAAACCAAAGAAGTTCACGTATTTCAACAAAGACTGGGGAATCGGATACGATAACCTACATTACCTAAAAAAGGGTATAGCCAAGAGACCTATATTGTATGATTTTAGTTGTCTTGGAATAGCCAAAGATTATCCGGAATATGCAATTAAATGGACTGGTCCTCTTGAACTTGAAAAGGAAGAGGAAACTGAGGAATACAAGCGCACACGCACATCCAAAATGCAACTTCCATTCAGTTATGGATCTCTAAATCATTCCTATCAGAAAAACAAGAAGTACCTCTCGAATGACTACTTCGATTGCTATAAGGTTGCAACGCCCAAGGATTCCTCCAAAAAGGATGAGATCAAAGCAACTGAAACCAAGACTGAGACGGATGAGTTCAAGCTCTATGTTCCCCCTCTCATCTTGGAAGCAAAGATAGTCGAGTTGGAGGAGTCACTCGAGAAAGAAAGGTCGAATTTTCAAAAGGAAAGGCAAGCGCTAATCCAGGAACTTGAGAATCTAAAATCGGTCAAAACCGAATCTGTATCGGATGAAGGACAGGAAATCCTTCGGAGTGAAATCACTAAGCTCACATCAAAACTGGCTGCTTTGGCAACAGATGCAATGAAAGAGCATACAAAAAATGGTCAACTCCAAGAGCAGATTGACCAACTCAAATCTGAAAAGCAGATTTCACCCGAACTTTCCTCAAGCTCATCTGATACGTCTTCGTGTAAAGCCTTCATTTGCAAAATATTTTCTACACAAGACGATAAAGATTCTCAAGATAAGGGTGTTTTAAGGAAATTGAACTCTGAATTTTTCCTAGCTTCCGCACCAAATTCCCCATAGCACACTAACACTAAGTGTTCCTCGCCTTCCTCAACCAATCCAAGTCCTGTAATTCCAGATGTTGATTTTTCTAAATATATGAACTCCGAAGGCAATTCTGATGAAGAGTTTGAGTCGTTCCCCTTCGACAAACCTCTTCCAAATCATGCTGATTTTTTGTCGCCAGTAGTTAATCGACCGGTCAATTTTTTAAAGGGTGCTTGTTCAAAAACAAAGACTCCAGCTGTGATTAAGATTTCCAAAACTAAGCCTGTTTCTAATAAACAATCACAGCCGAGGCAAAAGACCGAGCGATTGCCTGTCACAAATCTTGCTTCCTCAAAAGCCACTGACCATGCTACTCATGTTATTTCAAATAAAAACGGTCGCGCTAAAAAGGATAACCAAAAGTGGTTAGCCAAGGAATCTGTCAAGAAAGCAGCATCAAAGTCATTTAATACTGTTTTTTATCCTAGAATGAACAAAAACGATTGTTCTTGGAATCATAGGAATGATTTTGTTAAAAAGGATGTTAATTTTCCGATGAAAATTTACTCCATTCAGCAATTGATTCAATTGTCGCATGATTGTTTGTGTTGTTCTAGTTGTGGCTGGAATGACTTTGATGATATTAATAATAATGATTGTTTTGGGTCATATCACATATATAATCATACACCCAAATGTAAACCCCGTAAAAACAAAAAGAAACACCATTTACAACGGGGTTCCCAATCAGAGATTAAACCACAGCGAGATAGGAAACCCACTTCAAAACGGGTTACTCCTACTGAGGTCAAACCTACACCTAAGTGGCAACCTGCGTCAAAGCAAGTTCCTACGAAGGGTGTCAAACCTAACCCTCCGGGACCCAGGCAAATATGGGTACCCAAGGTCCGCTAAAGTTGTTTTGCAGGACGGTCATGTGTGGTAATTAGACCTTGGATGCTCCACACACATGACCGGAAGGAGGGAGCTGCTCACGGTCTACAAGGAACAATATTACGAAGACGTGAGGTTTGTCTATACCTGTGTTTTCACGAGCTGCTCATGTGTTTAGGGGGAGCATGATCAGCTATCAGGTAAGTTCATTCTACTGTTGAGGGGGAGAGTCACACACAATTTTTTTACAATTGCCAGAAAAGTTTTGTAGTGTGTGTCGGCATTCTCGTGTGCACTTCACATCACACATTGTGCACATTCTGAGGGGGAGCAACATCATTATGTCCATCACTTGAGGGGGAGCGTCATACTGTTTTCTTAAAAGTCTAAAGGATTTTTTTTCTTGTATCGATGTCTCCCAAGTAAATCACATTCTCACTCCGAGGGGGAGCAAGTCAATCCCCATGTATGTTTTGAGGGGGAGCAGGATAATATCTGTGCTAGGGTCGAGGGGGAACAAAAAATCTTTAATTTTTTTTAGGCTTTTCGGACTCTTACCCGGTAAGTAACCCACCGGATACCCTAGCTATGCCTATACCTGAAGCCCTACCTGTGATAGCATATAGACGAGATTTAGGGAATCCCATGGTCCAACCAGCGCCGGAGGGACCTTCCCAGGGACATAGAACATGTAAGACGGAGGGAATTACGGTCAAAAGCAAACCAAGAAAGATTAAGCCGTAAAGATAAAGAGGCTTCTGAGCGACCCCAAACTAGTGTCATCCGGGTTGCCACATCTACTATCCCGTCTCATCCATTGGGACAGGGTATTGAAGAATCCACCGTGGACCCAGCGGAACAATTGCACAACCTCCTCATCCACTCATCTGTCTCTCAAAAGACAGGTGTTTCAACTTCTCACGGGGATCAAGCACAACTTCTACCGGTCTCTCAATCGGAGAGTACTGGTATTGAAATAAGAGACCAGCAACCCCCGGTCTCGACTTCTTTCAGTGCACCATTGAGTCTAGCGCCACTTGACATATTAAATTCTTCGGCTAGGACACAGGATGAGACTCACCAAATCGATGCTCTTCGTGACTCGATCGGAACTTTTGTAGTGTCTCCGCCTTTAAGCGGAACACGAGGATCGGAAGGAAATCCTACCACAGCTACCCCTGTGCCAACTGTGAACGTAGGTGGCTCTGCATCTGCGGTAGATGCTTCAACGGGCAATCTAAGTGATCCCGGAGTTACGTTACCCGACTTTGTGTCACAAGGGTCCCTGGACAGCACCCTCAAGGCTGTCCGCGAGGCAATGGAGCAGCGCCTCACCACCGAGCTCGACAAAATTAAGAGCTTAATCAAAGGTAAAGAGAAGGTCGTCGAAGCTGAAACCGCCCCTACACCTCCACCGGCTCCTGTTCAGCCTATCTACTCGGTGGACACCTTAAAGACGATGATTCTAGCCCAACTGCTCCAACAATCAGAAACCGATGCCTCAACTGAAGCAGACCTGATATCCGTTCTGAAATCCCAGGTCACTGCTCCTTCATCATCGATCACCACTCGGATGGATAACCTTGACTCGACTCTTAAGGACGTTCAACAAGCGCTTACAACGATGTCCGAAAGAGTCCGTTCACTCGAAGATACCTACAAGAGTCAAGCAGGCGGTCTGAAGCGCAAGTACGATGATCAGGATGATCCTGATCACCGTAGGGGGGGAGAAAAGACAACGACTAACCGAGACCGCCCCGATCCTCATTGAAACGACTATTGTGGTTCATCAGGAACCCTCAACTACGGCTACTACAACCGAAGAAGTACCCGAAGCCGAGTTGCCGTTAGCCGAGATGGTAATTGATATGGATATTTCAGATGACGAAGACCCGACGGTTGAAAAGCCTAAGGGAACTACACAGGAACTGGTTACTTTTGACACATCAGATAGCCCAATACTGGATTTGATTGATCCAGACTGCGAGACCAACCTGGAGACCGAAGATGCATGGTATGAAAAAGCCGCCAGTGTCGTAAATCTCCAGGTTAATTTGGCCTTCCCTACTTATGAAGATGATAATATAGACTACGACCAGTTTCTACTCCAGAATTTGTATGGTACTCCCGTTCACTCGGCTCAAGCCGCCGAAACTTCAACAAGACCCGAAACTACAACTGCCGATATTCCGACATCTCCTCAACAACAACCGACAGCTTCTGATCTTCCTCCTCCTCAACAGCAACAGATCCAATGGGAGAAGATCACGATATTTATTCCTCATCTGGAGGAATCCCTGAAAAGGTTGTTTGTTCACAAGATACGCCCAATCGAGCTTACCTTCTGCCTTGGTATTTACAGCTCCAACCCAGAATACCAACGCCGGTACATAAGCGCAATGAAGCGGTGTCTACCAGTTAGCCAAGTCCGAACCAAGCATAAGATCACCGAAGGGCTCAACATTCAGTCAGGTCGTATCATGAAAGTCATTTATCCAGTTTTCACTGTCCGACGCGAAGACGGAAATGAATGGAGATTCTCTAAAGCCGACTTCCAGCACCTCCGACCGTTCGACTTCTATGCTATTCTGAAGGACCTCCGTACCAGAACCATCCGACCGCTTCAAGTTACAAAAGTGCTCGAAGCTGTTCGTCGATTCCTTGTCCGTACCATCATGATGTCTTATCTCACGGACTTCCAAATGGCAATCGAGAACAGAGCTAAGAAGGTAAATCTAATAAAGCCGAATCTGAAAGCACCTGAGTTGAAGATGTATCCCGAGAACGCACTGCTTCTAGAACCAGAATTTGGGATTGTCTACATCAACGAACAGAAACAAAAGAGATTTATGCGCTTCAGTCAGGTTGACAGATTCTGCGACGGCACACTCTTCAAAGTCCAAGATGCTCTTCGAAAGATCATATCTCACGAGTTCGAAACTCGAAGGCTTTCGTATGTTCCCAATCCGAATGAAACAACTGCTCGAAATGCCTTAGAAATGGTTGAAGAACGCATCGACTACCGCCGTGCAATCTGAATGTTCGAGGTACACTTTGCGCTCCGTAAAAGATATGTCACAAACTGGCGCCAACTCGAACTTCAATTCAAAGTAGGAGATTGTTAGGGTCAATTTATGTTGAATTAAAGTTCAAGGGTCTACTTTGTAATTGTTTAAACTAAGTCTAGTTCGTGAACGGGCCGTGGGCTTGTTAACCACGGGCCCGCCATATATAATGCTTTGTTAGCCTTAGAAAATAGGCTAGTTGTTCATTTGCTTTCATTATTCCTTATTGTAAACTCTCTCAATTGAAAGCTAAATTGGATGACCAGTTGAAATCATAACGTGTGTATCTATCTATTGATTTCATTATTGTTCGTTGCACGGATCTGGAACTATCATTCTCCTTAATCACAATATCTTCATCGGCTTCCAACTCATCCATATCTACGATCTCGACATCTTGCCTTTTGGGCTCGGTTTCCTTTGATGATTCTCGGGTCGGGTCTCTAATCAGTTCCTTGCCACTTCTCAGATGAATGGCCTTGCAATCTTCCCGGGTTTTCCTTTCGGTTTGACTCGGAAAGGTTCCGATAGCTCGGTTTTGTAGGGCTTCAAAAATTTTCCCCACTTGCCTTTCAAGAAGCTTTATAGATGTCGTATTCTGATTAGTAGCCGCCTTAACCGTGTTAACCGTACCGGCTAATCCCTCAACCGTGATGTCCATTTTAGACATGAATTTCATCATCATGTTCTCTAGCCCCGGCTTCTTCTCTCCGGATTGCCCTTCATCGTATTTCCGTTGGTTGTAACTTGGAGGACGATAGACATTGTTAGAATTAGAAGAATTAGAAAAGTTAGAGTTATTACCGTATTGCTGCTGCTGTTGTTGGGCCATGGTTTCCCTTGGTTGCCCTTGCGGTTGACTCCATGAGAAATTTGGGTGCTTCTTCCAACCCTCATTATATGTGTTCGAGAATGGATCGTTCCGTGGCCGGTTGTTCCGATTTTGCAGAAATTGAACTTGTTCCGGCTCATTCATGGGTGGAACCATATCCGGCATACCCTCGTCCATCATAAATGCTGATTGAAGAGAAGATCCCTTCAATTGACTTGTAAGTGCATTTAATTGAGCTTTTATTGCCTTCAACTCATCATCCTCTTGCACACTCGCAACTCTTCTAACTGCTGATCTTGGAGTAGAAAAACTATGCTCGGCCAGATTATCGATTAACTCGCATGCGTCCTCATAAGACTTATCCATTAGGGCTCCACCCGCTGCAGCTGTGATGTCGTTTTTGAACTGCGAGTGAACTCCACTGAAGAACGTTTGGATAATGACCCAACCTTGTAACCCATGATGAGGGCATTTCTTGATCATCTCTTTGTACCTCTCCCAAGCTTCATACAATGTCTCTTGATCCCATTGAGCAAAATGGGTGATTTCAGCCATAAGTTGGGCGAATCTGCTTGGTGGGAAGAATTTCTGGAGGAAGGCCGCTTTCAGTTGCGCCCAAGTGATGATCGAGTCCGGTTGGATAATTTCTGTCCAAGTTACGGCTCTGCCTTTGAGTGAAAAGCTAAACAGTCTCAGCTTGATGGCATTCTCATCTACCCCATTGATCTTGAAGGTATTGCAGATCCTCTCAAATGCACGGAGGTGTGCATGAGGATCTTCTGCTGGTGTTCCCCCAAACTGATTCTGTTGTACCATCACGATGGTACTCGGTTTGATCTCAAAATAGTTCGCCGCAGTGGTGGGCGCTTGGATGCCTATGCGTGCGGCTGCCACGTTCGGATCGGCAAACGACCGCATAGGGCGTCTCTCAGGAGGAGCTTCGTCGCCCATCTCGATCTTCGGATGTTTTTTTGCTTTTGATTATTTTCGTAATCGACAGGCAGTTCTTTCAATTTACGGATCGAGCGGTTCGATGTCTTTCCCTCGGGTTTTTATTGGCATAAACCAGTTAGTACCTGAAAAGAAAGATTATTCAAAATTAGCAATCCAGCAACTGAAAGTAATAAGACGGAAAATAAAATAAAAGAAAAATGTTCAATGTAATAGCGCTTATAGCTGGTAGTGATATCAGTTGCAACTAGTTCCCCGGCAACGGCGCCAAAAACTTGATAGGCGAGTATACACCCCCTAAATCTAACCGCAAGTGTACGGGTCGAAATCAAGTACTAGTACAAAAGTACGAGTATCGAACACAGGGAACTAGGAACTAAGTATCACAATGACTATAAGATCTATTAACTGAACGATCGCAATTTTGAGTTGTGGTTTATAACTTGTAACAACTAAATGAAAACGAAAATTGATTAACGGACGGGTTTGAAAGAACTTTGATAGAGAAAAGGTTGAGGGTTGGACTTCCTATGGTTATACTCACGATGAACGAATACCCGAACAATAATTATTACCGATTATTTCTATGAACCCTAGTTTGTAAAATTTACTGTTATTCTTTCTCAAGCAATAACAAATTTTATTTCAAGACTCGTAGGTTTTATCTCTCGATCTACACCTAGGGTTTTAAAATACATTAGGTCAAACTATTCCGAGCAGAAAGTGATTCGGCTATCTCTACCCGAATCTCCTTTCCGGCACTTGATTACTTGATCTAGCCTTTAATTAATTTTCTCAAACTTAATCAAAAACCATAAAAGTCAATTGGAGGTGATCAAGCTACAATTGATAATGAAAACTGAATTCAAATGCTTTCATAGATCAAATCAGGTAAAAATAATCCTTCGGTTACACGTCATCCATCATAAAATCCATAGTTGTTCCAAACCCCAACATCTAAAGATTAGTTCATGTTGGGGTGGATAAAAACACAAGAATCAGGGTATAAAGTGGTGTGTGTAAACATAGTGATCGTGGTAAACGTGTAGAATGTACGATGAAATCCCTTCTCTCCGCTCTAATCCGCGTGGTGAACTCTCTTCAAATCAATCCTCTATCGTGGCTCCAAAGTATGTGAATTAGCTCTAAAAATCCCCCCCCCCCCCCCCGTAGCCTACCGTCGCACGTGTCGAAGTGCTGACCTAATTCCGGAAAAAACACCAAGTATAGAAAAATTCCAGAGACATACGCGGTTTGTCCCGCGGCTTCAGGCCGCGTAGTAAACCACGCGTTTTCTTGAGACTTCCAGGCCAGGTTTGTTTCATGGATTTGGGTACGGGTCTTGGGCTTGGATCTCGGGCTTCCGTTGGGCTTCGTTTTGGACTCTTTTTTGGCTCTTTTTCGCTTCTTTTTCTCGATGCTCATCTTCTTTCGGATAACCTGCACAATTCACTAGATAAACCATAAAATTCCGCCTTTTTGCTTCAACACAAGATAATCTCATTGGTTTGTGGTCTGAAAATAACGCCAAAAAGTGGCGTTATCAGTGTTGGTAACAAGAGGGATCTCACTAGACCTCATGGTCTAACCCTCGTTTTTCAAAACTAAAACCTTTTTAGGCAAGCAGGTAGTCGAGGGCTCGTTTAAAGGCAAGAGCAAGATGTGAGTTGAAGCTTGCGTGTAGAAGGACTAGAAGGCTTTCCTTTATTGTCTAATTAGGTTTTTCAGCTGTAATTAGGGTTATTTCCGCAAACCCAAGTTTGAAATTTCGGATGTGTGACTTATGTGGGGCCGTTTTGGCACTTATATTTTATAGTAGTGGTTTTGGCATGTTTGTTTGATGTGGGTTGTTACACACGCCGCTCCCCTTAATCTCTCTCCTACCCGTGAACATGTTCCAGAAACCGCTCCTACACCCCACCCCAAAAACCCTCACAAGTAGATTCATGATTTCTATGTGATGCTTTTGCTATGGCGATTACACTTGCTTATCTAACCAGTTATTCTCAATCTCTTCAAATCTTCATCAAACAATTTTTGTTCCTCTAATTATGAAAACATTTGATGCAAGTAAGTCATAGTTAATTTTAGGGAAAAGTTCAAATAAACCCAACAAACTATCTCATTTTGAATGGTTAAATCCCTAAACTATTTTTTCGAATAAAAAAACCATTATACTTTCTCATTTTGAATGATTAAGTCCCTAAACTATTTTTTTGTGTGAAAAAACCATTAAAACCTCTCACTTTGAATGAAAAAATCATTAAACTTTCTCATTTTGGATGATTAAGTCCTTGAACATTTTTAATAAATAAATCATCGAACTTTCAAAGTTGGTTACGTGCATCGTTTTAACAACAAAAAAACTACATGTAACCGGCTAGATTTTTTTTTAAAGTAGAATAAAATCTAAATGAGTTTTGCCGTTTTCAAATCGTATGTCATTCAAACTCCTAGCAAACAACGGTACCGCCCCCCCCCTCGCCACTCCTCGTCATTCTCTGTTCTACATATCATCTATCAAATTGTTGACCTCGATTATTGCGTGTGGTCTGAATGACGTAAGATTTGAGAACGGTAAATTTGATTTAGTTTTTTTTAATTTTAAAACATTTTTAGTCGGTTATAGGAAAATTTTAAAAGCTCAGTGATTTATATTTTAAGAAAAATGTTCAGGGACTTGATCATTCAAAATGAGAAAGTTTAATGGTTTTTTCATGCAAAAAATAGTTTAAGAACTTAATCATTCAAAATGAGAAAGTTTAATGGTTTTTTCGTTCAAAAAAATAGTTTAGGAACTTAATCAAAACTAGATAGTTTGTTGGGTTTTTTTAGAATTTTCCCTTAATTTTTTACAAGTTAATTTTCAATTGGGTGATTGAAATTCCAGAACTCGAAAGGTTTGGATGACTGCAACTGTATTGTCAAAGAGGGAAAAATGAGAGTCATGGATTTCTTCCAGGTACGTTTTTCTTCCTCTATTAATCTGATTCTATTTTATTTTTTGAATTCCGCTTCAATTTTGTTTTTGTGCTGTTCTTGATCCATGTCCCGCTTCTCTCTTGTGAAAACACGAACCTCACTGGTACATTCACCTCAGCCTCTCTGATGAGTCACCTCGGTTGATTCCTTTTCTGTTCTTTTCGAAACTCAGAAGGTCACGAGCCCCTGAATCGAATTCCATATTCGAAGAGACAAAGTCTTCAGGTAAAACTCATTTCGAATTTCAATTTCTTCAACAAATGCAATGGTTCTTGATTTAAGAATAATATTGTTAGGAAAATGTGCTTCTGAATTTGTAATTATATTAGGAACTGCTTTTAATTTAGGGATTGATTTAGTTCTTGAGCAGTTTTATATTTTTCACCAATTGCAACATTTATTATATGTTATTTTCATTTGCAGGTGCCTTTGATGAAGGCAATGAACAACGAGGTAAGTGGCCTTCCAGAAGGTTATGGGTTTGAATCGGAAAGAATTGAAGCCAATTTTGGTCCGCATCGTGGATTCCTTGCACTGGTCTTCTTTTTCATCTATTTATTCTTTCTATAGATGGGCTAGGGTTTCATCGAGGGGAGTGAAAAGGAAGGTTGTAAGGCTGTAACACAACTTCAAATTCATACACACTTTTTCATTTCATTAGGGAGTAAGTTTCTATTATACAACAAATTGATTTTTATTTTCATCTTGCTTGCAATTAGTTTATTATACAAACAAATTTCAAGAACTTGCCTTTTCAGCCTCTGCTTCACGATGGTATGAAAGAGTGGGATTGTTACAAAAAAAAATCACCATGCATTCAGCTTATTTCTGGAAATTCCGGGGTATGTCCACCATTCTCACTCTCAACTCTCCCTTCATGTTCCTATCACAACTCACATATTTTATCATCTAAAACAATTTTCAACCAACAATCAATTCACTCTCATTTTCTTGGAGGTTTTGTGTGGATTTTCTGGGATAGACGAGGAAGAAGAATAGTAAGCAGTGTATTTTAAAAGAGGGAAAAAGGGGAGCCATGAGGTCAAACAGGTATAACTCTATTTCGAATGATTTTCATCTGTTGATATTGTTGAATTGATTGAAGCAACAATTCCATATGGAACTTTTATTCAAACAACCTTTTTGTTTGCAGGTGAGATTTGAAGGTCAAGATCATTTGTGAAACAAAGAGACTGTCTCTAATTGAGATGAGATGGCAGAGGATGTGTGGTTAAAGTGTTTGACTCATGCATTGTTCACCTATGACACCAAAGGCTTCTTCTAATCTTGGTGATATTCAGGTCATACCCTTGTCTTGATGTCTTCCTATTTCTTATGTTTTTTTAGTTATTTACAACTGTTTCTAGGAGTTTTTAGCCTTACAAATAAATAAATGTTCCTCTAAGAGAAGAGTTAACAACGTGTATCAACTTATGAATGATCATTTCTTCAGTTTTTAAGAGACAACTTGAGGTGTACATGCAAAGCATAGTCACCGGTAAAGCTCCGGTGTTGCCATTGTGGGTTGTAAGTATCATTATTCCAATCATCTTCATTATTTAGTCAACGAAACATGTGTCAATTGACATTTGGTCTTAAACCCTTTCCTTGATCAGTGTTCTCCCTCCACAAATTCACTTTTCGTTTCTTAGTTTTTGAGCTTATCAATTACCAATGAAGCATAATAATTCAACTTGGATTTGTGTATTCTTATTCGAAAAGTTAGTTGATTTTGCGCTCAATTAAACGAACTTCTCTGTGTATGCATCCGATATGATCCATTTTTAAAGTTGATTTGGCTTTTTTGTTCTTTGGTTTTATATACATGATTCCTGAAACTACTTTGAATTTGGTTGAAATCTACTCTGAATCAAATTGAAACATGCCAAGTTTAAGTTTCCTTCTGTTAATATGTTAACTCTAACAAATTGGTTGTTTTATAGCCATTATTTGGGGATCCATGACACCATTGATGTGAATCTTGATCATTGTATTACATACTAATGCCTTTTTAATCATCCTGATGTCGGCTTATGAGTTGTTTACCACTTAAAATATCGTCCTCCAATTTTTCATTACATGCAGTTTACTAATATAATTGAGATTGTCGATGGCAACGATATATTTCTATAGAATATATCAAGTTAGAAATCATTAGTCTAAACTGTAAATTTATCTAAAGTTGAATCCCCCTTTATGTTTGATTTAGTATTTACCCTTCAAGCTTAAAATCGTTGATATAATTTTAGTTACCCTTCAAGCTCAACTTGAGTGCCCTCAAGATATGCAATGCAGAGATTTTTTTTTTCTACAAAGCTCCCTCGATGCCTCTAAATATTGATACCAAAGAGCTTCCACAAAATACTATAAGAATATTTGTTGGGAGAATATTTACATTCCGTTTGATTCAAGCTTCATTGAAATAATAATTAATAGTCTAGTGTTACAATTGTCACATCGTAAAAAATTAGAGGAATGCATGTTTAAGGTATGCTACATTGCTCGCACTAATGTGTTCTATATATTTGATTGTATATTCGCTGAGTTCATGTCAAAATTAACTTCTATTACCAATGCATCAAGGCCATACTTTCTAGAGGATTTTTCATTTAAGATCGATAGATGCTTTTAGAGGTTACCTATGGCTTATGGGACCACTTGGATGACATGCCATACATAATTAACTATTTGTGACTAATCCATGATTTTTAGGAGGGCTTGTTAGGGCTCAAGTATTCTCTGTCTAAACAAAGACAATGTATATATAACCTGATGTACATAACAAAAGCAATTTTGTTTTACTTAAGTGATAATAATCTGAAAGTAGCATGTTCAAATCCCCTTTAGTTCTATTTTAGGAAAGCAATTTTGGTGTCGATACATCAATAAGTTTGAGCTATCAATCTATCCAACATTGTCCTTTATCGTACTTTCTTCTTTACAGGTTACAGCTTCCTCCAGTCCACTAAATTATAATTTTGATCAATTTGGTCAAGATTGTAAAAGCAGAGCATCAAGACCTGTCAGTATCTCACGCTTGGTGGTTGGTCGAAAAAGTTGCAGATTAGGTAAGAGTATATTTAGTTATTAGTAATGCATGAGTATGTATATGAAAAAAGATCCCTTTGGTTTTCGTCAAATTTGGTCCTACAAGATCACGTAAGGATATTTAGTTATTCATTTTGTGTTTGTGTACATGTTGGAGTTGTGAGACGGGAGAATCCATGGTTTCAAATTCTTACCAGGGAGGAAATTGATGAGCACTTGATTGCCATCAGTGAGTGTGGTTAATTTACCAAGCTAATGGATTCAATCATAATCATATATTTTCATTGGTAAACGATGATGTTTATTTTGGTTATGTTTTCTTCTGTTTAACAATGAAATAAAGATAAATTATTGTTTCTTTTGAAAAATCTCATGAACTATAAAATTAAACTGGACCATTGAAGTTGAATAATCAACATATGTGCTATATTTATTTTGGAATCAAATTCAGCAACCATTGTTTTATTTGTAGATGATGGCATTAGACATCTTCTATTTAGTTAGGTTATAAGATTTATATATTAACACTTCTTCTGTGTTGCTATGTTCCCTAAACAAGTTTTAGGGGTTGTTTGTTTACTGCAATTTAATTTGACGAAATAAAACAATACATTTGCTCCATCTTTATGCACACATGTTTACTTGTCTCTCTCTTTTCTTTGCATTTATCAGATTGAGCTCTTGTGATCAAACAATATATTGATTGAAGGTAATTATCTTTCATTTACAATTTGTTTGTTTTATGTATTTTCATTCAATGTGGGTTGTAAATATTAAGAATAAAGTCCTTCGATTGCATAATATATATTATTACTAGATATGTACTCGCACGCGATGCGGCGCAAAGTTTCTCGAATCTAAAACCGAGAATTCGAGAAAATAAGTTTGTTTCATGTTCATATTTATTCGCTTTTAAATCGCATGTTAAATGTATAAAATTAAAGGTCAATATGGTTAATTGGTCAAAAAAATGAAAAATAGTGGGGTCTTCAAACCCATAACATTTGTGCCCATTTTGAAGGTTTTGATGAACGGATATAATGATATAATTTATAAAAAAAGAAAAACATATTTGTTGAATGTATTTTAGTTTATGTATGTTGATATGATAAGGATGTAAAATGAAAAATGAAAGGAGAATGTATATAAAGTAAATTAAATAACTAATTATAATGGTATAAAATGTAGTTTAAAAATAAAAAATAATTTTATTTTTAATTATCACGTTGGAGGTTTTAAAGCTTTTAAACTGGTACATGACGTATTGAAATTTGTACTTCTTAAAAATTCAAGAATAACCGTAACTGAAATTATTTTTAAAGAAGTATAATAGATAAATAGAGATAAGAGCCTAAAATGTACAAGTTTAAAAAAAAACTCGGTAGGTAATTCTTGAAAAACCTTGATACATATTTTTGATATTTCACAATATTATTAAGTTAAAAAAATATTAATAATAAACTTATTTTGAAATTATTGACGAGAATATTATAATAATATAATTTGTAAAAAAATGTATTTATTAATATGTTTTAGTTAAACTATGATTATGTATTTTTAATATTATAAGAGTGTAAAATAAAAATGAATAATGTAAGGGATATAAAACAAATTAATTCGTACATGTTCATGATATTTAATAATATGATTAAATCAAAAAATATTTAATATTGGGCTCATTTCGAAGGTATTGACGAGACGATTACAATGATGTAATTTGTAAAAAAAGAAATGTATTTTTTAATACATTTTAGTTCATATACATTATTTATGTTTATATGATAAGAGTCTAAAATGAAAAATAAAAAAGTAAGGGATTAAAAGTAAACTACATACCTAATTATAAGGGTGGTAAATGTAACGTATAAATTAAAAAAAATTGAATTAAGCAGAGATTTAAGGAGAAGTGAATATGAGTGTGTTAATTGAACTTATAATGTAAACTGCGTCCAGATACATGTTTAGGCGGGAAAATACTGAAGTCGGCTCACCAGAAGTCGACACGTGGCATGCTAGTTACTTATTTATTATATGTATATATATATATATATAGAGAGAGAGAGAGAGAGAGGTGGTTTCATGTGCAAACCACAATTAATATGCAAACTATGAAACCCATGTTAACACCATAGATTAAGATGATCAATGGCTTAGATTAGTTTAATATAAATATGGTAATAATAAATCTTAAAAACTGATTTTTAATAACAAAAAAAATTAAAAAGGGTAAATGGGTAATTGACACAACCAGGATAATAAGGGAAACTCATTAATCATAAACAAGATACGACTATATCTCAATTTTCAGTAGCAAATCGATGAAACAACAGCAACATTATCGGCCGATTTTTCTGGAGAAGAAGATCACGATAAACAAATACGAAAATATTGCTGTCGATTCCTTCAATATTTATACACCGATTTCAAACCATTAAGAACATGATGCGACTTGCAGGAGGTATGAAACTAGGGTTTTACTTCACCTTTTCATCATCTAAATCATTGACGCCGTTAATGATCTTCGTTTTCTTTATATCGCACTGAAACAGGGAGAAAGTCCAGTGAACGAATTCGAAAGAAGTACTCATTTAGTCGATTTAAGAATACCCCAGATAACCCACTTGACGAAGAAGGGAACGAGATATTTGGGAAGGCCGGTGACGCTGGTTCGATGGACAAAGGGGTTTCCAAAATGAAATAAAAAAAGATGAAACATGCAACTGGAGAAGGTATGATTATGATTTGAAACTGAAAATTATGCTATTTGGCTAATGTTCTAATTGTGTGCCAAGATTAACAAGGGGTTTAATGGTTTCATTTGACATAAAAAGGGGTTGTTGATTTTCTTACAAAGGGTTTTAAAGTTTTGGTTTCCCTGTTGTTGTTGTTGTAGATGAAACGAGACATTGTTTTGTTTTGAAGCATATGTAGTTGCATGTGGTGAAACAATTTTGTTGTGATGAAATTTTGTTTGATAGTACTAACATTTAGCAATTTGATGATATTTTGTGTGCTGAAATTTTGTTTGATGAGACTTTTAGCAATCTGATGTTACCGGTTTGATGAAACTTTTGTATATCATGTTAGTGAAATCACATGTTTGATAAAATTATCATATATCATGGTGATGAAATTTTGTTTGGTAGTACTATTATTTAGCAACCTGATGAAATTTTGTTTGATAAAATTTTGTTTGATGAAATTTTGTTTGTGTGATGCAATTTTGTTTGATAAGAATTTTAGCAATCTGATGAAATTTTATTTTGATGAAACTATCGTATATAATGAACTAATTAGTGAAACTATCGTATATAATGGTGAGCTGACCGTAAAAAACATGCTGCTGAAATACGATAGGAATGTTAGTACTGATAATATAATGAACTAATTAGTGAAATGATAGTAATGCAACACAAGGAATCAAAAGTGTGCAGTTTTTTTATGTAGTGGTGCCATTATTATTATGGGCATATGGTGAAGTACAACATTAATGAAATCATCAGTGAAATGAAACTAATGAAACACAAAGATTCAAAGTGTGTGGTGGTGCTGCAAGTGTGCAGTTTTTTTTATGTAGTTTTGCTGTTAATAATATGTGCATATGCAAGTGAAACAACAGTCATGAAATTGTTGAAATTGTTTGAAATCGTTCTTTTTTGATGAAATTGTTTCATGTAGTTGTATGATGAAATTGTTTCATGGTTTGTACAGTTTGCAAACTAAAAATGGATTGAATTTGATCTCTCCCCTTTTTTGCTATATTTGCTAATTGGTGAAAGTGACATGAATATGTTGTACTTTTCTAGTTATATTCTATGGGGGAACAAATGCAGGTGAGACGTCTAAAGATATTGAATCGAAACCGTTTATTAGTAGCGCAACATCAAAAGATGAAAAGGCTCAAACGATACACAAAACAATGAACCCATATGCATTATAATGAAAACAATCAACATCCGGTTATAACCCCGTATGAGTTGTCATGCTATGCGGTTTATCAAATTTATTGGTTTATCAATTTTACTTAAACTTCAAATGTTATTTCACTGCAGAAATTAACAACCACAATCAAAAGCATCCATAATACACAATATACACCATAATACACAATAAATTCAAATGTTATTTCACTGTAGTTGCGAAGAGATTTCCATAGATTTCCATACAATAGTAAATCAGCAGTAGTTTCATTATAATTCACTTCAAATGTTATTTCACTGCAGAAATTTACAACCACATTCAAAACCATACATAATACAAAATAAACTTCAAACTTCAAATAAGATTGGTCTATGAATTCCTATTCTGATAAACCCGTATGAATGGTGATAAAATAAATGAAACATTTGCAGGGAAATATATACAAACTGAAAAACATTTATTCTTATATTAAACATACCTTTGGATGTCGTTTTTTTTCAACTCGGCATCATCGTCAAGCATCTGATCATTGCAATGATATTCTTCTGAATTATTTCCAGTTGGGAATTCCATGTGTATGGGTTTAACAAATGCCGCCAAGAAATCGTCGTTGTTATTGTAAACGACGTTTACGTAAATTTCAGCATGAGATGCGGTTTCTATTTCGCTAGAATCCATATACCAGTATTCTTTGAAACACTTTTAAATCACGAAATAGAAATACTAGTTTAATAAGTTGATGAAGCTTGCAATGGAGATGGAGATATGGCCGATCAGGAGAAACGTAATGTGGATATGGATGGAGATAGGGTCAATCCTTTATTAATTCAAAGAGATGGTGTGGATCATTCCATAATACCCACTAAGCGATTTTTTTTACCATAAAAGTAGGGATTTAATTTGATTAAGAAACTAATATAATAGTTAATACTAATTAATTCAGTTTCTATAATTAAATGGGTTAAATGAAAAAGACTGAATTACCCTTTATCATTAAATTAAAATTAAAAGGCTAAAAAAATGTGATTGGTTGGTTGAGGTTTGTAAAGTTTGCAAATTAGTAATGGTTTTCACATGATCCCTCCCCTATATATATATATATTTACTTCGATAGTTAAAAGTTTCAAAGCAACAAGAAGATTGACATAACGAGGGAAAAAATAGGATACTGAAAAGGATGAAGCTAGCGAGCTAAGCTTGCAACAGGTGCAAGTTAAATCTTACCACATATGCACCTATATTTTATGTTAGGCTATTTGTAGGATATACATGGTACACATAACCATAATTCAAGTTAGACACATATATAACTTAGAACTTCATCAAAATCCTAGGAACAATACAACTTAGAACATGAATTATGCTCCGGAAAGGGCACGCCAATAGAGTGCTCAAAAAGATCTTTTGTGTTATCCTTACAACATTAAAACCAAGAATGATTTACTCTTCAGAAAATTTGGAACTCTATATTAAAAACCATCTCAATTTGAAGATGCCAACTTGAATAACCAACAATCTAAAATGTGATATACATTAAAAATGGCAAATTTAGTGTCTTTTGTTTCAACAATTTTTACACAAAAATCAATTGATCAACAAAACGTTTGAACATGCAAATACAACAATCCAAAATTTTCAAAGGCATAGCTTCTTAAAAGTAATAAAAATCATATATACTTATTTGATTGTGATAACATACAAAATTTTCTTTCAAATGTGAGACTATAGCTTGTATCAATCTAGTTGAGTGAGATTTCATGTAAAACATTTCGCTTTAATTGTGATGCAAGTTGAATGTTTATAGTTGTTGAGCTATTCGATAAAAAAATTTATGCAATTACTCCTTACACCTTCTTTGTATTGCTTTTCTTTGACATTGTTGTAGACTAACATTTGTGATATTTCTAGCTTATGTTTGTGTTTGAGCTTTTGGTTAGATTTCCTTTCATCCTTGGTTAAAAAGGTTGTATGTCACTATTGAATCCTTTGCTAGATGGATGGATGGAATAGTCTAGAGGGTGGAATGTTTTGGCCAAATGTTGCTAGGTATTGTTGGACTGTTGTTGTATTAGAAAAGAAAAGGCGTTCGTATAAATTTATATCTTATGGTGAAATTGGTTGTTTCCTAGCAGATAGAAGCATATATAACTTTTTGCATCTCATGTATTAATTATATTAAAATCACGTGTAAAATCACATGTGATTTGTTCGTTTTCGTGTTCTCTTATTTAGTTATTGTTCTCGTTTGAACCTCCTTCTATCATATTTCTTAAAGAAGTATATAGTATGATGTTAATTATTATACTCTTGCAAACCCGCCAGATCATCTCCTTTTTTGTGGTTTACAAGAAAATTTTACATCCCGCTATATTACGGTGGGTACATTACTAGTATATGTAGTATAGATATAATTATAAATTAAATTACAATTTGGTCCCTCTGGTTCAAACAAAATTATAAAATTTGTCGTTATAAAAGAAAAAACCATAAATACCCTTAACTTAATTGAGTTTTTTAACGGAGCTAACGACAAGGGACGATTTTCAAAGCAAAATGTAAACATTAGGGACGATAATTGTAGTTATTGAAGCATAGAGACCATTTCTGCAAGGTGTAAACGTCAGAGACCAAAATTATAGTTTACTCAACAAAATATGTAGAGTAAATTGAAATTTTGGTCCTTGTGGTTTGTTGTTTTTCTCACTTTTGGTCCTAATAAAATTTTTATTGCAAGAAAAACCTTGTGGTATTCAAAAGTGTGCGATTTTGGTCCCTGAGACATAACACCGTTAAATTGTCTCGGTTAAAACCCCTCATGTAACTTGCACATGAGGGCATATTAGTCATTTTACAAACAACAAACCACAAGGACCAAAATTGCAATTTACTCAAATATGTACATAAAAACAGTATCTATATATAACAGGAGATTATACATAAAAAAAACAAAACATACCTAAAAACAAATTATACAAATAAAAACAGAATATGTACATATATAAAAATAGAATATATATTGTACATATAAAAATAGATTATCCATAAAGAATAAAAAATGTATAAAGAAATAAAACAGGGTAAATTGCATAAAAAAGGAACGTACTTTCTTTTAATTTCTATTTTAAGGATCGTACTTTAAAATGTTATATTTAAGGGTCTATTGACAAACTTTATAAACAAATAAGGGACTCATTTACGTAAACAACAGGTAACCGGTTATAATGGCTGCTATGACTCATTTTATTATGGATAAAACTTATTATTATTTAATTATTAGGGATATTTTGGTTAAAGTACTTTTTTTAAAATCTTGTTACTGAAATCGTGGCTCCCCAACGACAACTCATCTCTGGCAAGACCATGACTTTCGCCTCTTTGACCGGCCTCCATCTCATCTCAGACCTACAAAAACTCCTCCCTTCCATCTCTATTCGGAATATATAGAATTATAGATAAATTTTTTTGTTTCTTTGGATTGGTGGGCCCATAGCCGCCGTGAAACCACCCCACCACCATATTATTCGGTGGCCACTTAAATTTATGTAAAAGGAAACATATTGAACCAGATGTGAGAGAAAGAGGAAAAAGGGACGATTTAGTGGTGCAAGTATGGTGAGACGGAGATTTTTTAATCGATGTGTGGTGGTGGTGGTTGGTCATGGTGAAAAAAAACATAGTAATAATTTAAAAAATCATGATTTTGCAATGTTATTGATAATTGAAAGTAAAGTTAAAATAAATTTATCGAGGTCAAATTCGATTTTACCAGCTTTACAGGTTAACAGGTTAACCAGTCCCTTGTTTATGTATACAGTTTGTTAATAGACCCTTAAATACATCATTTTAAAGTACGATCCCTAAAATAGAAATTAAAACAAAGTACATTCCTTTTCTATGCAATTTGCCCAATAAAATATAGACATAAAAACATTTTATATATAAAAAGGTAGAGTGAGTGTTGGGTGCACAAATGTCCAATTAATCCTCTTACACTAAGATCTCAATTAAATTTAATTCAGTATACATGTAATAAACCTGTCAACTTAATAAGAAAAAGGAGACCTATGGCCAAAAAAAACTTAGAGATGTTAATGGGAAGTGTAATGGATCCCCATTCCAGATACAATTAACAATATGATCTATAGTATTGGATCATAAATTCATATTAGGAAATCTCAATTATTAGCTTATGGTGTGTAGTTCAGTTGACAATGGAACAGTGAGACTTGCCCAATAACTAACAGGTAAAGAGAAGTCGACAATTAATAGTAATATAGTATAAAGCTCTATTTCTTATAATCGATTTGACTTTTAGAAGAATTGTTTTAATCTTTAATTTATAGGCAAAATAAACGATATTGTGCCACATAGCACGGATGGGTTTCCTCATAATATTAAAGTTTTGGGAAATTAATTAAAATACCCAAAGTTTGATTTTAACTTACCAAAACACTCACTTTTAAACCATTTTACCAAAATACCCATTTTTTCCGCGATGGAGTTCGCGATCGCGGACCAGGGACCAATTTGGAAAATATTTTTCCCGCGATCGAAGAGAGTTTCCCGCGGCACATTCAATTTGGTGATTTTTTATTTGAAATTTACACTTTCAACCCTATAATTATTTACTTAGTTTAATTTATACTTTTTACTTTCCTAATTTTAATTTTACACCTTCATCATATTAACACATATAATCGTTTATTAACTAAAATACGTTAAAAAAATACGTTTTAATTTTAACAAGTTACACCATTGTAATCGTCTCTTCGATACCTTCGAAATGAGCCTAATACTGAATTTTTTTGATTTAATTATTTTATTATATATCATATATACTACATAAAAATATTTTTAATAATTACAATTGGACCCTTATAGTTAATTATTTAATTTATGGTACATCTCTTATTTTTTCAATTTTATTTTACACTCTTATCACATTAACATAATAATCTTATATTAACTAAATGAAAAATAAAAAACTAATAGGTATAAAGTAAACTAACTAAATAAGTATAATATAATTAAATCAAAAAATATTCAATATTGGACTCATTTCGAGGGTATCGACGAGACGATATTAATGGTGTAACTTATTAAAATTAAAAAGAATTTTTTAACGTATTTTAGTTAATAATTGATTAAATCGTCAAATTATTTGGATTATACGTCTCGCTGCATTGCAGTGGGTAAATAAATAGTATATATATATATATAGAGAGAGAGAGAGAGAGTGAGAGAGAGAGAGAGAGAGAGGTGGTTTCATTTGCAAACCATGTTTATTTTACAAACCTTGCAACCCACCTACATACCATAGATTTTATCAATCAACGGTCAAGATCTAAATTGTGTTATTTTAGGTAATAAAAATAAAAATTTATTTTATTAAATTCTTGAAATTATATCGGAAGGCTAGAAGGGTAAAATGGATCATGAAAGCTTAGTTGGAAAGAGCATGAAATCAGGGACGTGGATAATTTTATATAACAATGAAATGATTTTTTTAATATATTATTGAAATAATAATGAAACATAATGAAATCATAGTGAAACATAATGAGTTTTTTTCCCATCATTGACATAGTAAAACAGTAGGGTAACCATAGTGAAACCATAATGAAATCTTATTGAAACCATAGTGTAACCTTATTAAAACCATAGTGAAACGGTTTCACCTTCAAACAAAACTCTAAAACATATTTCATCGTCTAGATGAAACCTTATTGCAACCATAATGAAACCTTGGTGAAACATAATAAAACTTTATTGAAACCATAGTGAAACCGTAATTAGAAAAAAATAGAAAATAAAACCATAACTAAAAAAATTAAAACGGTTTAGAAATGATTAAAAAATAAACCGTAATTAGAAAAAAAAACAATTAGAAAATAAAGCTGTAATTAGAAAAATAAAACCAAAAGTAATTTCAACTGATACAATGATTTTGATTTATTTCAATTCAAAAAAGGAAAACATTGAAGATATATACCAATTCAAATTAGCCATGATTAACCGTCAATAACTAAGGATAAATTTAAAAAAAATCCATAAATATATAACCGTGTAGTGTGGAACTGTGGATTGTCAATCATACCCTCCTAAATTTAAATTATATAAAAATTAAATAAAAATAATTGATTGGTTGTTTTTAGTATGTAAAGTTTGCAAATTAATTATGGTTTGTAAATGATCTCTCCCATATATATATATATATATATATATATAGCGCCAGGTTCATTTGAAAAGTCTAAATATTTTAAGAAATGGAGAAGTAAAAAAACACGGGAGTGTTCATATATGAACGTTCATATATGACTGTTATATGAACGTTCATATATGAACGTTCATATATGAACGTTCATATATGACTGTTTATATATGAACGTTCATATATGAACACTCTCGTGTTTTTTTACTTCTCTATTTCTCAAAATATTTAGACTTCTCAATTGAACCCTTCCCTATATATATATATATATATATATATATTTATCGAACTCCTTAACATATTTTAACGTAATTATGTATGTTAATGTGATATGTCAAAACGTATTTTTTAACATATTTTAGTTAATATATGATTATTATGTTAATGCGATAAGAGTGTAAAACGAAAATTGAAAAAGTAAGAAATTTACCATAAATTAAATAATTAACTATAATGTTATGAATTGTAAATATTAAAAATATTTTTATGTAGTATATATGATATATAATAAAATAATTTAATCAAAAAATATTCAATATTAGGCTCATTTCGAAGGTATCGAAGAGACGATTACAATGGTGTAACTTGTTAAAATTAAAACGTATTTTTTAACGTATTTTAGTTAATAAACGATTATATGTGTTAATATGATGAAGGTGTAAAATTAAAATTAGAAAAGTAAAAAATATAAAGTAAACTAAGTAAATAATTATAGGGGTTGAAAATGTAAATTTCAAATAAAAAATCACCAAATTGAATGTGCCGCGGGACACTCTCCTCGATAGCGGAAAAAATATTTTCCAAATTGGTCTCTGATCCGCGATCGCGAACCCCGTCATGGAAAAATGGCTATTTTGATAAAATGATTTAAAAAGTGTGTATTTTGATAAGTTAAAGTCAAACGTATTTTAATTAATTTCCCTAAAGTTTTTTAGTTATTTCCTTAAATTAGAAAAGTGGGATTTTAGAATAAGGAAGGAAACGCACGACTTGGCACCGCCTCACCGCCCGGCTCACACCACCAAGGCACATGTATGCATATGTAATGGGTTACTCAACAAAGGCGGCACCTCATATTCTAATTAGGACCTAATAGTTGACTTTTTTGTTTTATTCATAAGTGCATTATGCATATGTGCATATATGTATAAATACATGTTACAAATAACATGTATGCACAAGTGCATACCATCTAAATGAAGGGCTCCTAGTATATATATATATATATATATATATATATATATATATATATATATATAGAGAGAGAGAGAGAGAGAGAGAGAGAGAGATGTGGATTCAAACGAGAACGCTAACTATTTACGAGAACGGCCGCCCATGTACAAAATCACATGTGATTCACGTACAAAATCACATGTGATTTTACACTACCTGGAAATCTGGACGTGAATCACATGTGATTTTGTACAAAATCCAGGTAGTGTAAAATCACATGTGATTTTGTACAAATCACGTACAAAATCCAGGTAGTGTAAAATCACATGTGATTTTGTACATGGACGGCCGTTCTCGTGTTCTCGTAAATAGTTCTCGTTTGAACATTTCTCTCTCTCTCTCTCTCTATATATATATATATATTAAAGGAGAAACCACTAAGAATGATGTGGCACTCTCTTAAGGTAAGATTCTTAGCTAGGAATTTTGTGATTTTTTTTTGAATTTTTTAAATATTAAATATATTAAAGACGTTAATGCCCCTTTATGAAAAGATGTATTTTTCATTGCAAGGAGGTTACTTTGGTAATTTTGGCACAACTTTCAATGCTTAAACCATACAACTTTCTATAAACCTTTTACTCTCCCCATCTTTTAAAACATTTAAGTATCTATATCCATATATTAAAGAAAACCTAAAGAGAATTAATCATTAATTTGTTTTATTGCAATTAATGTTAATTAATCTTTTATCACATCTTTATGTTACTAACCATTCATTTTCCTTCATTTATTATAATTAATCACTCATTTTCCCTTATTTAAGCACAAGTAATATTTTTTTGTTGGATATGTTATTGGTTTTTTCACTTATTTGTCATACAACAACCTACCTCTCATATTTCCTTCTAAGGGTGTGTTTACTAATGACTTAGGATGTGTTTACTAACAACATAATGGGCTTATTGGAGTTTCTAGCTTATTCGCACAACCCAAAAATCATGTTTACTTCGGGCTTATTCGCACAGATTATAACTTATTCGCACAGACGGGCTTGGGCTGTTGTCCACGTTAAGCCAGGAAAAAGACACAGGATGCCCTCAGATTAGAAAAAAAAAGACGCTCATTCTTTCTCTAACCCTAGCCGCTTCAAAGATCTGCTTCAAGGTCGTCTTCTCCACATGGATTTCTGCTTCAAGGTCGTCTTCTCCACAGGTTCAATTTCTATGGAGGATCTTCATGGATCTTCAATTTCATCTTCTGGATTGTGCATCTTCGATTCTAAATCATAAAACGGAAAAAATGGCATCCACGTCACTTCCACAGCGCACCTATAAATCCAGTCCCGATATCTCTCCATTTCAAATCACAAAATGGAAAAAATGGCATCCCACTCGCCGGAAACTACCAATGAAGATGAACAACCTGAAAGCTAAACGATTTCTTTGAAGATTTTGGAAGCCAAGATGCACCATGGATCTGTAGGCTAGACGATTTCCATGGAAGATTTTGGAATCGAAGATGCACAATCTCGAATGGAATCAACATCATCTTGTATAACAGTGAAATAAAACATCAATCTCTGCTGTTTTTATGATTGTATAACAATATCAATTTGATGATCTTTTGACTTAATTTTAATCATCTTCATCTCTTAGATTCTTGTATCTATTTCATCTTCTTCATGGATTTTTGTCAATTTCCATGGATTTTCAGTTCAATTTCATCTTCTGGACATTTTTGTTCATGGATCTTCTGGACAATTTTTCTTCATGGATCTTCTTGACGATTTTGTTCTCAACCTCAACCTCCAGCTTATTGATATTTTGATTATAAAAAATATTGTAAACAAAAATTGGGTTGATTTTGATTGAAATGGTATGAACACTAAACAATATAATATTTTTGTTTGAGGGGTAGATCGGTCATTTAGGCCATTCAGATCATTGATTCAGGTAAAAAGGTAAACAAGAACATATATTTATTTAGACAGAAAGATTTATCCATACAGGGCTTAATAGAAAATTTGGTAAACAACCCTTTAATCAACTTAATGACTTAATTGGCTTATTCGCACAACCATCCAATGTTGTTTACTTTTGACTTAATCATTCATGTAAAGGGATTATTTGCACAGTGAGATGGGAGCTCTTGTTCCCATTAAGACAATCTCATTACAAAAATACCCCTGACAACAACACGCCTCCTTCCTTAAGAAAACAAAACCCTTTCACTTCATGCATCCTTCCTTAAATCGACCCGCTCCTCATCGGCGCTGCTCCTCATCGGCGTTGCTCCTCCTTAAATCGACGCTTCTCCTTCAATATCCGGCGATGTATTGCTCCTTCAATCGGCGGCGACCGTCCTGCTCCGACATGCCGATTTTCTTCAAGATGTATTGATTTCTTTCGATTTCGATTTCCTCCTCCCAACCTATCGATTTCCTGCTCTACTTCACAGATTTGTGTCGATTTAATACCTGTTTATAGTGGTTTGTAGATTTCCTGCTCTACTTCATAGATTTATGTCGATATAATCACCTGTTTATAGTGGTTTGTCAATTTATTTCTCTGTCGATGTTGTCTCCTTCAAAGCGGTTCTCCTGCTCATCGATTTCTTTCTCTGTCAGATGTGAGAAAAAAAGTCATCATGTTTGAAGGAAAAGAAATGACCGGTTAGAAGATTCTGCAAGAAAAAAGATGATTCATTTCTTTCAAGCATTATTATGTAATGTTTTTTTTGTAACACCCTCAAATTTGGAACGAGCAACTAACTTTAAAATTCAATAAAATAACCAAAATAGATAAATCTTTTCTACAATTCCTTCATCAAAATACCTCGGAATTAAAACATCATAATTTCTACAGTTAATAACTTAAAACGGGCGTCTCTTAACACAACACAAGTTGCTAGTCCAACAAATGCGGAATACTTCACTAATCAAGTCACCTTTCGTGCACTCTACTAGCACTCGCCACTTCACAATGTAGCTAGAGCTACCCCAACCTGAGCCTGTTGCACATGCCGACAAATAAAAAGGGTTAGGCTTACGCCTAGTGAGTTCAAGCATTTTATCATGACTATATAAAATCATAAATCGGAAATTAGTAGCTTTAGTCATGATTCGATAAATCTTTAATGAAAGTTTGTGACAAAGGTTATCATTTCCAAAGAGTTCCCAAATATGACATAAATGACTCATTTTCCAATGCACCCAAAATCCATGGGAATCCTCCCCAAAAGTGTAAAGCGTTTTCCAAAAATGAGTTACGAATCCCAACCCACTCAAATACATTCGTAAATCTAGTTTTAGGCAAAACCTTCAAATACGGTTGACAACACATACTCAACCCGTGAGACATGGAAACCATCCATTTACATATAATCTTTCATTGGAAACATAATACGAAGCAAAACTTACGCAAACGTAAAATGTTTTAAAATCCAAATACCATAAAATAAAACTCCAGCAGTTAAAACATCCAATAAGAATGTAACATAAATCCGCCCATCAGTCATGGAAAACAATCCATATGCATGTAATATAACCTCAACAATGTGAATAGATAAAATACCCGAAATCAACACCCTTCGGTGACGGGGGAGACCCGATCTCATCGAGTGTGGCAAACACATAAATTAAACCACGATTAAATAAATGTAGGTAAGCTTCTTGGATGTGGAAAACGGATGACATCAGCCATACTAGGTCTTTAGTCAATCCTTGGCATCAATCATACTATATCTTTAGCCCATCTTAGACATCAACCATACTAAGTCTTTAGTCCATCTCAGACATCAACCATACTAGGTCTTTAGTCCGTCTTTGGCATCAACCATACTAGGTCTTTAGCCCTGTTGGTGCAAGTGTACCCAGCTTTAATATTGTGATATATTTTTGGTACACATAAAATCACATCTCCATATTTATTTTGATGATTACAAAACACACCGCATTATTTGTTATCTAATATTTTATCTGAGTGTGCAGATATTTAAATGATCTCGATAAATTTTATCTGAAGAATCCAAGTCTGAAGAGTTTCGTCATTTTATTTTAAAAATGATAAACACCCTAAAATATTTTATCACTTGGATATCTCGTATCTATATAAATATATTTGAATCAAATATATATATAATACATTTTTTTTCTATATTAAATATATATATAAATCGCATGATATATATATATATATATATGTTGCTACTGTTCATCATTAAATGCAAAAGATTGTTCAGCCGAAAGAAGCCATCCAGCGCCACTGCCCTTGTGTACGACTGTCAGGCGGTATACCGCCGTGTGCAACGCGGTATACCGCGGGTACCATTACCGTTTGTTTTTTGCAGGGTTGACTTTCTCACTGCAGCATACCTTTTCCTCTGCACGGTATACCGCGAGACTTAGCCGGTATACCGCGAAATGCCATGGACTGTTGCTCATCCAGTATAAATATCTTGCAACCTCCAGCATTCAAGACTACGAATTTACATTAACTCCTCTGCATTTGATAAAGACTCTGCAGCTTCTTCTCTTGATATTTAAACTGTTAAAATTATAAAACTCGTTTTTGAGTAAGAAATCTTGAGTTGATAGCAGATTAAAATCTCTCGATTAGTTGAATCAGCAACACAACTCAAGTGATCAAACTCTCTAAAAATATCCAAGTGATAAACCTTATTCAAGAGTGATTATTCATATTAAAATTATACCCTCTTGTAAGTGTTTGAATAGAGTGAGTGATCCACATAAATCTCTCAAAGTAGAGTGTTTCGCGTTTGCTGTACTAAGGTTTGTGTTCTACCGTAAAGAACACGTTTTCGTATTGGATCTCCGAGAAGTGTTTTTTTCTCGAGGTGGACTAGCCAACTTTGTGTTTGGTGAACCACTTTAAAAATATCGTTGTCAAGTATTTTCTTTCCCTTATCTATTTACATTTCCGCTGTGCATTTAAATTATATCTGTTTATATAATTGTTGTTTATTTATTATTTCTATACTCTGATTTATTTATACTGTTTCTGTACTGTATTTATATATAAAAGAATTTTTGAAAGTAAAAGATTTAAATTACAACCTTACCCCCCCCTTAGGTTGTCTAACATTTGGTATCAGAGCAGGTCTTTCAAAAATTTCTGCATAAATTTCTTCTATTCCTTTAAATGGCTCAACAAACTAATATTGTGTTTTCAAAACCTCCCTTGATAGATACTGAAAAGTTTGGCATTTGGGCCGAGCTATTTGAATGTCACGTGCGTGGCAAAAATCAAAAGATTTGGAATATTATAGAAAAAGGGAATTTTAAACCCACCATTGTGAAAGATGATGTTTATATTGATAAACCTATAGATGAATGGACTACTTCTGATGAAACTCATTTTTGTTTAAACTTTGAAGCTAAGAATATATTATATGCTGCTTTAACAACTGATGAAATTGAAAGAGTATATACATATAAAACTGCAAATCAAATATGGGAAAGTTTAAATAATACTCATCGTGGAAACACGGAAGTTAAATCTAGTAAAGTAAATATTTTAGTTCACGATTATGAACTGTTCGAAATGAAACAAGATGAGTCAATTGACTCAATGTTTAAAAGATTTAACCTTATTGTGACTACTTTGAAAGGTTTGGATCGCACTTATCCTAACGAGGACTATATAAGGAAAATCCTACGAGCCCTTCCTTCGGAGTGGATGCAAAAGATAACATCTTTAGAAGACTCCCGTGACCTTTCCATAATGAAGATAGATGACTTGATCGGTAATCTTAAAGTGCATGAAATTGCACTTAAAAGAAACAAAGATCGGGAGCAAGTCAAGAAGAAGTCAATCGCTCTCAATGCCTCAACACCAAAAGTCGAGAAGAAAAAGGAGAAAGCTAGCTCCTCGAAAGATCCATCCGAAACTCTCGATGAAGTCGCCATGTTGGTAAGAAACTTTTCCAAATTTCTTAATAATAATAATAAATTTTCTAACAATGGCAGATTTCAAAGAAACGGTAACTACCGTCGTGGTGGTGAAAATCGAAGTCGTAAGTTCCATAAACGAGACGAAAAAGTTAAGAAAAATGGCGACTCGAGTGAAGACGATAAAGCTAAGCCAAAGAGAGGCTTTTGCTACTCATGTGGTGACAAAGACCACTACGCCAATGAATGTCCGAAAAAGAACAAGTTCCAAAAGAAGAAGGAGAAAGCCTTCATTGGAGGCGCGTGGAGCGAGAGTGAAGAAGAAGATGACTATCAAGCCATTTGTCTTATGGCCGAAAGCGACGACGAGGTAAAATCTTCTTACTCGGATTACGATAGTGATTATGAAAGTGATAATGAAAATAATCTTGAAGAATTATATGAATCCTTTCACAAAATGGCCGCTCTTGCAAATCGTTACCAAGATGAGAATGCTATGTTAAAAGAAACTGTAAATGCATGTAAAAAGGAAATAAATAATGTTAAACAAAAATCTGAAAATGATATGGATATAATTGCTAAATTAGAAACTAAATTAGGAGAAAAAGATTTTTGTAAATCTTGTGATGCTTTAAATAAAGAAATTGCATGCTTAAATAAAAAATCACATGAAAATATTATTTGTACAAAATGTGATATTCTTGAGAATGAGATTACATGTTTAAAGGCTAAATGTGCTTCATATGAAAAAGATAACATGCTAGCTAAAGCCTTTGAAAGTAGTAATAAAAAGGTACTTAACATGCTTAATATGCCTAACCGTATAAAATGTAGAAAAGGTATTGGTTCCGATATATGCAAAGATAAATGTTCTTGTAAACCCATCAAAAGACTTTATGAATCACCTAAAGTTAATACAAGAAATCAATATGTGCAAAAACATCCGTATGTGCGTAAAATAAATAATGTAAATACGAGAAAACCGTATGCTCGCATGTACCATGATAAATATTCTAAACCTAATAATAATGCGAATGTAAATGCTTGTTTTTATGTGTATGATAAATATAATCGCAAAATTAAAATGGTAAATAAATGGATTCCAAAAGGAATGTTTAGTAATGATAATCCCGGTGGTATGCGTTTATGGTTTTAAATGTGTTATGTATATATGTTATATATATATAGTTTAAATATAATTTGTTGTATATATTATATATATAAGTAATATATATTACTATGTACTGTTTGTTTATATATATATACGTATTACATATATATATATATATATATATATATATATATATATATATATATATATATATATATATATATATATATATATATATATATATATGGTGTCTGTTTAATATGTTATATATATATATTTGTGTTTGATGTATTATATATTAAAGTTGTTTAATATATTATATATATTTTGTCTTACTTGATATGTGTTATATATATATATATATTAATATGGTTTGATGTATTATATATATATATTAATCTTGTGTAATGTATTATATATATATATATTCTGTTTGACTTTATATATATGCATGTTGGTTGACATTGAAACTAATTGTCAAGGACCCACGAGAAATGGGGACCATAAAAGTTACATCTTCATTATTGTAGATTGACCTTGATATGGACTGGATACTCGATAGTGGTTGCACACGTCACATGACCGGAAACAATAATCTCTTTTCATCATATAAGTCATGTGATGGTGGACAGGTAATTTTTGGAGGAAACTCCAAAGGAAATATAATTGGTAGAGGTACAGTTTCTTGCAATAATGTTCAATTTCTTAATGTTAACCATGTTGATAATTTACATTTTAATTTGTTAAGTGTTCGCCAATTGTGTAAAAATAATACAACTGTTGTCTTCGAAGAAGATTCTTGTAAAATCATAAAAAATGGCAAAGTTCTTTTAAATGGTTTTGTAAAAGGAAATTTATATATTTGTAAAACTGTTGTATCTGAAAATGTATGCTTATCTTCTATTAATGATGTTTCTACTTTATGGCATAGGCGTTTAGGTCACGCTAATCTAAGATTAATGCAAAACTTAAAAAATAAGGAGCTTGTGAGTGACCTGCCAAAATTAAAGTTTGATAATCATTTTTGTGATGCTTGTCGTGTCGGCAAACAACATCACGTTTCTCATAAATCAAAAAATGTTATTTCTACTCAAAGAGTTTTAGAACTTTTACATATGGATCTTTTTGGCCCGATGGCTATTCAAAGTTTTGGAGGAAATTTTTATACTTTGGTTATTGTGGATGATTATTCCCGTTATACTTGGACTTTATTTTTAAGACATAAAAATGAGGCTTTCGAAAAGTTTAAAATTTTAGGAAAAAGAATTCAAAACCAACAAGGTTGTACGATTGTTTCCATACGTACGGACCATGGACGAGAATTCGATAATGAAGTACAATTTGGTGCCTTTTGTGATAAACATGGTATAACTCATAACTTTTCGGCTCCTCGAACTCCTCAGTCAAACGGGGTTGTTGAAAGGAAAAATCGAACGTTGCAAGAAATGAGTAGAACTATGCTAAACGAACATCAAGTTCCCCAAAAGTTTTGGTGTGATGCCGTTGCTACCGCGACCTATGTGCTTAACCGTGTCCTAATTAGAGGTATCCTAAATAAGACACCCTATGAACTTTACCGAGGTAGAAAACCTTCCCTAGCTCACCTAAAAGTTTTTGGTTGTAAATGTTTCATTTTAAACACCAAATCCTACTTAACCAAATTTGACCCTAAAGCCTATGAAGGAGTGTTCCTAGGTTACTCTTGGAATAGCAAAGCCTATAGAATCCTAAATAAGGAGACCATGGTAGTAGAAGAATCCTTAAATGTTAGCTTTGACGAGAGTCCTCCCAAACCGAGTGCACCCTTAGCAAATGACAATGTTTGTGAAGGAAATGTCTTAGCCCAACAACTTAGTACCTTGGATTTAGGTACCCAACCTTCCACAAATAATATTGAATCTAGTGATGCCCCTCCATGTTTTATTCCACAAGGTGTAGATGATCCTAACCTTAGAACCGCTCGAGGCCATCCCGTAGACCAAATTATAGGTGACCTAAACCAAAGGACAACTAGATCACAAATCCATACCCATTGTGCTTTCCATGCCTTTATCTTAACCATAGAACCTAAAACCATAGATGAAGCTTTAGGTGATGAGGATTGGATATTGGCCATGCAAGAAGAGTTAAACCAATTTACTAGGAATGATGTGTGGGACTTAGTGCCTAGCCCTAGTAGTCAAACCATTATTGGCACAAGATGGGTCTTCCGTAACAAGGTAGACGAGAACGGTGGAGTCACACGGAACAAGGCACGTTTAGTTGCCAAGGGGTACAGTCAACAAGAAGGTATAGATTATGACGAAACCTTTGCACCGGTTGCAAGGTTGGAGTCTATTCGAATGCTTCTCGCTTTTGCAAATGCTAAAGATTTTAAATTATTTCAAATGGATGTTAAAAGTGCTTTCTTAAATGGTATTATAAATGAGGAGGTATACGTTTCTCAACCTCCCGGTTTTGAAAGTTTTGAAAACCCGACACATGTTTATAAATTAAAAAAAGCGCTTTATGGTTTAAAGCAAGCTCCGCGTGCGTGGTATGATAGATTAAAAACCTTTTTAATTGTTAGTGGTTATATTATGGGTAAAATAGATAATACTTTATTTGTGAAATATGTTCAAAATGATATTGTGGTTGTGCAAGTATATGTTGATGATATTATTTTTGGTTCCACTAATGAAAAACTGTGTAATGAATTTTCTGCGAAAATGACAAGCGAGTTTGAAATGAGCATGATGGGAGAGTTAAAATACTTCTTAGGATTGCAAATAAAACAATGTGAAACTGGTATTTTTATTAGTCAATCTAAATATTGTAAAGATATGTTGAAAAAGTTTAACTTTGAAAATGTCAAACCCGTTGAAACTCCAATGACCACAAACTTACAATTATCTCGTGACGAGGAGGGAAACGATTTTAATGAAAAGATTTATCGTGGTATGATTGGTAGTTTATTATATTTAACTGCTAGTAGACCTGATATTATGTTTAGTGTATGTTTATGTGCTCGTTTTCAATCTTCACCTAAACAATCTCACTATGAAGCTGTCAAGCGTATTTTTCGATATTTACGAGGTACTACTAATCTTGGCTTATGGTATGCAAAGCAACCCGAGTTAGAAGTAACGTGTTTCGCCGATTCCGATCTTGGTGGATCTATTGTTGACCGAAAAAGTACAAGTGGGGTATGTGCCTTTATAGGACTCTCACTTGTGTCTTGGTTCTCTAAGAAACAACAATCCGTAGCTTTGTCTACAACCGAAGCGGAATATGTAGCCGCCGCAAGAGCATGTGCTCAAGTCCTTTGGATGAAACACACACTTACCGATTTTGAGGTACACCTAACCAAAATTCCAATTATGTGTGATAACTCAAGTGCCATAAACTTAAGTAAAAATCCCGTTTTACACTCTCGTACAAAACATATTGAATTGAGACATCACTTTTTACGAGATAATGTTCAAAAAGGCAAAATCGTGCTTGAAAAGGTTGATTCGGAAGATAATTTGGCCGATATTTTTACAAAAGCCCTTAACAAAAAAGCGTTCTTTAAATTAAGACTTGGTTTAGGCATGCTTGAGTATAACCCTTAAAAATACTAACTCTCAAATATTTCATATTTTGAGGGGGAGCATCTTTCGAGGGGGAGCATAAGCGATTTTCTTAAACCCTTTTTGCTTCAACAAAAGGGGGAGAGAAACCGAGTATGCTCTCGTGTTTAGCGTTGTGTTTGTCATCATCAAAAAGGGGGAGATTGTTGGTGCAAGTGTACCCAGCTTTAATATTGTGATATATTTTTGGTACACATAAAATCACATCTCCATATTTATTTTGATGATTACAAAACACACCGCATTATTTGTTATCTAATATTTTATCTGAGTGTGCAGATATTTAAATGATCTCGATAAATTTTATCTGAAGAATCCAAGTCTGAAGAGTTTCGTCATTTTATTTTAAAAATGATAAACACCCTAAAATATTTTATCACTTGGATATCTCGTATCTATATAAATATATTTGAATCAAATATATATATAATACATTTTTTTTCTATATTAAATATATATATAAATCGCATGATATATATATATATATATGTTGCTACTGTTCATCATTAAATGCAAAAGATTGTTCAGCCGAAAGAAGCCATCCAGCGCCACTGCCCTTGTGTACGACTGTCAGGCGGTATACCGCCGTGTGCAACGCGGTATACCGCGGGTACCATTACCGTTTGTTTTTTGCAGGGTTGACTTTCTCACTGCAGCATACCTTTTCCTCTGCACGGTATACCGCGAGACTTAGCCGGTATACCGCGAAATGCCATGGACTGTTGCTCATCCAGTATAAATATCTTGCAACCTCCAGCATTCAAGACTACGAATTTACATTAACTCCTCTGCATTTGATAAAGACTCTGCAGCTTCTTCTCTTGATATTTAAACTGTTAAAATTATAAAACTCGTTTTTGAGTAAGAAATCTTGAGTTGATAGCAGATTAAAATCTCTCGATTAGTTGAATCAGCAACACAACTCAAGTGATCAAACTCTCTAAAAATATCCAAGTGATAAACCTTATTCAAGAGTGATTATTCATATTAAAATTATACCCTCTTGTAAGTGTTTGAATAGAGTGAGTGATCCACATAAATCTCTCAAAGTAGAGTGTTTCGCGTTTGCTGTACTAAGGTTTGTGTTCTACCGTAAAGAACACGTTTTCGTATTGGATCTCCGAGAAGTGTTTTTTTCTCGAGGTGGACTAGCCAACTTTGTGTTTGGTGAACCACTTTAAAAATATCGTTGTCAAGTATTTTCTTTCCCTTATCTATTTACATTTCCGCTGTGCATTTAAATTATATCTGTTTATATAATTGTTGTTTATTTATTATTTCTATACTCTGATTTATTTATACTGTTTCTGTACTGTATTTATATATAAAAGAATTTTTGAAAGTAAAAGATTTAAATTACAACCTTACCCCCCCCCCCCTTAGGTTGTCTAACAAGCCCCTCTTAGACATCAACCATACTAGGTCTTTAGTCCAAGCCCTCAAGTTCAACCATACTAGGTCTTTACCTTGGAAAACCCACCATCCAAAACAAGCTTACTTAACTTAAAAATTCTTACATGACCTCAAAAGAATAACTAATGCATTCAAATCATGTAAACTCCAAATATGATGCAATTCATGCAACTCAAACCCCAAGCCCACGCCGAGCTTATAAAAAATCGGGCGAATGCCCTCGAGACTCAACCGAGTCCAAAACCGAGCCCTCTGTTCAAAAGATCTAATGATCATTTATCAATATCAATTCATGCAAATGAAATGCATCTAACTCACATCATGCAACACACGCTCCGAGGCATGATAATCTCACAACCCCTTCATTGCCACCTTCCCAATGAAGTCAAATCATATATGCATCTATATGTACACGTATATGCAACTCTTTTATTACTTGACAATGCATATAACTCACTAAGGTTCATTAGTCCCAAAGGTACTAAGAATAAATCATCAAACAGTCTTCACACATAAGACCAACACTTAAACCGACACGTATTCGAATAAAATGCAATTAAGCATATAACACATCCAAGACTCCATCTCGAGTCACTAAAACCGGCAAACACTCAAAAGACTCATTTGAGTATAAATCAAGCCTTTAAGGCCAAAATAAATGTTTGGTTAAATACGTGTCACTCACACGGTTACGTAAACCCAAATGCATCGTTACCCAAAATCTTTATCTTTTAATTCCTCAATAGGCCATCAGCCCCAAAATAAAGGTTTACAACTCTTAAAACATTCACATGGTCGGATTGACCAAAATCCCCAACTCATACGTTCACACTTTAAAATGTGCCACATCATAGTTATCACATAATCACAAAACACTAAAAGTGTATTTTGACAAAATAACCTTCACTTATAAAATAAATTAACAAAACCTCTTTCACTCGTGATTTATTCATCAATCACTCAAAATCCCCAAATGTGGGTGTTTTTACAAGATTTATAAAGTTCAACACTTTGATTAAATCAAAACCCACTAATTAACTCAACAGGTGATAATTTCATATAAAGCACACATATACTTTAAAAGAAACATTTTGGCATGTACAAAGTTTTCACAAAGCAACTTGAACTTACCTTGCTAGATTTAGGCTAAATCTAGATTTTTTTCCCAAATTTAAGCTCACTTGAAGAACTTGAATCCTCAAGCCCAAAACTTCCAAAAACCTAGATCCACAAGTTTTCAACCATAAATAATCATCCCCAAGCACTTATATATGTTTCCCCTAACATAAAACATCCAAAAATCACCAAAACCCTAACTTCTTAGATGAAGAAAAATGAGAAGTTTACCTCAACCACCACCAAATACTCTTGGATCATTCATCATACTTCAAAACTCTTTCTAGATCCTTGAAGAGCTCTCAAAAACGAAACCGTAGCAACTTGAATCATCAAAATCGGAGTTGGGATGCAAAAGTTATGAAGGTTTGAAGTATGAGGCTGAAATTCGCGTCTTAATACACCAGACCATTCCCGCGGTTTGTACCGCGACTTTGAAGTCGCGTGGAAAGCCGCGCGGCTCCCTGTTGGGTCGGTTGGTCGGATACTGTTTCGTCCGTAACTTCTTCGTTATAGCTCCGTTTTCGCTCCGGAAAGAACCGTTGGACTCGTATTCGAATTCTCCATCCAACAAGACCATAAAATATAGGATTTAACCCCCAAACTTATTTTTCATACTTTTCTTAAAGATCGGTTCCACACTGATTCGACATTGGACCTATCTGGAAATTACGGGTGTTACAATCCTCCCAACCTTAGGATGATTTCGTCCTCGAAATCTACATCCTTTACAATCCAAAGCCAACCGACTTACTGTCGACCATTAATCATCAATTCCTAATTGGAATCTAAATTCCCCTACAGTCTTATAAGGATGAATCCTCGAATAATTTCTTACCAACAAAACTCCTTCAAGTACACGTTACTTGATCGTAACAACATTCTAACCACTGGGATAACTCCTAGTTAGACGACTCCGGTTGTCTCCCAACCTTAGATGATCCATACTTCCCAATCATACTACATTTACACGTTCTTAACTTTTCTCTCCAATTCAACCCGACGTTCAATCACTACCAACATCAACCAAAACTTCAGAATCCTCAACTAATCCCGCTAATGGACTAGTATTTACTCTCAGCGGATCCCACCAATTTTAACACCAACGGTCATCACTGACCCATCAGCTACACAATCCCAAGGATGTGTCCAATTATCAAACATCAAGTTGACAGTTTCTCTTACCACGCAAGGAAAGTCATTTCCCTAAATCCTCTTATCACAAAAGAGCATCTTAAGATTACTACTACCATTACCATCATTCTTTTAAAATCGGCTACAATCCCCCGATTACACTAAAGGTGCTTGGCCTCAAGCCCAAAAGTCGATACCTAAACATATCACCAACCTCAAATAGGTTACCGCGCATTTATTCTCTTAATTACAAAGGCCATCATCCCTTAACCGATACCATTCAGTCTACGGTATTATCACACGTGAAATACTCAAGCTTCCACCATCGAAGTGCTACACGCATTTACTCTTAACCGGGTTACTTACCCTTTCTAAGGTCCTAACGAGTTCAAGGTTTTCAAGTGCGTTATTCTATAAATATGCCACTCAACAAAGCCTTTCACAAAAAAAATCTCAACACAAAGATTTTCACGTCACATAAATCGTACGCATAGAAAACTACTATCAAATCGGTAGTTACGCAAAATGGACATGCTCGTCCCACATGTGAAAATCATGTTGAAAATTATTTCATTGCAGTTCAGTTTTCCCACAAAACGCAAAAGCAAAATAAACAATTTCTTTAAAGTGGAGGCCACAGTTCTAGTATGGATTGACTCACGACAGACATGTAAAGTGACTGCTCGACCTTAAACGGGGTGCAACACAAGGTGTGCACGTATTTCAAAAGAGTCCAAACGACATTTGACTCCAAATTCTTTTCTGACCATAAAATCGTATGGGACCAGGTTTCCCCAACACATTTTGCGCGCGTCAGTTTATTATACAAAAACAAGGAAACAATTCCTACTTACACCTCAGTCAAAACTCAAAACGACTTGTGCAATTTCCCTATTTAAAACAAACTCATACGTTTCCATTACTTGAAAACATCGACTAAAACATCATAAAACCTCACATTGGGGTAGGAATGCAAGCTTGTAACATTTCCATTAGAAATTTTCTTGAAACGAAATAACATGCATCAAATGGTTCGTGACCAGATTTCAAGAGATGAACTCTTTAAATCAATTTCCCAAAATTCCTCATTCGGTCCTATAATGACATTTGAATAAAACGTTTTCTGGCAAAACTTGCACACAACAATGTGTTTGTCCAAAACATACGAGGAAAGAAGTGTTAATAATTTGTTGACACCAAAAAGGGTTCAAACCTATTTTCAAATCTCAAATTGCACCCACGGTGCGCATCAATGTTCAAAACATAAGAATTCCACGCATCATAAATTTATACAAACAAGTTTTCTAAAATCTTTATCACGAAGCACTTTCCTCAAAATTCCGTACTTGGAACATAAAACGTCGAAACGTCATTGCTTAAAATGTATTTGTCAAAATATTTAAAATACACATTTCCTCCAAACCAAAAAGGTTTTCAATTTTCCAAAAAATATTCGGCAAATCAAAATTGACCAATGTCAACGACTCATACATTTGTGTTTTTCAAATATCACGTATTGTAAACCATCTGTGATCCTCACACCTCTAAAACATGCTTTGACCAAATGGTCTCTCATTTAAACAAGGAGTTAATAAAACATTTTCATGCACGTCTCGTTTAGCAAAGTGTCGAGAAAACAATGGTTACCAAGCTATGCATACCCCTAAGTCGATATAACACATTTTACATAAAAATGCTAATAAAACATTTAACTGACCAAAAGCGCACCAAGCAAATTATTGTGAATCGTCACCAAAATGTCCTTTCATGCATCACTTAAGCCACGTATAAATCAATCCATACACTGAACTATTTGCAATAAAATACTTACTAACACAAACACTTGAAAGAAAAGTTATGCGACATTAGAATTCCAAACTCATCTTTTCTTAGTCGCCTTATGTAACACCCTAAAATTTGGAAAGAGCAACTAAATAAAATTTCGATAAATTACCCAACAAGATAAAATCATTTCTACAATTCATACCTTAAAATACCTCAGAATTTAAAACATTATAGTTCCCCAAATAAAATAACTTAAACGGGTGTCACTTAACACGACACAAGTTGCTAATCCCAAAATAAATGCGGAAGACTTCACTAAACAATTCACCTCTCGTGCACACTATTAGCACTCGCCACTTCATAATGTAGCTAGAGCTACCCCAACCTGAGCCTGTTGCACATGCCGACAAATAAAAAGGGTTAGGCTTACGCCTAGTGAGTTCAAGCATTTATCATGACTACATAAAAATCATAAATCAGAAGGTTGTAGTTTTAGTCATGATTTAGATAAATCTTTTAAATGAAAGTTCGCGACAAAGATTATTATTTCCAAAGGGTTTCCCAAACGGGCATAAATAACTCATTTTCCAACGCACACAAAATCTAGTAGAAAAGTTCCCAAAAGGTATAAAGCGTTTTCTAAAATGAATTCCAATCCCAACTCACTCAAAACGTATTTTGACATTAAATATTCCAATGAATATAGATATGGACAAGACTCCAATTTTTAAAACATCCAAATAGGATGAGGCATAGAACTTTGCCAATAACCCATGAATACAGTTCGTATAAATAAAGTATGTCACCGAAAATATGGATAAAAACATATACCCAAAACCACACCTTTCGGTGACGGGGGAGACCCGATTCCATCGAAAGTGACGGCACACAAAGTTAAGTCACTCGTGATGTTACTGGATTACACCTCAAGCCCCGACCTTAGTTCCCATGCCATAAAGACATCACAACCTCAAGCCATAAATAGATTGCCTTTATTGCATACCCCGTAGAGTTACACCTCAAGGACTTACAGGCGACCTTATTGCATATCCAGTCTAGAGGAGTTACACCTCAAGCCCCGACCTTAGTTCCCATGCCATAAAGACATCACAACCTCAAGCCATAAATAGATTGCCTTTATTGCATACCCCGTAGGGTTACACCTCAAGGACTTACATACACGGGGACCATAGTGCATACTCGCTAGTGGCCCCATGGCCTACGCATATAACCATGCGTCCCTACATTCCACTCCTCGTGCACAAAGAGATAGACCATCAAATAAAGACTGACTCACTTGCCTATGGATCCAATGCAACACAGTCTACCAAAACATGCTCAACCCGGAATGACAAAACACCCAAGCATGTAAATATCAATAATGTGCAATAAAATGCATTTAAACATCCGTTAGGTAAACAAGTACCACAAAACCGTTATTAACCCAAAACCTGACACGGTTACGCAAAAGGGTTTTCCCAAAAGGACTCACACCTTTACAATTCTCAAAATAACTCTTGACGCTAAATCGGATATTTCCCAAATGGTTTATAAAATCAATTACACTAACATGATGTACTCGTCAAATAAACCTCTCTTTGAGCAATTAACCCTTTAAAGACAAAATATGGTTTCTAACCATCCAAATATTCAACAGCCCCGATTATGGGTGTTTTACACATTTATGAAGATAAATATTTCCAAAAGAGTTAAACTATCCAAATAACTCAACCACATATCTTTTCAAGTAAAACACACACATATTTGTAAAATACTCATTTTGGCATGTACAAAGTTTTTGCAAAGTAACTTGAACTCACCTTTGCTAGATTAAGCTAAATCTAGAGTTTCTCCAACGTAAGCTCCTTTGATGAAGATTGCATCCTCAAGCCAAAACTTCCAAAACCTAGATTTATGAATTTCCAACCATCAATACCCAATTCTAACCAAAAGGAATCATCATCCATCCAATATACATCAAAATATCCATCTATACCAAACCCTAGTTTTCATACATGAAGGAGATAACGATTTTCCCAACCAATCACTACCAAAAATCACCCAAACACTTTAAAAGGAAGAGAAATCGAAAAATAATAACAATCTAGCTTAAAATTACCTCAATCACTTGAATCCTCCAAAAGATAGCTTCCTAAACTACCAAAAGCTCCAAACCTTCAAGATGGTCAACAATGGTGGAGTGGGTTTAATTTATGTGGAGAAGATAAAGAGGAGAGGAGAGGGGTTGTAGGGTTTCTAGTGAGAGAAACCGATTTTTAGAGAGAGAGTTGAGAGGGTTGAGAGAGTTGAGAGAGATGAGTGAAATGGGGAAGAAGAAAGAAGAAAGGGGGTTTAAAACACCCTGGAGCCCGCCGGCTATAGTGACACGGCGATTGTGACAGTGTCACAATCGCCAGGGCACAATCGCTCAACCCCCACAACTCTCGGTACCACTTGGGCGATAGTGACACGGCGATTGTGACAGTGTCACAATCGCTGGGCACTATAGCTCAATGTGTACTGAAACTCGTTTTGGCCATAACTTCCTCGTTTTAGCTCTGTTTTCGCTCCGGAAAGAACCGTTGGACTCGTACTTGAATTCCTCATCCAACAAGACCATAAAATCTAAGATTTGACCCAAAATCTTATTTTTCATATTTTTCATATTTTTCTTAAAGATCGGTTCTACACTGACTCGAAATCGCACTTATCCGAAATTACGGGTGTTACACCTTATGGCATAAAATTAACTTTTCTCAACAAAACTCAAGTGGGACCAAATGACCAACATAACTCGTAAACTTTTCACATAAGCAAATAGAGTATGCACATAGTAAAATTATACTCACACGACTCAACATGCCGTAAAACAAAACTCCATGAACCTCAATGGACTCAACGACTCCAAGTCAATAAAACGGCGCTAAACATCATGCTTCCCAAAGCCAAATTGCTATAAGCAAAATCATAAATGAGACGCCAAAATCCCAAAAATTCCCTTCTCGGGTAATACCCCATAAACAACGTTGTTTAACAACTCACATTAAACAAATTCCCAAAATAACTTTACATAGATATTATGGAAGATAGCTTTCCGCCCAAACTCTAACATATGTGGAGGAGATTCAATGTTAAAGTCACAAGCCGTAGTCATTGCCCAACCTCTTAAACATCATAAAAATATGATTATCATTATATCCGAAACCAATGTTGAACAATAATGAAATAAAGCAAAACAAATCCCGGCGGAGTTTGCAACTCTCGCAATAAAATGGTTTCATGCACGTTCAAAACCATGATTTGAAATCTTGTGTGTGTGCTAATCATTTTCTCAAAATTCAAAACACAATCCATATAAGGATTGGAAACACAAGAAATAGTTGATGCAATTTATTTCCAAAATAACTTTGTGCATGACTTAGTCGGCATTCAACGTCTCAACTCATACTCTTCCAAATCTCTCCGGTCCACTATTGTCATCAGGATGCTTTCACCATCTTAAGGTGTGTTGGGAATTACATCAATTAACCTTACGATTTTTCCTCGAATCAAAATCGGCTCAATAAGCCTATGGTTCTAGTCCAACCATCAATCTTGACCTGAAACGGTCTACTTAAAGCAAATATCATGCTCATCATCACTCCAAATGACTAATACTAGAATCGTCCATCTATTCCAACGACTACTAGCTTAGAACCTCCTTCACTACCCCAACGATCATCAGATGAAAGCAATTCAAGTATGCATATGTACTAGTAGGTTCACCATGACACTGGCCATGTGTCACTATGAACGCACCGTACATGCTTATCCTTGCTACTCTCAACACGATTCTCGTTTCTAAAAGCTCCATCAACTTCAAAACATCATATCTTAAAGTGCCTAAAGGTGAATTTCACTCTCATTTACTTAAACAAACGCTAGTTTGAGTCTAGGTATCCAAAATCAACACCTAAATCTCTCAAACTTATGCTATGATACCAACTTGTAACACCCTCAAATTTGGAACGAGCAACTAACTTTAAAATTCAATAAAATAACCAAAATAGATAAATCTTTTCTACAATTCCTTCATCAAAATACCTCGGAATTAAAACATCATAATTTCTACAGTTAATAACTTAAAACGGGCGTCTCTTAACACAACACAAGTTGCTAGTCCAAACAAATGCGGAATACTTCACTAATCAAGTCACCTTTCGTGCACTCTACTAGCACTCGCCACTTCACAATGTAGCTAGAGCTACCCCAACCTGAGCCTGTTGCACATGCCGACAAATAAAAAGGGTTAGGCTTACGCCTAGTGAGTTCAAGCATTTTATCATGACTATATAAAATCATAAATCGGAAATTAGTAGCTTTAGTCATGATTCGATAAATCTTTAATGAAAGTTTGTGACAAAGGTTATCATTTCCAAAGAGTTCCCAAATATGACATAAATGACTCATTTTCCAATGCACCCAAAATCCATGGGAATCCTCCCTAAAAGTGTAAAGCGTTTTCCAAAAATGAGTTACGAATCCCAACCCACTCAAATACATTCGTAAATCTAGTTTTAGGCAAAACCTTCAAATACGGTTGACAACACATACTCAACCCGTGAGACATGGAAACCATCCATTTACATATAATCTTTCATTGGAAACATAATACGAAGCAAAACTTACACAAACGTAAAATGTTTTAAAATCCAAATACCATAAAATAAAACTCCAGCAGTTAAAACATCCAATAAGAATGTAACATAAATCCGCCCATCAGTCATGGAAAACAATCCATATGCATGTAATATAACCTCAACAATGTGAATAGATAAAATACCCGAAATCAACACCCTTCGGTGACGGGGGAGACACGATCTCATCGAGTGTGGCAAACACATAAATTAAACCACAATTAAATAAATGTAGGTAAGCTTCTTGGATGTGGAAAACGGATGACATCAGCCATACTAGGTCTTTAGTCAATCCTTGGCATCAATCATACTAGATCTTTAGCCCATCTTAGACATCAACCATACTAGGTCTTTAGTCCATCTCAGACATCAACCATACTAGGTCTTTAGTCCGCCTTTGGCATCAACGATACTAGGTCTTTATCCCCTCTTAGACATCAACCATACTAGGTCTTTAGTCCAAGCCCTCAAGTTCAACCATACTAGGTCTTTACCTTGGAAAACCCACCATCCAAAACAAGCTTACTTAACTTAAAAATTCTTACATGACCTCAAAAGAATAACTAATGCATTCAAATCATGTAAACTCCAAATATGATGCAATTCATGCAACTCAAACCCCAAGCCCACATCGAGCTTATAAAAAATCGGGCGAATGCCCTCGAGACTCATCCGAGTCCAAAACCGAGCCCTCTGTTCAAAAGATCTAATGATCATTTATCAATATCAATTCATGCAAATGAAATGCATCTAACTCACATCATGCAACACACGCTCCGGGGCATGATAATCTCACAACCCCTTCATTGCCACCTTCCCAATGAAGTCAAATCATATATGCATCTATATGTACACGTATATGCAACTCTTTTATTACTTGACAATGCATATAACTCACTAAGGTTCATTAGTCCCAAAGGTACTAAGAATAAATCATCAAACGGTCTTCACACATAAGACCAACACTTAAACCGGCACGTATTCGAATAAAATGCAATTAAGCATATAACACATCCAAGACTCCATCTCGAGTCACTAAAACCGGCAAACACTCAAAAGACTCATTTGAGTATAAATCAAGCCTTTAAGGCCAAAATAAATGTTTGGTTAAATACGTGTCACTCACACGGTTACGTAAACCCAAATGCATCTGTTAGACAACCTAGGGGGGGTAAGGTTGTATTTAAAACTTTTACTTTCAAAAATTCTTTTTATAAAAAAATACGGAGTAAGTACGGAATAATACAGAAGAGTGTAAATACAAACAGATACACAGATATTATATAAATAAATATAAATGCAAAGCAATTTATATAAACAGATATAATTTAAAAGCACAGCGGAAATGTAAATAGATAAGGGAAAGGAAATACTTGACAACGATATTTTTAAAGTGGTTCACCAAACACAAAGTTGGCTAGTCCACCTCGAGAAAATAACACTTCTCGGAGATCCAATACGAAAACGTGTTCTTTACGGTAGAACACAAACCTTAGTACAACAAACGCGAATCACTCTTCTTTGAGAGAATTATGTGGATCACTCACTCTATTCAAACACTTACAAGAGGGTATAATTTTAATATGAATAATCACTCTTGAATAAGGTTTATCACTTGGATATTTTTAGAGAGTTTGATCACTTGAGTTGTGTTGCTGATTCAACTAATCGAGAGATTTTAATCTGCTATCAACTCAAGATTTCTTACTCAAAAACGTGTTTTATAATTTTAACAGTTTAAATATCAAGAGAGGATGCTGCAGAGTCTTTATCAAATGCAGGGAGAGTTATTGTGAATTTGTAGCATTGAAGGCTGGTGCTTGCATGTATTTATACTGGATGAGCAACTGGTGCTGAGGCTTCGCGGTATACCGGCAAACTCTCGCGGTATACCGTGCAGAGGAAAAGTCCGTGTCAGATGAGAAGGTCAACCCTGCAAAAAACAAACGGAAACTGTACCCGCGGTATACCGGCTATACACCGCGGTATACCGTGCAGACAAAAGAGTTTCTAACCAATCAGAGGTGAACAGCAGCCCTGCCGCGGTATACCGCCGGTACCACGCGGTATGCCGGCGTCAGAAAGGGCAACTTCTCCAGGACGCGACCAAACTGCTGGATCTTCTCAATAAACCTTAATTAATTAAAATTGGGTTTTTAGAAATATCCAAGTGGTATATTATTATAGGGTGATTTATCATTTTAAAATTAAAACGACGAAAGTCTTTAGTCTTGGATTCTTCAGATGAAATTATCGAGATTATTTAAATGCTGCACACTCAGATAAAATATTAGATAACAAAGAATGCGGTGTGTTTTGTAATCATCAAAATAAATATGGAGATGTGATTTTATGTGTACCAAAAATATATCACAATATTAAAGCTGGGTACACTTGCACCAACAGCATCGTTACCCAAAATCTTTATCTTTTAATTCCTCAATAGGCCATCGACCCCAAAATAAAGGTTTACAACTCTTAAAACATTCACATGGTCGGATTGACCAAAATCCCCAACTCACACGTTCACACTTTAAAATGTGCCACATCATAGTTATCACATAATCACAAAACACTAAAAGTGTATTTTGACCAAATAACCTTCACTTATGCAATAAATTAACAAAACCTCTTTCACTCGTGATTTATTCATCAATCACTCAAAACCCCCAAATGTTGGTGTTTTTACAAGATTTGTAAAGTTCAACACTTTGATTAAATCAAAACCCACTAATTAACTCAACAAGTGATAATTTCATATAAAGCACACAAATACTTTAAAAGAAACATTTTGGCATGTACAAAGTTTTCACAAAGCAACTTGAACTCACCTTGCTAGATTTAGGCTAAATCTAGATTTTTTTTCCCAAACGTAAGCTCCCTTGAAGAACTTGAATCCTCAAGCCCAAAACTTCCAAAAACCTAGATCCACAAGTTTTCAACCATAAATAATCATCCCCAAACACTTATATATGTTTCCCCTAACATAAAACATCCAAAAATCACCAAAACCCTAACTTCTTAGATGAAGAAAAATGAGAAGTTTACCTCAACTACCACCAAATACTCTTGGATCATTCATCATACTTCAAAACTCTTTCTAGATCCTTGAAGAGCTCTCAAAAACGAAACCGTAGCAACTTGAATCATCAAAATCGGAGTTGGGATGCAAAAGTTATGAAGGTTTGAAGTATGAGGCTGAAATTCGCGTCTTAATACACCAGACCATTCCTGCGGTTTGTCCCGCGACTTTGAAGTCGCGTGGAAAGCCGCGCGGCTCCCTGTTGGGTCGGTCGGTCGGATACTGTTTCGTCCGTAACTTATTCGTTATAGCTCCGTTTTTGCTCCGGAAAGAACCGTTGGACTCGTATTCGAATTCTCCATCCAACAAGACCATAAAATCTAGGATTTAACCCCAAAACCTATTTTTCATATTTTTCTTAAAGATCGGTTCCACACTGATTCGACATTGGACCTATCTGAAAATTACGGGTGTTACATTTTTCTCAACATTAGATTGTGGACTAAGTTGTAGGATTTTGTATTATGTTTTCTTTTTTCTTAAGATGGACATACGTTGTTTTGTTTATTTCTCAAAATGGACAGATTTTCTCTAAGGGTAAATCGGTCATTTTTGTTATTCAGACGGTTGATTCAAATGAAAAAGTAAACAACACTATCAATTTATCCGGACAGACAATGTTATCCATACAGAACTTAATAGAAAATTTGGTAAACAACCCCTAACACAATATCTCTCTCTAAAAGATCGATATAGAGAATGGACTTTTGTTTATAGTCAAATTCTTTGTCATTGTGTTAACTTCATACAATCTTTATGTTCTGTTTTTTGTAGTAGGTGACATAACCCAAAACAAGCTCTAAAATTTGCCAAATATGCGGAAGAACATCAAAGCTTCATCACCACGATACACATATACATCACTAGATGTCTAGATGTAAGTCTCTCATTCAACTACTTCTTTAATTTCAATCAATCTTTAATTTTTTCTATTTTATAATTTCATGATGTATTATTACCTTAATTCTCAATTCTATATTTTGTTTTCAAGAGCATAACCCACAACGCTAAAAAAATATTTGTGTATTATATTGTTTATTCAAATATTCATTATTAATCGCAAAGGAGTCAAAATCTACATTTTTATATTCACTTGTTGTTGGAAATATATACTAATAGATACTTTTAGTGTTACATTTGAGAAATCGGTTTTTATAAGAATGTAAACCAACAAATGTTATCCAAAGGTTGTTTTCTTGACCTTAAAAGGAAAACCTACAAATGATGATGTGACACCGTGATAGAGTAGTATTCTCCTAAATGAATTTTCTCATTGTCTTGATTTTTTAAAAATACCAATAAGTTAAAGACTTTTATACATTTAAATGAAAATTGTGTATTTCGTTATAAGAAAGGTCATTTGGTAATTTTATTTCCAATTTAATTAACTTTAACCCCAAACTATCCAACTTCCTATAAGCATTCATTTTAATCTATTCATCTCTCCATCTATTTAACAATTAAGTTGCAAAACAAACATTATAAACTAAAATGCAAAATTAGAAAGACTAATTTTGTGTACAACCCCAACAAATGTATTGTCTTATATTAAATCATCAAATTGCATTTTATCTTAACGTAGTACGAATCTTCTAACAATAAATTTTTGCTACCGTACAACACAAATATATAAATTGTAACAACCGTGTCCAAGTGATATTAAATGGTGAAATTGTGGTTAAAGTGTAAAAAAAAAGACACAAGTTGAGGAGGGACCAAAGGGCAAATTCTAAAAGATATAAAAGGGAACAAATCCCTAGGTTACCACACATTGATTTCATTTTCTTGTGATTGTGCGCCTGGAATCGAGAACAAGGGAGAAAGAGGTGAAATCAAGAAAATCGGCTAAGTGGTCTCTATTGAAGGTAAATCAAGAATCTCTCCCTCTTTCGGTTCTCGTATTCAGATTTCTTCAATGACTTTGAATTGCAAAATGTGGATGAATACCTTATTGTTTTCACTATGATATCTCGTATAAGGGTTTTATGAAGTTCTATGGGTTTTGGACCGATTAGAGACCAAATGGTAGAATAAATGGATATTTAAAGATGGAGATGTGAACCTAATCGAGTATCTATCTAGGCTTGGGGCTAAATCGCTTTCAGTGCTCGATTTAAGATATTTGGGGTTTAACAGTCCGAGTTTCCGGAAGTTGCACTCTCCGGATAGTAGCGTCCAGACTAGTGTTTCTATTAGACAATAAGTTTTGTAATACTTGTGTATTTATAAGGGTGTATTATGTAACTTATTTGTATATATATAGTTGTCTCCTCTCCTATTGGAGAATGCAGGGGATCTTAATTGTTTCATGGTATCAGAGCGATCATAACCGCCCAACCCTCTCCTCTTCTTCTTCCCACCTATCAGTTTTTCTTACTCTTTGGAATCCATGGCTTCTCCTTCTTCTTCCCAGGATAATCACCTACCTATGCACACCATTCTTCACCTAATCACCATTCGGTTATCCTCCTCAAACTACCTTCTATGGAAGAACCAAATGATCCCTCTCCTCTCGTCCCAAGGTCTGTTCGGACATATAGATGGTTCCTCTCAGATTCCAGCAACTGAAATTATCATTGATGCGAAAAACGTTCCAAATCCGGCTCTTCCCGTCTAGATGGAAAAAGATCAACGTGCCATCATTCTCCTACAAGCTTCGCTAACCGAGGAAGCCTTCTCCGAAGTCATTGGCCTCTCCTCTTCTCGTGCTATTTGGCTTGCTCTCGAGAGTGCCTATGGGAACTCCTCCATGGAACGGGTCCAAAATCTTCGTGATCGTCTACGACATCTCTCTAAAGGTAACGATACCGTCTCTAATTTTGGTCGGAAGTTTAAAAATATTTGTGACCAACTCTCGGCCATTGGCCACCCGGTAGCCGATACGGATATAACTCATTGGTTTCTGTGTGGCCTTGGTCCCACTTTTGAGACCTTCTCAACGGCGATTCGTGCCTCTCGCATGCCACAAGTGTACCATGATTTACTTGCTCAAGCCGAGGGCCACGAAATGTTCCTTCATGCCATTCACGGGAGTTCGACACCCGTTGTTGCCTTCTCGGCTCAGCAGCACAACTCTCTTGCACTCCCACCGCACCTTGCGGCCCAGCAACAGGTCTCGGCCCAACGTGGTTTCAACGGTGGTTACCGTGGTCGTCGTGGACGTGGGTTTAGAGGAGGTTGGGGTCGTGGTCGTCGACCCCCCCACTGTCAGCTGTGTCGAACCGATGGTCATTACGCCAATACATGTCCGCATCTTATGTCATTTGCTCGAACCCCGCGACCCAGTGAGCCCGATCTTGCTCGTGCATTTCATGCACAATGCCATGTGAACACCTCTATGCCGGAATGGTTTGTGGACTCTGGGGCCACGGATCATATGGTCTCCTCTCCTGCTTCGGTTGCTCATACTGAGCCCTCTATTGGTGGTGCGTCTGTGGAATTCGATAATGGCTCAACTTTACCTATTTCTAGTGTTGGGACTACCATCATCGCCAATAAACTCCGTTTACGCGACGTTTTGGTTGTCCCTAATCTCACAAAAAATCTTCTATCTATCAGTAAACTGACACGTGACAATGCTGTGGATGTTCATTTTTCCGAAAACTCTTTTTTTATTCAGGATCGTCTCACGAAGGAAGCTCTAGCTCAAGGAACGTGTAATCAAGGCCTCTATGTGCTCTCTAACACACCGCAAGTTCAAGCTTTTTTTGCAAAAAATAAGTGTACGTCATCTTATGAACTGTGGCATACGCGATTGGGCCACGTATCTTTTGATACTATCTCTTTGTTAAAAAATTTGGGACATTTAGTACTTTCGTCTCTTTTACCGAAACCGGTTATCTGCTCACCAAATATTTGATAATGGTGTATGTAAATCTCAAAGAAGATATTGCACCAACATAATGTCACTAGTACCAATGTACCATTAGAAAGGCTACGATACTCGGATTTAGGTTGGAAGGAGAAACGACCCTCTGTTTGGAAGAAGAACACGATACTAGATCTTGTAGGCCAAAAAAATATGTAATGACCACTAGTACTCCAGCAAGACGGCTTCGTCGTGTTATTTCTCAACCGAGTCGTCATATATACCCAAATGGTAACGTCATAGAGGCATATGCTACATTTTCTTGAATCACATAAACAAAACCAAATCTTCAATCTTTTGTTTTGAGTTCTTTGTTTCTTCCTGTGGGTTTCTCTTATTTCATCATTTTCTAATTAGTGACAACCTTTGGTGCTCAACCCGTTTGTTTTCTCTCATTTTTTTCGGTTGTCGCCGACAACTTCCTCCCATTGCTTTTGGCTTCATTTTGTTTTGCTACCGTTGTTGTTGCTCTGTATCGTGAAGAAAAAGATAAGCAGAGGGCAAATAAAGAGAACTTTGGCATTGATGAAGTAGGCATCAATCCTATCTTTGTCTCCTTTTAAATTCACAATCAACAATTAGAAGTGGGTTTTACGTTGGTAAGACCATATGTATCAATGAAAGACCAAACTCTTTTCTAAAGTAGTTCACATTGGCACATCATCAACTACTTTATAACTTATATTTACATAATTTAATAATTTATAATATCACAAAAATAATAAATATGATTTGTTTATAATATAAGTAATTGATTGCTTATAATACAAATAATAAATTAATTATAAAATATAGAACTAAAATTTTATTTTTTATTTTCTTTTACTATATTTTATGTAAATATAATTTAATTGACAACGAATAAAACCTATACATATATTGAAAGCACACAACGTTTATTAAAATACAAATATTACAAAACTACACAATAATTAAACGTTACATTACTAATTATTTTCTTCTTCTCCAAATCGACTGCAAATCTATAAGTATTTGTATTTGTATTTTCGTAATGTGTTTTTATATAAATGTATATTTATTGTAGTAATTTAAATAAAACACATTCCATAAAAATATCATTTATTTAAAATAATTTTTGGACAGAAATTTTAATAAAAATAATAATAAATAATGTTCAAAAAAATTAATAAATGAATTAAATGTAATAAAAATATTAATAATATATGTTTTAACAAACTAATAAAGGAATTATATTAAACAAGAATGGAATTGTTTTATCCATATGACATTGCTAAAAACCTTGCTAATTTAGCAAATGTAAGAGAGTTTGTTATACTAAAGGGCTTTTGGTCTAGCGGTATTCGAGCCTCTTTCCTCCGGAGGTCAGGGGTTTAAAACCTCACCAAAGGTGAGAGGATGGTGTGTGAGTTTATTTATTGCATTTTACCGTATATAAATATTATATACTTCAAAAAAAAAGAATATGTTATCTTTTGCTATTTATATGACAATGTCATGTCATCTTACAATGTCTATAACAAGATGGATGTGGATGTTTTAAACACCCAACCTCTTGTCTTGATAAGAGCTTCTTACCCAATAAGAGAGGGTAAAATATGTAAGTAAATAAACCAAAGTGATAGATAGAGACTGAATAAGAAAAAAGAATATAAATTTTGGTTGTAGCACAATATAATATTACTATGGTAAAGTAGTTGGTAACATTACAAGCACAAATGAGATCTTTAACATATCTCTAAAAGGGTTCTTCTAATTTAACTAATAAGTATAATGAATATTTTAAGCAACATTTTATCCAGGTCAATATAATATTAATATGTTTAAAGTTGAAACATGATTTAGAAATTCTTGAGGGATTAAAATGAAAACAAAAAACAAATCTTAAGTAGTATAAATTTTTGCAAAATGTTTTAAAAACACATTAGAAAAAGTTGAGATGGTTTATTTGTATTAATTAATTAGTTTGAGATAAATATAAATATTCATAAATTCAATTGGGTTAGCATACAAAAATAGACCCAGTCTTATGCTATTAGAGGATTTTTCCAATGCAAGGTTCTTATAAGCAAAAAGTTATGTGGCTTGTAGGAACTATCATTGTGGAGAGTTCTTATAAGAACCTTATCCCTCTTTGGGTTCTTATTTAAGAACTTTGGTTCTTACTTCTTACCATGAAGTTTGTGTAAAATGTCAATGCCCTCATTTCTAGGGGTGAACATGGTACGGTACCATGTTTTTTTCCATATACCATGTACCAACCAATTATAATTGGTACACAAAATCTTATACCATGTACCAACCAATTATACTTGGTACCAACTTTTTTCGGTTGGTACATGTTGGTACAGATTTGTACCAACATCTCAAAAATTGAATTATAAGTTAATTAGATTGACATCTTTACCAACTAGATTTAGATGCACTAAACACGTCGAACATTAATAACATGTTGATATGCGTTATCATTACCTATACAAACATTCAAATAATTTTCATATAACACAAACATTCACTAATAGTCTAATACAAACGACAATTAAGGAGCGAGAAAGGACCATGAAAAATGGAGGCGTAGGCGAGTTATCAAAGTTGTTAAGGATAAGGGAATGAATTCAATCAAGTTCTATATATCAATTTGTATTACAATTTAACAAAATGTTAAACAAGATAATTTAAAATTTATAAATCAAAATATGTTGTATTATTGATTAAACTTTAAAAAAATAAGTGGTACGGTACGGTATTACCGTGGTACACGACTTCTAATACCACGTACCAACCAAGTTTAAATAGTTGGTACGGTACGGTTGGTACGGGAATTTGTTGGTTTGTCTCGGTACAAAATTGACACCCTAGCTCATTTCTATTGGTACTTAAATTTAATATTTGATATTTATTTATAAATATACAATAATTATTGATGTAGACAAATACATGAGACCCACAAAAATGAGGTTCTTATAAGAGCATCTCCAATGGAGGTTCTTATAAGAATCTTCTTTTTGTACTTTTTGGTATCACCTTATTTCCAGCTCATTATTTTAAAAAATTACATAAAAGTCCACAATGGTAGTTTTTAGAAGAACCTCATTTTTGTAGGTCCCATGTATTTGTTTACATCAATAATTATTTTATATTTATAAATAAATATCAAATATTAAATTTAAGTACCAATAAAAATGAGGACATTGACATTTTGCACAAACTTCATGGTAAGAACCAAAGTTCTAGAGATAATCTCCAATGGAGGTTCTTACAAAAACCTCCCTTTTGCACTTTTTGGTATTATTTCATTTCCAACTCATTAAATTGAAAGTTTATATAAAAATCCACAATGGTAGTTCTTATAAGAACCTCATTTTTGTGGGTCTCATATATTTATCAACATTAAAAACTATTATATATTTATAAATAAATATCAAGTATTTAAATTAAATACCAATAGAAATGAGGAATATGTCACTTCACACAAAAAATCAAGGTAAGAACCAAGGTTCTTGTTTAAGAACCTAGAGGAGGTTGGGTTCTTATAAGAACTCTCCACAATGATAGTTCTTACAAACCACTACACTTTTTGCTTGTAAGAACCTTGCATTAGAGATGCTCTTAAATAAGAACCCAAAGGAGATGGGGTTCTTATAAGAACTCTCCACAATGGTAGTTCATACAAGCCACATCACTTTTTGCTTATAAGAACCTTGCATTGAAGATGCTCTAAGAACTATCATTGTGAACTTTTATGTAAATTTTGAAATTAATGAGGTAGAAATGAGATGACACAAAAAAAAAGTAAAAAAAAAGTTTAAAATTCCAATGGCCACCACAATATTTTTGGTGGTTTCAACATAATTAATTATTATATGTTTAAATCAAGCCAAAAAGAAAATAACATAATGAAGATTGTATGTTAATGAAATATTTTATTTTTAACGGTAGCATGAAACAATAATAAATAAATACAAGTGCAAGCCTTGTTTTCATATTTAAAATGTGAAATAAATATGATGTGCCAAATTTTTAAGGGCATAATAAATGGAATAGTAAGTTACACCTTTTGTCCCTATAATATGTTAAAATTGTCAGTATTGGTTCCTATACTTCATTTATTACAATTTTAATTAAGACACACCACTTTTACCACAAACATCATCAAACTCCCATGCAATTTTTTCTTCATCTTCAACCCTGTTTTTGAAAGTCCCTTGTTTCATGGTATAAATCCATCAAGTAGTAGAGTCCCAATTTTAATGTCTCGCATCTTCTTCTTTCTACTATGGATTAACCTATGTACATTCCTTTCTCTAACAGATGTCCAAACGCTGGCTCTTTCTCGCCTGTCAAACCACAAACCCCTTTAGGTGGCAACTCTGATCTCTACCATAGGTGTCAAAGAAGAATGAGAAGAAGCCTGAGAAAGTCTAATTTTTAAACACCCTACCTAAATTCGGTTGGTAATTGAAATCCATAACTTTTTCGGGTTTGGGGATTTTAATTCGCATTTGGGTTCATAATTCTTAATTTAGTTAATCCGAATACATCATTATGCTTCTAGCACCCACCATTTTCATTAACTAGAGTAATTATATACACATAATCTGTTGTAGAGCCTGACTTATTGATGACTTCACATGATTACTTGGGATTTGGCTCGAATGATCAATTTGGATGCAACATATATTTTATGAGAGCAACATTATCATCTATGGGGGAACTGGCGAATGAGTTCTCCAATGTAGATGTCTTTCCGACTTTATGGACCGTCGAGAGATGAAAGATTTTCAGTATTTTTGTTTTTGTTGCTTTTGTCTGTAGTTCATATTATCAAGCAATCATTATTTTTGTCTAACTTTCATATAATCACAACTTTTTTTTATAATGTGTTGTTTTCTTTTTGTCAAATTCAACATCAAAAGTTATGTTTAACTAACTTTTGTGTACATTTATATAATGGGTTACTTTTTATAAGAATTGCCATAAACTCATGTTGATTTTACAGTTTTTGTTAAGGAGTTTTGATTATTGGTATACATCTCATTTTGATTTAAAGCTTCTAATTTAGAATACATGAATTTTGTGTTTTGAAAATTTTGAATGAATTAGTACAAATTTAACATAAGGAAAACTTCATGTCTAATGTTTACTAGGACATTAGAGCAGGACAACAATACATTTTTTATCCCACCAAAATAGGTTGAACGATGTCATCGATAATTGATTACTCATTGACAAAATAGTAAATGAACCATAGGGACCAAAAACAAAAAACTGACATACACATGGATGAGAGCTGTAATTTTACTCTAAATGGAAATTGTTAGTGGTGGGAGAGAGCCAATAATTTGCAAGCAATTTGGCCGCCGTTTCTCCTTCGAAGACTTCTATAACCCCCAACTCCTCCTTCTTCCTTCTCTTCTCACTTTTTGTCCTTCAATGGACGACGCCAAATCACCCACCTCCACTCTCCGACGCCGGAACTCCACCGGAGAATCATCCCCGTTAACAATCCACACCAATCACCACCACCCTTCTTCCTCCTCATCTTATTCCGCCGATTTCGAGCTGCTATCTCTCAAACCAGCTTCCTACACCTCCCTCCGCGACATCCTCCCATCCACCGCCGCCGTCATCCAGTCGCCCAAAGTCTCCTTCTTCGCCGCCCACTCGGATTACGAGATTCCGATCCGAAACCGACTGGTGAAACAGGCCGCCTGGGCATACCTCCGACCCATGTCCACCTCACCCGACTCCGGTGGTGCCACCGTCTTCCACCGCCTCTGGAACAGATTCTCCGACGCTTGCCTCCGTCTTGTAACCCAAATCTTCGATTGTATGCTCCGGTCAATTCAAGTCAGAACTACCAACTCCCGATTATAAAACACACAGGTAAATAAATTGTAAAAAACCCCAACTGGGTTCGTTTTAATTTCTATTCAAGATGTAGAAAAAAACAGATAAAACGATTGAATTAATAAAAAAATTGGAATACAAATTTTGTTCTTCTTGCTTCTTTACAATCTGTCCCAACAATCACCACTTTTTTTTAATGAATCAAAGTCCTCTAGACCGCCTAAATCTTAGCCAAACGGGTTCTTTATGACCCGAACTTGAACCATGCGATTCTTTCCCATATCCCGGATGGTGGACGGCGCCCGGCACCGGAGGAGCCGTCGGTGCCCATCTGTCATCACCCTGCTCTGATTCGCTTGAATTTGGAGTTGGAGTCATCAGAGGTGGCTGCGGATGCCTTGAGGATGAGGGTTTGGAAATTAGATATTGAAAGATTTCAAAGAATTTTGTTTGACCTAATTCTGTTGAATTCTGCCAATAATAAATTGCCACGTCCCATGCTTTGTCTCTTAATTGTTTTAAACTCTTTTCGATGTCTGTTTCATGCCTTACTATAAATGGCCTCAGCATTGCATCATATACAAACCCTGTGCCCTGCAATCACCCATAAAACTTCCTTTTTATAGCAAATTCTATGAAAGAAACAACATTAATTTGTAGCTGCGTTTTTACCTTTGTTTTGGGATACCATAAGTAGATAATAAGGGCCAGCTTCAATTCTCCATACATTGGCACCCTGTTACAAATAATCCACCTTTTCAGCATAAAATCAACACATAAAAAGACCCCAATTTGAATCTATACATACCATGAAATGAATATATCACCAACTCTTTCGAAAACTGTGAGAATTGCGATGATCACCCTGAAAAGAAAAAAACCGCAACAAATATATCAGCATTTGTTACGGAAATTATAACTTAAAGTCACATTTTTGAAGAACGACTATTTCGTAAATGAAATTAAAAGATGATCTTACCAATATTGGCACCAAAATCTTAATTCTGCATTTCCAACCCCATGTTTCTCTATAGTTTTAAAGCACTCCAAAGCAGGATATGCGTATCCAAGAATCAACCTGCATCCAGTAACCAATATCCAATTGAAAACTAAATCCCACAATCTGCAACCAATATCTGGAAATTTGATTTGAGATTGATGAACAAAAAGACTTACACAAGACTACTTGTGATCAATTCTCCCAACATCTTTTAAATTGCTTCCCTTTACCCGCCAAAATGATATGCCAAATTCACTACAGAAATCAGAAAAGGTAATTAAATTTAATGGATAATTGTTGATTTTGAGTATCATCATCAAATTTCACAACCATACTTGTGGATTCTCGAAAACCAGTTTCGGGTAACTGAATTTAGAGCCTGATGAACCGAATTCATCAGAAATTCTAGAAAAATGATTGAAATTAAATTTAGCAACAAAATCGCTTAACTCCAATCATCACCCTTGCAAACTTTAGTTGCATACTTAAAAAAAAAAAACAGAAAAACAGAGGAAGAGGGGAATGAATCTAAAAAGCAGGGAAGAAATAATTACCTTATTATACAGGGTCTTTGTGGATTCTTTGTGGTTATAATTGCAAAATTGAATGTGGGAAAGTTAAATTTTAGAGAGAAGAAGAAGAAGAATGGATGAATTTTGATCTTGTATATGTATGTATATATATATATATATACACAATGGGGTTTATCGAGACGGCGGTTGGATTTGGAATGGGTAAAACGTACAAGAGACACATAGAGATAAGGGGCGTGAGTAGAAACCAGTGTTTTACTTGCCTTGTTCTTCAATCTTCTTCTTATCTTCTTCCTCTTCCATTTTTAATTTTCAATTTGACTTTTTTAATATCTATTTATTCTTTTGGTCTTCTAAGAGCATCTCCAATGGTGGAGGTTAAAGACTTGATCAAGTCTTTGGTTGGTGGACCCCATCATTTGTTTATTAATAAAAGTGAAGGGTTGATGCTAATGACTTGGTGCAGACCAAGTCATTTGAAGAAGCTTTGTGAGAGAGCATCATCTTTGATTTGTGGGTCCCACTTTTTTTTATTAATAAAAAAATTCCTCAAGTCATTGCAATGACTTAGCCATTGTAGATGCCCTTAAACAAGATTAAGGTCAACTTCACACAAGAACCATTTTCAAGCATAAATTTTATGTTTTAAAAAGAAAAACTCATACCTAATACATATTTTTAAAACATTATTTTTGTAACCATTAATTAAATTTTGTATGATAATAATAAATATTGCTAAGAATAAAATTCACATAAACATATATTTATATATTATAGATTTAAATCCTTTTATCTTTACCGGGTTTTTTTTAGTCGAGATTTATCTTTGTAACGTTCCAATATAATTGGACGTCTTGAGACGAGATCTATGACGTGTTACATAAATAAACGTAATTTTTAATCTAAGTTTTCCGCTTTTTATTGTATTTAAATATTATTTGTTTATATAAAAATCTTTAAGAATTCATCGTCCCCGACATGTAGATTTAATACCAAAATCACCCAAATTTAATTTTATATATGTGTTTTTGGTGATAAAAGTATATATATATATATATATATGTTTGCTGAAAATAAAAAGTTTATATGGATGAATTCTGGTTCTAGATTGATGAAGTTTTATATATAATAATACGGGTAAGGTGGTGCGTAGGTTCGTTGCTTGAAAAGTGTATCCAAATGGCTGCCTCAACAATGTCAATGTTACATGGAAGAATCCATGGAAAATTTGACAAGATAAATATAAAAATAAAATCGAACATTCTTATTATATTTTTACCCAAGCTTTGAACACGCGTTGGAAGCAACTCATTTTTTATTTTTTATTTTTTTTATATCCCTCCAATTGATCCTACAAATAATAACATGATGAATTAATATTTAACATTTTATTTGTTTGGAAAAGAATAACTAATTTCCCTCTAATTCATGCATAGCTTAAGCTAATTTTACAAAGAAAGCATAAGATACACTTTAACTAACTGACTTTCAATAAGCATCTTTTCATTTGATTAGTATCAACACAGGCAAAAACGTAAATACGGAAAAGTGTGGATCATAGGGGTATACCCCTTGGCATCAGATAATTATTAAAGTAATCACCCCTATGATCCACGCATGTTTTATAGGTCAAGATAAAAGAGAGGCTAGCCAATATGTATCATAGGAAATACCAACTCAGTGACCTTGAGAATCAACACAGGCAAAAACGTACATAAACCCTAACTGATGAACCTTGGCGATTGGCTCCTACTCCTTTTGTAGGAACATCATTTGCCCCACAACCACTCCCTTCCTTCCCTCTTAAACAAGCCTCTCTGTCACTAGCCTTATGGTCTTCCGAACACGACAAAAGAAAAGCTACGCCCTCGCAGTCCCCAAGAAGACCCCCACCCATCCAAGATCGCACTTCATCAAGTCGAACGAGAGAATTCCGTGACGATGAGTCCATGGTGGCCTCTTCAACACCCCCAGGAATTTTGCCGATATGTGAAACAAACCCTATCTCATCCTTTTTACACTCCCTCGCTCATAAATATGAACCCGTTGGCCCTACGTTTGTAGCACCAATAATCTCATCCCACATGGATGATGATTCTGATCCACCAACAGATGCCTTTAAACACTTGTTCATGGAAGAACCTGGGCCTACGGTCGAGCGTGAGTATGATGATACCTTCAGAATGGATGATGCTGCCTCTGAAGCAAGGCCACCCAGGCGAACTAAAACCCCGAAGGCCGACACAAAACAACAATTCACCTTTGACGACATTCCTCCATCAAGGTGAAGAGAAAGAAGTGTTGAAATGTTGACTTGGTGCTCAGCAGAACTCCAATACTATGACGTTGATACAGTCATCAGAAGATTTATCACCCGAGCCCAAGGCCGTCTTAGAGATTGATACACAAGTCTTGGAGAATACAGGAAACTACAACTCCAACTCCAACAAGTTTCATCCCCCGAAGAATTCATAAACATGATCTATTCTGAATTCATAGGGAACCCGGTCGAGCACACTGTCCATGCAAGGGAAGAATTCTTGAAAATGAAATGTTGTTCATTCTTAAAAGCAGATCTAGAAGAACATTATGATCGTATGTCAAAGCGGTTTTACTGTCTTCATGGTATTGATGATGTCAACCTTAAACAAGTCTTCCTCAATTCTTTCCCTGAATCATTCAGATTTCTAGAACAGAAGAACGTCTCATTAGCCAATGCCACACTCGGAGAACTCTACCAGTTGATACTCAATGCATTGGCCAAGCTCTGCGACCATAAAAAATTCTTTACTGAATTTTAAAGAACAAGTAGAACGCTCGGTCCCGCCTGTAATGACAAGTACCTGCAGATAAAGTGCAAAACCAACTCTTCATGTGAATGCTCACACAAAGAGAAGAAGCCTCATTTTAAGAATTTCAAGAATTCTTACAGAAAGACGGGGGATAAAAGGTGGAAATTCTTAAAGAAGAAGTCACACAGAGGAAGAAGCTCAGACAGATGTTACATCTGTAACAAAAAGGGCCATTTTGCACGAGACTGCAAAGACAAGAGAAAGTCCCAATCGCTAATTCAAGCTCTGAACTTAGTAGAGCCCATGGACATTTAAGATCTTGAGTCCCTTTACTCTCTCGAGGATGAGCTTAACGACAGAACCCTATGCTCCATTGCCTATTCAGACTTTTCGGATGATGAGTCCATCTCAGAATACCCGAATAAGCGCCCTGATATCGAAGTCTTCATGATAAAACCCCTCGAAATCCTTCAGGCTAGCCAACCACACATCCCACTCCCTCATCCCACCAAGATACTGTCATTACAAAAACACCAACCAATACCCATTGCCAGAATACAACTTCTCACCTCTACGTACTCCAAGCCAATCCCGGTAATTGCTTTTTTTGATACAGGATCCTCAGTTTCAATATTGAATCCTGACATCCTACCCCAAAGTTACTGGCGACCGCACCACCAACTCTTCCTTGCCGCCAATGGAGATACATTTGTCATTGATAAGATCAGTATCCCTATTTTTATCAGACTTTTCCCTAAATGTGTTATCAAGCGCAGACTGTTAGGATCAAGTTCCCATGGAAATGTTCTTCTCATTGGATTTGACATCCTCCACAAACTGCCAGGCCTAAGGTATGCAGAGCAAGGACTCCGTTATAAAAGCTTTTTGAATCCATGGAGTCCAGTTCCAAATCTTTATATCGCAGCAGCCCCCACCATGGAAGATATGAAGTAGAAGATTATTCTTTCTTCTTGTGCTTCAAATCACTCAGAATTCCTAACCAAAAACGACTCCTCATTATGGTTAAATCCTTCATTTTTCGTCCGCCTCCCGTTCAAGCAAAACGAAGATGTTAACCCGACTAAGGCAAGTCATCCCGGGATGAACCCTGACCACTATCAACTAGTGGTCCAAGAATGTTCAGAGTTAGTCGACCACAGAATTATAAAGCCTACTACCTTACCATGGGCATGTGAGGCATTTTACGTCAACAAAAGAAGTGAACAAGTTCGCGGCAAACTACGATTAGTCATAAATTACCAGCCCCTCAATCATTTTTTAGCCGACGATAAATTCCCATTACCGCAGAAAAGGTCTATGTTCCAATCCCTAGCTAATGCACGGGTACTATCCTAGTTCGATCTCAAAGCAGGGTTTTGGAAACTGGGGATACATCCAGACGATAGGCCAAAGACTGCCTTTTGTATCCCTGACCATCACTATCAGTGGAAGGTCATGCCTTTGGGTTTAAAAAATGCTCCGTCAGTTTTCCAAAAAGCAATAACAAGGAGCCCTGGTATACATTGATGACATCCTCTTGTTCTCCCAGATGAGAAATCCCACGTCGAATTACTGTCACAATTCCATTCTATCGTCACGAAGCATGGGATCATGTTATCAGAAAAAAATATGGTGATTGGGGTCAGTTCTATCGATTTTCTTGGCATGAAGATCACAGATGGGAATTACCAACCACAACCTCACATATCCCAAGAGTTGCACAGGTTTCCCGATGAGCTGACATCACAAAAGGAAATCCAACAGTTCCTTGGTTTGGTAAATTATATGGCTGATTTTTTACCTAAATTTTCATGTCATACAGTGCACCTATTCCCTATGCTAAAAAGGGGCCGCCCCTTTGGATCGAAAAACAGACATCAGCAGTAAAAGCAATAAAACAACTTGCTGATGTGATGCCTCCTTTAAAGATTTCCTACTGTGACTGACAAAAGGACTCTCCAGACTGACGCAAGTGATGAGTACTGGGGAGCAGTACTACTAGTTCAAGACAAAAATGGTGCCAGAACAATATGTGGCTACAAAAGTGGCACGTTCAAAGATTCGGAACAGCACTACCACTCAACTTTCAAAGAAATCCTTGCAGTCAAAAGAGGCATTGAGAGATTCCAATTCCATCTAATCGGTCACGATTTCCAGATTGAAATGGACATGTCTTCTTTTCCACGTATGTTACAGTTCAAGAGAAAGACGCTCCCTGAAGCACAACTTTTGAGGTGGGCCAATTGGTTTTCCCAATGGAAGTTCACTGTGAGACATATCAAAGGATCTGAAAATATCCTTGCTGATTTCTTGTCTCGCCCAAAGGACTATAAATACCACATCCACAAAGAAGTTCCACAAGTCCTCCACCACAAGATCATCCCAATGGTACTTCCTATCGCTCCAACTGATTCTCCTGAATCATCTGCCCGACACCATACTCAACCCACTGACCAAACATCCTCACAAAATGTCACGGAAGTTATCTCCACCATGGCACTTCCAACATAGGACATAGAAGCTATTTCCGACTTGACCTTCAGAGATAGGTCCCAACTACAATACAAAACCTTTTTCACCATCCTACTCCAGAAACATGGACTGTTCATGAAAAACCTCTTGTTTCACCCCGAGTACCCTTTCCTCAATATTTTCCATTTCCATGATTTATACAGGTTCCCAAAAGAGGTTTTATGTTTTTTCTGGTATCTGTTTGAATCTCACACCATCGCTCTCACTTTTAATGCACCAAAGCTAGTTGCATACCTCCTCCAGTGTCAGTTTGGTCGAGTTCCGAGAGAGGCAATGGAAATCCTCACACTACTGCAGTGGTTTTTGCCAGCCCATGAGTGGACCCACCATCTATCTATACCCAAAAAGAAGTACGCCTTGATCATGTTTAAAAGGCCCTGCTCAGCAGCCATCAGACAACCTCACTCTATAGTCTATCACTCCCCTTTTGCTTTCATCCACGAATGGAGTAATAGCAATTGTGCAAGCCGGTCGTTCGAGAAAAACCACCCCGACAAATTCATAACAAATCGGCTTAACCTGGCCAATGCAAATAACATTGATACTGAGTCCATCCCAGAGAATATCCTGCTCAACAAAAAATTGTGACTGAACACCCGGTCTCCTCCCTATGGAAATATACCATGGACCAGTGGTCATAGACCCATCTTTCCTCGACAATGGACACTTCGGATGATTCAAGCCCAGACAGCGATGGAGAAATGTACACAGTCGATTATAACACTGATGAATCCTATGCTGATCCTTACGAAGACGATCCGTCTCATCCAGACTCACAGTGGAAGTAATATTCCAAGATCCAAGAATCGGCTTCAACAATGTCTTAATAACTATTTCTTATTCAGTATTTACTTTTCCGTATTTACTTTTCAGTATTTCCATTTAAATAAATGTTTGTATGATGGAAGTTACTTGTCACTTTTAAGTGATGTAAGTGCTTACCTCAATTTCCATTATTAGTAGTTGATGTATTGCTTATGTCATGCTTAGGTAAGAATGCCTTTTCCTTATCTATAAAAGGAAGACTTGCCATCAATTGTAAGATATCCCTTGAAAGAAATAAAATCATCTTTCTATATTTCTCTCTAGTTTTCTCTCTTTGTTCTTTATATTTCCTCCATAGTTCTTAATAGTACCAATGGTAAACCATCAGTCCTCGATAGTCAACCACCAGTCCACCGCCAATCCCCACCTGTAATATTGCCATCATCTGCACTATCCTCTCGTATACCCCTATGATCCACATTGTTCCGCTAGTCCCAAGATAATTCCTTGTTTTTTCTAATCCTTCTTCTTCCTTTACCAAAAAGTCAAAATATTAACGGGATCTACTTCTACCCACCAGGTTAAAGAATATGTTCAGACCTCAAAGTTTGATTCCCACCAACTCCCAGCTTCATCATCCGAACATCTTATACCAATTGCTATCCCAACAGATCTCCCGAGGCACTGCCTTGCTCAAGGATATATACATATCCATTTTGGGGCAATTCGCCTAGCCCTACCTTCCATGGAAGAAAAGGTCTCCCAGCTTTTTCCCGCATCGCTTTGGTAGACACTCGATTTATCGAATACCAACATGCTTGCATTGGCACCATCCAGACAACCCTAAATGCAGGAACCATATTCGTTACCTTTAATCCTAACTTCAACATGCCATTAAACGACCCATCCTTGCATACTGCCCTTAAAGCCCAGATCCAAATCGGAGGAACTACCCAGGTTAACACCTTCCAAGCCACATTCCTTTACCAGATGGCATACCGTGTTCAAAACCATGCCCTAGACATAATGGTCCCTGGATAAGAACATAGTGAAGATGCTTTACTCATTGACGTAAACTCCAGTGCAACTCCAACACGCACATATGTTCCCAGGCAGCTAACGAGAGAAAAGTTACTAAAACTTCTTCCAGATAAGTGGGTTACCAACTACGAACAAATCCATCAAGCTCCCGCCCAGACAACCACGGCCCCAGACTTAATCAGGCATGAAAATGGACTTGTCGAAGTCAAATTTTCATCCAGGGAAAAATCAAGTGTAGCAAATGTTTTCCCCATGGTCCACATGGTTCAACCAGCCAAACCACAAGACAACACTGTTAGTATGATGTATACAACTGCCAAGACTGCTTGGACGAAGCATACAAAGTTGACTATGATGAAGATTTTCCTCGAAAGAAGAAAATTTCACAAAAAAGATTGAAAGACCGATACGAAGAAGGCGATCCCGCTGTAGGACTCCATGGAGAACCCTCAGGAAAATCTGATTACTACGTCCTATATCATGATTTACCCACTCAGAAGAAGATCACAACGCCCACACCTTGTCACAAGCCACCGTTGGACAAGTCATTCAGCCGATCATTAGGCGAATGTTGTGTCATTGCTCCATCAAGCTCGTCCTCTGACTACGAAGTTGAGTTTCCACCGTTAAGCTCCTTCGAAAACACAGTCCAGCGAACCAAACATGATTTGAAAATCAAGAATCCTACGACTATTAGCTCAACAGGTGTCCCCACTACTATTAGTCCTGCTGAAATCACACTCAACTGGCAGAGTGAAAATGCTGTTGCACAAAACAAAGCTCTCACAGCTATCCTTGAACAACAGACACTATCAAGTAAGGTCTCTCACTAGCATCATAGATGCGGTCAAAGCAAAAATGGAAGCCCTCCATTTCAAATTTCTCCAGATAGTTGTCAATAAACCCTCGCCAAGTGAGCAACATGTTTTTGGCCAAAAACAATCTGAAATGAAGTCCCTGCAATACCAACTCAGTGACCTTGAGAATCAACACAAGCAAAAACGTACATCAACCCTAACTGATGAACCCTGGCGATTGGCTCCTACTCCTTTTGTAGGAACATCATTTGCCCCAAACCCACTCCCTTCCTTCCCTCTTAAACAAGCCTCTCCGTCACTTGCCTTATGGTCTTCCGAACACGACAAAAGAAAAGCTACGCTGTCGCAGTCCCCAAGAAGACCCCCACCCATCCAAGATCGCGCTTCATCAAGTCGAACGAGAGAATTCCGTGATGATGAGTCCATGGTGGCCTCTTCAACACTCCCAGGAATTCTGCCGATCTGTGAAACAAACCCTATCTCATCCTTTTTACACCCCTGGCTCATAAAGACGAACCCGTTGGCCCTACGTTTGTAGCACCAATAATCTCATCCCATATGGATGATGATTCTGATCCACGTATGTTGACCCTACAAGTGTTCAAAGGTATCTGTTGGCGGATCAGAATCATCATCCATGTGGGATGAGATTATTGGTGCTACAAACGTAGGGACAACAGGTTCGTCTTTATGAGCCATGCAGTGTAAAAAGGATGAGATAGGGTTTGTTTCACAGATCGGCAGAATTCCTGGGGGTGTTGAAGAGGCCACCATGGACTTATCATCACGGAATTCTCTCGTTCGACTTGATGAAGCGCGATCTTGGATTGGTGGGGGTCTTCTTGGGGACTACGAGGGCGTAGCTTTTTCTTTGTCGTGTTCGGAAGACCATAAAGCTAGTGACGGATAGGCTTGTTTAAGAGGGAAGGAAGTGAGTGGCAGCGGGGCAAATAATGTTCCTACAAAAAGAGAATGAGCCAATCGCCAGGGTTCATCAGTTAGGGTTGATGTACGTTTTTGCCTGTGTTGATTCTCAAGGTCACTGAGTTGGTATTGCTGGGACTTCATTTCAGATTGTTTCTGGCCAAAAACATGTTGCTCACTTGGCGAGGGTTTATTGCGAACTATCTGGAGAAGTTCGAAATGGAGGGCTTCCATTTTTGCTTTGACCTCATCTATGATGCTAGTGAGAGACCTTACTTTTGTGGTAAGAGCTTCTTGAGTCTTAGTGATCTGTGACTGTTGTGAAAGGATAGCTGTGAGAGCTTTGTTTTGTGCAACAACATTTTCACTCAGCCAGTTGAGTGTGATTTCAGCAGGACTAATAGCAGTGGGGATACCTGTTGAGCTAATAGTCGTAGGATTCTTGATTTTCCAATCATGTTTGGTTCACTGGGCTGTGTTTTCGAAGGAGCTTAACGGTGGAAACTCAACTTCGTAGTTAGAGGACGAGCTTGCTGGAGCAATGACACAACATTCGCCTAATGATCGGCTGAATGACTTGTCTAAAGGTGGCTTATGATAAGGTGTGGGCGTTGTGATCTTCTTCTGAGTGGGTAAATCATGATATAGGACGTAGTAGTCAAATATGCCTGAGGGTTCTCCAAGGAGTCCTACAGCGGGATCGCCTTCTTCGTATCGGTCTTTCAACCTTTTTCTGTGAAATTTTCTTCTTTCAAGGAAAATCTTCATCATAGTCAACTTTGTATGCTTCGTCCAAGCAGTCTTGGCAGTTGCATACTGTTAATGCCAAAAATCGTCCAGAAGGATAACTTAAGGTTGATTGTGGAGCTTAACAACTAAAGAATGGGAATCTTTCGAAAAACTGTACGACAAAGACAAAAAATGTAAATAAGACAGAGATTTTGGTGACGCGGGAAAAACTTCAACGAGGAAAAAAACCCGCGGACGACTTTGGGGGTTGTCGCTGCACTATGGTCGCCAAACAGGGGCGATGTCCTTATGTTTCGGGTGTCGAGAGTACAATGATTACAATACAAATGAAAGAAAGACTTTAAATGTAAAGTAACAAGTGTATCGAATGTAAAAAACAAGTTCGTCGTGTGTAAAAACTAGGTGTCATGCATTGGATTCGTGCGTCGAGAAAGAGAGAGTTTTGCTTCAAGTATTTCGCTCTAAGTGTTCTTGGGAATTCAGTTGTTTAGAGATGCCAAGATGATGTCAGAGATATCCGAAATGGTGATTTAACCTTTGTATTTATAGTCTTCGAATGTCTTGAATTATTCCATAAAAATCTCTGATAACGGTCGTAACGGCTACTGGCTTTAATGCTCATCACCGTCCTTGTCGGTTATGTCTGTTGATCATTAATGACATTGATTCCTGCATTTAAACAGTGAAAATATAACTGAAATATCGCATGTTAGTCGGTCGAGGTCGCGAGGTTCCATACGACGGTTGTGTGAGCTAGACGACGTCATGGTCGAGTGTCGTGAGGTGGATAACTTTCGATTTCAACTTTGATCAGGGGATGAAGTATTATGATTTTACCTTATTATGAAAAAGTGTAATAAATGTTTTCCCTATTTTGGTTGTGGTCGAGACTGGTGAAATTTTACCCAAATAGTTTGCCCCCAAAATTTAAAAATGGAGTGGCAAATTCAAATTTCAATTTTTTTTAAATTTTGTTAGTCGGACGCCTAGGGTCGTGACACGTGTCAAAAGGTCACATCGGTTGCCTTGGAACTGGACCGGTCCAATTCCAACTGAATGGGAAGTCGAAAAGGGGATAAGATCATGACGTCATGCTGACGCATGATCGTGCTTAACAGCTGTGAGTGCTAGGTGTCGACGATCCGTGTGGTCATACGAAAAGACATGGGCACGTGTCGATCATCGGGTGATTCGACCTGACACAATCGTTTACATAAATAGAGACCCACGATGGATCTTTCTCATTTTACGTTTGCAGAGAGTTTTAAGAGTGAGATTCTTTCCCGATTTCTTGCTGTTCTTCGTCCAATCTTTTCCAAACCTGCAAGAATCTTTGAGTTGATTAGGAATTTCAAGGTTTAGAGCGCTTATTTAAGGTACGACTCTTCATCTTTTGTATACGTCGTAAGTCGATTGCTAGGAAACCTAGAAAAAACTGGGATATCTGGGGCTTCTCAGACCTGCAAATTTGGCTAACAGGATTATCGATGTCGACAGAACCCAGGAGTACCATTAGAGATCAGGATGATCTCGATAGCTTTAGGAATCTAGCGAAAATCCCTGCGGGGATTACTGTGAGTAAGGCCGGTAAGGTTCGACCGGAGATGTGTCCCGGTGGGTACGTCGTGATATACGAGTACCCTTTCAAGATAGGTTTAAAATGGCCTTACTCGCCTCTGGCCAAGGCTTTTATGTGCGAGTTCGACCTCTCGCCGAGCCAACTGATGCCCTAGTTCTGGCGGGTCATCCAGGTCGTCGAGCGACTTACCAAGAACTGAGAGTCGCCGATGAACGTGAAGGATCTCTTGACGGCTTATCAGGTCAAGATGGATACGTACCGTCGCTACAACCTATTCTCAAAGCATAAGGGCGATCGAACCCTGGTCCTGAAAACTGCGGTCAACGACCGCAAATGGAAGACCAGGTACGCATTCGTGCGTGTGGCGAAGCTGGACCCTGACAGCGATTGGATCAGATCAGGCTGGAACATGACCGGTGAGTTTTAGCTTTGGTCGAGCGTTATTTGTATTGCTTTGTTTCTCGACTAATCTTGTTTCTCTATATGCTTTCAGACATTAACTTCGACAAGGTGAAGCCCAACGACGACTCCAAGACCAAGATCGAGAAGTTTCTGGAGATTAGTCCCGACGATAGGTCGTTCGTCACACGTCATTTGGTAGACGAGGACGACGATTTGGTGTACCTGGGTGAGAATCCTCAAAGGAGTCGAGAAGAAGAAGAGGAGGAAGAGAAGACAGAGGAAGAAGAAGAGGAAGAAGAGGAGAAAGAGGAGAAAGAGGAGAAGGTGAGAGAAGAGTCGAGGGAAGAAAAGGAAGAAATGACCGGTAAGTGTTCCTTCTCTTTCTTTTCGCTCGACTTAGTCTTTCCCTTCTTTCGATCATCTAACCCTTCTTTCTTTCGCCTTACAGGAGAACCTCAGGCGAAGATGACGCCCGCAGCTGCCAAGAAGGAAGCTCAAGTTGAACTGGCCCGTCAGGGCAGGGAAAAAAGGAAGTAGATCCCGACAACTGGGTCGGGTGTCCTAAAGCGGACCAGGATGATGGTCCCGAAGGAACCGTCTTCAAAGACGGGCGGCTCGTTGAGAGTCGTCACGCCTGAGAAGGCGAAGGTGTCGATCGCGACTCCTGAGAAGACGAAGATGTCTTCCAACGCGATTGATGCGACACCAGTCAGCCTGGCGCTTCAGGCGACAAAGACGGCGCCTACATCCACGACATCGACCCGTACAAGGGCCGACAAGGGCAAGGGTCATGCGACCGAGGATAAGGAAGTCACGACGGTTAATTTTACATTGCCGTCGGACTTCTTAGTTGACAACGTCCTAGACGGGACGAAATTGTTTCCGCATCTGGGGAAATATCAGCTCCCATCTTTCGAGGAGCGTTTTCGAGGGTTCTTCGTTGAGGAGGCGGGATCGCATGTTGCCGGACTGGCGTTCATGGTAAGTCTTTCTTTCAAGACTTGTTTTATTTTATCGATGTTTACTTTGTCGAATAAACAATGCTTTTCATGTTTTACAGACGTTCCAGTCTTCCCTGGCTCTGCACGCCGAAACGACAAGGATAGAAGGCCTAGTCTCTTCTGCTCTTAAGAGGGAGGATGCGGCGTTGGAGAGGGAGAGGTCTGCTCTGGAACGTGCCGAGGGTATGTCGATACGACTCGACGACGCTCTAAACAAGTTGGAAGCCGTCGGACATGCAAAGAGCGAGGCAAACTCTCGTCTGAAGCAATCCCTATCCTTGATCGCCGACCAAAGGGAGGAACTGGACAGGACGAAGAAATCCTTGGCTATGAAGGCAAAAAAAGTCGAGGAGTCCAAGTCTAAGGTGGCGAGCTTGGAGGAAGAGGTGAAGGAGCTGAAGGACGAGACTAAGTCCGTCTTTGCTTTTGCTCAATTCACTGCGCGGGCGGCGATTATGCGGCGACACCTGTCGGGCAAGGATCCTCTCGCCTTTGCGTCGGAGGAGCTTGCCCTCTTTTTGAAGGATGTCGGGACCGAAAGAGACCTTGACTCGGATGACGAGAAGGAGGTCGAGGAGGAGTAGGTGGACGAAGGTTCAACGGGTGAGGCCTCAGGCAAGGACACAGCTGTCGATCCTTCTCAACCTTAGGATTTTTCAGTCTTTTGTTTTTATCATTCGACTGTTAGTGGTCGAGTTATTTGGATGTAACTGGCAGTTTATGAATGAAACTTAAATTTCTTTTGAACTTGTGTCTTATACATTTTGTGAATAGATACAATATCAATTGTGAAATTCACTAAGTATGGAATGAACAAGAAATCGTGCGACTTAGGCATCCATCGTAATATATAAGTCATAAGACTTTTTAAATCGTGTCGGCAAACATGCGATCACATCATTCATTCAGAACATGACATTCTTCTAATTTAGAAAACTGAGATCATGGGGTCGTTAGACCTTATGATCGTACGACTAGATCATACGATGAACTTGAATCATGTGTCTCTGTGATAGGATAATCGAGTTATAGACCCGCTCGCTTATGTCACGCGATTATGTGAGACTAAAGTCGTATATTAGAGTTAGCAACTTATGTCGTGCGATCTGCAATAAAACAATGTCAGAGGTTGGTCGTTGGCTAGCCAACGACCCTCCGATGCTTAAGTCAGTCATCGTCGTGATAAAAAAAAAATCGTATGAAAGAAGGAAAAAGACTTAGAAGAAATACCTTCTCAGATGCGTTGCATTCCAACTACATGGGATATCTCGATTGTCGAGGGTTTGGAGTCGATAGGCGCCTTTACCCACGACTTCTGGGATATGACTAGGACTTTCTCATTTGTCACTCTTCAACCGCGACATTAACAAGCCAGTCGGGTTGTTTTACTTCCCAAATGTTCCCTGTCTTGAGGAGGTTGTTGACCTCGTCATTTATCACTTTATTCCTTTCAGGAGAAAATAGGTTTAAATGACGGGTCGACGTTGAATTTATGGGAATTGACGCCAGAGTCTATGTCGACCGTGTCTTCATGCGACCAGGCAAAACAATCGACATGTTCCTGTAAAAAAGATATTAGTTTGTCTTTAAAGCAGCGATCGAGAGACGAACCTAAAAAGACTTTCTGGTCAGGCTTGCTCTGGTCTAGGACGATTTCCTCCAGGAGATAGTCGTCGGCTGTCCTAGGAGCATCCTGGGCCTATAACTGTTAGATGACCTACTTCTGCGGTTTCAGGGTGGTCTTATAGCAGTCACGGGCGACTTTCGGCTCACTTTTGATCTCTTGGATTCCCCATGGCGTAGGGAACTTCATGGTCTGATGGTACGTCGAGGGAACGACTTTCATTTAATGGATCCACGGTCGGCCTAAGATGATGTTATAGGCCGACGAGCAATCAATGACGCTGAACTTTGTCTGCTTATTGATTCCCCCTACGTAGACAGGCAAGGTAATTTCTCCAAAGGTGCTCGTCGCGTCTCCATTGAAACCGACCAAGGTTGTCGAGCGTCGGGTGATTTCCGATCGATCGATTCCCATGGCCTTGATGGTATCAAGGAAGATGACGTTCGCTGAACTGCCTCCATCGACCAAGACTCGCCGAGTTAAACAATTACCAATCGTTAGTTGAATGATCAACCCGTCATGATGCTTCTGATACGAGTCACCGAGGTCGTCTTGGTCGAACGTGATTTTCATGGCTTCTAACTCCAGATCTCCTTTGGATCTCGATGAGCGTGGGATAGGTCGATCGTCAGGTGCTTGGCTGGCGTGACGTTTGGCTGTGGAATACGTCAGACCGCATACGTCGGAACCACCAGTGATGCAGTTGACGACCTTTGCATGCTCGGGGGTTGGCGGTCGAACGTCGTTAACTGGAGTAACGACGTCATCGATGATGTCTTTGAGATTGCCCTTCGGGACGTGATATGCTAGCTCCTTTTTGAGAGCTATGCAATCATCTGTCGCATGACCATGGTCGACATGGAAGTCGCACCATTTCGATTTATCTTTCTTATCGTCGTCTTTGTCAGTCTTCTTTGGCCACCGGATGGTCGCCTGGACGGTCTTCAGGGCCTCGACCAATTCAATAGTAGTCCCTTTGAATCTGTAAGATGATATCTTAGGGTACTGAGGGAATTTGGTCGCGGTCGCGGTCTTGAACTCCGCTTTCGTCTTGAACCGGACGTTCGAGATTTGTCGTGCAGGCTCTGACTTGAATGCTGCCTTCGTTTTGAACTCTGTCTTCTTAACACCAAGAGACCTCTTGTCATCGGTGTGCTTACGACGAAAGGAAGCATCATCTTCCACCCTCATATAAGCAAGGGTTCTGGCTCGGACGTCTTCGAAATTCTCTGGAGGATACTTGGTCAGATCGGTGTATAAACCCGAACTGTCGTCCAGACTACGCTTGTAAGCTTCGATCGCGGTCTTGACATCACAGTTGCGGACACTGATCATCTCTGCATTGAATCTATTGAAATAGCTTCTGATAGATTCACCGGCCTTCTGCACGACATAATACAAGTCGCTGGTTTGCTTCTCCATCTTTCGACTACTGGCGAATTGCTGGGAGAATTGGTTGACTAACTCAGCGAACGACCCGATGGACTTGGGTTTAAGGTTAATCAACCATTGGAGGGCAGGACCTGTGAGGGTCGCCCCGAAACTTTTGCACATGCAGACTTCTTGATACATATGAGGGATCGAGATCGTCCACATTAACTGCTTATACTACGCGATGTGCTCCGTCGGATCGGTTATCCCCGAATACTTGGGAGTGAAGGCGGGGATGTTATATTTCTTCGGAACGTCGACTGTCGAGATCGTGTCGATGAAAGGCGACGCCTGATACCCCGAACGAGGCTCGACATCGACGGATACGGCTGCCCCTGGCAACTTAGCGAGCAAATATATGACACGTTCGTTCTGATCTTCTAGCATTTTCAACCGCTGAGCGACGGGGTCGTTAGGATCAGGATTTACTCCTACTTGGGGGTTAACTACCGAACTGGTGCCATTGCCGTACAACGAACCATTGGCGTCCCCGTTGAAAGGGACGAAATATGGCTGAGACCCATTCTGCATGGGTGGTGGTTTTATATGATGAGGCGGGATTGGCCCGAACTGAGGATTTGGGTTGAATGATCCCTGCTGATGGTTCTACATGAATGGACTTGGCTGCTGATTCTGACCGAACGGTCCTGGTCCAGGATTATGGACAAATGGACATGGACCTGGATTATGGACGAAGGGAGCGGATCCTGGATTCTGACCGAACGATCCTGGACCGGGATTCTGAACGAATGGTCTAGGACCGTTTTGCGGTCCGAACGATCCATTCGGATTTTGATTTCTCAGCCGCGCGATTTACTCAGCTGCCCTTCGACTTTGATCAGCAAGGACGTTGATTTGATTTCGAGCAGCTTCCAACTCCTGATACATCTGGGCAATGAGCTGCTCGTGATTTCCATTGGCCGCCATTTTCTTGAAACGGAAAAAAGAGGAAACTCCAAGAAACCGTTAGTAAGACGCACGTTTGTCGAAGATTTTCTCTAGATGGGGCCCCACGGTGGGCGCCAAACTGTTAATGCCAAAAATCGTCTAGAAGGATAACTTAAGGTTGATTGTGGAGCTTAACAACTAAAGAATGGGAATCTTTCGACAAACCGTACGACAAAGACAAAAAATGTAAATAAGACAGAGATTTTGGTGACGCGATAAAACCTCAACGAGGAAAAAAACCCGCAAACGACTTTGGGGGTCGTCGCTGCACTTTGGTCGCCAAACAGGGGCGATGTCCATATGTTTCGGGTGTCAAGAGAACAATGATTACAATACAAATGAAAGAAAGACTTTAAATGTAAAGTAACAAGTGTATCGAATGTAAAAAACAAGTGCGTCGTGTGTAAAAACTAGGCGTCGTGCATTGAATTCGTGCATCGAGAGAGAGAGAGAGAGTTTTGCTTCAAGTATTTCGCTCTGAGTGTTCTTGGGAATTCAGTTGTTTAGAGATGCCAAGATGATGTCAGAGATATCCGAAATGGTGATTTAACCTTTGTATTTATAGTCTTCGAATGTCTTGAATGATTCCATAAAAACCTCTGATAACGGTCGTAACGGCTACTGGCTTTAATGCTCATCATCGTCCTTGTCGGTTATGTCTGTTGATCATTAATGACATTGATTCCTGCATTTAAACAGCGAAAATATAACAGAAATATCACATGTTAGTCGGTCGAGGTCGCGAGGTTCCATACGACGGTTGTGTGAGCTAGACGACGTCATGGTCGAGTGTCGGGAGGTGGATAACTTTCGATTTCAACTTTGATCAGGGGATGAAGTATTATGATTTTACCTTATTATGAAAAAGTGTAATAAATGTTTTCCCTATTTTGGTCGTGGTCGAGACTGGTGAAATTTTACCCAAACACATACATCATACCAACAGTGTTGGTCTTGTGGTTTGGCTGGTTGAGCCATGTGGACCGTGGGGAAAACGTTTGCTACGCTTGATTTTTCCCTGGATGAAAAATTGACTTCGACAAATCTATTTTCTTGCCTAATGAAGTCTGGGGCCGTGGTTGTCTGGACGGGAGCTTGATGGATTTATTCGTAGTTGGTAACCCACTTCTCTGGAAGGAGTTTTAGTAACTCTTCTCTCGTTAGCTGCCTGGGAACATATGTGCATGTTGGAGTTGCATTGGAGTTTACGTCAATGAGTAAAGCATCTTTACTATGTTCTTGTCTAGGGACCATTATGTCTAGGGCATGGTTCTGAACACGGTATGCCATCTGGTAATGGAATGTGGCTTGGAAGGTGTTAACCTGGGTTGTTCCTCTGATTTGGATCTGGGCTTTAAGGGCAGTATGCAAGGATGGGTCGTTTAATGGCATGTTGAAGTTAGGATAAAAGGTAACGAATATGGTTCCTGTATTTAGGGTTGTCTGGATGGTGCCAATGCAAGCATGTTGGTATTCGATAAATCGAGTGTCTACCAAAGCGATGCGGGAAAAAGCTGGGAGACCTTTTCTTCCATGGAAGGTAAGGGCTAGGCGAATTGCCCCAAAATGGATATGCGTATATCCTTGAGCAAGGCAGTGCCTCGGGAGATCTGTTGGGATAGCAATTGGTATAAGATGTTCGGATGATGAAGCTGGGAGTTGGTGGGAATCAAACTTTAAGGTCTGAACATATTCTTTAACCTGGTGGGTAGAAGGAGATCCCATTAATTTTTTGACTTTTCTGGTAAAGGAAGAAGAAAGTTTAGAAAAAACACTATAAGGATTAACTATAGGCATATTAGTTATGGGGATCTTAGAATCATCGGGGACATAAGAGATCTCGTATAATTGGTCTATCTTGGTGCAGATGACTGTCTGAGACTGGAGGATGATCTGGGTAGGTCTAGATCTGGATTTATGACTGGGTATGGCAGGTATTGTTTTAAGAAATGTCAACAGCGAACAAGGTTTGACTGCGACTCAATATCTGTCGACTTATACTTGGACAAGAAACAAAACTCGAAGAAGTCTTAAACCAAAATACCAGGTGACTCAATTTATCTTTATGAATGGTTTTCTGATGTGAACGATCCGTTTAGAACGGCAATCACAGAGCATACTAATCCGATTCTGTCAGGATAAAAGAGAGGTTAGGCTCTGATACCAAGGGGTGATTCCTTTATAAGGACTAGCGGAACAGTGTGGATCATAGGGGTATACGAGAGGATAGGGCAGGTGATGGCAATATTACAAGTGGGGACTGGTGGTTAACTATCGAGGACTGATGGTTTACCATTGGTGCTATTAAGAACTATGGAGGAAATATAAAGAACAAAGAGAGAAAACTAGAGAGAATTATAGAAAGATGATTTTATTTCTTTCAAGGGATATCTTACAAGTGATGGCAAGCCTTCCTTTTATAGACAAGAAAAAGGCATTCTTACCTAAGCATGACATAAGCAATACATCAACTACTAATAGTGGAAAGTGAGGTAAGCACTTACATCACTTAAAAGTGACAAGTAACTTCCATCATACAAACATTTATTTAAATGGAAATACTGAAAAGTAAATACGGAAAAGTAAATATTGAATAAGAAATAATTATTAACACATTGCTGAAGCCGATTCTTGGATCTTGGAATATTACTTCTACCGTGAGTCTGGATGAGATGGATCGTCTTCGTAAGGATCAGCATAGGATTCATCAGTGTTATAATCGACTGTGTACATTTCTCCATCGTTGTCCGGGCTTGAATCATCCGAAGTGTCCATTGTCGGGGAAAGATGGGTCTGTGACCACTGTTCCCATGGACATTTCGGATCTTGAGTCCCTTTACTCTCTCGAGGAAGTGCTTAACGGCAGAACCCTATGCTCCATTGCCTATTCAGACTTTTCGGATGATGAGTCCATCTCAGAATACCCGAATAAGCACCCTGATATCAAAGTCTTCATGATAAAACCCCCAGAAATCCTTCAGGCTAGCCAACCACACATCCCACTCCCTCATCCCACCAAGATACTGTCATTACAAAAACCCCAACCAATACCCATTGCCAGAATACACCTTCTCACCTCTACGTACTCCAATCCTGGAAATTGCTTTTTTTGATACAGGATCCTCAGTTTCAATATTGAATCCTGACATCCTACCCCAAAGTTACTGGTGACCGCACCACCAACTCTTCCTTGCCGCCAATGTAGATACATTTGTCATTGATAAGATCAGTATCCTTATTTTTATCAGACTTTTCCCTAAATGTGTTATCAAGCACAGACTGTTAGGATCAAGTTCCCACGGAAAGGATCTTCTCATTGGATTTGACATCCTCCACAAACTGCCAGGCCTAAGGTATGCAGAGCAAGGACTCCGTTATAAAAGCTTTTTGAATCCATGGAGTCCAGTTCCAAATCTTTATATGGCAGCAACCCCCACCATGGAAGATATGAAGCAGAAGATTATTCTTTCTTCTTGTGCTTCAAATCAGTCAGAATTCCTAACCAAAAACGACTCTCCATTATGGTTAAATCGTTCATTTTTCGTCAGCCTCCCGTTCAAGCAAAACGAAGATGTTAAGCCGACTAAGGCAAGTCATCCCGGGATGAACCCTGACCACTATCAACTAGCGGTCGAAGAATGTTCAGAGTTAGTCGACCAAGGAATTATCGACGATAAATGGGCATGTGAGGCATTTTACGTCAACAAAAGAAGTGAACAAGTTCGCGGCAAACTATGATTGGTCATAAATTACCAGCCCCTCAATCATTTTTTAGCCGACGATAAATTCTCACTACCGCATAAAAGGTCTCTGTTCCAATCCCTAGGTAATGCACGGGTACTATCCAAGTTCGATCTCAAAGTAGTGTTTTGGCAACTGGGGATACATCTAGACGATAGGCCAAAGACTGCCTTTTGTATCCCTGACCATCATTATCAGTGGAAGGTCATGCCTTTTGGTTTAAAAAATGCTCCGCCAGTTTTCCAAAAAGCAATGACAAGGATTTTTGAACCTATCCTCTAGCACACCCTGGTATACATTGATGACATCCTCTTGTTCTCCCCAGATGAGGAATCCCACGTCGAATTACTGTCATAATTCCATTCTATCGTCACGAAGCATGGGATCATGTTATCAGAAACAAAGATGGTGATTGGGGCCAGTTTTATCAATTTTCTTGGCATGAAGATCACAGACGGGAATTACCAACCACAGCCGCACATATCCCAAGAGTTGCACAGGTTTCCCGATGAGCTGACATCACAAAAGGAAATCCACATTTCCTTGGTTTGGTCAATTATATGGCTGATTTTTTTACCTAAATTGTCATGTCATATAGTGCACCTATTCCCTATGCTAAAAAAGGGGCCACCCCTTTGGAGCGAAAAACAGACATCAACAGTAAAAGCAATATAACAACTTGCTGATGTGATGTCTCCTTTAAAGATTCCTACTGTGACTGACAAAAGGACGCTCCAGACTGACGCAAGTGATGAGTACTGGGGAGCAGTACTACTAGCTCAAGACAAAAGTGGTGCCAGAACAATATGTGGCTACAAAAGTGGCACGTTCAAAGATTCGGAACAACACTACCACTCAACTTTCAAAGAAATCCTTGCAGTCAAAAGAGGCATTGAGAGATTCCAATTCCATCTAATCGGTCACGATTTCCAGATTGAAATGGACATGTCTTCTTTTCCACGTATGTTATAGTTCAAGAGAACGACGCTCCCTGAAGCACAACTTTTGAGGTGGGCCAATTGCTTTTCCTAATGGAAGTTCACTGTGAGACATATCAAAGGATCTGAAAATATCCTTGCTGATTTCCTGTCTCGCCCAAAGGACTATAAATACCACATCTACAAAGAAGTTCCACAAGTCCTCCACCACAAGATCATCCCAATGGTACTTCCTATCTCTCCAGTCGATTCTCCTGAATCATCTGCCCGGCACCATACTCAACCCACTGACCAAACATCCTCATAAAATGTCACGGAAGTTATCTCCACCATGGCACTTCCAACAAAGGTCACAAAAGCTATTGCCGACTTGACCTTCAGCGATAGGTCCCAACTACACTACAAAACCTTTTTCACCATCCTACTCCAGAAACATGGGCTGTTCATGAAAAATCTCTTGTTTCACCCCGAGTACCCTTTCCTCAATATTTTCCATTTCCATGATTTATACAGGTTCCCAAAAGAGGCTTTATGTTTTTTCTGGTATCTGTTTGAATCTCACACCATCGCTATCACTTTTAATGCACCAAAGCTAGTTGCATACCTCCTCCAGTGTCAGTTTGGTAGAGTTCCGAAAGAGGCAATGGGAATCCTCACACTACTGCAGTGGTTTTTGCCAGCCCATGAGTGGACCCACCATCTATCTATACCCAAAAAGAAGTACGCTCTGATCATGTTCAAAAGGCCCTGCTCAGCAGCCATCAGACAACCTCACTCTATAGTCTATCACCCCCCTTCTGCTTTCATCCACGAATGGAGTAATTGCAAATGTGCAAGCCGGTCGTTCGAGAAAAACCACCCCGACAAATTCGTAACAAACCTGCTTAACCTGGCCAATGCAAATAACATTGATACTGAGTCCATCCCAGAGAATATCCTGCTCAACAACAATTTGTGGTCTACTGAACACCTGGTCTCCTCCCTATGGAAATATACCATGGACCAGTGGTCACAGACCCATCTTTCCTCGACAATGGACACTTCAGATGATTCAAGCCCAGACAAAGATGGAGAAATGTACACAGTCGATTATAACACTGATGAATCCTATGCTTATCCTTACGAAGACGATCCGTCTCATCCAGACTCACGGTGGAAGTAATATTCCAAGATCCAAGAATCGGCTTCAGCAATGTCTTAATAATTATTTCTTATTCAGTATTTACTTTTCCTTATTTAATTTTCTGTATTTCACTTTAAATAAATGTTTGTATGATGGAAGTTACTTGTCACTTTTAAGTGATGTAAGTGCTTACCTCACTTTCCATTATTAGTAGTTGATGTATTGCTTATGTCATGCTTAGGTAAGAATGACTTTTCCTTATCTATAAAAGGAAGGCTTGCCATCACTTGTAAGGTATCATTTGAAAGAAATAAAATCATCTTTCTATAATTCTCTCTAGTTTTCTCTCTTTGTTCTTTATATTTCTTCCATAGTTCTTAATAGTACCAATGGTAAAAGAATATTAGTAAATAAGAAATAATTATTAATACATTGCTTTAATAATTATAGTCCAGGGCATGTAATAAGTATTGAACTCTCTTTTCTTTTCAACAAGTGTATTCGGTCCGCCATGAGATATACATGAATACATACACATATGCAAGCAATGACATTTATGGGCCGTTTATGTAACGATTATCAGCAAAAGTCATGACCCCCACTTACTATATCGGGTAACATTCTCGACCATCGAAATGGATGATGGTAAGCGCTTATCAGGTAAGACTTTCAATCCTTATCTTCCTTCTTACGGGTAAAATTTTCAGTTCTTCCTATGCTCACTTGGTAATGTAATTAACCCGGTAAGCGATTACTCGATAAGTGTTTGATGAACGAACCCTTAGTAAATTCATTTATAATGTGTATGTGTATATACCACAATCAAGTATGCTGTCAAAACAAATTGTACATCATAATACAGACATCTTAACTGAGATCTTAACTTCGAATTAAGGTGACTAAAACTGCATATTTCTCAAGGTAGCAAACCAGTACAAGGGTAACTCTTTCAAGGATGTTTGGTTAAAGATATTAAGTTGTCACTAATGGAATCAACAATAAACGAAATTGTTTGGTTTAATATAATAAAATGACCTTAAACCCAAAATTTACTTCCATGTTAAACTAAGGGGAATGAAAAATCAATTTTCATTTTCATTCCAAACATGATACTAACACAAAGCTAAAAGTAGGGGTGAGCATTGGAACTGGGTACCCGCCTTTGGAACCGGAACCGCTCCGGAACCGATGTGATTGGTTCTGGTTTCGGTTCCTAAAATACGGAACCGATTAAGACTGGTTCCGGTTCTGGTTCTCATTTTTTCGGAACCGTTACCCTCTGGGTACCCACCGGGACCAGTTCCAAAACTGGGTACCCGGTCCCGCTGGGTACCCAGAACCGGAACCGACGGGTACCCGCTATTTTTTAATAAAACTTATTTATATATTTAAATATTTAATGATGTGGTATTGGTTTTGTTAGGTGTTTTATTCGTTTTGATCTAAGTGTTTTATTTGTTAGATGTTGACGTAAAGACGTGATGTGTTATGGAAGTCGTTTTGTTGATGTCAAGACTCAATAATCGAGAGTTTCTAATTTATTTATGTAATAATTAGTTTTTATCGAATTAGTTTTCGCATTTGTTATAAATATTAATTTAAGTTTAGACTTTGTAGTTTGCAATAGAGTTAAAATTACATTTTTATTGCATGAAATGTTAAAAAAAATTTAAAAAACAATTGACACCGGGTACCCGGAACCGGAACCGGTTCCAAAATATAGAGAACCGATGTAAGCAGTTCCGGTTCCGGTTCTTTCATTCTAGGAACCGCCGGTTCCGGTTCTTTCATTCTAGGAACCGCCGGTTCCGGTTCTGGTTCTGGTTCTGGTTCTGGTTCTGGTTTTGGTTCTGGTTCTGGTTCTGGTTCCGGTTCCATGAAATTTAGCCGGGTACCCAGTTATGCTCACCCCTAGCTAAAAGTGTTTCTTAAAGAGGCATCCCGGTTCCACATATTCAATCAAACAATAACGTGCACATACGCTTTTCAAAACATATACATATATTCTAATGGTTAAATGCACAGAATAACAACCTTCTATGACAATTTTTTTATTATACCATTGTATTTTAACTTCTTTTTATTATAAAAATATATATTTTCAAATTATTTTTTATTAATACATTGTACGTTAGTCTTTTTACCATTATAGCAATCAGTAACATTATGATTTGAACTAAATTGACATGGCGTAGGGTAGTGGGTTTTCATCCCATTCCATTGTCCACGTGGGATGTCCACAATGACGTGACAATTTTTATTACAAGACTGTATTAAAAACTTTAACTTTACATATTTATGTAATAAATTTATTAGAGTAAAGTTCACTTTTGGTCCTTAACGTTTGTCCATTCTAACATTTTCGTCCATGAACTTCAATAAGGTGCATATGGTCCCTGACGTTTGTATTTTGTTAACGTTTTTGTTCCGTCTCCCGTTAAACTGACCTTTTTTGCAAACTTTTCTTATTTTTACCATTTCTTACACCACATGGACCAAATTTGAAATTTACTCTAAACTATATTTATATTTACATTTTATGTATTACATTTTATTTTTACCATTTTTTGGTCCCTCTCTTTTATGTATTTTATAAATTATACTATATTTCTAGTTTATAAATTATATTATATATTTATATTGTTGAAACCAGGATTCAATCTTACAATCATTTATGATCAATCAAACAGTAAAATGATATAGAATTGGATCAAATAGCTTCGTATTCATTCAAGAACAGATTACAGATCTAGAGAGAGAGTCTCTCAAAGATTACAAAGTGAATACAAAGTTATGCGGAAAAGTTAGTTAGCTTACAAGTGCTAACTGTTATATATACTGTAAAGAAAAGCTAAAGCTACAGTACATATATGTGAAAGACTAATAGAACAATTACACGTGTCCTAATTAGTAACAGAATATAAAGGAAAATATCCTAAGACATAAGTTCTGAACAACGTGTTCAGAACTTCTGAACATCCTTCTGATCAAGTACTTCAGAACATCCTTTAAGCACTTGGACATTTTTATCTTCAACATCAGAAGTTCTGAGTTTCATACTCAGAACTCTGACCCTTCTATTCAGACTTTCACACTTGGTAATCTTTTCGAGACTTCTCTAATCAGAAGTTCTGAGTCTCCTACTCAGAACTCTGAGTCTTCTGCTCAGATGTCAACACTTGTGTTTTTGACAAAACTTCAGATCTAACATATATTTTTTATATTTGTATTTATAATTAACATATACATTTATATTTACAATTTTTTTGTATATTATATATTTTTATATTTATAATTAACATATACATTTATTTTTTTAGCATTTTTTATATTTTTTATATTTATAAGTTATACTATATTTATCTTTTATAAAATTTATTTTGTATTTAGATTTATACTTTATGTATTTGAACATTCCATCTATGCAATTTATATATTGATTTGATTTATCGTTTGTATTTGAATATTCCATCTATTTATTTTTTATGAAATTTTTTATGTATTTATATTTACATTTTATGTATTTGAAAGTTCCATCTATTCAATTTGTATATTACTTTGATTTAGCGTTTGAATATTAATTTGTATACAATTTTTTTTTGAAAAGCAATTTATTACCAAAAACCATAGTCACCAGTTACAAAAGAGGGGGGGCAAAGCCCAAGAGAAACATCTGCTAGCAGCCCCCAACAAAACACCGAACACTTTCGACCGTTTACAAACCAAAGCATGGAGCAAAATTACAGCAGCGATTGCAAGAAGCATAACCTCCACTGCACCTAGTTTGTGAGAAATAAACTATGGGAAGTGCCCGTTATCCTCCCGCAACTGCCGATGATCCGCCCTCAACACCCATCAATGCTTGCTGCTGCCAAAATTGGTTCGCACGAAGACTAGAATAGTGATGCGGGGTCCACAAGCCAACCCTTCCAGTCGTTCGGGACAGCTTTACTCCGAAGCGTGATCCATTCAAAAATTATCCGTTGGAATTCATATAGAAGATCCGGTAATTTCCTTTTATCGTTCTTGAAGACGACTCTATTTCTATGAGTCCAAATCATATACATTAGCGACCATTTCACTCCCTCCCAAACCTCCGTACGTTTTCCTTGTACTCCTATGTTCGTTCCTTCATGAAGAATTTCCTGCACCGTTTGTAACGAATCTAGATCTTTTCTCCACCATCTTTCGACCGCTTTCCATACCACTTTTACATCTGAACATCCCACTAGGGCGTGGTCAACCGATTCGCTTGCTTCTCCACATCTCGGACATAATACGGAATCCAAGTCCACTCCTATACGATCCAGAGCCATCCGAGTAGGGATTCTATCTTTTGTCGCCCTCCAAATAAAGATGCATACCTTTTTAGGGATGATCTTCGTCCATTTCGTTTGTACTCCATTTCCGTTTTCGTTACTACCACCATTTTCGATCAGCTCCCTTAGTCTTTTCACCTTAAAAACTCTTGAGACATCGAGCATCCATTCCATTTTATCCACTTGTCCCCTAACCGGTTGTGATTCCTCTAGACGTTGAGAGAGGTTTTCGAGTTCGCCAATTTCTCTCCCTCTCGGAGGTCTTCTCCAATTCCACTTCCACTCCCACTTTCCATTATTCCATTCGCCCCTCTCCTTGATCGTTGCTTCTTGCTCCAGATCTAGTCGGAATAGTCTTGGGAAGACGTCTTTAAGAATCCCAATATCCGACCATCGATCTATCCAGATTCTAGTCTCCGTACCGTCTCCTATTTTTGCCCGAAACGATCTAGCGAAATCCACTCTGTGGTTGTCCATTTCAGCTCCGATTCTCGTTATTTTGTTCCATGTCGTACCTGCACGAAACCCATCACAAGTGTTACCAAACAGCCCCCCCTCCCCGTAAATGCTTTTTATTATTTTTACCCAAAACGAGTTTTTTTCATTAGCAAATCGCCACCACCATTTTCCCAATAGTCCTAGATTTAATGATCTCAAACTTCCTATGTTTAAACCCCCCTTTCTCGACTCTTTAAAGTGTCGACCCATTTTACCCATGCCAAGCCATTTTTCTTACATTCACCGGAACCTCTCCCTCCCCCCAGAAGAACCTACTTCTTTCATTTTCTAACATTTTTAGCACTCCAATCGGGGCTCGAAACATGGAAAAAAAGTACAAAGGAAGACTACCCATTACCGACTTGACTAAGGTCAACCGTCCACCAATCGAAATTACCTTAGATTTCCACGACGCAAGCCTTTTTTCACCTTTTCGATTACCGGGTCCCAATTCATCAATCTACTCATCGAGGCCCCTACCGGTAAACCAAGGTAAGTAAATGGGATCTTGCCCGATCCACAACCCACACATCTAGCCCATTCTTGTACCTCGTCTTCCGGCACACCCAACCCATAGATTGTACTTTTACGTGCGTTGATCTTTAATCCCGACAACTCGTAGAAGCATTTGAGAATTTTCAACAAATTTTTAAGATTTAACAAGCTCCATTTTCCAAAAAATATGGCATCGTCCGCGTATTGTAGATGCGAAATCTGTACATCCTTGTCTCCCACTTTTAAACCTTCGAAGAGTCCTCTTTTAACCGCCTCTTCCATCAAAATATGTAGACTTTCGGCCACAATTAGAAATAAAAACGGTGCTAGCGGGTCGCCTTGACGAAGGCCTTTGCCCATTGTGAATTCCTTTGTCGGGCTTCCATTCAGTCGGGCTTCCATTCACTAAAATCGACATAGTTGCGGAGTGGAGACACGCCTTAATCCACTTCACCCATTTACCCCCGAAACCCATTTTTTCCAAACTTTGTAGCAAGAATCCCCATTCCACACTATCGTATGCCTTTTTGAAATCGACCTTAAATATCAAACCTCTTTTCTTTTTCCTTCGGATAAAATCAATCACTTCATTAGTGACGAGGACTCCGTCAAATATTGAACGACCTTTGATGAAAGCACTTTGAGAGTCGCTAATAATACTCCCCATCACCTTCTTTAGTCTCTCCGCCAACACTTTCGCTATCGTTTTGTAGTAGACCCCTATTAAACTAATCGGCCGGAATTCCCCAAGGCTAGATGGGTTTGCGACCTTCGGTATCAAAGTAAGGAAAGATGAATTACATCCCCAACTTATTTCACCGTTCTCCCCAAACCACCGAATCGCCTTCATGAAATCTTCCTTCACCAAATTCCAAAATCTTTTTATAAAACCAAACGTGAGCCCGTCCGGGCCCGGCGACTTGTTACTACCGCAATTTTTTATCGCGTTCCAAACCTCCTCTTCTTCAAAAGGGCCTTCAAGCAAGTCGGCTTCTTCCTTGGACAATTTCCTATATTTTTCGTTGAATAGCGAAGGTCCGTTTGCTCTCTTAGACTCGAACTTTTCCTTAAAAAAGTCGAACGTGAAACTTTTTATTTCGTTTGTCTCGTCCGTCCAGCCCTCATTCGTAAACAAGCCCCTAATTGTGTTTTTTCTTTCTCTCATTTTGATGGCCATGTGAAACAATTTGGAATTTTCATCTCCTTCCGTGTACCATTTAAGTTTGGCCTTTTGCCTTGCCATTCCGAACTTTTTGTCCTCCAATTCTAACCAGCGTTTTCTTGCCACAACCCATCCTTCTCTCTCTTCTTCGTTCCACCCTACCTGTTCTGCCTCCTTTTCTTTTTTTTCCACCTCCTCCTTTAATGCAGACAATTCCTTTTCGATGTTACCAAATTTTAAATATAGTTTAAGGTAAATTTAAGGTAAATTTCAGATTTGGTCCATGTCGTTTAAGAAATGGTAAAAATAAGAAAAGTTTGCAAAAAAAGGTCAGTTTAATAGGAGAGGGGACCAAAAACATTAACAAAATACAAATGTCAGGGACCATATGCACCTTATTGAAGTTCTGGGACGAAAAATGTTAGAATGAACAAACGTTAAGGACCAAAAGTGAAAAAGAAAAAATAAGAACGATTGCGGTTTTTTATAAACAAAATAGTTATCTTGAAAATAATATATCATATTTTTTTTAAATATTTTACTTGACATATTTTTTAATAAATTACTTAAGTTAATTCGAAAATTTCTAAATTCTTCATTAATGTAACGATGTTAAGAGGATTTTTAAAGCACAATATATCTCTAACATTATAAAAAACGATAAAATTTATGTATTTTAGAACAAGGAAAATAAGAAGTGTTGTGTTTAAATATTTTCTTGAAAATATAAAATGAGTAAATTTTAATTTTAATTTCCACCCATTAAATGAAGTATCCGTCTTTTTATATATATTTTTTTATTTTACTATTAATTTTTGACAAAGTACATGGACCAAACATACAAGACCTATTCAACCTCTACGCCACCCTACCCCACCCACCCACCCACCCTACTCTCTCTCTCTCTCTCTCTCTCTCTCTCTCTCTCTCTCTCTCTCTCTCTCTCTCTCTCTCTCTCTCTCTCTCTCTCTCTCTCTCTCTCTCTCTCTCTCTCTCTCTCTCTCTCTCTCCAAACTCATATCATTACATGCAAATAAAAACACACACACACACATATATATATATATATATATATATATATATATATATATATATATATATATATATATATATAGATATATATAGAGGAGAGGTATCCGTTGCAAACCAGTCAGTTTGTGCAAACCTCGTACAAACCAATCTACCAATCACGTAACTTTGTTTTTTTATCCATAAGGGTATTTTAGGGCTTTTAGCATATTGTTTCATCTCCACCAATCACGTAACTTATTTTTTTATATCCATAACTTCTTTTTTATATCCATAAGGGTATTTTAGGGCTCTATCGGAAAATATAGATTCATGAAGCCAAATTATATATATTCATGAAGCCAAATTTTATATTCATGAAGCCAAAATATAGATTAATGAAGCATCAACAAATTTTTTTTGCAGATTCATCATTGTAGATTGGTTTGTACGGGGTTTGCACAAACTGACTGGTTTGCAATTGAGACTTCACCTATATATATATATAGGGGTGGGTTCAAATGAAAACTCAAATTCAATTGTAAACGTGAGGACAAACCACAGCCGTTGATTAATAATCTGGTGAAGAGATCAATGACAAAAAAAAATACGGTGGCAATTTTGTAAATAAGTTGAAAACTTTGTCCATGGCTTAATGAATATTTAGCGCGCAGGGGTAAAATTGGAAAGATGAGAATCAGCGCCTATTTTTGTTGAATTTTTATTTTCTTTTTTAATTAAAAAACTTTTACCCCCTTAAATTTTAAAATAAATTATCTCAAAAATTACTAACATTTTAATCAAACAAATTACATCAAAAAAACGAGAATTTCGTGCTCTTCGATATGACATCCATCATGATATAGTTTTTTTTTCGATTTAACCGTTTTTTACGTGAAATCGTGTATATGTGTTATATTCATACTGAATATAACACATATACACGATTTCACGTTATAACACATATTCAGACTAAATATAACACATATTCAGTCTGAATATAACACATTCAGACTGAATATAACACATTCAGACTTAATATAACACATATTCAGTCTGAATATAACACATATTCAGACTGAATATAACACATATTCAGACTGAATATAACACATATTCAGTCTGAATATAACACATATTCATCACTCACTTCATCTTTTGTTCACATCTATTGCTGCATTCTTTCACATTGCATATACATGCCACGCATGCATACTAAGGCCATTCTCCCTTAACCATCTGTGTTGTTCATCGAATATTGTTGCTGTTATTATCCATCTTTCTATATTTTTTTGATAGATAAACGTCATTAGCTAACGTAAATCTTTCAGGGGATTTCTAAGGTATATTTAGACCATCTCCAATGGGGTCACTAAATCTTACACTAAACACTAAATTTAGTGTAAATAACACTATTCACATCTTCAATGGGGTCTCTATTTTTCATACTAAATTTAGTGTAATGAATAGTATTACACTAAATTTGGTGTAACTCTATTCATTTACACTACTTTTAACTTTGGTGTAAAGAATAGTGTTACTCATTGGAGAAGATTTACCATTAACACTAAAATTTACACTACTTTTTACACTATTTTTTAAATTTGGTTTAAAATATAGTGTGACCCAATGGAGATGCCCTTATCCTTCTAATTCTTTTGAGTTTAGAATTTTAATTAGTGCTTATTGGCTATCGATTTTTATGTTGTTTTTTTATCAAACCGGAGGTTTGGTCTAAAATACTTGCCATGGCTGTTTGTTGTTATTATCTGGAGGTATGATCCGGTCTTTAATATTTTTTTTGGGGGAATAGACCTGTTGATTGTGATCCTATTTTCATCCTTTCTATCTCTATTGTACATTTGCTTTGGACCAGTCATGGGGTGTTCTTATACAACTGGCTTGGAGATATAAGGGAAAATATTTGGTTTGGATTGGAGCATCTTTTAATTTACATTAGTTTCTGGATGGATTTGTGCAGTTACTGATGTGCTGTTTTTTGGTTTCTTTCTAACAGAAGTTTAGATGCATCTGTTTCTACCAAATTGTTCCTTTTGTTTGGCTGCTAATCTATACTAAGTTTCAGGTCAGTTGGCTTACAATAGAAGATCAATCTCAGGGTTGTGGGAAAGCCTACAAGGATCACCTTCTTTCTGGTATGTTTTTCTTTGTATATTGTACATTTGGTTTTGGTAATTGTCTGTACTTAAGCATCCAAATATGTCAAGAAAAATGGACAAGGGATGAGATCGGGACCGGACTGGTACCAAACCATGACCGAACCAGTACCGAAAACCGAACCATATGTACTGGTTCGGTTTCGGGACGGAAAAATCGGTACTAGGACCACTTAGGACCGAAAATTTTAAAATGTATCAAAAACCAATCGCAAACCAAAATACATTCATTAAATTCCATTTAACACCATTATTACACCAATCAAACAGTGGCAAATTCTCCCCCGAATGTTAGTATAGAACGGAGAGGCTTATAATCCATGTGTTACCACTGTGTTGTTATAAAATGTGTTATTTTTTCTTTAAACTACTCCAATTCAAATATATGTATTAAGAAACGATATGCATTAAAAAGGAGTTTAAAAGATAAGATTTATTAGGAGAAGATATGCATAATCAAAGAAGCTTAAACGACACTACCCTTTAACATTCCCGGTTCGGTTTCGGTATTTTCGCAAAATTTCCCGGTACCGAATACCGAATCCCAAATTTGCATATTATTTGGAACCAAAAACCGGTCCTAATATATGGTACCAGTTGGGTACAGGAAAATGGTCCGATTTGCTCATCCTTAAAATGGACCTTGGATCTTGTTTTTTACTTATGTTGAACAAGAAATCATCTATCTATATGCATATCCATTGGTTAGATCACACGACAGAAAAATCTCGGAAAGAAGAATTCAGCGATTAGCTCATCGATCTAACTTTAGTTTAAATATCGCTTCATCATCTGTTGAACCTATGTAAATCTTTTGAATGTTGTTTGTGATGCTTTGTACTATTTGGCTTTGATTTTCATAGGAATTTGTTGGTCCCGGAGGGTTATACAAGTTTGTAGAAAGGGGGGGGGGGGAGGGGGGTTGAATACAAACACAAATTTTACTTTTCTAAATTGTTTATTGATATGTATCAAACAATTTACAACTTGTTGGGGAACAAGATTAAGGAATAAACCTAATCTAAACAAGTTAAGAGAATCACTAAGATTTCTTGCACTAGAAATAAGATAGAAAGGAGATAAGAAAATTAAAGACTAATATTCTAACACAAAGTAGTAGAGAGAAGAAGATGGCCGAGCACTTCATTTCTGAAGTAGGTTTCTTCTTATATACTGCATGCATTTAATGCATATCAGTACAACTTTACACGTGGCAGCAGCTGATTGGTTGCATGGTTTGACCTTTGTAGACAACCTAGTAGCCGCATGATGAATAGTGTAGAATCAGAGTTGGTTGTACGATTCTGGACAAAAGGGATGTCCATTATAACATTATCGTACGGAGGCGTGCAAGGGGGAATGACAAAAGTAACTTGTAGAGGAAACTTCATGATCAGCGTTCGCTGAATAGATCTTTATCAGCGAGTGATAAAGTTCAGCGTTCGTTGAAGTCTTCTACTTGAAACTTCACGTTGAGTGGACAAATATTGGCTTCCCTGATATCCGCATCAGTTCATTAGTAGACTTGGCGCTGGTTCTTTGGCTTGATCTTCGACTTCAGCGTAGAACATAGTTGACGTGAAACTTGTCTTCAAGGATCATAAGTAAACAACAAAGATTATCAGCGATCATCAACAAGACTGAACATGCTCAGGTCTCATTGATGAACAGTATCGTTGAATATGTAATTTAAAGAGCATGAGTTTTCTATCAGTGGTACTGTGGAGACATAGTACTTATTAGTGATAGTGAAACTCTAATACATATTGTCTACTTACAATTTTCACTAAGTGATTCTTAAAGAGTCATTATCAAATCATTGAGGGTTTGGATCAACAATCTCCCCCTATTTGATTATGACATAGCAACAAAAGAAAATTGCTAAGTATGAAAACATAAGGATAAAAAGAACTTATAAAATATTTGTCCCTTTTACTGTTTTCTGGGATCTTTTAAGTACTGATGGAGTAAAGTACATTCGCTGAAATTTTTCTTTAAACTTCGTATAAGTTACAGAGGGAAGTTGAAAAATTACAAGTACATCAAATAAATTTACAAGTACAAAAGATATAAGCTGATAAAGGATAGAAGAATTACAGGAAATCCTATCAGCTAACCAGGTTCTTTCTTGACGAGTTCATCAAGAGTGTCAGTCTCTGGAATCATCCAATCAGGGACTGTGACTCCTTAATCCCTTCTTTTCTTTGCTTCGCGATAGATGTGGGGTTTCAGGAGTTGTCCGAAGAGACTTTGTTTGTATTCACACCAGTATAGTAAATCTCTGAGTTGTTCGATTGGAGCTTTGTATAACTCAGAGATGCGTTGAAAGCATTCACGACCATTGAAGTCATAGAAGAAGATGCCATAAGGATTGCCGATTACTCTACTAGGGAAGAAAGTTTCAGCAGGAGGTAGGGATACGTCAAGTCTGGAGAGGTCAGGGGCAGGGCCAAGAACTGCTTCACGAGAAAATTCAATTCCTGTCTGGTTTCTTATTGTCGGGCCAGGAGAGGAAGGGGTCTTCTTCTTTGGAGCAGCTCGCTTCTTTTGAATTGGTGGAGGACGAGGAATATCAACTGCTGAGGAAACCAAGTCGATCTGCTTGTTTATTTCTTGTTCGACATAGGTCCTGAAAGTTGAGCGGAATCTTTGAATTGCTATTCTCATCTCCAACCATTCAGCGAGACCAAAGGTGTTTATGGCTGACATGTAGACAGTTCTGTTGTAGCCATTTTCTCTGACTATTTGGACATTAACGATTGGTACCTTTATATTGTTTTTCAGAGTATATCTCCCTTTGACATTTACAACTTTTATCCTTGAGGGATGTTGTCTGTAGTGGCACATCTTCTTACACATTCAAGAGTGGTGCCGTTGACTTTGGTCTTTTCCTAGTGAGTCTTCTGTGCGTCCTTCAGCAGTTTCTTTTGGACAACAACAGGAAATATTTTCAAGTCTGGATCGTCGAAAGAACGTTGAGCGAGCTCAAGGGCATATTCCCTGTCTTTCTCTTCAGCCTTCTTTCTTTCAGCGAAGAGTTTTTCAGCTCTGAGGGATTCCATGACTTCATCTTTTGAAAAAATGTTAAGATGAGCAGAAACGAGTCATTAATCCTCAAGTTGTTGGATCATAGCCGCTCTTCTTTTCGTTTCTTCTTCACTTGGTGTTTGAGGAACCAAGGAAGGTCTATTCTTGAGAGAGAGCGGTTCTTCTTCATGTTCTTCTTCAAAAATGTCATCAGTCTCAGCGAAGTCTAAGACTGGGATTATTTCATCAGCACTAGGGGCTGGGATTATTGGAGTTGCAGCAGGAGGAACTTCAGCTGGATCCTCAAGCAGGGGAGAGGACTAGCTGAAACATAGCGATCGTTTAAGTAAGATCATTTGGGAAAAAGAGAGAGAAAAGAATGAGGTTTAAGTATATAGAGGTTTTATGGAGAGGAGAACTGAGGTTGAGAAGGGATAGATGAGGGATGCAGTGTAGGGAAGAAAATATATTGTACCTGACAAACTGGCTTTCGAAGCAAGATCGTCAGATTGCCTTCTGTAGCGACGCATTTGTTTTTGCCCTTATCGACTTGGTCGCTGCAGGATTTTTCTTTGTCCCCTCCCCTGAAGTGTCTTTGAAGACTACCCCTTTGAGAGCAAGGGTTCTTTTGATCGGCTGGAAGGAGCAGTCGATATCATCATCATCGTCATCATCATCTTTAGGGGATGATGATGGTTCATCATCAACGATATCGACGTCTTCATAGTCTTCTTCTTCTTCTTCAGATTCTTCCTCATCAGTATAAGGTTCTGTGACATCAGCGTCAACTTCATCGAGTTGCTCCCCCTCAAATTCAGAGGGAGGTTTCTCGGTTCCCTCAGGGTTTTCAACTCCCTGAGGTTTATCAGCAGCATCAGAATTAATACCCTCCCCCTCAGAGTTATGGGTAAGGTCTTCAAGATTCTTTTTCTCCCCCTCAACATTATGGGGGAGATCTTCTTGATTCTTCTCCCCCCCGTCCACATGATGAATGGGGGAGGTAACAGGAATATCAGCAGCAACAGCATCAATATGCTTTGGGTCACTGTCTTCCAGGCCAGTGATCCCAATGCATGTTTCAATCTTAGCTAATCTGTCTTCTATGCCAGATATAGCAGGACTGGTCTTTTGGAGATCCTCTCGATCCACCTGAGTAAAATGCGAGGGAGCGCATGTGGCAGCATTCAGGCGTTCAAGGATTTGCTGCAGTAGAGTCTTCACAGTGCTCACCTCTGATTTTAAAGTGGTCACCTTTCCCTGAAGATTACCAACCAGTGTCGTCAATGATGTGACTTCATTGGACAGGGTGGTGAAGTTGGTGGAGAGGGTGCTGTTGGTGAAGTTGAGATTGTTGATGGAGGTGGAGTTCTCAGTGAGAGTAGTAGCCAAGTTTGAAATGCTACCTTCCACTTTCTCCATATCAGCACTAGAAGCTTTGCCTTTCACCTCATAAGTGAGCGTCTTGAGAGCCTCTCCAACGTTTGTAACCACTGAAGAGTTTGTAGAGAGAATGGTGGTAAGAGATTCCACCTTGTTGGACAAATCCGTGAGCGATGTGTTGATGTCGCCCAAATTAGGACCTATAAAAGTTGATAACTTATGAACAAAGGAAAGCTCAGAAGTTTGGGATTTTGAGAGAGGAGTGTTTGGAGTTTTGTGTATACATGCGGGATGGTTGAAGAAGTCCTCGAAATCTCGATGACCTGTCAATGTTTCCATGTCGTCTTCCAGAGTGCCTTTACGCTGAGAAGTGCCCGCAGGTCCTATGTTTGTATCCATCATCCTCTGTAAAGTTTCAGCAGATGTATCGCGAAGGATGATGTTTGTTGCAGAGAATGGGTGGAAAATAGGTGGAGTGTCCAAAGAGAGAGTGGGAGGAATGATGGTTGAGAAGAGGGTTTGGGAACCAGGTTCAGCGTTGGATCCACTGAGAATTACTTCCTCAGTACTTAGAGGTACTGAGGGAGGGAGGTTCTGTTCCAAGTTAATAACCTCAGCGTTTAGAGACGCTGAAGTTGGTATGGAAGGGATGGATTCAGCGACTGTGGCAGAGCGTACCACTGAACTTTCCAACGAATCTTGTGAAGAGAGAACCGTGGAGTCTTTATCCTGGGAAGGCTTGGGGGGTTGCTCCTTTGAGGACTTCTTGGGCTTAGGGGCGCCAAGTAGGGTTGAAGATTGTTTTCTCTTTCGAGAGGAGGTGGATGTTGCAGCCTGAGTGCCAGTGGTTGGGATTACCGTGGAGGTAGCTGCAGAAGTAGAAGAAGTAGGGTTGAGAAGAGATAAGAAAGTAGTAAGACGTACCTCGTTTGGCAGGGGCTTGAAGTCGAGAACCTTAGCGCCAACCTGAGAGAGTTTCAGGTCGCCTACTTTTGGGTATTCATCCCCGAGTCCCTGTAGGCAGAGAGCGCTGATAAACCGGGGATATGGAACAACTATTGGTCTCTCTGTTGCATCCACCCTGAGCAGCATATCGTCAAATATGATCTTTGCCCAATCAATGTGAAGGCCCTTCAGCAGTGAGTATCCCATAGCCTGCTGGGGTTTGGAGGCTTGGTCAGTAGAACCAACCTTTGCTGTCATGCAGCTGATCAAGTGAGCGAAGATGAAGTTCATCTCGCTGGGCATTTTGGACTTTTTGATGGTAGTCAGCTTCTTCTCAGGGAGTCCGTCTCTCCCTGTTTCCCATACATACTTCATTGCATCAAAGAATGTAATGAGAGCTTCTCAATCAGTGGGGTTTTTTGTGGGATTTGGTAGAGGGACACAACTTTTTTCTTTGGAACTACCAGGGAGGTTGAGAGCAGACCTGAGAGAGCCAGGAGTAATCTTTGAGGAGCCATGTTTGGTGTCAAAGAGGATGACATCGAACTTTTTGTTGGGGTCTTTGGAGGAGGTGATTACAGCTCTTCTGGCAGTATACCAGAACTGAGCTAGTAGGTGTTTGTGAGCTGGAGGATTGATGGTCAGGGCTGTCGATAGAGGACAGGTCTGGAGAAAAATAACAACGTCATCCAGGTGAGTAACTTCTTTCTTGGAGGGAAATCGAAGAGGGCATAAGGATTATTTCCTGGAAAGGTAACTTTCTCGAGTTCGAAGTCGATGTTAGGAGATTTGACGAGTTCAACCTTCTCAGAGGTAGTAGGGGATTGAGTAGAAGGAGCTTCAGTAGATGCCATTTATGTTTACTGATAACTCTATTTTTAGAGTTATTATTTCCTTTTATTTTTTATTTTATTTTGTCAAATTTTATCCATTTCACTTCTCAAAACCCCCATTCTTAGTAATATTCATAAAAATGAGCAAAAAGAGTGAACCATAGTTTTTATAAATCATTTGGTGGAGTTTTGTTGTTTTTTCACGAAATATCTGCAGTGACTTGCGCATCCCACTACGGACCCCACTGGCGAGCAAAGAAGAAAACAAAAGAAAAACAACTCTTAGCTTGGAATTAGAATCTGGAGAATAGAAGGTTCAAATGGCAGAGGCATGGGATTGAGAAGTACAAGCATGTTCCCCCAAGATATGGCAAGATGAATTGTTTAATAAAACCCATGGTACTTTAAGTGGACTTTTTGGAAAAGGTGAAGGGACCTTTGGGTAAAAGAGCTACAAGCTTGTGGATGGAAGAATTACTCAAAGAAGCTGAATTTTATGTCTTCTATCTTCAGTCCTTAGTCTCTAGATTTTACCCATCTTTTGTTTAGTCCAACCTTTCCTTCTTGTATATAAAGAGGTGTTGGGTTTCATTTAATTCATCCTTGATATCTCCATCTACCACATTTAGTGCAAGCTTAGTTGTAGTGGTTAGCTCTCTAGTTTACTGCAGTAGATCTTTAAATTTCTGTATTTCAATTCCTAGTGTAATTGTTAGTTTAGAGTAATTAGTGGCAGTGACGTACCCTCGTTCCCCACTTCGGTTTTAATTCAAGCCACTTTCAGTTTACTTATGTGCTTCTTCTCATCTTTTGTTTTCTTTATTTCGGTAATTATGGGCTAAACATCCCTTGGGATGTAGGAAAGAGAAGTACCTGGATTTTCTGAAAAATGCTTGAGTAATCTTTATACTTGGAATATTTATTGTTTTGGTCATTCACTCTCGATTATTGCCCAATGATGCGAACAAGCCGATCACTTGTAAGGATCTAAAGTCTAGTTCTCAACTCAGAAATGAGTAGAACGCAGTGACACGAGCTTGGATGATGCTAGGGGATTCGAAAGAATTCTTATGACACTTGCGAAAGTGAGGTCGGCACAGTGAGCTCATCTCAACCCACTGGAGTAGTAGGCAAGCTAGTTTGTGTATTTAAACATTTAGAGTATTTGTCTCTACACATTACATCGAGGCCTGAAAAGGCCCATTTTGAGATTACCATTGACAAAACAGTAAGTACTAAGAGTATGAGATTTTTACTTAAAGGTGTGAGTATTTTGTAACCGGGCTTTTCTACCGAGAATGTCCACCTCAAGTACAAGGACCACTTTTGGGATCAGGTATTTAATATAAAATCTAGGGAAAATCTAACCTACATTCCTTCTTTTAAATCTTAAAATAAAATCGTTAAAGTAGCGTTTCACCAAACAAACCAAACTATTGCTTCTTCTGTAATTGAAACTTGTAAAAGGAAGCTCATGAGAACCGTATTGTCTAGATTGCCCAGTCCCTGTGGATACGATCCTGGTATTTTACCAACTATTACTTGCTGTGATGATCACTGTGGACAGTTTGCAACCCACTGCGATTAAATCACATATTTCGCATGTACCAAGTTTTTGGCGCCGTTGCCAATAGGGGTGAGCAAAACCCGACCGACCCGAAACACCCGACCGACCCGAAACCCGATGTACCCGAACTTGAGCCACCCGATTAACCGAAACCCGAACTTGCCCGAACCCGAAAGAATATATCGGGTATTACGGTTCGGTTTGGGTTGGGTTTTCCCAAACGCGAACCCGACCGAAACCCGAACTTTTTAAAAAAATATTTTTTTTTCAATAAATCGTAAATATATATTTATAATTTATAATTTATGTTTCTATTTTTCTGTTTATAATTTATAATTTCTCGATTTTGTTTTTTAAAAATGTTTGATTTTTTTTTGTTACTGTGTATGAGAAGTGTGAGTGTTTGTTGTGTGTGTTCTGTGTGTATGAACTGAGTATGTGTGTGTATGTGTGTTTAAGCTGTGTGTGTGTGTGTGTGTTTAATTGTGATGTACGCGTGTGTGAGGTGTGTGTGTCTGTGTTTGATTTTGTTTAACAACAACTTCTCGCATGCTCTTTCAATCAAAGAACTCGCCATTTCTTCAAGAGCCTGCAAAGCAATAATAACCAAATCGACAAAATGTATTTTATACCCCAAAACCCGAAACCCGAACCGATCCACCCGAAACCCGAACAATACTTTGGACGGGTTTCGGGGCCTGTATCATCCACCCGAAACCCGATCGGGTTGGGGGGTTTTGGGCCGAACCCGACTCGACCCGACCGATGCACAGGCCTAGTTGCCGAGGACTGGCGTGATTTCAAATCTCAAGACATTAGTTTTTGTTCGAGCCCGAGTAACTCGTTTTTCTAAGCTGTTCGTGTTGCATGCCAAGGCAACAACACAGACCTTTGGTACCAATCGATCTTGAAATAGAGAAAACTTTTCGAAGAAGACGTAAAAACAGAAACACAAATCGACAACCCCCTATGAACCCCACTACAAATATGGCAGGTATAGGAGGAGAAAGACCCGTTAACCCACCAGTAGTGGAGACCACAGTGACGATTGCCGATAGCAAAGATCGAAAAATACGGGACTATGCTACTTCCGGAGCTAGTGACTTAAGCTCCGGGATTCTAAGGCCCAACATTGTTGCACAACATTTTAAACTCAAAACTGTGATGTTTCAAATGATCCAAGCCATGGGTCATTTTAGAGGATTACCATATGAGGATCCACACTCGCACTTAAAATCTTTTTTGGAAATGACTGATTCCTTTCAATTGCAAGGTGTGAGTGATGAAGCGTTAAGGCCAAGGCTTTTCCCTTTTGCATTAAGGGATAAGGCAAAGGCTTGGCTGAAATCACATGCACCTCACTCGATAACCACTTGGCAAGAACTTGCTGACAAATTTCTACAAAAATACTTTCCTCCCACAAGGAATGTAAGGTTTTGAAATGATATTATTTTGTTTAAGCAAGAAGAAGATGAGGTTGTTTCGGATGCATGGGAACGATTTAAAGATTTACTTAGAAAGTGCCCACACCATGGCATCCCACATTGCATCCAATTGGAGACCTTTTACAATGGTCTTTCCAATGCAGCCAAAATCATCTTAGATGCAACAGCAGGTGGAACATTCACAAGTAAAACCTACAATGAAGGATATCAAATCTTAGAAAAAGTGTCCAACAACAACACCGAGTGGTCAAATCCTAGAGCACCCATGCAAAAAACCAACACCATTGATTCCGAGGCACTCAAGACCATGAATGCACAGTCAGTTAGTGGCCTTAACCAAATTGGTTTTAAATCAAAATAGAGGCCAAGTCAATTCCGCAACACATCTCACTGAGAACTGTTCCCTCTGTGGAGAAGAACATGTTTTTTACTATTGTCCAGCAAATCCTGAGGCCGTTAATGTTATAGGAACCAACCCGAGGAACAATCCGTATTCACAGACTTATAATCCAGGTTGGAGAAATCACCCGAATTTCTCTTGGGCTGGTAATCCAGGACTCCAACCCTACGGGGCGAGTCATGTCCAGCAAAGACCGCAAACCCCCCCTAGATTTCACCAACATCACAGTGGGCATCCCCCACAGAACTTTCAGCAAGGGCAATCCTCGCAACAGTTCAAACCACGACCAACTCACCCCGCTAAGACTCAACCATCACTCGAATCAATTCTCAAAGGTTTCATGAATCAAACTCAAGCAGCCATTAGGAACATAGAGACTCAAGTAGGACAACTAGCCATCGAAGTTAAGAATAGACCTCCAGGGACGTTACCTAGTGACACCGAACATGCTAGGGTGATAGGAAAATAGCAAGTCAAGTCCATAACGCTTAGGAGTGGAAATGATCTGAAAGATATTGTTTTTGATTCTGATGATCCGCCTCAAATACCACTGTCCCTAAAACTGCAGTGGTCACTCCTCAAGTCACTGTCAAACCCACAGTGAGGACCGATGTCCCTGAGCTTCCCACTTTTGAGACCATACCAGGACCTACTGTTCCAAAGCCAACACCACAACAAACTCCAATTGACCCACGAAGTGTACCTTTTCCTGAAAGAATGAAGAATAAAACTGTCGATGTTCAATTTAAAAAATTCTTAGACATTTTTAAACAACTTCTCATTAACATACCCTTGGTAGAGGCTCTCGAGCAAATGCCAAGCTATGTTAATTTTTTGAAAGATATTTTGAACAAAAAGAGAAAGTTGGGTGAGTTTGAGACCGTGGCTTTGACCAAGGAATGTAGTTCCCTCCTTACTAGCAAGATTCCGCCTAAGTTGAAAGACCCGGGTAGTTTCACCATTCCATGCACAATAGGAGGACAAGAAGTAGGTCAAGCACTTTGTAATTTGGGAGCTAGTATAAACTTGATGCCATTGTCCATTTTTAACAAGTTAGGTATTGGAGAGGCTAGACCCACAACCGTGACATTACAGCCAGCCGACCGATCCATTGCCTACCCCAAAGGAAAAATAGAAGACGTTTTGGTCCAAGTGGATAAATTTATCTTCCCTACCGATTTTCTAATTCTAGATTATGAGGCCGATAAAGATATCCCAATCATCTTAAGGCGTCCGTTTCTTGCAACCAGACGTACTTTGATTGATGTGCACAAAGGGGGACTCACTATGAGAGTCCATGACCAAGAAGTAACATTCAATGTCTTCAAGTCACTCAAGTTCATAGAAACCGAAGACTGTTTTGCTTTGAGTTCGATTAGTGGTACCCAAAGTTTTGACACAGTGAACACAGTGGGCAGTGAGAGTGAGCACTCCGACTCTGAGAGTGATGACACTTTTGAGGATGAGTGTAACGAAATAGTGGCAGCATTTGAACCTCTGGACTTTAAGGACAGAAATGTTCAACCCCCTTCAATAGAACAACCTCCCGAGTTAGAGCTAAAACCATTGCCTTCACACTTGAAATATGCTTATCTCGCTAAGGATAATAAACTTCCCGTTATTATCTCTTCCAAACTTAGTGAGAAACAAGAACAACTTCTGATTGATTTGTTGATAAAGCATAAGAGGGCAATTGGTTGGACCATAGCGGACATTAGAGGTATTATCCCTTCCCTATGTCAACATAAGATTAACTTGGAGAGTGACCACCCTGGAAAAGTCCAACCCCAAAGAAGGTTGAATCCCATAATGAAGGAGGTAGTTAAGAAAGAAGTTTTGAAGTGGTTACACGCCGGTATTATCTACCCAATAGCTAGTAGTAGTTGGGTGAGCCCCGTCCAATGTGTCCCTAAAAAGGGAGGGACGACCGTAGTAAAGAACGACAAGAACGAGCTCATTCCCACTAGGACTGTTACTGGGTGGAGAATATGCATGGATTATAGACAACTCAACCTAGCCACTAAGAAAGACCATTTTCCCCTACCTTTCATCGACCAAATGCTTGATAGGTTAGCGGGAAATGAATTCTATTGTTTTCTAGATGGATACTCCGGATACAACCAAATCCATATCGCCCCCGAGGACCAAGAAAAGACCACCTTTACTTGTCCCTACGGTACTTTTGCATTCCGGAGGATGCCATTTGGATTATGTAATGCCCCAGCCACGTTCCAACGTTGTATGATGGCCATTTTCACCGACATGATTGAGGACACCATAGAAGTTTTTATGGATGATTTTTCTGTGATAGGGACATCGTTTGACAACTGTCTGGGAAATTTGGAGAAAAGCCTAGTGAGATGTGAAACCCACGACCTTATTTTAAATTGGGAAAAATGTCATTTTATGGTCGAAGAGGGTATTGTCCTAGGTCATCTTGTCTCAAAAAGAGGGTTGGTGGTTGACAAAGGCAAACTTGAAGTAGTGGCACAACTTCCCGAACCCACAACTGTGAAAGGTATTCGAAGTTTCTTGGGTCACACAGGTTTCTATACGAGGTTCATCAAAGATTTTTCGAAAATAACTAAACCCCTATTTAACCTTTTGCAACATGAAAAAGAATTTAATTTCACCCAAGAATGTCGAGATGCTTTTGAAACAATGAAGAAAGCCTTAGTTACTGCACCCATAGTGACCACTCCTGACTGGTCACTCCTATTTGAAGTCATGTGTGACGCCAGCGAGTGGGCTGTGGGGGCTGTTCTCGGACAAAGGAAGAACAAAATCTTTCACCCATTTATTATGCAAGTAAACACTGATTGAAGCTCAAATTAATTATACTGTCACTGAAAAAGAATTACTTACGGTGGTGTTTGCTTTTGATCGTTTCAGGTCATACTTGATAGGGACGAAGGTCATCGTGCACACTGATCATGCAGCAATAAAATACTTGATCAACAAGGCTGATTCCAAGCCACGTTTGATTCGATGGGTTTTATTGTTGCAAGAATTCGACCTTGAGATCGTTGATAGGAAAGGAACAAGCAATCAAGTAGCTGACCATCTGTCCAGGCTCGAGAAGGTAGTGACCACTGGGGATCCCACTCCGGTCAAAGAGAATTTTCCCGATGAACAATTGTTAGCAGTTCAACATCAAGACAAAAATATTACTTGGTATGCTGACATTGCAAACTTTTTAGCGAGTGGACTAAAACCCCACGGGATGAGTGGACAACCATTTAAAAAGTTTTTACATGATACTCGTCAATATATTTGGGACGACCCTTTTCTTATATAAGATAGGGACAGACCAAATATTGAGGCGTTGTGTCCACGGGAGTGAGCAACATCAAATACTCCAGGGTTGTCACACATCCCACTACGGTGGCCACTTTGGTGGAAACCGTACTGCTGCAAAAATCTTGCAAAGTGGGTTCTTTTGGCCCACTGTGTTTAAGGACTCTTACGAATTTCTGAAAAATTGTGAGCAATGTCAACGCACCGAGAACATTTCACAAAGGAACGAAATGCCTCTTAATAACATTCTAGAGGTAGAACTTTTTGATGTTTGGGGGATCGATTTCATGGGTCCTTTACCAAACTCAAACAATAATTTTTATATCTTGGTTGCGGTGGACTATGTTTCAAAATGGGTAGAAGCTGTTGCATGTCACTCTAATGATGCAAATACTGTGGTAAAAGTTTTGCATAAAAATATTTTCACTCGATTTGGAACACCACGGGCATTGATCAGTGACGAAGGCACCCATTTTGTGAACAAAGTTATGAGCTCGGTCCTTGCTAAGTATGATATACATCATAGAGTGGCCACCGCATACCACCCGCAGACCAACGGTTTAGCCGAACTTTCAAACCGAGAAATCAAAGGCATTTTAGAAAAAGTCGTTAAACCACACCGCAAGGATTGGTCAACCAAACTTGATGATGCTCTTTGGGCATATCGTACGGCCTACAAAACTCCTTTGGGAATGTCTCCATTTAAGTTGGTTTTTGGCAAAGCTTTCCATTTACCAATTGAGTTGAAACACAAGGCGTTTTGGTCCCTTAAAGAGCTTAACATGAGTGAGGATGCTGCGGGGACCAAGAGGTTTCTACAATTGCATGAGCTGGAGGAGTTGCGATACCACTCCTATGAAAATGCAAAGTTGTATAAAGAAAAGACCAAGATGTGGCATGATCGAAGAATCAACCATAGGGAGTTCATTGAAGGCCAACAGGTACTATTGTTCAATTCCCATCTCAAATTATTTCCTGGTAAGCTCAAATCACGATGGACGGGACCAAACACAGTGGTCAAGGTTAGCCCCTTTGGAACAGTTGAATTAATGTCCCCACAGTCTGGTCAAACGTTTAAAGTTAATGGGCAGAGGGTGAAGCACTTTCTGAGCGATAGTGCCCACACTCCATCCCACTCTCTACCCCACTTTGGTTAAGAAAAGTCAGAACCATTTGTAAATATTTTATTTCATTTATTTGCTGTCTTTTTATTATTTTTGGTCTTTTTAATTCTGTGTGGTAGTTTATTTTGAATGTGTGTAGGATGGATTGCCAGTTTTTGAAGAAAAAGTCAACAATTGCTTCGCAGTGACATCAGGCATGTCACTGCGCTTCCTACTGCATGCCTGACGCTTGGATGGGACGGTTTGGGGGCCCAAGAACTGAAAGTACATCACCTTTTTCTTACACAACCGTCTACTTTTCTGCCACCTCACAACTACTTCTCCTATTTTCAAGAAAACTCATCATAATCTCTCTCTCTCTCAAAATAACCGTTCCCTCCAAAAGATATTACCCAGAAATTAATCTCTTTCCACACCAAAAGCCAAAAGACATCTTTTCCTCTCAACTATCAAACACATACTCTTCCTTCCCAAAAAAAATTCTCTCAAGAACAAAGAAACTCTCCAATGGCGAGAAGCAAGAGACTCAACCCAAACACTAACGAGCCAAGTCGTGCAGTACGCCGCCGTGTGACCGACGCTGATAACCCGCTGGAAAATATCACCGACGACCTAAACCAACCACAACCATCCTCCGAAGAGCACCCAATGACGAATGTCACACCAGATGCGGAGTCGTCGAAGCAAGAGGGATCGAAGGCTGCTTCATCTTCGAAAGCCTCAGACGCTAGTCTGAGTGGTTTTGATACCGAAGCACAACAAACTGATGAGGAAATGTTTAGGTTGCAAGAGGAGTACAACCAAAAACTCCTTACACTCAGAAAAAAGAAAGAAGAGGTTGAGAAGAAAAGGAAGGAAGAAGAGGAAAGGCTGGCAAGGGAAGAGGAGGAAAGGATAAAAAGAGAAGAAGCCGAACGGTTGGCGAAAGAAGAAGAAGAGAGAGTTAGGGCCGAGAAGGAGAGATTGATTGACGAAGAAAGGAAAAGGGCAGAGGCCGAGTTGTTCAAAGAAGAAGAAGAGATAAGGAGGAAGGAAGAGGAAGACTACCAAAATCAATACCTCCAAATCGGAAACACTATGGATTTGGAGGCACTTCATAAGGCAGCCCACAGTGAGGAGAACCCAATCAAGAAAGCTATGAGGAAGAGAGGCATGGTCACAAGATCTGGGGTGACCATTTCGGAGAAAACACCGGCCAGAAAAACAAGAAAGACAACATCCGGGAAAGGTAAAGGTCCTGCTCCCTCTTTAAGTTCATCATCATTTGAATCTGATGCTGGTGATGAACAAGTTCACACTCAAAACCCACATCAGTCCACAGTGGGAACTGAGCATGCCCCCAGTGGGGTGCCCAGGCAGTTCACGACCCCTAAGGTCGCCGCCCACTATGACTGTATAGTTAAGCAAAAGTTGAACTTAGAGAGGGGTTTTGACCCTGACTTTGTGGAGGCCAACCCTTTTATCAAAGAGAGGGTCATTCAACAGGATTAGGCGACATTTGCAACTGCCAATAGACGGGCCAATGCCTCTTTGGTAAGGGAATTTTATGCCGAAGCCTCTCAAACCAAGGACACATTTGTGACAGTCCGGGGTCACACCGTGCGTTATAATGCAACCGCAATCAATCGGGTCCTTGGAATAAGGACCCCACTTGTGTGCACCTTTGCAAAATTTCTGAAAAGAATGACCCCGGCTGACGAGGAAGCCATTTTACAAGCTTTGGCAATTGAAGGAAATCCCTGGGATAAGGATGGCCAGAGGAGGTGCCTACACGCTAGCTCCCTCACTACTGAGGCCGCTGTGTGGTTCCAATTCTTACACCAATCCATATCACCCACCACTCATGACACAACCCTCTCGATGCACAAATGCGCTCTGCTGTACTGCATTCTTGCGGGGAAAACAATCAATCTGGGAATCCTGATGCAGTCCACCATTTACCAAGCAAGAACTCGCAAGAAGGTAATCCTCCCACTCCCTTGTCTCGTTACTTCTTTGCTAATAGAGGCTGGAGTACCGTCTGCAGAAGATCATGAGTGGCTCGTTTCTGCCAACAATATCAGCATTGTGACCATCAAGAAAATGGGGAGAGCAATTACCGCTCCCCCTGAAGAACCTGCTGTTAATGAAGTCCCAGTGGGATCTGCCAGTAACTCACTCCCCAATCCCACTCCAGGAAGCACAAGCAATCCCATGAACGCCATTCTGAGCGCATTCACAGCTCTCACTTATCGCGTCGACCTTATGGAAGCACAACAGAAGCACATGAACAGGGCTAACGAGTCTTTCTGGACGTACACAAGAGATCGAGATGCAGTCATAAATCAGATGAATCAAGGTGTTGATCCCCTACTTGCTGCGCAAATCCCTGACTTCCCAGAAGGCATCTGTCCCTCCAACGATAGTGAGGATGATTTCAGTGGCGACTCCGCAGAAAGCCCACCGCCAGCAACTCCTACCCACTAAATGGTTTGTTGGGACTCTGGTTCCCACTCTGAATGCTCTCAAAACAATTTTAATTTTTATGTTTGGTTGGTATTTTGCCTATGGATAGGCACTTGACAATTTGATACTATTTTATTTTGGTTAAACAATGCATGAATACGTGCTGCTAAGCAGGTACTTTTGGGTACTAACTTACTTCTCGTTTGAGTGCTTGATTGATCCTTTTCCATTTCAAGGTGCAACTTTCGGCTTCCAACGTAAAAAGTCCCTTTTGTAAGTACGATTCTCAACTTGTCACGTTGAAATGATTTAGGCCATTTTTTTGCATCCAAACTCGACCTTTTTGCACCCCTAACCACCTCCTTAACCCCAATTTCCAAGTCACAGTGAGGACACTGTGCGATCTTAAGTTTGAGGTGGGGACTTCCAGTGTGACTTCCAGTCTTTCCACAGTGGGGACACTGTGAAGTCCTAAGTTTGAGGTGGGTAAGATATACCCCCCTCCCAAAAAAAAAAAGAAAAAAAGAAAACCGGAGTGTCACTACAAAAGATTGATGGTGTGCCTTTTCTGGACCATCAAAGTGCTCACTCCCAGAAATAGATGGTGCGCCTATTCTGGACCATCAGAATACCCAGTCTCACAAAAAATAGTCATACCCAAATAAAAGCCTGAAGTGTACGATCTTACCTGTGCAAAATACAAAACACTCACCTCTTGAAATTAAAATCTCAAAGCGAGATTCTCGGTCCATGTTTGGAAGTGTTTGTTGCGAAACCCTTGGGAAAATATTCAAAGCCACAAACCCTTCGAACCCAAGAAAGTCCTATTGATCAAATGTGAACAAGGGAAAAATTCAAAGATATCGTCAAGTACAAAAGTGAAGTTTTAATCTTGGAACCGAAAGAAGCATCCATGGAAGGAGATCAACATTCATTCAGAGTGAGAAGTTGGTAAGTCCCTGTAAGCTCATAAATGCATAATTTTAATTTTAATTTTATTTTTTTTCTTTCTTTCTTTTTATTACTTAGGGACAAGTAATGGTTTAAGTTTGAGGTTGTGATAACTCTATTTTTAGAGTTATTATTTCCTTTTATTTTTTATTTTATTTTGTCAAATTTTAGCCATTTCACTTCTCAAAACCCCCATTCTTAGTAATATTCATAAAAATGAGCAAAACGAGTGAACCATAGTTTTTATAAATCATTTGGTGGAGTTTTATTGTTTTTTCACGAAATATCTGCAGTGACTTGCGCCTCCCACTCCGGACCCCACTGGCGAGCAAAGAAGAAGACAAAAGAAAAACAACCCTTAGCTTGGAAGTAAGAATCTGGAGAATAGAAGGTTCAAATGGCAGAGGCATGGGATTGAGAAGTACAAGCATGTTCCCCCAAGATATGGCAAGATGAATTGTTTAATAAAACCCATGGTACTTTAAGTGGAATTTTTGGAAAAGGTGAAGAGACCTATGGGTAAAAGAGCTACAAGCTTGTGGATGGAAGAATTACTCAAAAAAGCTGAATTTTATGTCTGCTATCTTCAGTTCTTAGTCTCTAGATTTTACCCATCTTTTGTTTAGTCCAACCTTTCCTTCTTGTATATAAAGAGGTGTTGGGTTTCATTTAATTCATCCTTGATATCTCCATCTACCACATTTAGTGCAAACTTAGTTGTAGTGGTTAGCTCTCTAGTTTACTGCAGTAGATCTTTAAATTTCTGTATTTCAATTCCTAGTGTAATTGTTAGTTTCGAGTAATTAGTGGCAGTGAGGTACCCTCGTTCCCCACTTCGGTTTTAATTCAAGCCACTTTCAGTTTACTTATGTGCTTCTTCTCATCTTTTGTTTTCTTTATTTCGGTAATTATGGGCTAAACATCCCTTGGGATGTAGGAAAGAGAAGTACCTGGATTTTATGAAAAATGCTTGAGTAATCTTGATACTTGGAATATTTATTGTTTTGGTCATTCACTCTCGATTATTGCCCAATGACGCGAACAAGCCGATCACTTGTAAGGATCTAAAGTCTAGTTCTCAACTCAGAAATGAGTAGAACGCGGTGACACGAGCTTGGATGATGCTAGGGGATTTGAAAGAATTCGTATGACACTTGCGAAAGTGAGGTCGGCACAGTGAGCTAATCTCAACCCACTGGAGTAGTAGGCAAGCTAGTTTGTGTATTTAAACATTTAGAGTATTTGTCTCTACACATTACATCGAGGCCTGAAAAGGCCCATTTTGAGATTACCATTGACAAAACAGTAAGTACTAAGAGTATGGGATTTTTACTTAAAGGTGTGAGTATTTTGTAACCGGGCTTTTCTAGCGAGAATGTCCACCTCAAGTACAAGGACCACTTTTGGGATCAGGTATTTAATATAAAATCTAGGGAAAATCTAACCTACATTCCTTCTTTTAAATCTTAAAGTAAAATCGTTAAAGTAGCGTTTCACCAAACAAACCAAACTATTGCTTCTTCTGTAATTGAAACTTGTAAAAGGAAAACTCATGAGAACCGTATTGTCTTGATTGCCCAGTCCCTGTGGATACGATCCTGGTATTTTACCAACTATTACTTGCTGTGACGATCACTATTGACAGTTTGCAACCCACTGCGATTAAATCACATATTTCGCACGTACCATTTACACATATAAACATGAAGATGATAAAGAATAATGTCTTAATGTGGAAAGATTTTCCAAAATAAGATGCTTTTAGGGTTTTTCACTTTCCATTCAGAAAAAGATGTCTTAATGGAGATTAGGGTTTTTCTAGTCTTGAAAAAGAGTACAAAACATAGTGAATAATCTTGTTTTTCAGTTTCCTTTTATGAAAGGGATTCTAGAAAAACATATGAAAAGTCAAGTTTAAGATTTTTATTATAAACTCGAAGAATAATTTGTTACCAGATTGTGTTCATAAAATCATGAAGAGAAAATGATTTCATTTTATGAAAGTTCGTTTGTTTGATCTTTTAAAAAACAAGAATAAGATCAAAAACAAGTTTATGCAAGGAAAATAATAGAGATATTAACCTTTAGTGTTGAAGAAGAAGATGAACAGTTTCTAGAGAAAATTTGTTCAAATGCAATAGTAGTTCTTGCTTGAAGGAGATAATGTTTGCGTAAAAGGTAAAAATATAAACTCAAATGGGTTTATATAGTGAGAGTAGAGAGAGAAAAACTATGAGCGGGAAAGTTTTTCATGATAACACGGACACGTCCCTTGAATTTGATTGGTCAAGGAAAACGAAACAGGCGAACGTGTCAGAGAAAAAGTGTGCCATGGTCTATCCGTTGTGATGACGTCACAAACGTCCTTTCATATTTTAGGATGTATCTGAGGATTTTGAAAGCTCAGGGACATTTTGAAAACATGAAGCACTGATTAGAAATATCAGTGATAGGTTTAGAAATGTCAAAGTATCACTGAAAGGAAGAGATATTCAACGATGCAATTTGTTTTTGAAATCTTGCATTCATAAGCGAACGTCAGCGAGTAAGAGAGAACATACCTTGATATCAGCGAATCAATTTTGTTCAGAGAGTAGATGATTAATAGGGTTATACAAGATTGATTTTATCCCTGATCAAATATGAACCGCTGAAGATTTTATTCTTCTAAGTTTAGCATTCCAAGCTCGCTGATGAGAAAGTTGAATCTTGTCTCATCAAGAGGTTTGGTGAATAGATCATCTAACTGAAAGTCAGTTGGAATAAAATGAAGTTCTATATCTCCATTCATCACATGATCTCGGATAAAATGATACCTGATTTCGATGTGTTTGGTCTTTGAGTGTAGCACTGGATTGTTGGCTATAGCGATGGCACTAGTGATGTCGCAATAGATTGGAATGTTCGAGAGCTGAAGGTCATAGTCCAGTAGTTGATTTCTTATCCACAAGACCTGAGAACAACAGCTTCCAGCGGCTACGTATTCAGCCTCAGCGGTTGAGGTGGACACTGAGTTTTGATTTTTACTTGTCCATCTCACCAACTTTCCACCCAGGAGCTGACAGCCTCCTGTGGTGCTTTTCCTATTCAATTTGCAACCTGCAAAATCACTATCTGAATAAGCGATTAGATCAAACCCTGAGTATTTGGGATACCAAAGACCTAGGTTAGGAGTACCCTTAAGGTAACGAAAGATTCGCTTTGCAGCGATCAAATGAGATTCCTTAGGTTCATCTTGATATCGTGCACACAAACAAGTTGCATACATAATATCAGGTCGGCTAGCTGTAAGATACAGAAGAGAGTCGATCATCCCACGGTACGCTGTGACATTAACATATTTTCCAGAAGGATCCTTGTTTAGTGTCAGCGGCGGTGCCATAGGGGTTTTCATAGCTGAGCCTTGAGTTAGATCAATTTTTTTCAGCATATCTTTAACATATTTTCCTTGGTGAATGAAAGTTCCTTTTTCACTCTGCTTGATTTGAAGACCAAGGAAATAGGTTAGCTCACCCACCATACTCATTTTATACTCAGCTTTCATTCTATCAGCGAAACGAGTACAAAGGTCAGGGTTAGTGGAACCAAATATAATATCATCAACATATATTTGAACAAGAATAATATGACCTTTTACTTTCCTAAAAAATAGAGTTTTATCGATTTTACCTCGCTCAAATTTTTCAATTTGGAGATAAGTAGAGAGAGTGTCATACCATGCACGAGGAACTTGCTTTAAGCCATAAAGTGCCTTATCCAGTTTATAAACATAACCTGGATACTTAGGATCTAAGAATCCTGGAGGTTGTTCCACGTAGACTTCTTCATTCAGCTTTCCATTGAGGAACGCTGATTTAACATCCATTTGATAAACCTTGAAGTCTCTGTGTACTGCGTAAGCTAAGAATAGACGAATGGCTTCTAGTCTTGCCACTGGAGCAAATGTTTCGTCGTAATCTATACCTTCCCCTTGTCTGTATCCCTGAGCAACAAGACGAGCCTTGTTGCGGGTTACAGTTCCATGTTCATCCAATTTGTTTCGATAGACCCATTTAGTGCCTATCACTGACTTGTCAGATGGTCTAGGAACGAGCTTCCAAACTTTGTTTCTTTCGAATTCTGTCAGCTATTCTTGCATAGCGCTGACCCAGTTTGGATCTCTGAGGGCATCATCTGTTTTCTTTGGTTCAATCCGAGAAATAAAGTTAACAAATAAACAAATGTTACCTGCACTTCGTCGAGTCTGAACACCAGCGTTTGGATCACCAAGAATTTGTTCAATAGGGTGATTAATAGTCCATCGCTGAGCCGGAGCATAAGTCGCTGACTCTATTTGAACTTCTGGAGGAGCTGAAGATGAAGCTTCAACAACTTCTGGTATATCAGCCAAGAGAGAAAGAGGTTCAGATGTCATTTCATTCACTGATTGCTGAGAAGTAGATGGTATATCTAAGATAGAAGGTTCAGAAGTAGGCATAGTGTTTAGAGGAATAGCTGAGACCTATGATGTTTCAGCTTCACTTGTCTGCATGCTTGGGATGATGGTAGGATCATCATCTTCAGCGGGATGAGTATGAGATGGAGGAGTGGGAACATCTTCTGAATCACCAAGATGAGAAAACATCAACAGATTCAGTTCTTCAGTATCAGCAGAAGGTCTAGAGTTCGCTGAACGAGATTCGTCAAAAGTGACGTGGATTGTTTCTTCTACAGTTTGTCTTCTTCGATTGAAGACTCTGAAGGCTTTGGAGATAGAAGAATATCCAAGAAAGATTCCATCATCAGCCTTTGGATCAAACTTTCCAAGGGCATCTTTGTTGTTCAGTATGAAACACTGACATCCAAAGATGTGAAGAAAGCTAATTGAAGGCTTTCTCCCATGGAAACGTTCATAGGTTGTTTTCTTGAATCTTTTGACAATCAGCGACCTGTTTTGAGTAAAACAAGCAGTGTTGACAGCTTCTGCACAAAACTGAGTAGGTAGATGAGAATCGCTGAGCATTGAACGTGCAGCTTTGATGATAGTTCGATTTCTTCTTTCAGCGACTCCATTTTGTTGCGGTGTTCTCACCGAGGAAACGTTGTGAGAAATACCCTTGCTCTCAAAGTAGGAATCAAGGGAACTGTTTTTAAATTCAGTCCCGTGATCACTCCTTATTGAGCGAACGGCCATGTTGTTCAGGACTTCCATTTTCCTGACAAAAGTGATGAGTTCTTCAAGGGTGTCACTCTTCGAATGGAGAAACGTTACCCAGGTATAGCGAGAGAATTCATCAACTATGACCAATGTATATTTCTTTCCAGCGATGGATTGTTTGTGAAAGTTGCTTAGATTTGAAGCTTGCTTTTGTTTGTTTCCCTTTTTCACACGCTGAACGTAGAGAATCCTTAGCGTATGATTGTTTAGGTAGACCAGTGACCAAATCTTTTGAAGAAAGTGTATTCAGTGTCTTGAAGTTGAGATGGGAGAGCCTCTTATGCCAAAGCCAGTTGACATCAGATGAGACTTTTAAGAAGAAACATGAGTTCTCAGTGGTTGTAGAGTCCATGTTTATAACATAAACATTTTCCATACGGTATCCGCTGAGAGCTATCTTCTCCTTTTTATCAGTGACAAAGCAGGATTCCTTAGTGAAAATCACTTTGTTATCCTTGTCACATAGCTGACTGATGCTTAGAAGATTATGCTTCAGTCCTTCAACATATGCGACTCTTCTGAAGGTTGTTGTACCATTAAAGAGTACACCAAACCCTCGGGTATAGCCTTTTCCGTTTCCACCGAAGGTCACTGAGGGACCTTTCTCTTCCTTGTATTCAGTGAGCAGGTTTTTCTTTCCAGTCATGTGTCTAGAGCTTCCGCTATCGAGATACCAGATACCCATCTTAACCTGCAAACAAAGGAAGATTAGTTTGATTTGGGCACCCATTTTACCATGGGCCCACATTTGTCAGTGGTGGTAGAGGAAGTGGAAGGTTCGACACTCTTCGCAGCATTTGAGGTTTCAGCTTCTGAACTATTCTTCACTTTGGTTAATTTCTTAACCTCAGTGGTAGGTTTCACCTTAACCTGATTTACACCAGGAATTGTCTTCTTTGCCTTGGGGGCATTGATCTTTACCTTAGCTAACTTTTCAGCTTTGGTGGTTGTGGGGCACTTACTAGCAATGTGATCGGTAAGTCCACAGTGATAACATTTCCTATAGCTAAAAGTAGCTTTAGGACCATTTGCATGCTTAGCCAATATTTTTAAATGAGCAGGGCCAACACCAAGAATACCTTTGGCATTGGAAATGGGAGGAACAATCAGTTCTTCAGATTTCTTACCAATAATATCCACTCTGATTCTAGGAGTAGATCGCTGAATAAATCCATGGATCTTGTTCTTAGAAGTAGAGGGATAGGTCACTGAAGCTTTAGAAACATTCAGCTTAGGTACAAAGGTACCCTTCTGAGGTTTTTGGTTGAAAACCTTTTCTTTTCCTTTACCTTTAGAGATAAAGGTAGGTTTTTCCTCAGGGATGGGAGTTTTGGAAGAGGAACACTGAGATGAGGAAGTGTCAGGGATAGAGGACACGAACATTCCAAACTTAAGCATGGAATGATCAGTGGTTGGTTCTTCAGCGTCAGCTTTGTAACCAAGACCACGTTTGTCACTCAGGGGAATCTGAGACTTGATTATCTCAGTGATCGTTGTTGAGGATTTACACCATCCTTCAACAGTAGCCTTTTCAGCTTTTAATGCAACGATAGCTTCTTCACGTTCGATTTTGACTGGTTGATTTATATGAACCTGATCTTTTAAATCTTTTTCAATTTTAGAAAGCTTTTCTATTTGAAGGTGACAGTTTTTAAGCTGTTCAGCGAGATCAAGATTTTGATTTTCAACTATGGTCTTGCCATTCATGGCATCATATAAATTTATAGTCAGGAGTTCAATTTTTCAAAGACTATCAACTTCATTAATATCTGAAATATTAGTAAAGAAAGAAGTTGATACCTTAGAGGTAGAAGATGAAGCAGAGGGAATTTCAGTTTGTTCTTCCTCTTCTTCAATATTATCCATGAGGCAAAGATTGGCCTCATCATCATCTTCAGAGTCAGATGATTCTTCTTCATCAGAGGCAGCCCAGTCAAAGTCAGCCATCAGGCCTTTGCCTTTCTTCTTAAAGCTTTTCAGCTTTGCATACTTTTCTTTCATCTTTTGATACTTGTCATCTATAACCCTGGGGTTAGAGGATTTATTGGAGAAAGCTGAGGGTTTAAAGACTTTCTTTGACCTGCATTCACTAGCAAAGTGTCCTACTTTCTCACAGTTAAAGAAGGTAGCAGTAGCCTTATCAACAGGGGTTGATGATTTTGGCTTGTCAGTGAGTGCAAGGGGTTTGTTCCTTCTGAAATTACTCTTTCTAGCGAATCTCCTGAACTTATTAGCTAGGAGAGCTAAAGATTCATCAAGATCTGAAGAGTCAGCATCTGATGAGCATTCAGAGTTAGTTTCCAACTCAGTGACAGTGATAGTAGATCGCTGAGTGGAAGGTGACTCTGAGAGTAAAGCAACATGGGTGCTTTTGAAATCTTTTACAAGATTCTTCTTAAGATGACACGACTGCTCATGATTGAGCATAGTGCCATATAAGGTAGAGAGTCATAGATTTTAGATCCTTTGATAGCTTGAGACACATTGAATAACTGTCCCAGCTTTCAGGTAAACATTCTAGGAACTTTGTCAGTATTTCAAAGTTAGAATATTCCTTACCAACGGTTTTCAGATCAATAATTAAACAGTTAAACCGCCGATGTACTTCAGAGAGAGATTCATACTTACCACAAATGAAGCTTTCGTATTGTCTTACCAGGTTGATCTTTCTTGAGTCTTGGACTTCAGACGTACCTTCATATTGAACACAGATTGTGTCCCACTTGGCTTTAGAGGTTTTCAGGTTCATGACGGAATGGTAGACTTCGTCAGGAAGAGCCATGGAAAGAATGGATCTGGCCTTAGTGTCAATAGACACTTTCTTCTTATCTTCATCAGACCAATTGTGAGGTTCCTTAAGAATGATTCTTTCACAAATGACAGCTCTAGTTGTAGTGCCTGGAACTTCAGGATCAATCCTAACAGGAATATATGGGCTATTTTCGATGTAATAAGGCATAGTAGGGTCTACACCTTCTAAGAAGAGTATCATCCTATTTTTCCACAGATTAAAGTTATCTCTGGAAAATCTAGGGGGTTTTGCAAGAGAACCATTGTCAATATAGTTTGTGTTTGTGTTGGTAGCCATTATGAGAAATAGCAAGGAATAGAAAAGATATTAGTATAAGCAGGATCTTGTTTATGAGATTAAACAATCTGCTCTGATACCACTTGTTGGTCCCGGAGGGTTATACAAGTTTGTAGAAGGGGGGGTTGGGGGTTGAATACAAACACATATTTTCCTTTTCTAAATTGTTTATTGATATGTATCAAACAATTTACAACTTGTTGCGGAACAAGATTAAGGAATATGTAACACCCTAAAAATCAGGGCTAATTTAAACCTCAATTTGTAACAAGATTTAAACATAAACCTTCCAAACTTTATACATAAACAAATAATTAACCTTGAGGATTCATATATACACCAATGCAAATTCAAAATAACCTATTAATCTAATCCTGTCAACTAAGATCAGATTAAACTGGTTATCTAGGATTTACCAAAATCTCCTCAGTAAGGCTAGCTTCTCCACTTTCCTCCAAAAGTATATACTCGAATGCACTCGTCCCACAGCCTTTTACTTTCCCGAGCTAGTACCTGGTAAGAAAATATAATTTGAAACGATTAGGCTAACTCCTAGTGAGAACATTCAGTTTCAAAATGATACTTTTAAAATCAATGTAAACAAGGCATAACAAACCTGGTTTACCCTTTTTCTTACCATACGTTTCAACATATTACGATGACGGAATTAAACCCGATTCCATGAATATGACCGACACCAAGTCAGTCATGATATCATGTTCAAGAGCCCACTACGAATCTCCATGGATTCTAGATTAATGCTCATATCCAAAAAATCACAATTATCCATGTCAATTTCTTGGAAAGGAAGTAGAGATTACAATTAAGCCATGCCTATCTCTTTCCTTCCTTAGAAATCGGGAATTACGATTAGTCCACGCCTATCCCACGATTTCTCATCAATGTAAAATGAGAATTACGATTAGTCAACGCCTATTCCTCATTTCACCTAAACGGGAATTACGATTAGTCCACGCCTATTCCACGTTTATCACACACACTGGAATTACGATTAGTCCACGCCTATTCCATGTGTTCATAAAAACTAGTGCCTATGGATCCATTACACTTATTTGTACTCGTGCAGGTTATTGCTTAATATAAATCATTTTCAAATAACGTTAATGAACTTAAGCAAAACCATTAATTTAAAGACAATTAGTCTTACCTCGTATAATCGTTCATCAAATTCATCCAGAAAACATTTCATTATAAAAATGTACCTTACCATAATTTAAATACGTTATAAAAAGTAAGGTAAGAATGAACTCACCTGACAGCAGTAGCGTCACTCTTACTTTATTTCTTAAAGCTGTAAGGATTTCCGTCACCAAACTTCACAAAGTCTGAAATACCCAAATACATATTGTACTTGTATCAATTTACTAAATTGGACTCTTAAAAGACTAAGAATCCTAAATAACCCAACATTTCGTCGCTTATCGCAACCCAAAGGAATGCACCTTCACTTATCGCAACCTACTACTTGCGACACCACACTTATCGCAACCCACTGTTGCGATATCCCCCTCTTATCGCAACCAACTATTGCGACATAACATCTTATTGCAACCCACTGTTGCGATATAACAATCTTATCGCAACCCACTGTTGCGATATAACAATCTTGTCGCAACCCAAAGCTTGCGACATTCGTCTTTATCGCAACTATCGTCTTTATCGCAACTAACTGTTCAACGTTATCTCAACTAACAGAAAACGTATTTAAGCCAAAATTGATACCTTTAAGCCATATATGAATCTGAAAACTTGCAGATATGCTTAAGACTATTAATAAAACAGACCCATAAACCCAGATTTCTCATGTCTTTCAAATCATCAAAACCCAATTTCTAAACCCATATAGAGCTTTATCTAAAGGAGAGGAATATTTTATGTGAAGACATACCTTTGTTTTCACCAATTTGAATCCTTAATATGCTACTGAACTTCAGCTCTTTCTTCTTCCCTTTCTTTCTTCTTGCAGCCGAGAATACACACACACAAGCATACAAGTGAAACAAATATCTCACTTTTGTTTCTCTTTTAACTAAAGAGGCGGTGGTGGTGATAATGTTTCATCACTTTAACCACACCAACCCTAAATTTTCAACAATTAACAACTTTAACCCTCCAACTTTTAAATTAAAATTAAAGTTTACCCCTTAACTTATAATTCCAATAAAACACATAACGTAACTTATTCGGGGATAAACTCTAAAATTAATCTATCAATTAATTATAATCAAATTATCAACAAAACCAAACGTAGCACTTTATAAAAATTGAGATGTTACAATACTCCCCAACTTGAAAATGATTTCGTCCCCGAAATCAAAGTTAGGTAAACAAGTGAGGATATCTAATCTTCATATCCTCTTCCGACTCTAACGTCACGTTAGCACCTCGATGATGTTTCCATTGTACCTTTAACATAACTACATCTTTATGTCGTAACTTCTTAACTGATCTCTCTAAGATTGCCTCCGGTTCTTCTACACAACGACTCTTTTCATCCACTCTTACGTCAGTAAGTAGAATCACATCATTCTCTTCAGCTAAACATTTACGAAGATAGCATACATGAAAGGTATTGTGAATGCCTTCCAATTCAGCTGGAAGATCCAACTGATATGCTTGTAGTCCTATCCTCTTTGTTATGGTGAAAGGTCCTAGAAAACGAGGACTCAACTTTCCACGTTTACCAAACCTTATCACACCTTTCCATGGGAATACCTTAAGCATCACGCGCTCCCCAACTTGGAATTCTTTCGGTCTTCTTTTCGGATCAGCATAACTCTTTTGTCGATCTTGAGCTGTCTTCATATGCTTTCGAATCTCTTTCACTTTATCAGCTGTTTGTTGCACAAGTTCCGGACCAGCAAACTGCTTTTCTCCAGCTTCTAACCAACACACCGGAGTTCTACATTTCCGACCATATAAAGCTTCGAAAGGTGCTCTTCCGATACTGGAATGATAACTATTGTTATACGCAAATTATACTAACGGTAGATGCGTATCCCAGTTACCTCCAAAGTCTAATACACATGACCTGAGCATATCTTCCAAAGTTTGAATAGTTCTTTCACTTTGCCCATCCGTCTGTGGATGATAGGAAGTGCTCAAATTGACTCTCGTACCCAATTCTTCTTGTAGTGACTGCCAAAACCTCGAGGTAAACCAACTATCACGATCCGACACTATAGACACCGGTATACCATGCCTTGACACCACTTCATCAATATACAGCTTCGCCAATTTATCTATTGGTGATGCTTCTTGCATTGCCAAAAAGTAAGCACTCTTGGTCAATCTATCTACGATTACCCATATAGTGTCGTTACCCTTTTGCGTTCTCGGTAACTTTGTAACGAAATCCATGGTAATCTTGTCCCATTTCCATTCCGGAATCTCTAACGATTGCAGACTTTCGTAGGGCCTTTGATGTTCAGCTTTGACTAACGAGCACGTCCCACACTTTTCTACAATTTGTGCCACGTCTAACTTCATAGTTGGCCACCAATAATGCAGTTTCAGATCCCTATACATCTTAGTACTTCCAGGATGTATAGAATACTTGGACTTGTGAGCATCTTCGAGAACTAATTCTCTATTTCCACCCACTTTTGGCACCCATACTCGTCCTTGGAATAGTTTGACCCCACGACTATCTTCAGTCAGTTGAAAACGCTGCTTAGTCATGACCTCCTCTTTTAGATTTTCTTCCAATAAGGCTTCTACTTGTGCCACTTTTATCTTTTCAATCAAACTTGACGTCACATCCATTCTAGCGTTAGTTAATTTGAAGCACCCACTATACTCTTTTCTACTTAAAGCATCAGCTACAACATTTGCTTTACCGGGATGGTAATGCAATTCACAATCGTAGTCTTTAAGTAGTTCCAGCCAACGCCTTTGCCTCATGTTCAATTCTTTGTGATCGAAGACATGCTTTAAGCTCTTATGATCAGTAAAGAGGGTACACTTTGTTCCATACAGATAATGTCGCCACAGTTTCAATGCAAACACTACCGCTGCAAGTTCTAAATCATGGGTAGGGTAATTCTTCTCATGTTCCTTGAGTTGTCTTGATGCATAAGCAATCACCTTGCCTCGTTGCATCAACACACATCCCAAACCCATCTTTGACACGTCACTATACACGACCAAATCTTCCGTTCCTTCCGGTAGTGCAAGAATAGGAGCTTCACATAACTTTTGACGTAAAGTTCTAAAAGCCGACTCTTGCTTTTCAGTCCAAACAAACTTTACATTCTTCCGAGTCAACACAGTTAAAGCAGAAGCAATCTTTGAAAAGTCTTTAATAAACCTCCGGTAGTAACCTGCTAGACCCAAGAAACTTCTTATGTCAGACGCGCTCTTCGGTGTCTCCCAGTTCGTCATTGCTTCTATCTTTGCCGGATCTACTTTGACTCCTTCCGAAGTAATCACATGCCCTAGAAATTGTACCTCTTTTAACCATAATTCACACTTTGAAAACTTTGCGTACAATTTCTCCTTCCTCAGAACTTCTAAGACTTCACGAAGATGGCATTCATGATTATCTTCATTCTTCGAATAAACAAGTATGCCATCAATGAATACAATGACAGACTTGTCTAAGAATGGTCGACATACTCTATTCATCAGATCCATAAATACGGCTGGAGCGTTTGTCAACCCGAACGGCATTACAAGGAATTCATAGTGCCCATACCTTGTTCTGAACGCCGTCTTGGGAATATCTTCATCTCTTACTCGAACTTGATGATATCCCGACCTCATATCAATCTTTGAAAAGCATCCCGCACCTTGGAGTTGATCGAACATGTCATTAATCCTTGGAAGCGGATACTTGTTCTTAATAGTCACTTTATTCAACTCCCGATAATCGATGCACATTCTCATAGTGCCATCCTTTTTCTTAACAAACAATACCGGAGCTCCCCAAGGTGAAGAACTCGGCCTAACAAATCCCTTGTCAAGCAGTTCTTGAAGCTGAAACATCATCTCTTTCATTTCGGCTGGCGCTAAACGATACGGTGCACGCGCTATTGGTGCCGATCCAGGGAAGATCAATACGAAACTCTACTTGTCGTTCAGACGGTAGACCGGAAAGATCTGTAAAGCCCGCACTCCGGTATGCCTTTTTCTTTATTATTTTTATTAATTTCTTTTTAAAATCTTCTCCCTAGCTTGGTGTTCGTTAGCAGAATTAGACGAAATGGGACAAAAAGTTAACGGGGTCAACTCGTTTTGGGTTTTATGCAAGGAAAGGAGGTTGAGGGGCCATTTGGGTCAATGCACCAAACTTATGAATGGGACCAGCCATATGACCGATCCCCTTCCCTCACCCCTTTCGTTTTTCACTTAAGCAACTCCCAAAAACCTTTTCCCCATTCCCCCCTTGTTGTGTGTTCGGCCAAGAAGAAAGCTAGAGAGAGAAAGAAAGAAATCGAGAGGGAAAGAGGGAGAGGTCTCCGGCGAGAGGAGAGGGAGGGAGAGCACGACGACAACCACCCTTCGCCACTGCCACTACCGCCGGAGGAGTGTAGAAAACGCCGCCGCTTCGCCGTAAGGTAAACCCTCGTTCCTTTTCCTTTTTCTTTTCATTTTACGGCGAAGCCACCACCGCCGCACGCCGCCGTTGCGGTGGCCGTGGGTGGACGGCTGTGGTGGTGTGTGTCAGTGGGTGCACGATTAGGGTGATCAAGAGAGAGGAGGACGGTGGTGCGAGAGGGTAGTGTGGGTGCGGGTGCGTGTGATCACCGCCGGAAAACACCGCCGCCGCCGCCGTGCCCCACTGCCAGAGGTGGCAGTGGGTGGGGCCGTGGCCTAAACCCTAAAAACCACCTGGTGGAACCCTAAGACCGCTGTGGTCTTGGCCCGAAACCGCCTAGTCGTTTTGCAAAACCATCTTATGATTTCATGTGAAGTTAGTAATCTGCCACTGTATTGCGTAAGCCGTAACCTTTTACTCATAGCACGGATTGGGGTGAAATCGGTGCCAAAAGCTCCCTTTTTGAGTCTAGTAACTTTTCTATGTTTTGTGCAAAACTCAGTTCGGAACGTATCTTAGGCCAAATCGTCGTTTTGTACTGAAAGGTTCTGTTTTCGCTGTTCTGCGAACCGTTTTTGTAAAGTCCGTATTAAACTGTAGAAAAATCGTTAGGAGGAGTATAATATATCCTTGGAACCCTAAATCAGAGCACTTTCTGGTGATGTAATGTGATTGAGGATTTTCTGTGTTTGGGGAGGTCGGAACAGGTCCCGAACAAACCTGTTTGGTTAGACAGAAAAGTAGTTTTAGCGACAGTTGTTTGTGCGTCATGTTTTAGGATTCGGACCTCGTGTTAATGCGTTTTAACATTTGTTTAGGTATTGGGAAGTGATCCCAGATTGGTGGAGCTTGAACTGTTGTTCGTGAGCTAGGCGCGCTTACGAGGTGAGTTCTCTCACCGCGTAGTTAGGAATTTCATGTGTATCGTTATTTTGTGTTACGTGTTATTACGTGTTTAAGTGAACTAGTTGGGATGTGATAAATAGTTGTGATTTGTTGAATTTATATGTGGATTATTTATGTTTATGTACACCTCAGTGGGACTGGGGGGCTCGGTGGGACCGAGGGCTCGGTGGGACTGAGCTTGTATCAATATATTTTTGTGTACTCGGTGGGACCGAGGTTCGTACTTATACAATAATCCTTATGTGGTTTATATTCGTGGTGATGGTGATGTTACCTACTTGCGAGTAGGAGCGATATACGTGGGGTTGCTACCTGCGTGCGTGATAGGACTCACTAAGCGTTTAGCTTACCTTTTCCCAATATGTTGTGATTTCAGGTGCGAGCGGCAGTCGGGCTTGACGGTACACACACAAAGCGCGGGCGTCGAGAATTGTTGAAATTTACACTTTTAAACTTTTAGATTTTATTTATAACATTTCCGCTGCATAAATTCTGTTGACTGTTTGAGTGGACGACATTAACTTTAATTGAGTTACGTATTATTAAATAGTGGTTGTTTTATAATGGAATACATGTTTTAAAAAAATTCAAATTTTCTTGTAATTTTTGGGACGTTACAACTTGGTATCAGAGCACAGCTTGAGTGAATCAAACACATCTAGGTGTGTTTGGTCTCAAGTTGCGGTTGTGAAAATTTTAAATTCTTTTACTAAAATCTTTTAAAATAAAAGAAAAAGGGAAAACCCGTTTGGGAAACGGTGATCGTGGGCGCAGTGTGTACAGTCAGCCGACGCCAATTGGGAAGGTACAACACTTAGTGTATTTATTGCTTTCTAGGCATAGGGTATGCATGCTAGATTGCTTACGTGGATTTTGTGGTACTGTATACTTGTTACTTGCTATTATGAACTCATGCTAGCCTCGAAAGGTTGTTAAGTGAATGCACCTTGGGTTGTATGCAGTAGGAACTGAATAGCCTTAGAATGTTGGATTTAGTTCTATTGCGTAGCTTTTGTTTGAGTCCAACCGTTGTAGGATAGAATCTTATATTCGAATGTCTATCTGGTTTCACTGTATACGACTGTGCGTTTACGAGGCGACTCGTCAGGGTTAGTGGGGGTTCCGTTCTAGCAAGGGTAGAGGGGTGTTACGACTTTATAGGGGCTAGGAAAGGTGTTTACATATGCCGGAGTGGACATATGTGTTTGTTTGTGGTAAGAAACTACTTGGACGTCCCGGGACAGGACTCGAAACGAGTAAGGATAGGTGTGAAGGGTAGTAGCCGAGCTCCTACTATCTGAAGCACAGGATCCATGCTCGAGTCGGGGAGAGTCACGAGGAAGCCAAGGAGTGGAGCGTGAGCGTAGTAGGGTGAGTTATTTGTGCTAATAACCCTCTGAAATTTCTTTTTATTAGAATGGTCAACACTAGAAGGAACCGCGCGGCTGGGTCGCAGGCTGAGGCTGGGATTACTGAGGAGCGTATTAGGGAGCTGATTGCTACTGAGGTATCTCACGCGATCGGGGAGGCGATTCCCGAGATCATCACCACCATTCGAGATGAGGTGGTGACCCTACTGGAGGAGCGTATTGCAGCTATTCCCCTGCCTACGGAGGGTCAGCCTCGTACCCGAGAGTTCCAGTATCGGGATCTCTCTGCTTGTTCCCCGCCAGAATTTAAGGGGGACCCGAATCCGATTATGAGCATGCGATGGGTATCCGACATGGAATTTGCCTTTCTGACCAGTGGCTGCCCGGACAATCTAAAGGCCCGTTTCGCAGTGAACCTACTTCGTGACGGCGCGAAGGATTGGTGCGCCATGGCATTGACGCCTGCCGAGCGCACTACCTTGACCTGGGACGAGTTTGTCACTCGTTTCCGTGCGGAGTATGTACCGCCGGTAGAGATGGAGCGAATCTCTAAGGAATTCCTAGAGCTCATACAGACAACAGAGACGGTTAAAGAGATGAACAGAAAATTCACCGAGATGGCCTTATTTTGTCCACAGTATGCCGCCTCGGAAGAGATGAAGATGTCGCGGTATAAAGATATGTTACGCACGGAGATCTGAGAATTTGTTAGCACATCACAGTATGCTTCGTTATCTGCCATGATGGACGCGGCTCGGAGGAGGGAGCTTGAGCTGGAGACCCAAGCGAAGAAGCGGAAGGCGGCATAGCCGGTGACGCCTATCTCGGCAGTGCCGAAGAGGTCGAGATTCACAGATACGCGCGCGGGTTCTAGGAGTGGCGGGTTTAAGCCCCGAGATGCCAGAGTGAGGAGAGTTGAGGGGTGTTTTAAGTGTGGCCAACCCGGTCACCTTAGTCGGGATTGTAAGGTACCGCTAGTGGTCTGTTTCAACTGTAATCAGACGGGCCATGTAAAGGCCAACTGTCCTAGAGCAGGGGTAGCTATTGGGGGTGGAGCACAGAGGGGGCCTGGGAATGCCCCGTTACGTATTACCGATGGTCGAGCAGGCCCGCCGGGGGTGGGAGCGGCTCGAGGTAGAGTTCACCAGTTGACGGTGGATGAGGCGCAGGCGACGCCTAAAGTGGTTACATGTACATTCCTTTGTTTCTTTCTCCCTGTCTTTCCTTTCCATGTCATATATTTATTTGTGGTTAAATTATATGTTAGGTACGTTCCTAGTTAACTCGGTGCCTGCTGTTGTGATGTTTGATAGCGGGGCTACTCACTCTTTTGTGTCTCGCACTTTTAGCGAGGGTTTGGGCCGAGTGGTAGGACATTTGAGTCATCCTCTTGTCGTGGAGGTGGCTGATGATAGGACCTTGACGGTCACGGACGTGTTTCGCGGGTGCACTTTAGAGATCTCAGGAGTGCGGTTTCCCATTGACCTGATCCCGATTGCTATGCGGGAGCTTTGTGTGATTGTGGGCATGGATTGGATGGATAAGTTCGACGCGGAGATTGTTTGTCGTCACAAACAAGTGCGAGTTCGAACCCCAAGCGGGGGAGAACTGTTAGTACAGGGGGATTCGTCTAGACGGACTACGGCCATATGTTCGGCTGCGAGAGCTCGGAGGTACCTCCAGCATAGTGGGCAGGGATATTTGGCATACGTGATAGACACGAGTGTTGGGGAAGCGAAGGAGTCTGCGGAAGACGTGCCAGTTGTACGGGAGTTCACCGACGTATTTCCTGAGGATTTGCCAGGGATACCTCCCGAACGACAGGTAGAGTTTCGGATCGATCTGATCCCGGGTGCTGCTCCGGTGGCCAAGGCACCCTATCGCCTGGCTCCACCAGAAATGAAAGAGCTGTACGCCCAGTTGCAGGAACTTCTCGAGAAGGAGTTCATTAGACCGAGTTGTTCGTCGTGGGGAGCACCTATCTTATTCGTGAAAAAGAAGGACGGGTCGCAACGGATGTGCATAGACTACCGGGAGCTGAATAAGCTTACGGTAAAGAATCGTTATCCTTTGCCAAGGATTGACGATTTGTTCGACCAGCTTCAGGGGGCCTCGTGGTTCTCCAAGATTGATTTACGGTTGGGGTACCACCAGATGCGGGTCAGGAGTGAGGACACGGAGAAGACGGCCTTCCGTACGCGGTACGGTCATTACGAGTTCGTGGTGATGCCTTTTGGGCTCACCAATGCACCGTCAGCATTCATGGACCTCATGAACCGAGTGTGTAGTCCGATGTTGGACCGATCGGTGATTGTGTTCGTCGATGATATTCTGGTGTATTCAAAGTCCAAGGAGGAGCACGAGGTGCGTCTTCGAGAAGTGTTGGAAGTATTGAGGCGAGAGAAGTTATACGCTAAGTTTTCCAAGTGCGAGTTCTGGTTACGAGAGGTCCGGTTCCTAGGACATGTCGTGAATCAGGATGGTATTATGGTCGACCCAGCTAAGATTTCAGCGGTGATGCGGTGGGAGGTGCCGAAGACTCCTACTGAGGTGCGAACCTTTCTAGGATTGGCAGGGTATTACCGAAGGTTTATTCAGGATTTCTCCAAGATCGCGATGCCTATGACGCGACTGACGAAGAAATCTGCGGCGTTCAGTTGGGGTGAGGAACAACAGAAGGCGTTCGAGGAGCTACGCAGGCGTTTGTGCGAGGCTCCTGTGTTAACCTTGCCCGAGGGCATGGAGGATTTGGTAGTATACTGTGACGCTTCACACCAAGGTTTGGGTGTCGTGCTTATGCAACGCGGCAAGGTCATAGCCTACGCTTCGAGGCAGTTGAAGCCTCATGAAGCGAATTACCCGACTCATGACCTGGAGTTGGGAGCGGTAGTGTTTGCCCTTAAAATTTGGAGGCACTATCTCTATGGTGTCAAGTGTACGATCTACACTGACCACAAGAGCCTCAAGTACTTGATGGATCAGCAGAACCTTAATATGCGTCAGTGAAGGTGGCTCGATGTGGTCAAGGATTATGACTGCGAGATACTTTACCACCCGGGTAAAGCGAACGTGGTTGCGGACGCACTCAGCCGACATCCGGTAGGTGAGCCATTGAGGGGTTTATGTCAGCGATTGATAGTGGTTACACCGATTCTGGAGTCGATAGGAAGCGCTCAGGAGGTGGCTGTTTTGGAGGAAAATGCAAAGCGGGAAAGAGTGTCGGGGGAAATCCCGAATTTTGTTCGTGATAGTCGGGGGTTGTTAACTCGACATGGTAGGGTTTGGGTTCCATTCATCGGTGGGAACCGGCAGGTACTAATGGATGAGGCACATAAGTCCAAGTTCTCGATTCACCTGGGAGCTACAAAGATGTACAGAGACTTGCGTGAAGGTTACTGGTGGCCCGGCATAAAGCGGGATGTTGCTAGATGTGTTGAGGTATGTATGACCTGTCGGAAGGTCAAAGCGGAACATCAACGACCACATGGGAAATTACAACCGTTGGAGGTCCCGGTTTGGAAATGGGAAAAGATTACAATGGATTTCATAACAAAACTCCCAAGGACTCCCCGGGGGAACGATGCCATTTGGGTGATCGTTGACCGTCTGACCAAGAGTGCGCACTTCTTGGCCATCAGGGAGAGCTCCTCGGTGGAGAAACTTGCGGAGGTATTTGTACGTGAGATCGTGTCCAGGCACGGGGTGCCAGTTTCGATCGTCTCCGACAGAGACACCCGTTTTACCTCCCGGTTTTGGGAGAAGTTTCAGTCGGAGATGGGTACACGGTTACACTTTAGCACGGACTTTCATCCACAGACGGACGGACAGAGTGAGCGAACCATTCAGACCCTCGAGGATATGCTTCGAGCTTGTGTCATCGATTTTGGAGGTAGTTGGGATCAGTACCTACCTTTGGCAGAATTCTCCTACAACAACAGCTATCACTCTAGTATTGGCATGCCGCCGTACGAGTTGTTGTATGGTAGGAAGTGCAGGACGCCCGTCTGTTGGGGCGAGGTTGGTCATCGGGTGTTAGGGAGCACCGACATTGTATTAAAGACGACCGAGATGATACAGATGGTGCGAGATCGTTTGGTTACTGCTCAGAGTCGACAGAAGAGCTACGCCGACAAAAGGCGATCAGACTTGGAGTTTCAGGTGGGCGATTATGTGTTGTTGAAGGTTTCACCTTGGAAAGGGGTGATCCGGTTTCGTAAGCGAGGGAAGCTAGGGCCTCGTTATATTGGGCCTTACCGGATTATCGCCCGTGTGGGGAAGGTAGCTTACCGTTTAGAGCTACCTGAAGAACTGAGTTTGATTCACGACACCTTCCATGTTTCTCAATTGCGGAACTGTGTAGTGGACGAGGCTGCAGTGATCCCCCTCGAGGACATTCAGATTGACGAGAGGCTCAACTACGTGGAGAAACCGATAGCTGTCATTGAGAGGAAGACGAAAAATCTGCGCAACAAAGTCATTGGGTTAGTGAAGGTGCAATGGCAACACCGGAAGGGTTCAGAGTGGACATGGGAGCCTGAAGCGGAGATGCGTGAGAATTATCCCGAGCTTTTCGTCAGTCAAGACTTCGAGGACGAAGTCTAATTCAAGCAGGGGAGAGTTGTAAAGCCCGCACTCCAGTATGCCTTTTTCTTTATTATTTTTATTAATTTCTTTTTAAAATCTTCTCCCTAGCTTGGTGTTCGTTAGCAGAATTAGACGAAATGGGACAAAAAGTTAACGGGGTCAACTCGTTTTGGGTTTTATGCAAGGAAAGGAGGTTGAGGGGCCATTTGGGTCAATGCACCAAACTTATGCATGGGACCGGCCATATGACCGATCCCCTTCCCTCACCCCTTTCGTTTTTCACTTAAGCAACTCCCAAAAACCTTTTCCCTATTCCCCCCTTGTTGTGTGTTCGGCCAAGAAGAAAGCTAGAGAGAGAGTAATCGAAGAGAGAGAGAGAAAGAAAGAAATCGAGAGGGAAAGAGGGAGAGATCGCCGGCGAGAGGAGAGGGAGGGAGAGCACGACGGCAACCACCCTTCGCCGCTGCCACTACCGCCGGAGGAGTGTAGAAAACGCCGCCGCTTCGCCGTAAGGTAAACTCTCGTTCCTTTTCCTTTTTCTTTTAATTTTCCGGTGAAGCCACCACCGCCGCACGCCGCCGCTGCGGTGGCCGTGGGTGGACGGCTGTGGTGGTGTGTGTGAGTGGGTGCACGATTAGGGTGATCGAGAGAGAGGAGGACGGTGGTGCGAGAGGGTAGTGTGGGTGCGGGTGCGTGTGATCACCGCCGGAAAACACCGCCGCCGCCGCCGTACCCCACTGCCGGAGGTGGCAGTGGGTGGGGCCGCGGCCTAAACCCTAAAAACCACCTGGTGGAACCCTAAGACCGCTGTGGTCTTGGCCCGAAACCGCCTAGTCGTTTTGCAAAACCATCTTATGATTTCATGTGAAGTTAGTAATCTGCCACTGTATTGCGTAAGCCGTAACTTTTTACTCGTAGCACGGATTGGGGTGAAATCGGCGCCAAAAGTTCCCATTTTGAGTCTAGTAACTTTTCTATGTTTTGTGCAAAAACCAGTTCAGAACATAGCTTAGGCCAAATCGTCGTTTTGTACTGAAAGGTTCTGTTTTCGCTGTTCTGCAAACCGTTTTTGTAAAGTCCGTATTAAACTGTAGAAAAATCGTTAGGAGGAGTATAATATATCCTTGGAACCCTAACTCAGAGCACTTTCTGGTGATGTAATGTGATTGAGGGTTTTCTGTGTTTGGGGAGGTCGGAACAGGTCCCGAACAGACCTGTTTGGTTAGACAGAAAAGTAGTTTTAGCGACAGTTGTTCGTGCGTCATGTTTTAGGATTCGGACCTCGTGTTAATGCGTTTTAACATTTGTTTAGGTATTGGGAAGTGATCCCGGATTGGTGGAGCTTGAACTGTTGTTCGTGAGCTAGGCGCGCTTACGAGGTGAGTTCTCTCACCGCGTAGTTAGGAATTTCATGTGTATCGTTATTTTGTGTTACGTGTTATTACGTGTTTAAGTGAACTAGTTGGGATGTGATAAATAGTTGTGATTTGTTGAATTTATATGTGGATTATTTATGTTTATGTACACCTCAGTGGGATTGGGGGGCTCGGTGGGACCGAGGGCTCGGTGGGACTGAGCTTGTATCAATATATTTTTTTGTACTCGGTGGGACCGAGGTTCGTATTTATACAATAATCCTTATGTGGTTTATATTCGTGGTGATGGTGATGTTACCTACTTGCGAGTAGGAGCGATATACGTGGGGTTGCTACCTGCGTGCGTGATAGGACTCACTAAGCGTTTAACTTACCTTTTCCCAATATGTTGTGATTTCATGTGCGAGCGGCAGTCGGGCTTGACGGTACACACACAAAGCGCGGGCGTCGAGAATTGTTGAAATTTACACTTTTAAACTTTTAGATTTTATTTATAACATTTCCGCTGCATAAATTCTATTGACTGTTTGAGTGGACGACATTAACTTTAATTGAGTTACAGATAAATAAATAGTGGTTGTTTTATAATGGAATACATGTTTTAAAAAAAATCAAATTTTCTTGTAATTTTTGGGACGTTACAAGATCACGGGGAATACGTCCGGGAATTCGCGTACTACCTTGATATCTTCCACTTGTTTCTTTTCTGACTTCACATCTAGAACATACGCTAGATAGGATGAACATCCTTTCATCAAACATTTACGCGCTTTTGCAACCGAAATTAACAAAACTTCCCCTTTTCGCTTTTCCCCAAAGATGAGTACATCATCCTTATCGGCTATCGGAATCCGAATTAATTTCTTTGCACACAGAATTTCTGCCTGGTTGATTGTCAACCAATCCATACCCACAATCACATCAAATCCCTTAATTTCCATTAACAATAAGTCAATCAGAAATTTTGTTTCCCCTACCGAAATAAAACAACCCTCAAGTCTTTCGTGAACCAACACTTGACCCCCGTTAGCTATCTCGACTACTAAAGCATCTTCCAAGGTAGTGACAGGCATAGCTAACTTATGATAGAACGATTTGGACACAAACGACAAATTTGCACCACAGTCAAATAAAATGTGTGCGGGAATGGAATTAACGAGAAATATACCAGAACGACATCCTTAGATTCCTTTGCCTCTTCCGCCGTCATATGAAATGCCCGGCCCGTTGGTTTAGGAACATTTGGTTTCTTTCCTTGATCTCCGCCCTTCTTTAACTTCGGACAATCTCTTCGGAAGTGTCCGGGTTGTTTGCACTCATAACATGTCGATCCTTGAACAGGACAATTACTCAAAGTATGTCCACTTTTACCACACTTATAACATTCTAGTATGGTCACCCGACACGGACCAAAGTGCTTATTCCGACACTTCGGGCACCAATTCGGCTCCCGACGAGATTCATAACGAACATTTTTGTCAGATGCTTTTGATTTCTGAGAAGACTCTGACCGTCCTTCCCATTTCCGTTTCTCTCCCACTTGCGTCTTTTCTTCCTTGTCTTTAGCATAAACCTCTTCCATTACTTTAACTTCTTCGATCGTTTCTCTCAACGTTGAAGCTTTGGAATTTCGTACTCGCGACATCATATCCGCTGGCAAACCCTTCAAATAAGCTTTAATCTTTTCTTTCTCGGTTGGAGCCACATGCCCCACTAAGTTCAGCTTTTCCATGAAGGATTCAGTGTATTTCCGAACAGTTGAAGTACCTTTCTTAAGAGTCCGAAACTCTTCTTCAATCCTATCCATTTCGTTTTCATTGCAATATTCCTCTAAAATCTTCTTCTTGAACGACTCCCATGTCATAGCAGCCAAGACTGGAGCCGTCACAGTAGACGTCACTATATTCCACCAAGTCAACGCGTTACCTTGTAACATTTGGGACCCGAATCTGACCTTTGATTTTTCATCACATTCACAAGCTCGAAAAGCTTGTTCCATCTCTCTGAGCCAATTCATGCATGCCACTGGATTGTCTGCTCCGGTGAACTATGGCGATTTACAGCTTAGAAACGTTTTATATGAGCAAACTCTTTCCTTTCTCCTTTCTACCTCTATCACAGGATTACGAATTGGATTTATTACACCCGTATCAGTCTCCGTTCGCCGTAACTCCAAACTTCGATCATTCAGCGCTTTCATAAACATTTCAGATTGTTGTGCCATTGCTGTATTCATCATTCGCATCATATTATCCATCATGCGAGACTCCATCGTAGACTCGTTTGTCACCGGATTAGAGGTACCGGTACTCGTTCTGTATGTTTGACTTTCCAATCCTCCTATTAGAGGTGGCCTCGGCAGACTTTCATGAGTCCCAACCATTTCAGGTCGCTTTTCGACCGACCAATCAATCACAGCCCTATCCTCCGAAGAATTAGGGGACCTTGGTGGCGTATTCACCATCGTTCTGATAAAACACAAGAAAATAACCATAAGAAATGGTTACACATATCCAGATACACGAAATGTACTTTACCGTTCATTAGTCACTGTAACAATTTAGAAACAAGTATGCTTGTGTAACAATATATTCATAATAACAGTAGCTAATTGGAATTGTGAACATACTATACATGAGAATCCTCGTTACCATCGTTACAGTACTAATTTCACGTATTTCCGTCGACTCTAAGACTATGTCGTCTTAGTACTTCTACCCATATCTCACGAATCATAACTTAATTCATCTCAGCTTAAGTCTAGGTATCTCACTATCATACCTAGTTCACTTAAACTAATGCTCTGATACCATATTGTAACACCCTAAAAATCAGGGCTAATTTAAACCTCAATTTGTAACAAGATTTAAACATAAACCTTTCAAACTTTATACATAAACAGATAATTAACCTTGAGGATTCATATATACACCAATCCAAATTCAAAATAACCTATTAATCTAATCCTGTCAACTAAGATCAGATTAAACTGGTTATCTAGGATTTACCAAAATCTTCTCACTAAGGCTAACTTCTCCACTTTCCTCCAAAAGTATATACTCGAATGCACTCGTCCCACAGCCCTTTACTTTCCCGAGCTAGTACCTGGTAAGAAAATATAATTTGAAACGATTAGGCTAACGCCTAGTGAGAACATTCAGTTTCAAAATGATACTTTTAAAATCAATGTAAACAAGGCATAACAAACCTGGTTTACCCTTTTTCTTACCATACGTTTCAACATATTACGATGACGGGATTAAACCCGATTCCATGAATATGACCGACACCAAGTCAGTCATGATATCATGTTCAAGAGCCCACTACGAATCTCCACGGATTCTAGATTAATGCTCATATCCAAGAAATCACAATTATCCATGTCAAGTTCTTGGAAAGGAAGTAGAGATTACAATTAAGCCATGCCTATCTTTTTCCTTCCTTAGAAATCGGGAATTACGATTAGTCCACGCCTATCCCACGATTTCTCATCAATGTAAAATGGGAATTACGATTAGTCCACGCCTATTCCTCATTTCACCTAAACGGAAATTACGATTAGTCCACGCCTATTCCACGTTTATCACACACACTGGAATTACGATTAGTCCACGCCTATTCCATGTGTTCATAAAAACTAGTGCCTATGGATCCATTACACGTATTTGTACTCGTGCAGGTTATTGCTTAATATAAATCATTTTCAAATAACGTTAATGAACTTAAGCAAAACCATTAATTTAAATACAATTAGTCTTACCTCGTATAATCGTTCATCAAATTCATCCAGAAAACATTTCATTATAAAAATGTACCTTACCATAATTTAAATACGTTATAAAAAGTAAGGTAAGAATGAACTCACCTGACAGCAGTAGCGTCACTCTTACTTTATTTCTTAAAGCTGTAAGGATTTCTGTCACCAAACTTCACAAAGTCTGAAATACCCAAATACATATTGTACTTGTATTAATTTACTGAATAAGACTCCTAAAAGACTAAGAATCCTAAATAACCCAACATTTCATCGCTTATCGCAACCCAAAGGAATGCACCTTCACTTATCGCATCCTACTACTTGCGACACCACACTTATCGCAACCCACTGTTGCGATATCCCCCTCTTATCGCAACCAACTGTTGCGACATAACATCTTATCGCAACCCACTGTTGCGATATAACAATCTTATTGCAACCCACTGTTGCGATATAACAATCTTGTCGCAACCCAAAGCTTGCGACATTCATCTTTATCGCAACTATCATCTTTATCGCAACTAACTGTTCAACGTTATCTCAACTAACAGAAAACGTATTTAAGCCAAAATTGATACCTTTAAGCCATATCTGAATCTGAAAACTTGCAGATATGCTTAAGACTATTAATAAAACAGACCCATAAACACAGATTTCTCATGTCTTTCAAATCATCAAAACCCAATTTCTAAACCCATATAGAGCTTTATCTAAAGGAGAGGAATAATTTATGTGAAGACATACCTTTGTTTTCACCAATTTGAATCCTTAATATGCTACTGAACTTCAGCTCTTTCTTCTCCCCTTTCTTATTTTTTTGCAGCCGAGAACACACACACACAAGCATACAAGTGAAACAAATATCTCACTTTTGTTTCTCTTTTAATTAAAGAGGCGGTGGTGGTGATAATGTTTCATCACTTTAACCACACCAACCCTAAATTTTCAACAATTAACAACTTTAACCCTCCAACTTTTAAATTAAAATTAAAGTTTACCCCTTAACTTATAATTCCAATAAAACACATAACGTAACTTATTCGGGGATAAACTCTAAAATTAATCTATCAATTAATTATACTCAAATTATCAACAAAACCAAACGTAACACTTTATAAAAATCGAGATGTTACAGAATAAACCTAATCTAAACAAGTTAAGAGAATCACTAAGATTTCATGCACTAGAAATAAGATAGAAAGGAGATAAGAATATTAAAGACTAATATTCTAACACAAAGTAGTAGAGAGAAGAAGATGGCCGAGCACTTCATTTCTGAAGTAGGTTTCTTCTTATATATTGCATGCATTTAATGCATATCAGTACAACTTTACACGTGGCAGCAGCTGATTGGTTACATGGTTTGACCTTTGTAGACAACCTAGTAGCCGCATGATGAACAATGTAGAATCAGAGTTGGTTGTACGATTCTGGACAAAAGGGATGTCCATTCTGACATTATCGTACGGAGGCGTGCAAAGGAAAAAACAAAAGTAACTTGTAGAGGAAACTTCATGATCAGCGTTCGCTGAATAGATCTTTATCATCGAGTGATAAAGTTCAGTGTTCGCTGAAGTCTTCCACTTGAAACTTCACGTTGAGTGAACAAATCTTGGCTTCGCTGATATCCACATCAGTTCATTAGTAGACTTGTCGCTGGTTCTTTGGCTTGATCTTCGACTTCAGCGTAGAACATAGTTGACGTGAAACTTGTCTTCAAGGATCATAAGCAAACAACAAAGATTATCAGCGCTCATCAACAAGACTGAACAGGCTCAGGTCTCATTGATGAACAGTATCGCTGAATGTGTAATTTAAAGAGCATGAGTTTCCTATCAGCGGTACTGTGGAGACATAGTACTTATCAGTGATAGTGAAACTCTAATACATATTGTCTACTTACAATTTTCACTAAGTGATTCTTAAAGGGTCATTATCAAATCATTGAGGGTTTGGATCAACAGAATTTGAGGAGGTTTCGATTCTGCTTCATTTTCATAGGACTTTGAGGAGGTTTCTGTTATGAACCAGACAGATAAGACAATGGAAATAGAAACCAAATGATAAACGACATTGTGAATGTTTTAATTAACAACGAAAAGAAAGAACCAGTAGCATTCGAGAGGCTACCACTCTCCCAAATAGAACCAGACAAATTTTCTGCATACCTTCTACCCCCTCCATCCCCTCTATTTATACTCAATTTATTATAACCAAGTACCTAAATTACCCTTCTTAACCTTTCTTGAAAACCTACTATAAATGGGTTTGGGCCTAAGGTGGGTGCATGACATTACCATGCCCCTAAAGAACCACCTTGTCCTCAAGGTGGATAGAAAAAATAGAGAAACGGAAGCAGCCCGGTCAGTGCATCTCCCCTATCATCTGCCATTGACGTTGGCCCCTTGCAAGTCGGCTTCCTGTCACCTTTACCATCCAAAACCCGAGTCGGGGTCCATTGTTCTTCAGCCAGTGTGCCACTCCCACAATTTTAACAGCTTACAAATTCATCCAAATTCCCATGTATACAAATGTGCCTTTCCCAATTGTCGAGTCCTGCAACTTGAAACCGATGTAATAATCCTGTCCCCTGTTTTGCATGGTCTGACCAACTCCAAAACCAGACAATATCTTTCCCCTCTTCTTTCAAATCAAGAAAGTATTTAGTTTTCTTGATTTGAAACTTATGTCTCACACCTATTCCTTCCCGGTTCTTCACTATGACGACTTCCTTCTCATATTGAATGGTCTTAACAGCCGAAAACTCAGCCTCCAGCTTCCTATTTTCTGCCCTCCTATCAAACTCAACAAACATATCAGCCCTTTTTCTCAGTATTGGACAAGGACAGAACAAAGTGGTTGTATAAAACGGCCAAAACAATTGATTTGGCAGTTTTAGGTCTGGTTTTGAATTCGAATTTGAAGGTAGTTTTGGATCTAGATTAGGTCTAACTATGAAATTGATTATGGTTGAATTCACAGAGGGTTTTGGATACCAATTATGTCTAAAACAGAATCCAGGCAGGGATACGCTTTGGTTTATTGTATTGTCGAGTTTAGACAGAGGTGGAAATAATGAAGTTCTTACACTCACACTTCTTGATCGTTTCCCCAAGAGGCTTGTGATATCCTTATAATTTGTTGCCGGAAGTTGCTCCATCCTTGTTAATCTAACCATTTACACAAGAGGATGTAACTGATTCAGTCCCTTACATGCTCTCTCAAATTTTCCATTACTTGACCCTTCAGCCTCTGATTCCTCACTTTTTGTATCTCCATGCTCGGCTTTGTAATTTCTCAAATAACCATACTCGGCGTTGCAAACCCCCTCAAATTGCTGCCCCCATGATCCGTTGCAAACCCCCTCAAATTGTTGCCCCCATGATCGAAGGCTTGACCGGTGAGAACGAAAGGATTCTGATGAATTGTAAGGCCCAAGCGAAGTCTAGGTTCTGAAACAACTGGGCTTCGGTTGCCTTGGGCCTTCATTTGTTGGTTGGGCCAATCTTGGGCCTGATTAATTTTCTCAGATCTGGTCGCTAATGAACCATAATTCGACGACTTCGTCTGAATCGCTGCCCTTCTCTCAGTGAATATCGGGATTGGTGATGAATCCCCCAGCGATCGAATCTGAGGCGGTGAGAAATTTCCGTCCGGCGGCTCTGGGTCTGCATCGGGACCGGGATTGAAAAACACAGAGTCTGGACGATTTGTAAGAGGATTCTTCTTCCTTGGTTCGAACCCTTCCACGTTGGGTATAAAATCTATCGTCCCGTCTCTTACGGTGATTTCTCTCTTACCGTCTATTATTAAATCCCTCTTTGTTTTCTTCCTCGCTTCTCCTCCCTCTTCATCAAATGTCATTGTGACCATACTCAGATCTGGAGTTGATTTCGTTTCACTGGTGAAATCAAAAACCTGTTCATGATTGCCCTCCTCGTTTCCGATAAGTGTCGTGACATTGATATTAACTTGGCTCAAATCAGGAGGTTGAATAACCTCATCATCATTCGAGGTAGATCCTCCCAATGCGAATTTTGACAGTGAGGAGCCCCTGATCTCGCTGGGTTTGGGTTATAGGAACCTGATTGGGATCGAATGATGTTTGCCTCTTCACGAATCATCTCCACAAGGTCTCATCTGAACATGGTCAATTGGTCTAGAAATTGCTGCTTAAAGTCGGCAACAATGGACTGGAGATTGATCGCTTCCTTCTTCCTGGATTCATCCTTTTGTTGAATCCGATCATCAGCCATGTAATCAAATGCACAATAGGTCATTTGCAATTCTCTGTCCACAGACTCGTAATGCTCTGATACCATTTGTTATGAACCAGACAGATAAGACAATGGAAATAGAAACCAAATGATAAACGACACTGTGAATGTTTCAATTAACAACGAAAAGAAAGAACAAGTAGCATTCGAGAGGCTACCACTCTCCCAAATAGAACCAAACTAATTTTCTGCATACCTTCTACCCCCTCCATCCCCTCCATTTATACTCAATTTATTATAACCAAGTACCTAAAATACCCTTCTTAACCTTTCTAGAAAACCTACTATAAATGGGCTTGGGCATAAGGTGGGTGCATGACATTTTCCTATTTGACGACGATTTTTACTATTTGGCTTTGATTATTTCATATCTTTGCTATTTCAGATAAAATTTTCTTTCTCTATTGGTTATTCGGATGCGTGTGCAAAATTCCCTCTGCCATCAAAGAGTTACAGGTTACTTTCAATCCCATTAACCTATTTCTTGATTTTTGAACACTTTCAGGTAAAGCAAAATATATAATTTTACCGTTCCTTGGTAGATATTTTGTACTCTCAATGTATCTTTTTTCAGGTTGTTGATTTCATTCCTCTGATGTATATGTGTGTTTGCACTTGCTATTCTTTATTCAAAATTGGAATGTTGACATTCTACTCAACTCCAAGTCAAACAAGTTCAGATGGATATGCTCATAGGTTTTCATAGAGTTTATAATTTGACAAAGTCTGGTTTTCTTTATGTTCATCATGGTGACTTGCCTAATATTGTTCTGACGTAAAATCATCATCAGGCAGGTGGCACGGTATGCACCTCCCAATCTCATACAACTTTCTAAATCTCATCCATCGTATTGGTTCATATTTTCTAAGAAGTTGGCATAAAATATTGGGAGAATTTTTAATGGTTGTCCAAACCCATTGTTATGGAGGTAAACAAAATCTTATGATCACAACGACATGGTAAACAATGTGTTCGAATATGCACATTTTCGTATTTGAAACATATTCATTGTCACTCCGTTTTCATTCATTTGCTTAATCTTATAACCGTTTAGAATAATTTTATTTCCCGCTGCATTGCGCGGGTATTCAACTAGTATATATATATTGGGTTATTTTGTTAACCCAAATTATTGTACTAACCTTGTTAACCTAATTATCAGTCGTTGATCTTAACACGAACGGTTGAGATGAACAACACCAAAAAAATTAATTATAAAATGGGATGTTTGAGTAATAAATGTAATGAACGAGGGTGTTTAGGAGCATTTGAGGAAAATCAGTTTCTTACTTTGTAACACCCCCCCCCCTAGCATACTCCTTATTTAATGGATTGCATGTGTTATATATATATATATATATATATATATATATATATATATATATATATATATATATATATATATATATATATATATATATATATATATATATATTTTCATAGATGTTCATTTACATTCAAGTAAAAGAACACATGGTTGGTACATCGAACACTTATAAAAAAATTTCTCACACCACCAATGCACCAAATATAGTCGGTTTGTGAAATGATGAACCCATACAACCTCATGAACTTTTAACCAATTTCATAATTGTTCATATGTCTTCATCTCGCACCACTAATTCTATTTCATATGTGTTCATGACACATGGTTGGTTTCATTGTTGTTCATGGTTGGTACACTTAACTGATGAACCCATGTATGTAAATGGACACATGGTTGGTTTTACATTTGTTCGTGGTTGGTATATTGAACAGTCATGAAACAATTTATCACAACTATAATGCACCCAATATTATCAGTGTGTGAATGATGAACACATACAACCCCAAGAACGTTTAACCTCCTTTTATTATTGTTCACATGTCTTCATCTCACATTAATATTTCATATATGTTCATGATCGATGCTTGGTTTCGTAGATGATCATGCTTGGTATATTCATCGATGTAGTTATCATTCTTCATTGGGATTGAGTTGTGATCCATCAAGTATATCTATTGATGTAATTATAATGACGAACAAGCATACACATTGGCTCCTCCATCGACATTGTCCTCTACGTCAACTATCTCCTTACCATCGCTACAAATACTGTGATTCATAATGTTATTGTATATGTTCATGATGCAACAATATTTTGATAATCACTTATTTGATACTATTTCTTACAAAAAATTTATCAATTAAGACTATGACTAAAATCAAGGAAACTATGAGAAATGTAACTCCTCAATAAATAAATGTTAAAAAATACATAAAATTCCATTTATCCCCTATTTAATTCTTGGACATACATTTTGAAACCACACTTTATTGGTTGAAAAGAGTTAACATAGTTAATACAAAATCTTGGGTTAACAAATGAGCCTCCTTTTATATATATATATGATATTTTATTATACTATCATTACATATATAATACATATATAGGGAAAAGATCTAGAGATAACCTTAAAACAAGACTTGAAGAACCACGAAAACAGGTAAAAAAATATGAAAATGGATATCAAATTAAAGGTATGAAGTGATCGCTTTGTTAGTGTAATTTGTTTTACTCCAAATTTTTTTTTGTATTTCGTTGATTTTTGATTTAAAAAGGAAGGAGAAGTATTTGTATTTTTAAAAAAAGGTGTAACCACCTTTTTAATCACGCTTGTTAGATCACCGTTATCAACGGCTTTAATGTGGTCTTCAATTCTTTCTTCTTTCAGGGTTTTATCTAGACCTGGCAAACGTGTTGTGTCGTGTCGTGTCGGATTCAAAGTTAAACAGGTTGAGAGTGCATGACCCTAACCCGACCCGTTTAATAAACGGGTTAGAAAATCCCAACCCTAACCCGACCCGCCACGACCCGCTTAACCCGTTTAACATTTATAAACTAAAAATTAAATATCGAAAGTTTACAAAAAAATTACAAATCCAAAATTCAAATGAAAACATTATAAATCTAAATTTTATAGTTCAAATTTATAAGTTCTAACCAAATTCAAAACATTAAAAATCCTAAACATTAAAAATCAAAACGATTAAAAAGAAAACTTTATATATATATATATATATATATATATATATATATATATATATGAGAGGGATCTTTTGAAAACGAGTCTTAAAATAAAAACTTTGCAAACCAAGTCTAACTAATCAATGAATTTCTTTTTCTTTTTTATTAATTTTAATTATAAGGGCAAGTTTGTCTTTTTATATTTTATTCATTTATTTATGGTAGTTATCATCTACCGTTATTTTTGGATATGTTTTAAGTTAATAACCAACTAATTATGGTGTTTATGAACACTACCATTTTAATCATGTTATCTATGTTAATTCAAAAAATGTACATAAACAAATCAACGTGTGTAATGGGGAAGTGGCATGAAAGAAATCCACATTTGTTTATTCAAATTAGTTGTTTATTTTTCTTAATTAAATGTCGATTTCGATTTCATATTCTTTTTCCAGGTTGTTCATCGCCATCCATTCGTATTCATTCATCATTGTTCATCTTGGTTCATCGCGAGATAACGACATCAAAAGGAGATCATCTCCGATTTCATGAAACAGGTTAATCCTAGGTTCGTCTATGTTAATCTCCGTTTTCATCACAAACAAATAGGTTCATCTCCGTTTTCATCAAAAACAAATAGTTTCATCTCTGAATTCATCTCCGTTCATCCCTGTTTCATCTCCGGTTCATCTCCGTTCATCTTCGTTTCATCGCCGTTCACTTCCGTTTCATCTCCGTTCACTTCTGTTTCATCTCTGAATTCATTTTCGTTTCATCTCCGTTCATCTTCGGTTTCATCTCCGTTCATCTTCGTTTCATCTCCGTTCACTTTCGTTTCACCTCCGACTCATCTCGGTTCTGTACAGTTTCATCAAAAATACATGAAAATTTCATCTTCTTTTCATCACGATTGAATATTTGAATTAATGTTTCCATATTTCAAATTGGAAGTTAAAACGACAAATATACCCTTTTGTTCCATTATTTAATTATTTTTTATAACCATTTAATTACTATGTTAACATAAATAGCGCAAAATGATCTTCACCGTTGATTGATTTGATCTATGGCATCTACAAAGGTTGCATTCTAAGAGTGGTTTGCAAATGAAACCACTTCTATATATATATATACACACACACACATATATATATATATATATATGTATAAACATTCGGGTCATTTTCGAGTTGAAATTTTTGACCCTGACCTTACCCTTTTAATTTCCGTGTCGTGTCGTGTCAACCCGTTTACTTAAACGGGTTGAAATGTATTACCCAAACCCATTTATTTTGTGTCGAGTTCGTGTCGAATTAGCGTGTCGTGTCAGTTTTTGCCAAGTCTAATTTTATCCCATTCTCATCCAATAATGCCAATAATGCTGAGAAGTTGTGAAGATATTTCAACTATTAATTAGATTAGACTTTTTAATGGTCAAGTCTTAAGGATAAAATATAGAGTAAAGTTCACTTTTGGTCCCTGACGTTTGTCCACTCTAACATTTTTCGTCCCTGAACTTTAATAAGGTGCATATGGTCCCTGACGTTTGTATTTTGTTAACGTTTTTGGTCCCTCTCCCGTTAAACTGACCTTTTTTGCAAACTTTTCTTATTTTTACCATTTCTTAAACCACATGGACCAAATATGAAATTTACTCTAAACTATATTTATATTTACATTTTATGTATTACATTTTATTTTTACCGTTTTTTGGTCCCTCTCTTTTATGTATTTTATTAATTATATTATATTTCTATTTTATAAATTATATTATACATATTTATATTTTTTATATTTGTATTTTTTATATTTGTTATAATTAACATACACATTTATATTTACAATTTTTTTATATATTATATATTTTTATATTTATAATTAACATATACATTTATTTTTTTAGTATTTTTTATATTTTATATATTTATAAGTTATACTATATTTATCTTTTATAAAATTTATGTTATATTTAAATTTATATTTTATGTATTTGAACATTCAATCTATGCAATTGAATAAAAATAATTATTATTAATTCAAAATTATTATATTTATATCAACAATACTATTTAATCTGATAAAAAAATAACCAAGATACATCCCAAGTAAATATTCTTAAAAGGGAAATTAATTAAAATACCCTAAGTCAAACCAAGTGTTACCAAAGGCCCTAAATCTCTCCCAGTTTGCCAAAATGCACTTTTTCCACGATGGAGCCCGCGATCGCGGGCTCAGGGACCATTTCTGACACTTTTTTAAACTTGCAGGGACCATTTTTGAAAAATTCAATCCCGCGATCGCGAAGGAATCCCGCGATGGTTTAATTTTTGTGACTTTTCAATTGCAAGGGATCATTTTTGAAAAATTCCAGGGACCATTTTTGAAAATTTGACCCGCGTAGACCACTGTTCACCCCGCGTTTCGTCCAATTTGATGAATTTAAAATGAAATGTTACACTTTCAACCCCTATACTTATTTACTAAATTTACTTTATACCTTTTACTTTCATTATTTTAATTTTACATTTAACACATATAATCGTTTATTAACTAAAATACGTTAAAAAATACGTTTTAATTTTAACAAATTACACCATTATAATCGTCTCTTCGATACGTTCGAAATGAGCCCAATCTTGAATTTTTTTGGATTTATATATTTTAATATATATCATATACAGTTATAAACTACATAAAAAATATTTTATATTTAAAATTCATACCCTTATAGTTAATTATTTAATTTATGGTAGTCTTAGGTAGCGTTTGGTATGCATACTAGATGGGACGGGATGGAACTGGACGGGACTGAACTGGATGGGACGGGACGGGACTGAACTGAAGGAGATAATTTTAATCTAAGTTACGTTGGAAATACATCGATCCTTTTGTGCATACTCTGTAACTGCAAATACTTCAGCTCCAAACACACATGAATCATCATTCGCCAAATACCCATTTTCACAATTCTTAAATGAGACCAGTGATACCAACTTGTCAAAACACCATTTAATATTCTTCTTGTGAAACCTTCTTCTATTGCCATTCACGATATCTATAAACACATTCAAATAATAATAATTTAAAACGATTTAATGAATTAGTTAATATATGATTATTATGTTAATGCGATAGGAGTGTAAAACAAAATTGAAAAAAAAAATAAGAGATGTACCATAAATTAAATAATTAACTATAAGGGTATGAATTTTAAATATATAAAATATTTTTTATGTAGTGTATATGATATATATTAAAATATATAAATCCAAAAAAATTCAAGATTGGGCTCATTTCGAACGTATCGAAGAGACGATTATAATGGTGTAACTTGTTAAAATTAAAACGTATTTTTTTAACGTATTATAGTTAATAAACGATTATATGTGTTAAATGTAAAATTAAAATAATGAAAGTAAAAGGTATAAAGTAAAGTAAGTAAATAAGTATAGGGGTTGAAAGTGTAAATTTGTAACATCCCAAAAATTCTATCCGAATAATCTTAGCATTAAGTCATAACATTACAAAATCGGGTCCCAAAAATTCTCTTTACATCAATCTCAAACGAAGGTTGGCGGAAACAACCTATACACAACTGAGAATAATCTAAATATTACAAGTGGCACTGACACTGTCTCTAGCTGTACTTGTACTCTATCTTGCTCTTGCTCTTTTATTGAGCCTCTTGCTACTTGCTTACCTGAAAATGGTTTAGTTTTGAAAAGCGAGGGTTAGACTAAAAGGTCTAGTGAATTCCCTCCATAAAAACATGTAATATAGAATAAATTCATTTCACGTATAAAAGAACTCTTATGCATCACATTTCCATCATACAAGGTTAACACAGGGTTCAGGGGTTTGCATAAGCTAAACCGATTGGGGCCTGACGGGCACCCTCTCGCATACGCCGAAATCCAAATGGACTCCTCGTTCCTTCATGTAGGAGAAAACAGATTCCAACCTACAAGCTAATCTTCCATATGCCCCAAGGGATCAGAGATCCCAAGGTACCCTGACCCCACCGTGTAACCGACCCCACATAGCATACACATACATTTGAAACCACGTGCATGAAAACCTTAATCGTCATTCATTGGTAAATAATCATGCAATTCATGAAAACATGCATAGCTTTTATAATTTCAAATCATGCTCGATAGAGGAACCATTTCAGTAAAAACAGTACGTCATAAAAGGGATGAGAGGACTCACCGGATAGCAAATCCTTTTCTAGCCTCGTGCCTCGTACCGACCGTACACCTAATTAATAATTTATAAATTAATTAGATGCAACTAAATTTTAAATCCTAAATTTCTCTTCTTAACGCGGCCTCTAAAATAACTATGGATCACTAAAAAAAACATTGAGCCCACAACCGAATACAACCTTCTAGTACAAGTTATCATCCAAAATTGGATTTCATCTTAACTACAAAAACATCTCGCCAGGTAGGACAAACTTACGTCCCCTTTGAATTATGGTTTAAAACCATATGGATGGATTTAGTGGAGAAACATGTGCCAAATAATTAATTGGCAAAGGCCCACGTGACCTCCAATACTCCATGTTGGCCCAAGCACACACACTCCTTAGCTGTTGGACAATTCGGTCCAATTAGCTTTCATTACCGAAATCCATTTATATACCGGGACATGCACACCCACCCACACCGGGACATGCACACACAAACGATACCGGGACTTAAACCCACACACCATACCGGGACTTAGACCCACACACCATACCGGGACTTAGTTAAGAAAGAGGATACCGGGCAACACAATACCGGGACCTAAAGCAACTCGACACCGGGACTCTCATCAAGTCCCGCAATCACAATAGTCCCGCAATCGGCGATTTTGAACCTAACTTAACGCTACACAATAATCGGTCTAATCGCTACACGATCTTTCTAACAATCTTTACCAAGGGTAATAAGCGATAAACCCACCCTAATACCTTCCATTTCATAACAAAAAAAATAGTCATTTGAAATATCTGAAAAGGATTACACCCAACTACCCTTAAATTAGTTCTTACTGCTTAGACAAGGAGAAAAAGAATAGCAACTTCTCTACTCAGCAAGCATACAAGTATCAACTACAAAAGAGGGACGATTCCTTACCAGATAGAAGCTCTCTTGTAGAAGAAAATACTGAAATCCCTTCCTTCTCGTCCCTATCTCCCTTTCAGCCGCCAAACGAATGCAGAGAAAGATCATCACAGTGCCAACCCTAGGGATCTGGCCCATACTTATATATTTCACAAATTGAAATTTTGTCCCAAAGCATAACTTTCATTCTTCTCATTTTGGCCACTAAACTTTCAAACTTACCAGCATTTGGGTTGTTACAACACTCCCCCCCTAAAAGAATTCCGTCCCCGGAATTCCTTATTGGGAAAAGATGTGGGTATCCTGTCCACACCAAAGTTGACACTTCCCCAAGGCCATGCCATTTCTGACTCGGTCAACCACTTCATTAAATTTGAGCCATGGAACATTGGGTGCACTCCCTTCAGCTCTTACGGTACTCTAACTCATAGGCTACTGTTCTAATTCGACCGGTCTTAATCAACGCTTCTCATACATCTTACTTCCTTTAAGGAGGAACTCGACGGGATCCCTCACTACCACAAGAGATTCATTTACTAAGAACCAGTCACACACTTGACAGCTTGGCACAAGGCCAACCCTGTACATCCCGACAACTCACAACCCGGAGTTCCTTCATCAAACATCTATGCAAATAACATTTCCCTTCTCTCGGACTACCTAGACCACAGTTCGTCAACCATCACTCATACCTTCATTATTACATCACTCCATACTTGTACGTAACTAAGGGTAGGAACCTCCAAACCCATCGTTGAAGCCTCCACCTACTTGAATTAAACTTATCCTGATCACAGCCATTCCTCGCTGAATGCCACGTTCATTCAGTCATGTAAAACATAACTCCGATTATCCTCACACAACTGGGAGGAGTAACCATGGTCACACCATACTATTTTCTCTAGCTTTAACATTGCCCGACTAATTCGTTTAAACATCTCACCAAGTCACTAACTTAACTCATTCAGTTGTCTCAACCACTTCTTTCCCGCACAAGGTCATATACGTTTTCCTTCCTCAATACTCTTTCTAACGGTTTGCATACTTAACAGTGACATTCTACACAACACTGCACTATTCGGCGCTACTGGCAAGTTGCTACTTCCCATATACTTGCTTATTTCTACATATGGTCTTCACTTCCCTACGTTAGCGTGGAGCACCGCCCACCAAACGTTACTTGTTCTTCTCTCTCAACCTTTCCACATGCCGATAACACTTTCCCAAAACTTACATAACTAAACAGTTGCACCAAGATCTTATCGTAAGGCATTCAACCAAGCCGTCTTGAAACAAGACCAGTGCTCGACGTCACTACACATTCTTTAATCTCCAACTTTTACCTTCTCATACATTTCTTTCACACGTAAGCAACAGTTCACATTCTTTAAGGATTTCACATCTATCCCACCACATCTTGACTAACACAACCCTCGTCCTCTTTAAACTTCCAATGACCCCAAAGTGTATTTCTTAGTAACGTCCCCTATTCACTCTAATATTCCACCCCCCTTGGAATCCTTATTCCAAACGGATCTATTAACTCAGGAACACCCCGAAACTCGGGTTCCACAATTCTTTCGATTAGCCACCATGATCATAAAATCAGACAGATATATATATACCGTCATCCCGGCTTTCTTACTTAGATTTACCTTAAATAATTCTTTAACAATCAGTGTGTTAATCTCAATAACACTTCCCCAAGAATTGTAACACATCTTGAATAACAAATGAACGTCATTACTTAACAAATCTAAAAAAAATTAATCAACCAACCACAGGCTTATACCTCTATCATGACATTTCAAATCAACTAATGATCATACTACCACTCCGACCCACAATCATCATCATGTCATTCCTTAAACATAACCAAAATTTCCAACTATTTCCTTCTAGGATCATTCCCTCACGCATAAGGAACAATTTTCATTCTTTAACGATTTCTCATCTACTATACTACAGCTTGACTAATCTATTCATCACCTTCTTTAAACTTACTCTGCCTTCAAGAATATACTTAACAACATACATAACCACAAAGCTTGGTCGCACAGCTGGGCAATAACCCAATTCTGTCCCGACATTCCATTCCGATAACAGTCAAAATAAACACCAACTTACAAACCACGTACTTCAACAACGGGGATTGCAAAACGTACACTCTACCCGAAATCCCAAAAGGACTTCCTTCTAATCCTACGTCTTTCTAACATCGCCTTACTACATCACCGACTGACACAGATATCTTGGCAATTGAAGCTACTATTCGTTCGTACATCCACCACTCCTATCATCACACTACCGACCAAGTCTCTCATGGTCATTCGTACACAATTTATCCTTTCCTTCATATTCTCCCGTATACTACAATCGAGTCTGTCTCGCTACTTAGTTCTCTCCCGAGTTGTTGAACTATGACTCACGAGTTCATACTTAGCTCAAACACAAACATCCTAGCTAGCTCTTTATGATCCAAGTCCTTTCTTAGACACGGCACATTTTCTTACTGACTGGTATAGTCTACACTCACTCCGCTTGTGTTACACACCTTGTCCTTCTACGGACCCTCCTCACCTCGGAAATAGAACGCCTATTCAACAACAGTCTCTTACTAATTTAACACCTCTACAAGATATTCTATCAACTTACACTCATCTGGTTTGAGTCTTCGGCCTCGGCAAACATACACCGTTGCCGACTTCAATGACAAAAGACAGCTCTTAACTATTTCCTTAACCTATCCTTTAACATGGGTTCCTTATGGAACCTAATCCTTTCAACACACCAAGCTCAACTTCATAATCTGTCTCCCTCTTTTCGAAACCTACTCATGTAACATCAACATTACACGCTCACCTAGAAATCCAAGTTTCTACGCCATGGACATTTCATTCTTCCTTACCGCACTACTCAAAACGAGTTGCTAGACCCATCACCTTGAAGGCTTCAAGTCCTTCCTCCGAACACAACCGTCCCTTGACAACCGTACTTCCAGTCACCTAATAAGGGTGCAACCCTCATACAACCGATACTATAATCTACTCGTAACTCCACCATTGTTCACCTTTCCTTTGACCACAAATACTAAAGCTACAACATTCTTTTCTGATTTGTCCGACACTTTTCCACTTCTGGAGTTCTTCCTTAGCTTAACATGTAATACCTTACGACCTAGTGAGTTCATAGCCTCCATGCATGACACTACTGTAAATAAATCTTTTCGCACGTTTCATCCCTTTAAATAAACAACGTTTGGAAAACACTTGGGTACACATGACCCTATTACCTTTATAACATTAACACCCTGCACAACGATTCGAGAATCGTTCGCATGCATCCTTCCGTGAACTTTGATCTTACTCATTTTTGAACAATGTTAATTCGACAGTGATACATTAAATGCAAACCCTTTCGTACGATATGATTTCGAAAGAAATTTCCGACACCAAGTAAACCAATCGACTCTCACTCCCTTTCATATGGTAACAACAGGTTAAACTCATTTTGATTTTAAAAGTTTGCTGACAAACGTTTTCTTGACCTTTTGTAATAATTTAACTTATCATTAAAAGTGTGGAATACTTTGCAAATCGTTAACCTCAAAATTTCAATGTGCGACGTACTGAAATCGCTTTTTCTTTAAACGTGCACTCGTACAAGCTGACTCATTTTGTTCAAAGTTGACATTTACATTTTTATTTTAAATCGTGAAAATTTCATGTTACATAAAAGAACGCCATGCATGAGACTCTATTTGCAATTGAAGGCTACTCACCCTAACAAGGTCAACCGCTTTACTCACGCAGCTTATTCTTGACACTTTACCAACGATCAATGGTCGCCCTCTCGGTCATGCAACAACTTGTTGAACATGCGTTCTACATCTCACTTACTCTACCACTTCCTACCACTTTTGCTTTGATCGACTATCTCACTTTCCACTTCTACATGCTTTCATTTCACTATAGGTATCTTATTTCATTTACCCTGCCATTGAAAAGCTCCATTAAGAAGTCAGAGCTCCCTTGACACTTTCAAGATTTCGACACGGTCTTTCCTTACCATCCTGACTGATCTATTCCAAGATTTCTAGAACTGGGACTCTCACGAAATAGAAGCCCCCATCCAAACTCAAACATTCATCCTTTCCGAATCCACGAAGAGCTACCTCTAGACGACTCATAACATTCTATACAACATTTCTTCACTACATTGTATACATACATCACATCATGAGTGACCTTTCAAGAAACTTCCCCAACAAGGGGTCTCAGTCTACCTCTCAGGGATCTTGCTGACATTCTAAAGTACTGGAACACGACATAAACACTAGCTTCTGACTACCACTTCGCAATAATAAGGTAGGTTAAGCACCTACACGTACCTGTAAGTTTGTAATTTCACTGGCCAGGTGGAATTTCAAACTTACCTTACATGACAGTCCTCATTACCCTATTAGTCCTATCTCTATAATAGTGTCCTCCTAACGCATTTCTTGTATCAACATTAGTGCCCTCCTAACGCATTTCCTGATTCTCAGTTGTGATTTCTACTCCCAAGTTTAAGTTTAGGCCCATCCGGTCACCTAAATCCCTTAAACTATGGCTCTGATACCATTTGTAACATCCCAAAAATTCTATCTGAATAATCTTAGCATTAAGTCATAACATTACAAAATCGGGTCCCAAAAATTCTCTTTACATCAATCTCAAACGAAGGTGGCACTGGCACTGTCTCTAGCTGTACTTGTACTCTATCTTGCTCTTGCTCTTTTATTGAGCCTCTTGCTACTTGCTTACCTGAAAATGGTTTAGTTTTGAAAAACGAGGGTTAGACCAAAAGGTCTAGTGAATTCCCTCCATAAAAACATGTAATATAGAATAAATTCATTTCACGTATAAAAGAACTCTTATGGATCACATTTCCATCATACAAGGTTAACACAGGGTTCAGGGGTTTGCATAAGCTAAACCGATTGGGGCCTGACGGGCACCCTCTCGCATACGCCGAAATCCAAATGGACTCCTCGTTCCTTCATGTAGGAGAAAACAGATTCCAACCTACAAGCTAATCTTCCATATGCCCCAAGGGATCAGAGATCCCAAGGTACCCTGACCCCACCGTGTAACCGACCCCACATAGCATACACATACATTTGAAACCACGTGCATGAAAACCTTAATCGTCATTCATTGGTAAATAATCATGCAATTCATGAAAACATGCATAGCTTTTATAATTTCAAATCATGCTCGATAGAGGAACCATTTCAGTAAAAACAGTACGTCATAAAAGGGATGAGAGGACTCACCTAATAGCAAATCCTTTTCTAGCCTCGTGCCTCGTACCGACCGTACACCTAATTAATAATTTATAAATTAATTAGATGCAACTAAATTTTAAATCCTAAATTTCTCTTCTTAACGCGGCCAATAACTATGGATCACTAAAAAAAACATTGAGCCCATAACCGAATACAACCTTCTAGTACAAGTGATCATCCAAAATTGGATTTCATCTTAACTACAAAAACATCTCGCCAGGTAGGACAAACTTACGTCCCCTTTGAATTATGGTTTAAAACCATATGGATGGATTTAGTGGAGAAACATGTGCCAAATAATTAATTGGCAAAGGCCCACGTGACCTCCAATACTCCATGTTGGCCCAAGCACACACACTCCTTAGCTGTTGGACAATTCGGTCCAATTAGCTTTCATTACCGAAATCCATTTATATACCGGGACATGCACACACACCCACACCGGGACATGCACACACAAACGATACCGGGACTTAAACCCACACACCATACCGGGACTTAGACCCACACACCATACCGGGACTTAGTTAAGAAAGAGGATACCGGGCAACACAATACCGGAACCTAAAGCAACTCGACACCGGGACTCTCATCAAGTCCCGCAATCACACTAGTCCCGCAATCGGCGATTTTGAACAGAACTTAACGCTACACAATAATCGGTCTAATCGCTACACGATCTTTCTAACAATCTTTTACCAAGGGTAATAAGCGATAAACCCACCCTAATACCTTCCATTTCATAACAAAAAAAATAGTCATTTGAAATATCTGAAAAGGATTACACCCAACTGCCCTTAAATTAGTTCTTACTGCTTAGACAAGGAGAAAAAGAATAGCAACTTCTCTACTCAGCAAGCATACAAGTATCAACTACAAAAGAGGGACGATTCCTTACCAGATAGAAGCTCTCTTGTAGGAGAAAATACTGAAATCCCTTCCTTCTCGTCCCTATCTCCCTTTCAGCCGCCAAACGAATGCAGAGAAAGATCATCACAGTGCCAACCCTAGGGATCTGGCCCATACTTATATATTTCACAAATTGAAATTTTGTCCCAAAGCATAACTTTCATTCTTCTCATTTTGGCCACTAAACTTTCAAACTTACTAGCATTTGGGTTGTTACAAAATTTCAATTCCAAATTGTGATTTTGATTTCATATTTACACTTTCAACCCCTATACTTATTTACTAACTTTACTTTATACCTTTTACTTTCATAATTTAATTTTACATTTAACACATATAATTGTTGATTAACTAAAATACGTTAAAAAATACGTTTTAATTTTAACAAATTACACCATTATAATCGTCTCTTCGATACGTTCGAAATGAGCCTAATCTTGAATTTTTTTTGGATTTATATATTTTAATATATACCATATACAGTTGTACTTTTAGGTAGCGTTTGATACGCATACTAGATGAGACGGGACGTAACTGGACGGGACTGAACTGGATGGGACGGGACGGGACTGAACTGGAGGAGATAATTTTAATCTAAGTTACGTTGGAAAAAAGGGTACTTTAGTAATCTGATGTTTTAGTCCCATGTTGTTCCACCTATTTTGGTGGAACAAAAAATCTTATGTTTTGTCCCATTAAAACTTGTTTTTGTTCCATGTTGTCCCATCTGATTTTTGTCCCATGGCATACCAAACATGAAACTATTTTTTTTCCCGTCCCGTCCCATCCAGTCTGCGTACCAAACGCACCCTTATAGTTAAAATACGTTTTATTTATTTTATTATCGATCCTTTTGTGCATACTCTGTAACTGCAAATACTTCAGCTCCAAACACACATGAATCATCATTCGTCAAATACCCATTTTCACAATTCTTAAATGAGTCCAGTGATACCAACTTGTCAAAACCCCATTTCATATTCTTCTCGTAAAACCTTCTCCTATTGCCATTCACGATATCTATAAACACATTCAAATAATAATAATTTAAAACGATTTAATGAATTAGTTAATATATGATTATTATGTTAATGCGATAGGAGTGTAAAACAAAATTGAAAAAAAATAAGAGATGTACCATAAATTAAATAATTAACTATAAGGGTATGAATTTTAAATATAAAAAATATTTTTTTATGTAGTGTATAACTGTATATGATATATATTAAAATATATAAATCCAAAAAAAATCAAGATTGGGCTCATTTCGAACGTATCGAAGAGACGATTATAATGGTGTAATTTGTTAAAATTAAAACGTATTTTTTAACGTATTTTAGTTAATAAACGATTATATGTGTTAAATGTAAAATTAAAATAATGAAAGTAAAAGGTATAAAGTAAATTTAGTAAATAAGTATAGGGGTTGAAAGTGTAACATTTCATTTTAAATTCATCAAATTGGACGAAACGCGGGGTGAACAGTGGTCTACGCGGGTCAAATTTTCAAAAACGGTCCCTGGAATTTTTCAAAAATGATCCCTTGCAATTGAAAAGTCATAAAAATTAAACCATCGCGGGATTGAATTTTTCAAAAATGGTCCCTGCAAGTTTAAAAAAGTGTTAGAAATGGTCCCTGAGCCCGCGATCGCGGGCTCTCATCGCGGAAAAAAGGGCATTTTTGCAAACTGGGAGAGATTTGTGGCATTTTGGTAAGTGTTGGTCAAACTTGGGGTATTTTAATTAATTTCCCTTCTTAAAAGTCATTACTTTAATTTTAAGGGCCGTTTACCTAATCATTTACTCGGGTAAGTGCTTACCGGTAAATTTCAAGACTATCACTTACTTTCCGGGTAAGATTTTAGTCCACCAAAATGGCATCGTATGCAACAATTTAGCCGGTAAGCGCTAACCGTGGTAAGAGTCGTCGCACTCACTTACCGGGTAAGACTTTCGGTCCTTGTTTTCGACTATCGGTCATTGCTTCCTCTCTTACCGAGTAAGATTGTTAGTCCTTACCATATTCATCCGGTAAGCTAATGTTACTTGGTAAGCACTTACCCGGGTAAGCGTTTTGTAAACGGCCCCTTAGTCTCAAAAGTCATTATTCTAATTTTGTTTATTAAGCTAACCCATTAATTAGACCAATCCAATGATGATTTCATTACTTATCAGTTAGCATATTTTTTTTAAATATCCCAAATAAAGCGTAATTAATCTATGGCTCTTATGTATAAAGTTTTGAGCTATCTAAGAGCATATCACTTCGTAATGATATTATGTTCGTTCATAGAAACCATGTAATATTATTAACTCGATTCGTTTTATTCAATTTTATGTATTTGAACATTCAGTCTATGCAATTTGTATACAAATTAATATTCAAATGCTAAATCAAAGTAATATACAAATTGAATAGATGGAACTTTCAAATACATAAAATGTAAATATAAATACATAAAAAATTTCATAAAAAATAAATAGATGGAATATTCAAATACAAACGTTAAATCAAATCAATATATAATTGCATAGATGGAATGTTCAAATACATAAAGTATAAATCTAAATACAAAATAAATTTTATAAAAGATAAATATAGTATAACTTATAAATAAGAAATGGTAAAAATAAGAAAAGTTTGCAAAAAAGGTCAGTTTAACGGGAGAGGGACCAAAAACGTTAACAAAATACAAACGTCAGGGACCATATGCACCTTATTGAAGTTCAGGGACGAAAAATGTTAGAGTGGACAAACGTCAGGGACCAAAAGTGAACTTTACTCTAAAATATATAAATATAAGAGTAAAGTTCACTTTTGGTCCTTAACGTTTGTCAATTCTAACATTTTTCGTCCCCGAACTTCAAAAAGGTGCATATGGTCCCTCTCGTACGCATATTCACATTTTTTAGTCCTTCTCTTTGACGGATGTTATCATTTTCCGTTATCTTTTTTGGTCCATTTCCTTACCATTACTTAAACCACATGGACCAAATCTGTAATTTACTCTAAACCATATTATATCTACATTTTGTATCTGTATTTTATAAAATAAATTATATTATATATTTATATTTTTTATATTTGTATTTGTATTTGTATTTTATATAGTTGTATTTATAAGTAACATATACATTTATATTTACAATTTTTCATATATTATATATTTTTATATTTATAATTAACATATAAATTTATATTTACAATTTTTTTTATATATTATATATTTTTATATTTATAATTAACATATACATTTATTTTTTACTATTTTTTATATTTATAAGGTATGCTATATTTATCATTTATAAAATTTATTTTGTATTTAGATTTATACTTTATGTATATAAACATTCCATCTATGCAATTCATACATTGATTTGGTTTAACGTTTGTATTTGAACATTCCATCTATTTATTTTTTATGTATTTATATGTAACAACCCGAAAGTCCAAAACATGCAATTTATTTAAAATATCCCAAAACAAGGGTCAACACTTGCAGCGGAAACAAACTTTCACAACCAAGAACTAGCTATGCTAAAGCAATACTAAATTAAGAACTAGAGTGCTCTACAAAGACCGCATCCATCTCTATTCTTCATGCCTTCTCTTTTCCTTAGACGAAGCACCACTAAAGCGCTTCCCTGAAAATGGTTTTAGTTTTGAAAAATGAGGGTTAGACCATGAGGTCTAGTGAATTCCCTCCGAAAAGCAGTTTATACGAAAACATGCATAACATCATTTCTTTATCCGCCCTACGACCCACAATTAATTCCATAACAAACAGGGGTATTTGCACAGTGTTCATAGACTACATCCAAATTCGTCAACAACCACGATAGGGGCCCAAGCAGACTCCCCATTTCTCGAATAGTGTAACGTCCCAAAAACTATCCAAGCATATATCAAAGAACTGAGCGTTTTACAATACAAAAGTTTAACTTGTTCAAACCATCAATAAACGAGCTTAACAAAAATGACAACGGAAGTCTACAAAAAATCCACAGCCGAGCTCTATCTATGTCCGTAGTCTAAATCTTGGAGTCGCTCTAATCTCCAAATGTGTTATGTCCCTCCTATTTCCTCCCCGAGGAACTTGCGGAACGCTTATCTGAAAATGGTTTAGTTTTGAAAAGCGAGGGTTAGACCAAAAGGTCTAGTGAATTCCCTCTGTAAAAGAACATGCATAAACAATATGAAATCCTTTCGTTTAAATGCATCATAAATCATCACATATGGTACTGCACTGTGTAATGGATCCCTTAACCATACGCGATCGGGGCCCAAGAAGACTCCCTTTTCGCCCTTCTCGTATCAGGGCCCAAGCAGACTCCCCGATACCCGCCTAGGAGCAAACGAATTCCAACCTACCGTCTCGTCAAACATATCCAAGGGATCATCAGATCCCGAGGCTCATTGATCCCACAGTACAGACCGACATCACATAGCATGCACATACGTTTCATAAAAGCATTTGACCCTTTTATAAATCAGGCGCATCATTTCAACATATCAAACATTTCTTTCATGCATATCAGTTCATAAATATTTCATGCTTGTTAAAACCATAATCAGTAAAAGAATCATTTAACATTTACGTCGTAAAAGAGGTTTAGGGAACTCACCTTGATTGTCGTACAATGTACTCCCTAAACACCTTCAAGCTACACCCACATAATCCCCTAAGGCAAAAGATTCACATCAGAAAATATCCCAGATCTACTGTCCGGATATCCCTTCCCGGACACAGCACTTATCCGGACACTACACTTATCCGGACACCATACTTATCCGGACGCCATACTTATCCGGACGCCAGACTTATCCGGACGCCAGACTTATCCGGACACCTTCAACATATCCGGACACCTTCAAACACTGGTGTCCGGAAAACGCTGTTGTTCGAACTTAGAATTTCTAAAACCGATTAATACTCCGATTTAAGCCATTAGTTTGATTAGACAACTATAAGGGTTCATCCACCAACCCCAAACACCCACTTAATCCATTTATAACCCCTTAAATCGATTTATTAAGCCAAAACCCAAGAAAACTCATTATAAAGGTAAATGGTGAAACTTAAGGAATCAACAAGGATCAGCTCTTAAGAATCCCTAACAACAAGAAGAGAAGTACTACAATAATTAGGAGGACGAATTTAGGATGCAGTACCTTGCGATTTCTTCTTTGATTCTCCCTTTTCTCTTGATTCCTCCCCAAACCCTTCTTCCCTTCTTCTATTCTCTTAGCCGCCAAATGCCAAACCCAAATACTGATTTTTCATTCAACCCTAGGAGAATGTGCCTTTATATACCTTCTCACAAAATTTCCATTTGCCCCCTCCAAGTAAACTTCCATTTACTAGACAATTGGCACTAAACTTTCAATAGCAACCAAGATGGTCCCTTAACTTAGCTTTGCAATTTAAGCATGGCAAACACTAAACTCCCATTCTTCTCAAAATAAAACCCGGTTGTTACAAATAGGCAGGAAACAAATTCCATACCTACCGGTTCAGAATAAACTCCCAACGAATCATTGGATCCCGAGGTACACTAATCCCACTTTGCAACCCGACTCCACATATGCATACAAAGCAAGGCTAAGAGAAAACATATAGCGATGCATGTATCTTTGTAAAAACAGTTTACAACGTATGTGCATAATGTTCTCTTTGTAAGTATGTGTGCATTCCATACCATGATCAGTAATAATAAAAAACGCTTAACATTTCGTTTCATAAAAAAAGAGTATAAGGGAACTCACCTGAAATGCAGTAAGTTTGACCAATGCCGACCCTCACTTCCAATCGACCTGGCAACCTACAAGTACCCCAAATAGTACATGAGAAAAGTCAAACACAACACACCCGAAAGGTCCCCTCTAAACTAGGCCCTACAAACTGAACTTTCTATCCGGACACTAAGCTATCCGGAAACCCACACTTATCCGGACACTAAAGCTATCCGGAAACAACACATATCCGGAAACACAAACACCCAAAAACCTCCTTATCCGGAAACTTCAATCCGGAAACCGACGTACCCGAAATCCGGACACGACTCTAACCAGATTCCTATTCGGAAACATCTCATCCGGAGACCATCGATCCGGAGACTTCTTCGTTCCGGATAATATCGTCCGGAAACCACTACTATCCGGACATCACTATCCGGGAAAAATTACCGGAAACTTCATTCGGGAACTTATCCGGACTGGGTGACGTCTGGGTACTTCGTACTGTGAAAACCCCAGAACTCCCAAAAATCGATTTAAGCATTGATTAAAGCCATTGACCAGATTAGAAAAACATAAGAATTTATATTTCAACTTTAAATGATAACTTATTCCCACAAAACAGTCCCAAATCAATCCAAATCATCCCAAAACCCAAATATCTTATTTGGAGAAGAACACAGTGAACTCAAAAAGGGTTTATCCTCAACAAAATTACTTTACCAAGATTGCAGGATTGAAAGAGATTGAAGGGTTTTAGGCTTACCTTCAGATGATGGTTCTTCACAAACGATTTTTTTGAACCAAACCCTTGCTAGAATTTATTCTCAGCCGCCACCTCTCTCTCCCTGATGGAATTTCTCATACAAAATGGAAGAATTAGGGGTTTTGGTCCCCATTTATACCTTGTTTAAATTTCTACTTGAGACCCTCAAGTTTCTTTTCTTAACTTTTAACCACAACACACCAAAGGCTTAACATTTTAGGACACATGTGTTACATTATATTTACATTTTATGTATTTGAACGTTCCATCTATTCAATTTATATATTGATTTGATTTAGCGTGTGTATATTAATTTGTATACAAACTGCATATAGATTGAATGTTCAAATACATAAAACATAAATTTAAAAACAAAATAAATATTATAAAAGATAAATATAGTATAACTTATAAATATATAAAATATTAAAAAAATAAATGTATATGTTAATTAAAAATATAAAAGTATATAATATATAAAAATATTAAAAAAATAAATGTATATGTTAATTATAAATATAAGAATATATAATATTAAAAAAATATTAAAAAAATAAATGTATATGTTAATATATAAATATAAAAATATATAATATATAAAAAATACTAAAACAATAAATGTATATGTTAATTATAAATATAAAAATATATAATATATAAAAAATACTAAAAAATAAATGTATATGTTACTTATAAATATAAAAATATATAATATATAGAAAATACAAAATACAAAAACTATAAATGTATGTGTTAATTATAAATATAAAAATATATAATATATAAAAATATAAAAAATTAAATGTATATGTTAATTATAAATATAAAAATATATAATGTAAAAAAATACTAAAAAAATAAATGTATATGTTAATTATAAATATAAAAATATATAATATATAAAAAATACTAAAAAAATAAATGTATATGTTAATTATAAATATAAATATATATATATATATATATATATATATATATATATATATAATATATAAAAATACTATAAATATAAATGTATATGTTATTTATAAATATAAAAATATATAATATATAATATGTGAAAAATACTAATGTATATGTTAATTCTAATATAAAAATATCTAATATATAAAAAATACTAAAAAAATAAATGTATATGTTAATTATAAATATAAAAATATATAATATATAAATAAATTGTAAATATAAATTATATGTTAATTATAAATACAAATATATAAAATACAAATATAAATTTATAATATAATTTATAAAATACAAATATAATATAATTTATAAAATACAAATACAAATACAAAAAATATAAATATGTAATACATAAAGGAGTAAACTTCACTTTTGGTCCTTAAATTTCAGATTTGGTCCATGTAGTTTAAGAAATGGTAAAAATAAAGAAAGTTTGCAAAAAGGTGAGGTTTAACGGAAAAAGATAACAACCGACAAAGAGAGGGACCACAAAAATGCGAAAATGCATACGTCAGGGACCATATGCATCTTATTGAAGTTGAGGGATGAAAAATGTTAAAATAGACAAACGTTAAGAACCAAAAGTAAACTTTACTTTAAATAATATAAACAAAACTGTGACCAGTTTAAAGAACCTAAGGGGGCATTTTGAAACATGTGTATAATTAAATCACTAATCAAAGTCATTAAATCACTAATTAATTCTTTTTCCAATAATTTTACTTCTTTTTTAAAATAAAAATTAGATTGCCCATTTCCTTTTAAATTAATATCTTAAATATAATCAATATTTTATATAAATAAATTACACGAGTTCTATTATCTTTAACTTATGATCAGCGGTGATATATGTTGGGAATAAATTCTAATTGAATGAAAGTTTAAGGGAATGAATTGTAACTTCATATTTGGGCTTTAATCATGTAATGGGCCATAGGCCTGATTAGTTTAGCCTAGATATAAATAGTTTGTTTAACCTTTAGTTTAGGTTAATCGTCATAATCAGAATTGAAAATACATTGTAAACTCTCTGAAAGGTTTATGAATGTTACCTGGATGACGAGTTGAAACCATAGTGATTGTTGATTATTCTTATTGATTTCATACTATTTGCACTAATCTGGGATCCACAATTGGTATCAGAGCATACAGATTGGTTAATTCAAATGGTTTCTCGTAAGTTTTCATAGTTTCCTGTCGACTATTCTTGATATTGATAATATCATCTTCTGTTTTCTGTCAAAATTGTGTGTTTTTGCTTACTCCATTCGATTAGTATTGATATCGTTAGTGTTTCTGCGAATTTTCAGAGTCTAATTCGATCGATTGAGTAGTTTTTGAGCAAAATTGGTTCTACAAGTTTTTGTCTCTGTTCTTATTAAAAGTTCAATTTTTTCCCATAAAAAACATGAATATTTGCATAGAAATCGATTAGGAGTTTGTGTATTTGTGTATTTGGTTGTTTTCTAATCTTTCAGGAATAAAATTTCGCAACCCAAATCGCATCCGAGTCAATTTTCAAGGTCCGCCGTCGTGTCCGGACACCAGTTCGATATTCCGGGTAAGTTTCCTAAATTCAGCCACTTTCCGGATAAGCCTACCCGGGTTGTTTAAACTTCCCGGTAACCTGACTATCCGGTGTTCCTATCCGGATTGTTGATTTTTCCCGAAAAGTCACTAGTATCCGGTACTTGTCCGGTTAATTCAAACTATCCGGTAACATTCCCTGATACTCCATATTCGGACACATCAACTTCCCGGACTCCATCCGGTATGTGTCTATATCCGGTCACTTCAACTATCCAGTAAGTCCTCCTTTTTGTTCGGTAACTTTAATTTAATCAGTCACTTATCTTTACCCGGTTACTCCAATTTTTCCGGTAAGTCAAGTCATCCGGTAACCTTGAGTTATCCGGTAACCTCAGTCTTATCCGGTTACTGTGTTACTCGGACACTTCACACACCCTGATCCGGTCACATCCAGATCCGGACACTTCTGTTATCCGGATTCCTATCCGGTAAGTTTTGTTTAGTTCATTTCTTACCAGTTTACTTTAAGTCACTCTTAGAACCTGCGTTAGGACTGTCACTCGTAGTGCCTTGCGTTAGGATTTCCAACCTTTAAATCAAACCTACCGTCTGACGATCACTTTAGTGCACACTTCACGATGTCTCACGATGCGCTAGCAATCGGTACCGACGCCAAGCCTCCGACTCTCTATCGGGGCGAAAACAGTCAATGGCGAGACAGATTCATCATCTTTATCGAAGCTAAAGATAACTTAGACTACATCTGGCGAGCTCTCACTGAAGGCCCTCAAGCAACTCCAATGACTACATTACCAGCTCAAGCAGAAGGTCCTGCAGCTCGACCTGAGCCCAAGACTTACATCCAGATGACCGGCGAGTAGAAGAACAGATTTAATGGTGAAAAACATGCCAAGAGATATCTAGTCCAGAGTCTACCGAACGAGATTTACACGGCCATTGACAGCTACAAGGACATGTCCAAAGGCGTGTGGGATCAAGTTGAGAAGATGATGAGCAGGAGTAAAGTAGGAAACCAACTGAAGGTCAACAGCTGCATCACCAAATTTGACGGTTTCAAGCGGCGCAAGGGCGAATCAATCACTCGGGCATATGAACGATTTTGCCTTCTTCTGAACGAGCTCCACAAGAACAAAATCACTCGATCTAACACGGAGAATGCCCTCAAGTTCCTAAACAATCTCCTGCCAGAATGGAAAGTGTTCGCTTCTCACATCAAACACAACAATCTGATGGAGAACGTTCCAATCCATGAACTCTACGAGATGCTCATGCAAGACGAAGATGAAGTCATGGAGATAATGAGCTCTCAGAAATCCTCTTCCAAGTCACATGTCGATCCCCTCGCTCTTGTATATTCAAAAAGCGGCAAGTCTTCCAGCCGTCACTCCAAGAGAACCCAAGAGTCCAGTGAATCTAAACCAGAGTCTGAAGAAACAGAAGAAAGCGACTCTGACCCTGAGCTGACTCAAATAAAGAAAGCAAAGGCCCTCATCACCAAGTCATTTCAGAGAAACAAGTTCTTCAAGAAACCTTCGTCTAATAATCAGCACTACTCCACAACTCCCAACAAGCGCCATGATTATAAGGAGAAATATGAAGGAAAGAGAAATTCTGATGAGCACAAGCAATCTGATCACAAGGAGAAGACTGTGAAGAAAGATCGCAAGTACGAGTCAAAGAAGAAGGACGAGCCTGTCACATGTTATAACTGCGGCAAATTGGGTCACTTTTCCAAAGACTGCCGAAAGCCAGTTGTGCGTAACGTGGAATACTACAAGGCAAAACCTCTGTTAGCAGGACAGAAAGCTGCAGGAAAGGCACTGTTAGTCGAAGACGACCACTAGCTAAATCGTTCCAACAGTGAAAGCGATTCTGAAGATGTTGATGCTTTCATGGGAAACCACTCTCCTCCGTCAGAAAAAGAAAATCTTTGTCAGGTATGTGCCCCTATCTATCAAAACTTAGTCGATCAGATGCAGCCACTTGTTCAAAGAATAGAATCCTATAAGGCATCCACTAATGAACAATTGCTTGAAATTAACTCGTTAAAGAAAAGCTAGATGTTCAAAAGAGAATCACTGAAAAGTACAAGTCCGATAATGCTAACCTAAAAGAAAAATGCCAAGATATCTGAGTTGAATTTAAAGCTTGATCAGTGTGAGGATGAGAAAGCAGAGATTATCTATCAATGCTCCTCTCTTTAAATTCAACACAAAGAGTTTGTTGCTAAAATAACTGATCTTAAAACTAAACTTCACAAAAGAGGTCAAACTGATCAGACTATTCATATGAAAAAACCTAAGGAATTCACGTATTTTAACAAGGAATGGGGAATTGGGTACGATAACCCACAGTACTTGAAAAAGATTTTGACAATGAGACCTACTCTTTACGAATTTAATTTTCTTGGTCTCGACAAAAAGTATCCCGAATACAAAATCAAATGGACTGGACCTCTCGAAGAGAAGAAAGAGGAAACCGAGGAATACCAACGCGCACACACCACTAAAATGCAATTACCTTTTGCGTATGAACCTCTTAACTATTCCTACAAGAAAAATAAATCTAAGTATCTTTCGAATGACTACTTTGACGGCTATAAGGTTGCAAAGCCCAAGGATTCCTCCAAAAAGGATGAGGCCTTAGTACCTGAACCCAAAACTGAGACGGACGAGTTTAAACTCTATGTTCCTCCTCTTATTTTGGAATAAAAAATAGTCGAGTTAGAGGAGACACTCGAAAAGAAAAGGACTGATTTTCAAAAGGAAAAGCAAGCACTTCTAAATGAACTTGAGAAACTCAAATCCTCCAAAACCGAATCTGTGTCGGGTGAGGAACAGGAAATCCTTCGGAATGAAATCAATTAACGCACATCAAAACTGTCTGCTTTGGCAACAGAAGTGATGCAAGAGCAAGTGAGCAAGTTTCAACTTCAAGATAAACTTGACCAACTCCAAAACGAAAAGATGATTTCACCCGAACCTTCCTCGGACTCCTCCGATACATCTTCGTGAAAAGCCTTTATTGGCAAAACTTCTTCGCGAAAAGGAAAAGAGTCTCAAGCTGACCGTGTTCAAAAGAATCTTAACTCTGAATTTCAAAAAGCTTCCGCACCAGATTCTTCCAAAAACACAGACTCAAAGTGTTCCTCACCTCCCTCAACCAATCCTGGTTCATCTGTCCCTGATATTGATTTTTTCAGCATACATGAATTCCGATGAAAGTTCAGATGAAGAGTTTACTAAGTTTGAATTTGACAAACCTCTTCCGAATCACACCGACTTTCTTTCTAAAGCAGTAAATCGTCCGATCAAATTTCTTAAAGGCGAGAGTTCTTCAAAACTCAAGACCCCAGTTGTGAACAAAGTTTCTAAAACTGATTCTCATTCACAAAACCGTTCACAGCCGCGGCAAAAGACCGGTCGATCAAATGATAGAAATCCTTCCTACTCAAACTCTACTGACCATGTCGTTAATGACTTTTCAGATTAAAATGGTTGGGCAAAACAAGACAAAACCAAAGTGGGTAGCCAAAGGATCTAACAAGAGCAAGTCAAAGTCATTTAATTCTGCTTTCAATTCTAGGAAAAACATTAATGATTGTGGTTTTCATTATTTGAATAATTCTATTGAACAAAGTATTAAATTTCCGTTAAGACTTTATTCAATACAGCAATTGCTTCAATTATCCCATGATTGTTTTTGTTGTTCTAACTGTGGATTGAATGATTTTGATGATAATCGTTATGCAACTGATTGGTTTGGTTCTTATCATGTTTTAAATTCAAAGCCTAAGCGTAAATCTCGTAAGCCTAAAAGGAAACCCAATTCAAAATGGGTTCCCCAGTCAAGTGTTAAACCTAACCCTCCAGGACCCATTTTCAAATGGGTACCTAAAAATCCTTAATCTCGTTTTTGCAGGACGATCATGTATGGTACTTAGACTCAGGATGCTCCAAGTACATGACCGGAGGGAGGGAGCTGCTCACGAACTTCACAGAGAAATACTGCGGAGACGTGAGGTTTGGGAACGATGACAAAGCACCAATTATGGGCTACGGCGATATAGTTCAAGATAAGATCACGATCAAGAAGGTGTCATATGTCGCGGGATTGGGACACAACCTGTTCAGCATCGGACAGTTCTACGACAAAGATCACGAGGTCAACTTCAAAGCTAAAAGGTGTAGCGTCCGCACAGAAGACGGAAAGGAGCAACTTGTTGGAACTCGGAAGACCAACCTCTACACCATCGACCTCTCTGCCCTAAAGACCGATGATTCAGTCTGCCTCATGTCGAAGGCCAACTCTCAACAAGCGTGGATATGGCATCGACGACTCTCGCATCTTAACTTCAAGAACATCAATAAATTGGTGCTAGGCAGACACGTTAAAGGCATGTCGAACTCAAGTTCGAGAAAGACAGACTCTGTGGGGCATGCGAGATGGGAAAAATGAAGCGAGCGACTCACAAGCCGAAGGCCGTTCCGAGCACGTCCCGGTCCCTCGAACTCACTCATATGGATTTGTATGGACCGATGCGCGTTCAGAGCATCAACAAGAAGAAATACGTCCTGGTGATGGTCGGCGATTTCTCGCGCTACACATGGGTGAAGTTCCTGCACTCCAAAGACGAAACCCCGGAACTCATAATTACCCATCTGAAGACCATTTAACTGAATATACGACATATAGTTAAGTCAATCAGGACGGACAACGGGACGGAGTTCAAGAACCAAACGCTGACAGAATACCTGACATCAGTCGGTATTTCGCACAACTTTTCTGCCACAAGGACTCCTCAGCAAAACGGAGTGGTAGAACGGCGGAACCGTACCCTTGTCAAAGCTGCTCGCACGATGCTGTCACAATCCAAGCTGCCACTTTTTCTCTGGGCTGAAGCGGTTTCAACTACTTGTTACACACAAAACCGCTCCATCATCAACAAGCGGTTCAACAAAACCCCGTACAAGATCATCAACAACCGCATCCCGAATATCAAGTATTTCCATGCATTCGGGTGCACGTGCTACATCTTAAATGACAAGGATGACCTCGGGAAGTTCAGTCCAAAGGCAGATGAAGGAGTATTCATTGGAAACTCAATGCAGGCTAAGGCTTATCGCGTTTACAACAAACGGACCAAATCCGTCATCGAAAGCGTAAACGTGACTTTTGACGAAGCCGCAGATTTGGCTTCTGAACAAATCGGTTCAAAACCCGCTATAACTGGCGTGTTAGCTTCCGAACTCTCACGTTCGGGATCTACACAAACCCCAGTAAATCCAAATCAAGCATCTACGTCAAAATCACATCTTTCTGATTTAGATTTACTTTTTGAGCACTTTCACGATGAATTCTTTAATATTCCTAATCCTCGTGTGATTGTGCAACCTAGGAATGAAGCTGCTCAGATCGAAATCTCGGCGAATCTCTCTGGTCCGCCTCCTTCACCACACAGTCCAGTTCTTTCTCTGGAATCCCCTCAAAGTTCAATGGACACAACTACTGAAACGGCTAATCCCTCGGAGGAACCTGTACCACTTTCGGATATCGCTCCTGAAGATTCGTCCTCAACAACTCAAAAGGATCAACCTCTGAATACCCCGGAATCGGAAGTTGCTCAACCAACGATGAATCCCGCTCTGTCTCCTCCAAGGAACCGTCTGTCATCTCTTGAAGCAGTTCAAGATCTTCCCCCCGGTGAGTATGTGGACTCGGAAAACTCTCACGCAACTCATCAGCCACTTCCACACACCACCAAATGGACCAAAGCACACCCTCTACACCAGACTATCAACGATCCTTCCACTCCAGTTCAGACGCGAGGTGCGTCTGCCAACTTCTGCTTGTTTTCCGGCTTTCTAAGCAAGACCAAACACCGTCTCTAAAGCTCTCAATGATCCGGATTGGTTCATGGCGATGCAAGAGGAACTCAACCAATTTGAGGCCCTCAAAGTATGGTGACTCGTCCCATGTCCAGCCAACAAGACAGTTATCGGAACCAAGTGGATCTTCAAGAACAAGAAAGACGAAGATGGCATCGTTGTTCGCAACAAAGCACGCCTTGTGGCCTAAGGATACCGCCAGCAAGAGGGAATCGACTACGAAGAGACATACGCTACGGTAGCCAGAATCGAGGCAATTCGTATGTTCCTTGCATACGCCGCACACAAGAACTTCACGGTCTTCCAGATGGATGTCAAGACCACCTTCCTCAACGGCGTTATCAAGTAAGAAGTATACGTCTCGCAACCGGACGAGTTGTGGATGACTCCAAGCCAAACCTTGTGTATATCCTCGACAAGGCTCTATACGGTCTCAAACAAGCTCCACGTGCCTGGTATGATGCTCTGTCTAAATTCTTAATCAAAGCAGGATTTTCAAAAGGTAAAATTGACACTACTTTGTTTACTAAGAATGAAAAAGGTCACATAATCTTAGTTCAGGTCTATATTGATGATATCATTTTCGGTTCCACTAACCCTCAGTACTGTAAGAATTTTTCAAAACTCATGGGAGAGTATTTTTCATATGAGCATGTTAAGTGAGATGAATTTTTTCCTCGGTCTTCAAGTTAAGCAACTGTCGACCGGGATATTCATAAACCAGGCTAAGTACATCCGGGATATACGTCGGAAATACCAGATGGAACAGTCCTCACCTATGAAAACTCCCATGACCCCCGGTACACGGTTACACGTTGATCCTAACGGAAAAGATGTGGATACCAAAACCTACCGCGGGATGATAGGATCTTTAATGTACTTGACAGCGAGTAGACCGGATATAATGTTCTCAACATTCTTATGTGCCCGCTTTCAGTCAAAACCAAAAGAGTCTCACTTAACTGCGGTAAAACGAATTTTTCGTTACTTAAAAGGTACTGTTGATCTTGGCTTGTGGTACCCGAAAGAGACAGGTTTTGAGCTCACGGCGTACTCAGACGCGGACCATGCAGGAAGCATGATGGATCGGAAAAGCACATCGGGACACGTGCAGTTCCTGGGCGATAGCTTAGTCAACTGGGCATCTAAGAAGCAGCAGTGCGTCTCCACATCTACTGCTGAGGCAGAGTACGTGGCCGCCGCGAGCTGTTATTCTCAAGTTATCTGGATGCGCACCCAGCTCAAGGATTACGGATTCACCTACTCACAAGTGCCCATTTACTGCGACTTGAAGAGCGCAATTGCCATTTCAAGCAACCCGGTCCAGCACACTAAGACGAAGCACATAGACGTTCGGTGCCATTTTATCATGGATCACGTCGAAAGAGGTACAATCATACTCTACTTCATTAATACTGAACATCAGTTAGCAGACCTCTTTACAAAATCCTTGGGCGAAAAACGTTTTAACTATCTTGTGTCCAAGCTTGGTATGCTAAATCTGAAGATTTAACCGAACCGTGCGCCCGATACAAGTTCCATACACTTACGAGGAACTGCCTATTCATCATCTGTTGTTTAAACTCCAGATGATCGAGTACACACTTCCCTGCATTTGTATTCTACTTGTCTCGTACACATATTTCCGTTAAATCTCTGTATTAATTAGGTAGATTCCGTTTGTTTCCTTTTTAATTTCGTGTGTGATTTCCTTTCATGTTCAATTACTGTCATCTACATTATTCTTCGATACATCTGTGCGTTTCACATTTTTGTTCATGTGTTCAGCGGGAGCACATAAGCTTATGTTCATCAAGTAAGTATGTTCTACGTTTAAGGGGGAGTGTCACACAATTTTTTTAACATCATAAGTTTTTTTTTTCATATGTGGCTAATCCCAATTTCCTCTTAAAAACACCACATGCACAATCCGAAGGGAGCATTTTCTTTTTTGTGCAAAATTTGAGGGGGAGCGTGTTTTAAAAATGTTTTTGGGAAAGAAATATCAAATTTGGAAAATACCAGAGTATGTTTTTGAAAGAATCCAAAGGTATCCGGAAAGGTATCCGGAAACCATCCTATCCGGATAGGTATCCGGACCGGGTAGGTTTCCGGATGACCCACCCGGATACCACTTCCTTATAAAACCCGGAACTCTCACTTTTTCAATTTTTTCCGGAAACTTCCTACCCAATACTCTCTCGCTCCCAAAACCCTCGGTTCTCGCTATTTCTCTATTTTCTATCGATTTCGATGTCTCATCTCAGGTTTGTTAATCGTTTGCATCTTATACATGTTTTTCGATTACCATTGCACACACAATCGCACCCACACAATTCGATTTCTCGATCGAAATGGGGTTCGGTCACCAAAACCCTGTCGGTTCATATTCCGACACATTGGAGTCATTTATCGCACAATTCTTGTTGCTATGTTGCTTATACAGTTGTTTAAACTAGCCTAGATTCATTTGATTCAACATTAGACTTGTTTTGGCTCGTTTAGATCTAACTGGATATCGTCCGGATAGTTTCAAACTATCCGGACACATTCAAATTATCCGAACACCTCCATAAGTAGATATTTTATCCGGTAAGTCACTTTATCCGGAAAGCATCTCACCCGGTAACCCATGTTGTCCGGAAAACTTTATGGTATCCGGTAAGTACACCTAACCGAGTAGATAATGCTTGTCCGGTAACCTAGTTGTCTGGTAAGCCTCTTTTGTCCGGTAACTTCCTTTTGTCCGGTAACTTCCTTTTGTCCGGTAACTTCCTTTTGTCCGGTAACCTCAATTTGTCCGGTAACCATATGTATCCGGATACCAATGTACCCAGTTACTTGTGTTATACGGTGACCATTGTACCCGGACACTATGTTTCCCGGATACGTTTCTTATCCAGACAAATTGGCCATTCCAGTACCCTGTTGCACTGCCATTCCTCAATCTGCTCCAGATTGAGCCGATCTTCGTCAAGGTACGCACCGACATTTTTGAATCCGCCTATAGTCTAATACAATGTCTTTCAGGTACACAAATGGCGGATCAACAACAACAAGGCAATCCTCCTCATGAGGAGTTCATTGACGAAGAAGCTGACAACGCCTTAGTTCCACCAGACCATGTTTCTGAAATCGAGGGAAATAATCATCACCTCGATGATGCTGAGTTCCGACCACAGCATCGTGTGGTCGTGGACATTCTACTCGGCCATCCACTACGCTATGCACTCACCGCTACCACCGACGTCCCGGTCCTTTATCTACAACAAGCCTGGAACACCATCCGGGTCGTCACCGCGCACAACTCTCATACGATTACTGCCACAATCGATCATCATCCATTCGTACTCACACAGGAGTCCTTCCGACGTCTACTATCTCTACTAGAAGCTACTGTCGGCGGCCGCGCTGCATACAACCCTGCTATCGACGACAACACTCTTTGTGCCGAAATCCATGCACTTGGATACAACCATGCACTAAACCGCCCCTCAGCCTTCAACCGAAAATACTTGGCGCCGATCTGGTACACCTTGTTCACAATCCTGAACAGGTGTCTATCCTCCAGATGGAAGGGCATCGACCAGTGCACCGTCGACTTCCTACGCCTAGTTCATGCTGTCATCTACGACCGTTACGTGGACTTCGCCATGATCATCTGGCGCGAACTGGTGCAGACCATACGTGCCATCGGAGGAACGAAAGAGCGCAAGTTCATTCCATAACTCCGATTTCTTCAGCTTGCTATCCGTCAACACATGGACGCGAACCCGGACATCCCACGCCGCATGAACCACCCGTCCAACGCACAAGCCATGCGTATACCCTAAGCCTTACTGGCATACGCGGATCTGCAAGCACCGAGTGTTATAGAATATAGGCGAGCGTTAGGTACTCTTGTGGTCCAGCCAGAGCCGGAGGACCTCCCCAAGGAGCTAGGCCCGAGCGACGTGAGAGTCCTAGGACAAGAGGAGGTAGAGTCCGGGTAGCTGGGGCTCCGGGACGGGGCGTGCTGAGAGTACACTCTATGAGGGGAACCGAAGAGGGCGGTGCAGAGGATTCGCGTGCCAGTACAAGCCATGCCACCCGACCCTCCACAAGCCAACCTTCCCGACCGTCTACAAGTAGACCACCTACCCCTCCACATACTATCTCGACCACCCGTACCACCGATGACGCCAGACCGTCGACTACCCTACACGAGATCCTGGTCGTCACTGCCCTAATGCTTGATCAGGACCCCGAAACCGACACCACTGAACCAATATCGCCATACACTCAAACCGACGTCCTGGATTCCGAAACGACCGACTTCGATACGGAACGAGCCATTCGTATTTCAATGATACCACCCCATATCGGATGTCGCCCGCCGATGACTGAAGAATCTCCATCCAACTCACCCACACCCTTCGAAATCCCTACATCCGAGCCTATTACGGGAGACATAAGGAGAGATGAGGGGGTTTTAGTTGAAAATTTAAAACAAGTGAGATGGAGAGAATGGAGATCAAAAAAGAATAACGAGAGAGTGAGTCTCCTAAATAGAGCGGAGAATGAGAGAAACCGAACCAGTGTCGCCCAGGTAGCCACATCTACTGCCTCGGCTCATTCGTTGAGACGAGACATTGAAGAAGCCGTCGTGGACCTAGCGACGCAATTGCACGACCTCCCTAGCCACTCAACCAGCTCTCAACAGTTGGTTGTTTCAATTTCTCACGGGGACATAGCATAAAGTCTATCGTTCTCTCACTCGGAGAGTTTCAATATTGAAACTAGATAACAGCCTCCCCCGTTCTCGACTTCTTTATGTGCACCATTGAGTCTAGATCCCTTTGATATTATAACATCTTCTTTGGCTAGGACACAGATCGAGACTGCTAACATCGGTGAATTAAGTGAACCGATCGGAACATCCATAGTAAGTCTGCCCCTGAGCGGATTACGAGGATCGGATGGAAATCCTACCATAGTTCACATCATGCCAGCTATAAACGTAGGTGGTACTTCTGATGAATCAATAGTTGTAACCTCAACGAGTAATCTAAGTGATCCCGGTGGTGATTTACCTAACTTCGTGTCAAGGAAATATCTGGACGACGCCTTAAAGGCTGTCCGCGAAGCGATGGAAAAGGAGTTCAGAAAAGAGCTCGACAAGGTCAAGAGCTTACTCATAGGGAAGGAGAAAGTGGTAGAACCCGAAACCGCACTGACACCTCCACCGGCACCTGCTCAGCAATCATATTTGGTGGATGATCTGAAGACCATGCTCCTAGCCCAACTGCTCCAACACACCAACACTGACTCCTCGACTGAAGCAGATCTAATCTCAGTGCTCCAATCACAAGCATCTGCTCAGCCGTCATCCGTCAACACCCGGTTGGATCAGCTTGACACGACCCTGAAGGATGTTTAGAACACCCTTACAACTTTGTCCGACAGGGTCACCTCTCTCGAAGATACCTGCAAAAGTCAAGCTGGCGGTCTCAAACGCTCCCACGATGACCAGGATGATCCTGATCACCGTGAGGGGGAGAACAAGCGTCAGAGATTAACCGAGTCAGAACCAATCAACATCAAATCTACTCCAGTGGTTCAACCTGAACCATCAACTATGGCACCATCAGAAGATCAGCCACAAACACAGCTATGTTTAGTCGAGATGGTCATTGACATAGACATCTCAGATGATGAAGACCCAACGGTTGAAAAGCCCGAGGGAGAATCACAAGAACTGATCGTCTACACAGCACCGGAAAGGCCTGCACTTGATTTGATAGACTGTAACATCCTAAATTTTGTTATTAGTATTTTATTAAGAATTGGGTTATATTTGCAATTGTTATAACCTTGGGATTGTATGGAAGTCTTATAATCCAATTTAAGGTTAAAATTCAAAGAATGAAAGTTTAGTGTACTTATTGGAATTAATGTAACTATGGGGTAAGTTATGTCACTTTGAGAATGTTTGTGTGGATAGAATACTGAGAATGATAAATATCTCATTCTTGTTAGTGTTGAGTCGGCAAAAGAGAGAAGCAGGAAAGAAAAGAGAGAAAGAAGAAAGAAGCTTGGTCCCTCATTTTGGTAAGAGATTTGAAATGATTTCTAGTAGCAATCTGTTATAGTTTTGTGTTTATAAACGTATCTGTATTGTGAATAGGGTTGAAAATCGTTTACAACAGATTTGGAGATTTACGATTTTGGCAGAGAAACAAGTTTTGCTGCAAAAGGTGAGTTCATTCGATTCGTTGTATAAATCAGTGTTTTTAAGTTATACTAACCTTAATATAGCTGTATGAAGTGATTGAGAACTGATTAGAATGAATAGGCTGAATTGATTTTTATGTTTAAAATCGATTTATGGACTTATCGAAACGAACAGTACGTAGTCCCGGTACTTGAATGTCCCGGTACAGGTAAGTCCCGGAACAGGTAAGTCCCGGTACAAGTAAGTCCCGGTACAGGTAAGTCCCGGTACTAGAGTGTCCCGGTACAATAGAGTCCCGGTACTAACGAGTTCCGGTGAAGTCCCGATACTGTTGGCTACCGGGAGATGGGGATACCGGGAGATGGGATACCGGGAGTGGGGAATACCGGGAGTTGGATAAAAGAGTCAGTTTGCAGACTTTGTAATAGATCCTGGATATGAACTTAAAAATGTAATAGTTAAGGTATCCAGAGACTTTGTAATATCTGTACTATTCTAGGAATTGGAAAGTATAGTTTCGTAAATCGTAGAAAGGTACGACTTAGAAATTGACATATATCGTATGCCACTTGAACATATGTGCTTTTAAATAGTAATATGGTAGGTATATAGCCTGCGTTAGCATGATGCTAGGCAGGAAGGGGTTAAGTGTAATGGATCCATAGGCACTAAAGTTTGGTAATCACTTGGAATAGGCGTGTGGTATTACTCGTTTAATCGTTATTCCAGTGTGTGTGGGAAATCATGGAATAGGCGTGTGGTATTAATCGTTATTCCTGATTTCTAAGGAAGAGAGTGAGGTTGACATAAGTACTTGTAATCTCTGTTTCCTTACTAATAAATGGGCGTGTGTAATCGCGATTTATTGGTGGAGAGCATTGATCTAGAATCATTGAAGATTCGTAGTGTGGCTCTGGGGTATGATATGCTGATGGATTTGTTGTCAGTCATAGTCATGGGATTGGATAAAATTGTATAATGAAATAGAATTATACGTACGGTAAGAAAAGGAGTAACCAGGTTTGTTGTAACTTGTTTACATTGATTTTGAAAATGTTATTATTGAAATGAATGTTCTCACTAGGCGTTGGCCTAATCGTTTCATATAATGTTTTCTTACCAGGTTCAGGCTCGGGCAAATAAAGGGTTGTGGGACGAGTGTTTTTGGAATAGCAGAAGTGGCATTTACCAAAGAGGAGATTTTTGAAGGATAGCTTAGATAACATCAATTAATCTGATTGTAGTGACATGATTAGATTGATAGGTTGTTTGAAGTATCATGTATTGTAAATACACTCTTGATGGTTAATTCCTTGCTATCTATATAAGTTGTAGTTTTATTGTCATAACCTGTTGTAACTTGAGGTTTAAATTGGCCCGGATTTTGGGGCGTTACATAGACCTTGATTCTGAGATCGACCCGAAGACCGAAAACACATGGTATGAAAAAGCCGCCAGTGCTATAAACTCCGAGGTAAATTTGATCGTCCCTACCGATGCCGATGACGACTTTGATTACGATCAGTTCTTGCTGCAATCCATTCAGAGTACACCCGGATATGCTGATCTGATTCCCGAGACTTCTACATCAGCAGCTCCGACATCTCCTCAGCAACAAACCGCTTCTGATCAACCACATCAACCTGTCAGATGAGAGAAAATCATAGTACTGATTCCTTTCCTTGAAGAATCCCTGAAGAGGTTGTTCGTCCACAAACTGTGTGTGCTTGATCCAGCCTTCTGCCTCGGATTAGCAAAGTTCGACGATGCTTACACGAAACAATATCTTGAGGTAATGAAAAGGTGTCAACCGGTCAGTCAGGTCAGAACCAAACACAAGATCATCGAAGTCATCAACATCCGATCTGGCCGCATTCTGAAGATTTGGTACCCAGTCTTTACCGTCAAAAGAGAAGATGGGAAAGAATGGGTATTCTCCGAAGCTGACTTCAAGAATCTCCGACCGAACGACTTTCATCCAATCCTCAAAGACCTCCGAACTCGAACGATCCAACCGCTCCACATCACCAAAGCGCTTGAAGCTGTAAAGCGATTCCTGAAACACAAGGTAATTATGTCATATATTAATGATTTTCAGATGGGAATCGAGCACCGGACGAAAAAGGTCAACTTGTTGAAACCCGATCAGAAAGCCCCTGAATTGAAGTTGTATCCTTTCAACAGTTTGCTGCTACAACCAAAATTCGGAATCGTATATCTCAACGAACAAAACGAAAAGAAGTTTCTCCGTTTCAGTCAAGTGGAAAGATTCTGCGACGGAACTCTGCTAAAGGTCAGAGATGCGCTAAGAGACATAATCACCAAGGAAAAGAACTCGGGATTTCATTTGCTGCAAGTCTAAACGAAACAAACACCCGAGATTCCTTGGAAATTGTTGAAGACCGCATTGAGTTTCGTAAAGCCATCTGAAGCTTCGAGATTCTTTTTGCACTCAGAAAGAGATACGTTTCGAACTGGCACGAGATTGAACTTCGATTCAAAGGGGGAGATTGTTGGGAATAAATTCTAATTGAATGGAAGTTCAGGGGAATGAATTGTAACTTCATATTTGGGCTTTAATCATGTAATGGGCCATGGGCCTGGTTAGTTTAGCCTAGATATAAATAGTTTGTTTAACCTTTAGTTTAGGTTAATCGTCATAATCAGAATTGAAAATACATTGTAAACTCTCTGAAAGGTTTATGAATGTTACATGGATGACGAGTTGAAATCATAGTGATTGTTGATTGTTCTTATTGATTTCATACTGTTTGCACTAATTTGCGATCCACAATATATATATATATATATATATATATATATATTTTAAGATTCACATATGAGTCGTCATAAACTTATTCAATATCTCGATTATCAGTTGTAAATTGATTTTCGTACAAGTTATGATTATGATTCACATTAGAATATGTATTAGAATTCATATGTGAATCTATGTTATGATTTAGATGTTCACATATGAACTTAAAATCGATTCAGAATCTCTGTTATAAGTTATAATTTGATTTAGTACAAGTTATGATTATGATTCACATTTGAATCTATATTTAATTGCACATATGAATCTAGGTTATGATTCAGTTATTCACGTAAGAATCTTAAAGTGATTCAAATTTTGATTACAAGTTGTAAATTGATTTAGGTACAAGTTATGATTATGGTTCACATTTGAATCTATATTAAAATTCAACTGTGAATATATGTTAGGATACACATGTTCACGTATGAACATTAAATTGATTCAGAATCTCAGTTACAAAGTGTAAGACGATTCACGTACAAATTATTATTAAGATTCACATGTAAATCTATTTTATGATTTACGTGTGAATATATGTTATGGTTTACATGTTCACATATGAATCAATAGATACCTAACCATCAACGTTTGATAATGGCTGGTTGAGATCTTTAGCTTTTGGTTACATTTCAAACAACCAATGAAGAACAACAATGTTTATGTTCACATATGAGATATAGGCAAATGAGATTTAAGTCGCTTTGTAGACTGTAAAATTGCTAATGATTTCAAGGTGGAAATTGGATAAAAAATCAATGATTATCAATAGCCACAAAAAGCTATAGAAAAAATAGGAGATAAATTAGGGTTTTTGATTTTTTTCCCCATAGGTATGTTAATTAGTGAAAACATCTTTAGAATCGAAATTCTAAACTAGTGGTTGAGATTTCTTCTCTCATTCTCAACATATTTGTGTTTCTCGTTTACGTCTGACACTATATATATATATACATATATGTATATATCTTACTATCATCAAACACAAAGAAATGAGATGAATTCTCACCCTACGACCACCCCTCTTTCCCTCACCTTCCCTTCTTCGCCATCTGCCCACCGGGATCCGGACGAGGTACTCCTAGTAGCCGAGCTACCGGCGGAGCGTCCAGTAGCGGGTCGGCACAACCAGAGGCGGAGTCTTGAAATGCCCGCTGTGGCAGTGCTGCTTTGGAGCAGGTTCCGACGACAAGGAAGAAGCTTACACCACGATCTGATACGTCAATGGAGTACATGCATTTCTATTAACTTATTGATCAAGTTAATTATTCTTTGTATCAATATTAATTCAATTCATTATGTAGCTGGGATTGTTTGGACGGGAACCGAACCGCGACGAAGATCAATCGGCTCTACTTTAATGGGCCATGGCGCTCTTGGTCCCACGTCCCTCCTTCGATAAGGAACCAAATGTTTGAGCATTTCTAGGTTCATAGTGTATATTTAAGTAATTAAATCCTTGGTAGTTTTCTTGTAAGATTAAAAATAACTAAACATATACGTACAACAATACTACACCTGGGATCCTTCGTTGGACTCTCGGATTCGTCAAATCTGGGAGAGGAAGTGTGGGAAAGCCTGCAACGACAATCTTTCTACTGCACGAGCTAGAGCCATCAAAATGTGCAGAGAGAGTGGTCATCCTTATGACGAGAACGACCCGCATAGAGATATGAACTTGTTGAGGCCCTTCAATCCTATCTGGGTAAATCCGTTGCAGTGGAACGCAATAATCGATGGCTGGAACACCGATCATTGGAAGGAGGTTTTAGTGGTGTAGCGTTCCAACCAACTGACAGAGGTGGATGGCAAAATATCCAAGCACACCAATGGATCGATCTTTTTCGGGGAGACAACTGCAAGATTGGTATGACCTTAATATGTTATAATTAACCCATTGCGTTACTAGTTTGACGCTTAACATGTTATAATTAACCTATGTTTGTATTATTTGATCTTTGCAGACGAGAGTGAGAGGAGGTGTGAGTCCATGATCTTCAACACTTCAAGTGATAGCAACAAGATATGGAAGGAGAGAACAATTTATTTATTGAAAAGCAAACTAATCTAGAGAGAAAACACAAGTTTGTTGAAAGCTACATTTTGAATTATGAATTTGTTACTTACAACTATACAATACAAGATCTATTTATACTCCCCTTCCCTTGTTACAACAAGTAAGCCCAAGCCCATTTACATGTCAAAGCCCATTAGGCCCAAAACTATTACTTTACAAAACTTTCTAATTATTTAGGACAACTTAAATGTCCTAACATTCTCCCCCTAAAGTTTTGGAAAGTAAAATCACTTAAAAGTCTTTACTCCTCTCCCCCTTGATTTTATTGAAAAACTTTAGCGGTGTATTCTTCAAATGTAGGCTCGGCTCCCCCTTGAAAATTGCTCTTATTCGTCATATTTTCAGCTTTGAAAAATCGGATCCAATGTACTCCATAACACCGACTAAATGCACTAAAATCATCTTCAAAGTGTATGCATTTAGTGTAAAACAGAGAATGCGTCGTTGGACCACGAGTTGAGTAAGAATTCGGCTTAAGAGCTTGGTCCGAATTTGCTCGAAGAAGGAACGATAAAAACACGTGCTACTCGGTAGGGATTTCGAGGAATCGAACACAAATCGATGTTGCGGAGATGTAAGTGTGACAAACGAAATGTAGGAATGATGCTACACGAGTTCCGTTAGCAAAAACATCGGAATTTAACGAAACTAACGGAATTTGGACCAAAATTGTTAGAAAACTAACTGGTCACTAACTGAACAGTTAAATCACTATTCATCATCTTCCAAAAATCAAGTCACGATCTGCACATTTCTCTATCAATTTTCTTTCAACTTTCACAACTAAAACTGCTTTCTATTGGTTCCATTATGCTCTCAAAACATCAAGGAATGTATAATGCCAATTGAATCGATATCATGCAGCTCCAAAAACAATAAGTTGAAGTTTCGGCGAGTAACAAAAATTTTCCGGTGGGTAACAAACTTTTACGATGAGAGCTTCCAACAACTCACAAAAAAAATGCATTCATGCTGGAAATTTACTCTAATCGTTTCAATGTTATCATAACATCAACTACGACCAGATCTGTGATGTTTATCCGGCCAAAACGTTTTTCCGGCGAAGTTTTGCAGAATCCGGCGAATACATGCTGTCGACATGTAGAAATCGTATCTCACTCAATTTTCGACCAAAAACCATTCTGAAACTTGCAACGTGTTCCAAAACTAGAAACAAACTGATCTGAGCAGAATTTATCGATTGAAACATACTCAAAATAAACAAGATCGAAGAGCTCCGGCGAGACTTACGGTTTTCCGGCAGCAACTTTCAGATCTGAGATCTAACTCATTTCATGTTGATTTTCGATTCTAAAAGATGTAGAGTGCTCGAAAATAAAAAACTAACAAATATGTGGAAGAATTCTTGATCAAAACATCAAAGAACTTGAGATCAATTGAATAACATCGTTAAGATCCATACCGAAAAATCAAATTCTATGAATCGTTGATGAAATTCAGATCTGAACGATTTATTTCACTCTAAAACAACATGCAAACAGATCTTGTGAAGCTCAAATCAATTCTTCCATGTAAAAACTTCCGGATCTTGAGAATTCACGCGAAGAACACCGAAAACTCTCGAAATTTTCGAAAATCGTCAAAACTTGTCGAAATTCGATTCTAAAAATTGGAGATGATCTGGAATCAAATAACGAACAAATCTTCAAGAGCATAAGAGATTTGAGCATACTTACATGTAGATCGGGCTAATTTACTTGAAATGTCGAGATCTGTTGATCGTATCGAGAAAAGATTCATCGATTTGGCTCTGATACCAATTGTGAGTCCATGATCTTTAACAAATCAAGTAATGTGTAACAAGATTAGGTAGAGAAGGACTAATTGTTTATTGAAATGTAAATCTAATCTAGAGAGAACACAAGTTGGTTTGAAGGCTACATTGTGAATTATGAATTGTTACTTACAAAATTACATTACAAGTCCTATTTATACTCCCCTTCCCTTGTTACAACAAGTAAGACCAAGCCCATTTACATGTCTAAGCCCCTTAGGCCCAAATCTACTACTTTACAAAACTTTCTAATTAATTAGGACAACTTAAATGTCCTAACAGGAGGCGTGCCACCGACGGGTATTGAGCTCTTCGACAATACCCATAAGAAGCGGCGGTCGGGAATGGATAACACGTCTTCAGAATTCGGGGAGTATGTGACAACTCGGTGTAGCCGGGCTGTGGTAAGTATTTTTTGAACAAGACTTTAGAATATCTACATAGTTTGTGTTTAAGTATAAACTTTATAACTAGGTATTATGTATCTAGTTTGGGTTCCCATTTGTTGGGCAAACGTTAGGATTGTTATATATATGGCATGCACTTTATTGTTTAACTTTAAGCTTTATAATTGGTTTGCTATCTATCTTATTGTATATATCTATCTAGTTTGGGTTGCTATTTGTTGGGCAAACATTAGGATTGTTTAACAGGAAAATGGAAACGTCCCATTTACAGCCGTTATGCTGTCGAAATTGACTTGTATAATTTTGTAAAAACCACAGGATGGGTATCGAACAGGCGTCGTAGGGAGGTACAATGAGGACCCTGCCAATCATCCGCCACGTGATACAAAGTTGTGGCATGACCTGACCGGGGGAACGAAGAAATGTCGTTCATTTGGGTTTGGGTACCATCGAGATCCCAATGTATCTTGGGTGGGTCATCGTCAGGTGGTGCGTCGTATTCCTCCCAACAGGTGTGTACCAATTTTTTTCATTAAATGATGTTTATCAATTTGATTTATAATTCATATTAAATATTCTAACGTCTTTTTTATTTTCTAACAAATTGTTGAGAACTTAATGACCCAAGTGCACGAGTTGAAGGAGAGAGAGGAGGCACGTTGGGCAGAAGAAGAGATACGTCGAGCAGAGGAAGCGAGACTTGAAGAGATCCGTCGTTTGGACGAAGAAAGATTTCAAAGACAATATGACGAGATGTACGACTTGGTCAGAACTCTCAGTCAGAATGTGCCGCGTGTGTAACAACCCAAAAACCAAGACATAGCATAACATTAAATTTAAATCAACCAGCTAAAATGGCCCCAAAATTTGCGAAACAACCTATACACAACTGAGAATGTAAACTAAAATTTCAACCAAAATAATACGAGTAGCTATAGCCTAAGCATCCTCACCTTAATTCTTCTCCTTGCCCTTCCCAAAGCTTCCTACTAACGGCTTCCCTGAAGAGTTTTAGGGGCTGTTTACCAAATTTCATGGGTAAGCGCTAATTAGGGTAACAGTTCTAACCGGAATAAGTGCTCTGATCGGAATTAGTGCTGACTGAAAATTATTGTTTACTAAATTTTTTATATTGAGCACTAACTGAAAGAAAAGACATTTATATCCTTCGTTTACTAAATATTTTACATATACTTTTACAATTTATAAAAGTATACTAATTGTAATACCCCGGGTAAGTTCGTTAATTAAAATCTCTTTTCGTTAAATTTAGTTAACTTTAAAGTTGGATGTTAGGGTAAGTTTGGGTTAATTTATAAGTTAAGGGTGTTTGGGTCATTAATGAGAAGCTCAAGGTCTAAATGGTAAATATGGAATGGATATTACCCCTTAGGATATTTAGATATTTCAATTCAGCATAATTCATCCAGATATTGAAAGTGTGTGTGTGTGTGTGTGTGTGTGTGTGTGTTTTGGGGAGAAAAGAAGCAAAAGAAGAAAAGAAGGCTAGGGATTCAATTTGGAGTATTTGAAAGTGAAATTGAGGTAAGTTCCTTTGTATTTTATGTTTGTAATTGGTATTAGAAGGTTTCTATCGAAGTAGAAACATCATTTACATAACTGGTAATAATTCAGTCAAATTCTGGGTGAAAATGGAATGAACTGACAGTGGTTTCCGGATAAGTTGAATGAGTCCGGATACTTTTGTTGGTAGTGTCCGGAAAATGTTCTGAAGGTGTCCGGACGAGTCAGGTATCCGGGTAAGTCCCTTTTTGTTGTAAGTTTCCGGATGATATAAGATACCGGATGGTATCTGGATTGCTTGTTGTCCGGATTATATATGATGTCCGGATAGTTCATGTTGTCCGGATTGGGTATGTATCCGGAAAGTCGAGTTGTCCGGGTTGTTTTGTGCTGTCCGGGAACTATAGCTGTTTGGTCATTTTGAGGATGAGAATTAGGTAGATTTATCCAGAGTTCATAGCCTGTTAAGTATATCTTTTGTGTTCTTTTAGTAAGGAGATACTTGTATATATTTGTTTCAGATTCTTTGGATTTGGAGTGAAAGTTGTGCCGTTTTGAGAAAGGTTTGGAAGCATTTTGGTTAACCAAACCGGTGAGTTTTACTTTAAAACGTTTTCAACTGGAATACGTATATGTGTGGATTGGGTATGTGATAGATGTGTGATTATGTGTTTATATTAAAATTGGATATGTGGTTGAAAAGTGAGGACGTGTTTATAAATGAGAATATGATATATTGAGATATATATTGTATTTTTATGTATATTGCACTACACGAGTATAAGTTAGCCGAACTAATAGTCGGTGGAGTTTTGGCTGTAATTGTCGTACGGTGGTGTTGGCTGTAAATGTCGTACGGTGAATGAATTGATTAGTTGGCTTGCAACCAACTAATTTGGCCATGGGAATGAGGAGAGATGAACACAATGCACGAGTCTTGCTTGGTAGTTAATCTTTATGGTATATGTGTGTTTTATAAATAGGATTTCTAAACTGACAGGGATTATCTCACTAGACCATTTGGTCTAACCCTCATTTTCCTTTCAAAAATATGTATTCCAAGTCAAGGATCTTTTGTTAGCAAAGGGAAGAATAATGCATAGGAGGCGGTTGATAGCTGACAAAGACAAGGATATGTTTACGTTTTTGTATTGTATAGTTTCGAGACATTGGGACCGAATGTGAATTATTATGTATTTTGTTATGAATGTAACGATGTTATGCAATATATGTTATTTGTTGTATGTTTGGGAAACCGGGTCGTTACAGATGGTATCAGAGCCCTAGTTTAAGGGATTTAGGTATTAGTATTTGTACCTAGACTTAAACTGCATGTGAAGTAGGATGTCTCTATTATTATAGAACCTTGGGATGTTAAATATAAAAAGGTAGAAAGAACATCATGTAAGGTAATTTCAGATTACACCTGGCCAGTGTAATTGTGATCTTACAGGTGCATGTTTTAACTGGAATACCTTGTTATATGGGGTATGTGCTTATGTGTATGTTAACTTTGTCTGAATCGACAGAATGGCAAGCGGTACTCGAAATACGAATAGAGAAGGAGGAGGAAATCCTAACAGAACGAATCCCACAGTCGGAACAAGGGGGAGAAAGAGGTAGGGCAGAACTAGAGGCAGAGTTCAGGGGCGAGGTACCGAATTTGTTACACGAAATGATTTGACGGCGGAAATGGGAAGACTTCAAGCCAATATACAAGCTATGTTCGATAGAACTCGTCACACTGAAACTGGAATACCAGATCCTAGTCTGGAAGACGAAATGCCCATTACACCTACTGTCATACTGGTGCCAAGGAAGTGTGACTATAAAATGTTTTTAAATTGCAAACCCCCGACATATTCAGAAGAAAGAGATCCAGTGAAGGCCATGAGGTGGCTGAAAGAGATAGAAGCTGTCTTCAGGACCAGCAAGTGTGCAGAAGAAGATAAAGTGCTATACGGAACCGCGATGTTGAAGGCAGATGCTCTATTTTGGTGGGAGGCTCATATTACCTCTAGAGGATCTGATGTATACTCAACTTTTACTTAGGACGAATTCACAACAGCTTTCAAAGGACAGTTTTGTCCTCAAGCAGCAGTTAGACAGCTGGAAGAGGAATTCATGAACCTACATTAGAGAAGTTTATCGGTTAGGGATTATACTGCTCGTTTTCTGGAGAAGTCTCGCTTCGTGGAGTACTATGTTGCCACGGAGGCACTGAAGATGGAAAGGTTTATTTTCGGGTTAAATTCAGAAATTAGAAAGCTAGTGATTGCAAAAGGACCCGATACCTTCTCAGCCGCAGTAGATGCCGCGGAAAATGTGGAACGGGATAATAGGAGAGACGCTGGTGATAGAATTTTTGGAAAAAGGAAATTGGAGGAAATGACGTACGATTTGGAGGAATACGAATCCTCGAGGCTTGATAGTTATCTACCTTTCAGACCAGCTGAAAGACCATGTCCAAAATGCAACCGTGTTCATCAAGGAAACTGTTATGTGGATTCCCGAAGATGTTACAAGTGTGGGAAGACTGGTCACATTGTTAAAGACTGTCACGTAACTCGATTTTGTTTCGTTTGCAATTCCCCTGATCATATTCAGTCAGACTATCCATGATGGAAAGTACAGCAGGGTAGTATGACGGTGAGACCAACGGGTGTTAGGTCGGGAGAGGTACAAGGGTCTGAGGTACCGAAAGCAAAAGGTCGTGTCTTCCAAATGACGGCTCAAGAAGCAGAGGAAATTCCGGAGGAGGTTACAGGTATATTCTAGCAAACTCTATACGTGCTAAAGTGTTATACGACTTCGGTGTAAAATGATTATTAGTATTTCCATTCTTTTGTTGCTTATCTGTGTTAGAGATATAGATAGGTGTGGGGTGTCTATTCAGTTAGTTACTATGACTTGGTTTGAGTTCAAGGTGGTAGTAAGAACTAAGTAACCGTACCTTTTTGCCTAACCGAATTCCGGGACGGAATTCTTTTAAGGGGGAGATGATGTAATACCCCGGTTAAGTTCGTTAATTAAAATCTCTTTTCGTTAAATTTAGTTAACTTTAAAGTTGGATGTTAGGGTAAGTTTGGGTTAATTTATAAGTTAAGGGTGTTTGGGTCATTAATGAGAAGCTCAAGGTCTAAATGGTAAATATGGAATGGATATTATCCCTTAGGATATTTAGATATTTCAATTCAGCATAATTCATCTAGATATTGAAAGTGTGTGTGTGTGTGTGTGTGTGTGTGTTTTGGGGAGAAAAGAAGCAAAATAAGACAAGAAGGCTATGGATTCAATTTGGAGTATTTGGAAGTTAAATTGAGGTAAGTTCCTTTGTATTTTATGTTTGTAATTGGTATTAGAAGGTTTCTATCGAAGTAGAAACATCATTTACATAACTGGTAATAATTCAGTCGAATTCTGGGTGAAAATGGGATGAACTGACAGTGGTTTCCGGATAAGTTGAATGAGTCCGGATACTTTTGTTGGTAGTGTCCGGAAAATGTTCTGAAGGTGTCCGGACGAGTCAGGTATCCGGGTAAGTCCCTTTTTGTTGTAAGTTTCCGGATGATATAAGATACCGGATGGTATCCGGGTTGCTTGTTGTCCGGATTATATATGTTGTCCGGATAATTCAGGTTGTCCGGATTGGGTATGTATCCGGAAAGTCGAGTTGTCCGGGTTGTTTTGTGCTGTCCGGGAACTATAGCTGTTTGGTCATTTTGAGGATGAGAATTAGGTAGATTTATCCAGAGTTCATAGCCTGTTAAGTATATCTTTTGTGTTCTTTTAGTAAGGAGATACTTGTATATATTTGTTTCAGATTCTTTGGATTTGGAGTGAAAGCTGTGCCGTTTTGAGAAAGGTTTGGAAGCATTTTGGTTAAGCAAACCGGTGAGTTTTAATTTAAAACGTTTTCAACTGGAATACGTATATGTGTGGATTGGGTATGTGATAGATGTGTGATTATGTGTTTATATTAAAATTGGATATGTGGTTGAAAAGTGAGGACGTGTTTATAAATGACAATATGATATATTGAGATATATATTGTATTTATATGTATATTGCACTACACGAGTATAAGTTAGCCGAACTAATAGTCGGTGGAGTTTTGGCTGTAATTGTCGTACGGTGGTGTTGGCTGTAAATGTCGTACGGTGAATGAATTGATTAGTTGGCTTGTAACCAACTAATTTGGCCATGGGAATGAGGAGAGATGAACACAATGCGCGAGTCTTGCTTGGTAGTTAATCTTTGTGGTATATGTGTGTTTTATAAAAAAGATTTCTAAACTGACAGGGATTATCTCACTAGACCGTTTGGTCTAACCCTCATTTTCCTTTCAAAAATATGTATTCCAGGTCAAGGATCTTTTGTTAGCAAAGGGAAGAATAAAGCATAGGAGGCGGTTGATAGCTGACGAAGACTAGGATATGTTTACGTTTTTGTATTGTATAGTTTCGAGACATTGGGACCGAATGTGAATTATTATGTATTTTGTTATGAATGTAACGATGTTATGCAATATATGTTATTTGTTGTATGTTTGGGAAACCGGGTCCTTACACTAATACTCAAAAGAATAATAATATATTATAATTTTAATTTTTAAATTAAAAGAAACACAATATTATGCTCAAACCATTTTGAGGTAAACAAATTTATTTTTCTTTTAGTGGTGCCGTGATAATTTACCATACGTCATACCCATAAATATTTTATTAATTTTCTTATCATGGGACCCATGACCTTCACCTTCTCCATTTCAAGACTATGCAACTAGCCTATCTTTTTTCTTAAAGATTTCTTCTGCCGAATAACATCACCTTTCCGATGACTCTTCCTCTTTTTTTTAGGTTTCATCGTGGGGCAAAAGTAGATGAAATCGTCTAACAGAAAAAAAAACAAAAAAAAACAAAAAGAGAAGATGGTCACTCTTAGAGAGGATCTGTAGTTTAAATGAGAGGGCAAATATGGAATTATTGACCGCTGACTGTGGTAAGCATTACTCTAATCTCTTATTCTAATCAGATGCACGATAAGCGTTAAAGTTAGATAAGAGACACTTTTTATTTTGGTAAACATGACAGCTCTTACCTGGAAAAGAGCCTCTTACCGAAAAAGACACGGTAAGAGGTTAGTAAACACAGCCTTAGTTTGGAAAAGCGAGGGTTAGACCATGAGGTCTAGTGAGCTCCCTCTTGTGGCAACAGTTTCAATCTCAAATATTCAAAACATTTCATAATATTTATAAACAATAACTTTAAACAAAAGCTTTCACATAAAACCACACATGTAAGTGGCACACTGAAGTCACTCGGAAGTGACGACGTGTCAGTCTCACACTGACTTACTGGGTCACTCCTCCCATGGCATAAACGAGACACCCCCCCCCCCCCCCGACTTAGTCAATACACATCTACCGACAATGTATGCATACATTCTAAGTTAATTTCCAAACACATATTCCATGTAATATAAATACAGCGTTTAATAACCGTTTCCTTACTTTTGAAAATACGTTTAAACTACGTATTTAGTTAGAAAAACTCACTTGTTCTTGCTCGGGTCCTTACTTACTCTTCAAGTGTTTGAGATGAAAACCTAGGTGAAAAGAAATGGAAACGAGCGAAATGAGTTACTTAACCAGACCTTTCCAAACACCAAACCATCCCCTGACCTCAGCCGACACCCTCCCTTCTACCCGAGTATAACTATCAGGACCCACTGTCAGGACCTATCCGAGACTTCACCCGGACAACTATCCGGACGTATCCGGTAACCTCACTCGGACACTCTAACCGGGCATATCCGGAAACTTCGGTATCCGGGGTCCTATCCGGAAACCATGCGCCGTCCGAAAACCCACACTCCGGTTTCATCCGAAAACCAGCCGGTCCGAAAACTCTCATCCGGATACGTGCCAGAACTGGGTGGTCTGTTACGACCCCGAAACAATCGATTTTTAACTTCCAAATCTATAGGTTTTCTTTTCGACACCCAAAAGATGAACATCATAATCAATATAACAAGATTAATCAACCAACAACCTTCTTTTCATCAAAACCTTTCTATTAAACCCCAAAAGTATCCAAGCAAATTAAGTTGAGAAAGAAATACATCCAAGTACAATAAGAGGAATTGAGACTGGTATCTTACCTTGGACACTTAGGTGTTGAAGTATTCTCAACCATCACCTTCCTTGATTTCTTCCAAACTCTCTAATGGCAATCAATTTCTTTTCCTTGCTCTAGCTCTCTCTCACACTCAGCCGCTAAAAGAAGATAGCCAACATCTAGGGTTTTGTGCCAATTTAAGGGTTTTATACATTCTCTCAAAATTACAAACAAACCCCTGAAGTTACAATTTCACGACATTTCCCACAAACTCTTATTATTTTCATTCAGGACCTCGGTTACTACAGCATTCGCCTTTGCCTTCGCCTTCGCCTTTGCCTTCGCCTCATTAGTGATGATGAAACTTTTTTAATTGTGGTGGGTGTTGTTGGAACAAAATTGGAACAATTTGGACTTTTTTGGAACAACTATTTGGTCGTTTTGCCCGGAACAACGATATTTGTGATATTTATAAGTGTTAGCAGTTTTTACAGCTTTTAGCAAGTTTTTGAATGAAAAAAACAGGTTTTGGTAGATTGTAGCTGATTTTGAAAATCTGGTCAGTTATTTTCGGCGGATTTGCGGCGGATATGTCCGCCAAAAAGATAAAAAATATATATATAAATAAATCTATAAATATATATATATAAAATAAATTAAAATATATAAATAATGTTTTCGGCGGATATATCCGCCGAAAACCCGCCGGACATTTCGCCGAGAATATTTTTATTCGTTTAATTAAAAAAGAAAATCAAAACAATCGACGAATAAATCCGCCGAAAATTTCGTTAATTATTTTCTTAATTAAATATTGTCTAATCGCGATATTCATGTTCCGACGGATTTTCGGCGGCCTTTATCTCCCAAACACGAAATCCGCCGGAAAGTCACTGTTACGGCGCCCAGAGGTCCGGCAGCCGTATTCGTCGAAAAAAACCGTCAGAAATCCCTTTCCCGGCGGATTATTCCGCCGAAATGGTCCCCTATTTTGTAGTGGGGGAAGTTGCTAGGGAAGTGGTGGACGAGGCACATGTCACTCTTTGAGTAGATGGATATATTATACTACACTACAATTTTGGTGCATGTGGTTTGTATACAATTACTAGAGTTTATTTTTTAAAACAAAAATAAAAGAAAACATAAAAATACCCTCAACTTACCGGTTTTTTAACGACCATTAAACGAATGAAGGGAGGGACCAAATATGGACGTTTTTCAAACCACAATGGCCATCTTGTGATTTCAAAGCTATAGGAAACAAAAATGTTATAACTACCAAATTACAGTTAACGAATTTGTAGTTTACTCTTTTTTTAATATAAAGCAAGGAAAATGAGCATATGACTAAATTACCCTCCAATTTAACCTACTTAACATTGTCTTTCTAAGGCCATCAGTACCCCATCCCTCTATCTTTTAAAGATTCCAGCTCCACATCAGCTTTTCTCAATCCTTCACTCAATCCTTAAACACCCTTACCCCATTCCCTCAAACCCTTTTGCCACCTCATTTATTTTAATTCTTTTATTTATACACTTAATTATTTAACAAAATAAAAATATTTATATATTTTTTAATAAATAAAAATAAGATAAATAATAAAAATTAAAATTCATATCATTCATTAAAAATAAAAATTACAAAATAAATTTAAAAATCTACTCGTCGTCATTGTTGGGAACTTGGATACGCCAAATATGTTCGACCAAATTCGACCGAAGGTTATTATGAGTGTCCCGGTTTATGACTTCTCGAACATTTGCCGCGCGTTGTGTCTCACTGATTTGGCTTTCGATATCATCCGTGAAAAAGTCGTTTTCCACGTCACCACAAATAGCATGGTTTTCGTCTTCGAGTATCATATTGTGTAATATGACACAAGCGTACATAATGTTTGCCAATCTTGAGAGTTCCCATCCGCGTGCCGGGTTATGAAGTATATGCCAACGTGCTTTAAGCACGCCAAAAGCTCGTTCAACATCTTTACGTGCGGATTCTTGCGCGGACTTGAACTTTTGTCGTTTAAGGTCTTGTGGGCACGTAAATGATTTTACGAAAGTAGCCCATTCCGGATATATCCCATTCGTTAGATAATATACGTGCTTGTAGGTGGCTCCATTCACCTCAAAAGGGCACTCGGGTGCTTTTCCATCATATACATCGTTGAAGATGGGCGACTTATTGAGAACATTGATGTCGTTGTTGGAACCGGCAACACCAAAGTATGCGTGCCAGATCCATAGATCTTGAGAGGCCACTGCTTCTAGCATGATTGTTGGGTGCTCATGATCACCTCTCATGAATTGACCTCGCCATGCATTCGGACAATTTGCCCACGCCCAATGAGTACAGTCTATGCTGCCGAGCATGCCGGAAAATCCGTGTTTAGCTTCATGCGCGGCGTACAACTTCTGAATATCAATAAAAGTAGGCTTGCGTAAATATTTTTGACCATACAGTTCAATAATACCTGTGCAGAATTTGTACAGACAATCTCGTGACGTTTTCTCTCCCATACAGATGTACTCGTCAATTGCGTCAGCACTTACTCCATACGCCAATTGCCGAATAGCGGAAATACACTTTTGTATCGGAGAAAAACCTTGTTTGCCTAACCCGTCAAACCGAAGTCTAAAATACCGATACCCTACTTCTAAATCTTCAACTATTCGTTCGAATAGTTGTCTGCTCATCCTGAATCGCCGCCTAAACATATCCGGTGTATAAATCGGGTTGACACCAAAGTAGTCCCGCATAAGCCGCTCGTTTGCAGTTACTCGACCTCTTTCAATGTTTGCGGCCCTCTCTCTTGTTGACGATGAGGCGGTGCTACCATACAGCGATTGTGCAGTCTGCCGAAAAATTTCCCTTTGTAGATTCAACAACTCGTCGGGTAAGAATATAATTTACTCTTAAAAATATAGGTGAAAAAAGACCCTTTTGTTTATTGAAAAGATATGTGAAATAGCTTTTAAAAAAAGACTAGTTTGTAAACTAAACCGCCATAAGGATAGTCGAGATGTGTGCAAATTGACACAGACGTCCACGATTAACAGAAAAAAGGTAACTTATTTTTTGAGCTTATTGAAAAGGTATCCTCTGATTATCCATAAGTTAGTTTTTTAAAAAACTACCTCAACTAATTTTTTACAATAACTTTCGTGGCTTTTTTTTCACTATTTTACAATTAGCCCTTTCTATATTTCAATTAATTTTTTTTACATAATTTTAGGTTATTATATATAATCATATAATTTATTAACTGGTTTTTATCAAACATAGAAATAGTTTTTAGCTAACGGTTAACTTTTCAGCACAATATAACTTGTTTGTCAAACTTATCAATAAATTTGATTTTTTTTTGCATATATAGTTCCCAAACATGATTGGAATGTAATAATTTGATACACGAGCCTGGTGTGTTAATTATGTTGACCAAAGTTTGTTTGGTGATGCCATTATATATATCTAGCTAACTGCAAATTTCCTAGGCACCAATTAACACTGCTGCTTTATAATGTCATAAAAACTATATTTACTCTAGAAATGAGTAGTTTGTAGGGTCCTCTATGGTGTTTTATTGATTCAGAGGATATGATTTTCTGAATAGCTTGTGAATTTGAACAAGCTTTACTATTTGGAGCCATTACTCTCCTTATCACTGGTCACTGGTGCATGCAGCAGCAGTACTAGTATTACATCTTTGTCATATGTTTTGGGTCTCTGCCCTTTTAATCAGAGCCAATTTTGTCAAGTTGCTGAGCAATTATGCATCTGGGGTCTACATCCAATACCAATACAACTTACCATATCTTAGACATGAGGTACAACTCTTGGAGCATCAAGTACCTCTTCATGCATCAACACTATATATATATATATATATATATATATATATATACACACACACATTGTTTGAATGATTGGAACGTTTGTGTCTTTTGAAACGAGTGGCTGTGAATTTTATGGCGGACCGAGTATTTCTTTGTTTTTGTTTGTGGTGGATGCATAATTTTCATGATTAACGTTTTAGATTTTTTTTATTAATAGAACCTCTTTTTTTTCTCAAGGGTTTTTTTCTCTTTTATAAAATAATGGATGTAATGGGGTTCCACATATTCTTATATGGTTTCAGGACTCATCATTTTCGGACACTCTCGGACAATCCGTACTCATTTATTAGCCAACCTCGACACTAATGTGTCCGTGTAGTCCGTTGGAGTTGGACAATTTATGCCCAATAAAGCTTCTATCGCAACTATCACTTGCGACAAGGTTTGTTATCGCAACCTTCATCATTTCAACAGTAACTTATCGCAACCCTCTGTTAAGATAAGATTAGATTTTTGGTTGCGACACCAGTGTGTTGCGACATTCCCTATTGCGACAAGACTTTTGGTTACGATTTTCAAACTCCGAAACAGTCTACTCCGGCACTCACATTCCGGTTCTCAAATTCCGGATCACTCGTTCGGGTTCAGTTTTTCAGTTCTCTAAATATGGCTCTCAATGGCAAGCCTACATACAGTGAATGCACGTTTTGTCACTCTACTTCTCATCTTCTCCTCACCTGCCCAATTCGAAAATGTCGCTGGTGTGGGATCACCCAACCACGACACTATGGGTCTGACTGTCCAAAACATCCAAGGAACTCAGGTAATCAACGGCACACCGGTAATCTAAGGCAACAGCGCACTCAGTCATTTGTTGGATCAATCACTCAAGACTACCAAACACCGGCAACTCAGGCACAGCATAGCAACAACTCATTGCCTGACCTTATGGAACTCATGCGCCGCAACCAAGAACTTATAGAGCGACTCATGACAGGTTCTATGGGTATGAATTTTCAGGACAATAGCTCAACATCAGCATCAGGTAACCCTTGGTTATTTGACTCTGGATGTTGTAACCACATGACACCTAAGGCTGACGGGTTTGTCTCCAAGCAAACCTCCAAAATGTTCTCATCAGTTCGTACAGCTGATGATACTCGCTTACCTGTATCTTTCAGTGGAACTGTATCTACCACCAATATTCAATTACCTGATGTGCTACATATTCCAAACTTATCCCTGAGTCTGATTTCTATCACTCAACTTATGGAATCCGGCCTAATTGTTTTGTTTCATCCTTCTGGTTGTGTTGTGCAGGATCCAAAGACCAAGCAGATCCTTGGAGTAGGCCGTAAAGTTGGTCGGATGATTGAAGTGGTCTACCTCCGTCTCCCCTTACACTCATCAAATCTTGTTGCTTCTATTTCCAGTCCCCCTTCTTTTGAATTATGGCATAAACGTCTAGGACATTTATCTCTAGCTAGGATAAAATTGTTAGCTAGTTCAGGACTGTTAGGCAACACCTCTTCTGAAAACGTTTCTTGCTTATCCTGTCAACTTGGCAAACATCATGCCTTACCTTTCCAACTAAATGAATTTAAATATGCTTCCTCTTTTGATCTCATTCACTCTGATGTTTGGGGACCAGCACCACATCCATCCATGGGTGGTTCTCGATACTTTGTTATCTTTATCGATGATCACACACGCTTTACATGGATATATCTCATGAAACATCGCTCCGAACTACCTCAAATATATATTTCCTTCGCCCGTATGATTTTGACCCAGTTTTGCAAACCTATTAAGATTCTTCGAGCGGATAATGGTATGGAATACAAAGAATCCTCTCTCCTCTCCTTTCTTCAATCTCAGGGTACGCTTTCTCAGTACTCCTGTCCCGGTACCTCTCCGCAAAATGGACGTGCGGAACGCAAACATCGTCACATCCTTGATACTGTTCGTACCTTATTAATTTCAGCCAAATGTCCAGAATATTTTTGGGGTGAAGCTGCCTTCACCGCTGTCTACACCATCAACCGTCACCCAACTCCCATTCTCAATCAAAGGTATCCTTATGAAGTACTCCATGGGGTCTCTCCTGCATATGAACTCCTAAAAGTGTGGGGTTGTGCATGCTTTGTTCAACTACAATCTCATGAACATACCAAACTCGAACCTCGCTCTCGCTTATGCTGCTTTCTTGGCTATGGTATTGAACACAAAGGCTATCGTTGTTGGGATCCAATATCTAAGCGACTTCATATATCCCGCCATGCCACATTCTGGGAACATCTTCCCTTTTCAACGGTATTCAAATTTCAGGACACACCCAATCCCTCTACTTCCTTTTTCACAGATACATCTATCTCCTTGGACTCACTTCAGTTAGATCCGATACTCACCCCACCATCTAGTCCACCTCCTTCTGTCTCACCTCAATCTGTGACCTCACCATCTGTCCCACCTTCTTTCATTTCAGCTTCATTTGAGCCTTCCTCTATGCCATCTGTTCCACCTCCTTCCGTCTCGTCTCAACCTGAGCCTACACCTGTGTCTTTTGTGGCATCTGATCATCATCAATCATCTGCACCACGTCCAAGGACTACTCCTGAGCCATCTGCTGAGTCTATGGACCCTAGCTCCTCTCCACCACAAGATGGAGCACGACGCTCAGACCGGGTAAGACAAGTTCCTTCTCATCTTCGTGATTATCATTGCTATGCCACTCTGCTGTCCAACCATGAACCCACTTCCTTCAAGGAAGCGGCTTCTAATCCTGCTTGGAAATAAGCTATGACTGAGGAACTTCAGGCTCTTGACAAAGCTAATACATGGGAGTTTGTTCCTCTCCCACCGGGCAAGTCACCCATTGATTGCAAATGGGTCTTCAAAATCAAAACGAAGTCTGGTGGATATATTGATCGTTACAAAGCACGTCTTGTGGCAAAAGGCTTCAATCAAGAATATGGCATTGACTACGAGGAAACGTTTGCCCCTGTGGCTCGGGTCACCTCGGTTCGTAGTCTTCTAGCCATAGCTGCCACGAAGAGATGGCCACTCTATCATATGGATGTCAAGAATGCCTTTCTCAATGGCGATCTCGAAGAGGAAGTCTACATGAGACTCCCTCTAGGTGTGACCTCCCGTCAGGGTCATATATGTCGACTTCGAAAAGCCCTCTATGGCCTCAAACAAGCTCCTCGTGCTTGGTTTGAAAAAATTAGCAATACTGTCATCTCATTGGGGTTTTCTCCGAGTAATTATGATTCTGGCTTGTTTACTCGGACCACTGCTGCATGTACTATCTTACTCCTATTGTATGTTGATGATATGATCATTACCGGCAGTGACTCTACAGGTATCATCCATCTCAAACATTCTCTCAGCTCATGCTTTGAGATGAAATATCTTGGTAAGCTACACTACTTCCTTGGCCTTGAAGTTCTGTCAGACTCTTCCGGCATCTATCTCTGTCAAGCCAAGTACATTTCAGATTTGTTGTCCAAAGCTGGGATCACGGACAACAAGTTGCGTCTACACCTATTGAGCAAAATCTGCACCTTGCTCCCAATGCCGGAACCCCGCTGCGGGATCCTACACGGTACCGTCAACTAGTTGGTTCTCTGGTCTACCTGACTGTTACTCGACCAGATCTTGCATATGCAGTTCATATAGTCAGCCAGTTCATGGCTGCTCCATGCTCAGATCACTATGCCGCGGTTCTTCGTATACTTCGGTACCTTAAAGGGACAATGTTTCATGGACTTCATTTCTCATCCACATCGTCCTTAACTCTTCGTGCATTCTCCGATGCTGACTGGGATGGAGACATAACTGACCGGCGCTCTACCACCGGATATTGTTTCTTCCTTGGAGACTCTCTTATTTCCTGGTGCAGCAAGAAACATTCTCTGACAACTCGATCTAGTACTGAAGCTGAGTATCAAGCCTTAGCTGACACTACGCAAGAACTTGTATGGCTATGCTGGTTACTATCTGATATGGGTGCTCATCAGATCTCTCCAACACCTTTGTGGTGTGATAACAATAGTGCTATTCAGATTGCTCACAATGATGTCTTCCATGAACGTATAAAGCACATCGAGATTGACTGTCATTTCACCCGTCAACATGTTCTTCGCAAGACCGTTCGCCTTGTTCCAATTTCAACCATTGATCAGACCGCAGATATCTTCACCAAAGCTCATCTTCCGGGGCGTTTTCGGGCTCTTGTTTCCAAACTCAACTTGGCTCATTCTTCCCCCACTTGAGTTTGAGGGGGGTGTTAGAGTTATATTTGTATATATGAATAGTACAAGGACTAGTCTGTAATTATTGTAACTTAGGTTGTATAAATAGATCTCTTCTCTTTCATAATTAGGTTAGACTCTCTTTTGTAATTCTCTCTCAATATATGAAAGTCGGCCGATTCAGCCATCTCAAGTCTGTCTCTCAATCTCTCAATCTACTCTCCAATTCTAACAGTTGGAAGATCTCGTCTCCTCAAAAGCTCTTTTGTAAAGTAAATTAATGGGGTTCTGTATTTTTTTGTATAGTTTTTAGAATAAGAAACCATAAACTGTACGACAACCATCCGTTCAACTTCCACAATGATCTTGTGTGAAAATATTACATCACTATCAACTATGCATGTTACCAAAGGGCATTTGGTCTAGTGGTATCCGAGCCTCTGTCCTCCTACGAGGTCAAGAGTTCAAACCTCACCAAAGATGAGAGGAGGGTGTGTGTTTATTTGTTGCATTTTCCGTATATAAATATGATATACTTCAAAATATATATATATATATATATATATATATATATATATATATATATATATATATATATATATATGCATGTTGTAAGCAACAACAATGAGTAGAAAGAGAAAGGGCGGTGGTAAAACGATGGAAGAGCAGTAACAATGGTACTGAGGAGGATAAAGAGACATTTCAATATGACTGAATGAAAAAAAATTGATACTATATATCAAGCCACAAACAAATAACTGATTAATCGATAAGTGAATAACTTGATTTTTAAATCAAGTCCTTAAGGTTATGGTTTCCATTTTAAGTCAATACTAGTGTTGGACCTGTGCGTTGGACGGTGACGATAATTTATTTTTATAAACGTAATTCATCAATTAATATATGTGTATATATATAGCCTTAGGTTCAATAGAGAAGTGCAAATATTTAGAGAAATAGAGAAGTAAAAAAACACGGGACCGTTCATATATGAACGTTCATATATAAACAGTCATATATGAACGTTCATATATGAACGTTCAGATATGAACGTTCAGATATGAACGTTCAGATATGAACGTTCAGATATGAACGTTCAGATATGAACGTTCAGATATGAACGTTCAGATATGACTGTTATATGAACGTTCATTTATGAACGTTCATATATGACTGTTTATATATGAACGTTCATATATGAACGTTCATATATGACTGTTATATGAACGTTCATATATGAACGTTCATATATGACTGTTCATATAACAGTCATATATGAACGTTCATATGACTGTTATATGAACGTTCATATATGACTGTTTATATATGACTGTTTATATATGAACGTTCATATATGAACGGTCCCGTGTTTTTTTACTTCTCTATTTCTCTAAATATTTGCACTTCTCTATTGAACCTTTCCCTATATATATATATATATATATATATATATATATATATATATATATATATATATATCAAAAAATAAACCAAATCTTCATCATTGATTACTATTTTATTTTGCACTATAATATTTTACTATTTAGTTGGTTTTGATTCCAACCAAACCATTCATCCCTCTTTTTTATACTTATCATTTTTTCTTCCAAATTATCATATTACGGCTAATGTGGGATAATTAAACATAACCTTATTTCAAGATTGAGGAATACTCAAACTTCATTGTTTGAAGTCATCATCTTTTGTTTCTCTTTTAAATTTGCGTCACACTTTTTACTATTTGGTTGATTTTGATTACTATCATGTTTATAAACTTCAAAACCTTTCATTCCTCTTTTTTATATTCATCATTTTCTTTCAAACTATCATATTCCCACCAGTGTGAATGATAAAAATCAACCTTATTTCTAGATTTGAGGGATACTCAAATCTCATGTTGTGAAATTATCATCATTGGTCTTCCTCTAATCTCGCACTCTAATTTTTACCATTTAGTTGTATTTGATTTCAACCAAGGTTATAGATTTCACAACCTTTCATCCATCTTTTTATACCCATAATTTTCTTCCAAACTATCATATTACCACCAATTTGAGATGATAAAACTTAATCTTATTTTAAGATTTGAGGATTACTCAAACCTCATGGTCCCAAATAATCATCACTGGTTTCTCTTTAATTTTTTACTATTATTTTTACTATTTGGTTGGTTTTGATTACAACCATAGTTATAGATTTCAAGTCATTCATACATCTTTTAATACCTATCATCTTTTTTCAAACTATTATATCACCACCAATTTGAGATGATGAGACTCAATCATATTTCAAATTTTGAGTAATACTCAAACCTAATGGTCCAATATCATCATCCTTGATTTCTCTTTTACTTTTGCCTAATAATTTTTTCCATTTGGTTAGTTTTGATCCAACCAAAGTTATATATATTGATGTCGATATTGAATGGTTTGATATATTAATTGATTGGATATTGTAAAATGAGTCAACTTTATTTGTTATATAAATAAATATATTTCTTTGCAAAAATAAGGTAGGCTAAATTGAGTCAACCATATGAGTTGACACAAAAACATTCATCCCTTATTTCTTATACTCACTTCATACTTCAAAACTTGCATCTTCTCACCAATGTGGGATGATGCAAAAGTAAGGTAAGCTAAATTGAGCTGACCACATGAATTAACACGAAAACATACATTCTCTTTTTCATATAGCCATTCCTACTTCAAAACTTTTATCTTTTCACCAATGTGGGATGATGAAACTCAACCACACAAAAACATTCATCCCTCCTTTTTTTATACTCATCTCATACTTCAAACTTGCATCTTCTCACCAATGTGGGATGATGCAAAAATAGGGTAAGCTAAATTAAGTCAACCACAAAAATTGACACAAAATGATTCATCCCTCATTTCTTATAGTCACTTCCTACTTCAAAACTTTCATGTTTTCACCAATATTGGATGATAAAACTCAACCACATTTCAATGTTTGTGGAATACTCAACTCTCATGATGTCAAGTCATTCTCGGTGGTTTCTCTTTGGGTTCTCTTTAAATTTTGCCTAATTATTTTTACTATTAGGTTAGTTTTGATCCAACCATGGTTATATATATATATATATATATATATATATATATATATATATATATATATATATATATATATATATAGAGAGAGAGAGAGAGAGAGAGAGAGAGAGACAGTTTCATGTAGAAACCTACTCTAATTTGAAAACTTTGAAACCCATCTTACCACCATAGATCAAATCATCTACGGCTAAGATGAAATTGGATTATTTATGGTAATAATAATTTATTATTATTATTTTTTATTCAACGAAATTGGTAGTGGAAGGGTAAGTTGGACATTTCATGAGTTATTTGATAAAAGGAAAGGGGGTCAAATCCCTATTTTAAAGGCCACGTGGTTGGTGGTATCACCACATTTTCAATTAGTATTCAAAATGTCCACTGCAATCTCTTCCCATCTTCCCACAAACCCAGAACCCAAAAATTTAACCAAACCCAGAAAACATATTAAAAATTGAAGAACAAAATTAACACAATCCGTTCATCTCCGTTCATTGCCGGTTCATGTGAAAAACCTCTGTTCCAACGACGATTCACCAAACCCAGAAGATTGTTCCGGTCACCGGTCATCGTCGGTTTCATCTCCGTTCATCGCTGTGTCATCTCGGTTTCATCTCCGTTCATCGTCGTTTCATATCGGTTTCATCTCCGCTCATCGTCGTTCATCTCCGCTCATCGTCGGTTCATCTTTGTGTTAACGGAGATGAACTAAGTTGAAAGGAGATGAAACGGAGATGCATGGAGATGCAACCGGAGATGAATCTGTTTCATGAAACGAAAATGAACCTGAGAGTGAGAAGTGGAAGACCCACGGTGGTTCTCGGTGGTTGGCTGCTGCAGTCGACGGCTGTCGACGGTGGATATGGTGACGGAGGGAATCGAGAGGAGGGAAGGGGAGAAGGAGATGAGAATCGAGAGAGACGAGAAGGAGCAGCGGCAGATGGCGGTGCCTGGAGCAATCGATGAGGAAGAGAGAGGACAGCCGACGACCACCGGTTGGCGACGGTAGAACGTCGAGAGGTGAGAGCAGCGGTTACTGCAGAGGGGAAGTTCGTCGATCGAGAGGTTGGAGAGGAGTGGTTACCGCGTTCGATGGGCGAACGAGAGAGAAGAGAGAAGAATGGAAGCGGATGGTGGGTTTCGTCGGCCGACCGGAGCAGCGCCGACTTGCGTCGGCCGTTGGTTTTCGGATGGTGGTTCACGACGGGGTCAGAGATACATGTTGATGGTGGACGTGTGGAACATGGGTTTAGGATTCAAATTAAAGATAACCATATATGGAAGATAACCATAAATAAATCTAATCAATAAATACCTAAAATAAAACCACGAAATACAAAATGACGGAATTGCCCTCTTAATTACAATTATTGAATAATGATTAAGAAAAATTCTGATTGGTTGAAGGTGGTTTTCAACGTTTTCAAACATAGGTAGGTTTTCATAATAACGCTCGCCTATATATATATATATATATATATATATTGATGTCGATATTGATTGATTGGGTATTGTAAAATGAGTCAACTTTATTTGTTGTATAAATATAGATTTTTTTTGCAAAAATAAGGTACGCTAAATTGAGTCAATCGTAGAAGCTGACACAAAAACATTCATCCTTCCTTTCTTATACTCACTTCATACTTCAAAACTTGCATCTTCTCACCTATGTGGGATGATGCAAAAATAAGGTAAGCTAAATTGAGTTGACCACATGAATTAACACAAAAGCATTCATTCTCTTTTTCTTATAGCCATTCCTACTTCAAAACTTTTATCTTTTCACCAATGTGGGATGATGAAACTCAACCACACAAAAACATTCATCCCTCCTTTTTTACACTCATCTCATACTTCAAGCTTGCATCTTCTCATCAATGTGAGATGATACAAAAACAGGGTAAGCTAAAGTAAGCCAACCACATGAATTGACACAAAAGCATTCATCCCTCCTTTCTTATAGTCACTTCCTACTTCAAAACTTTCATGTTTTCACCAATGTGGGATGATAAAACTCAACCACAAAAAAACATTCATCCCTCCTTTTTTATACTATTCTCATAATTCAAACTTGCATCTTCTCACCAATGTGGGGGTAGGGGTGTTCATCGGTTGACATCCAATGGATGTGAGGGGAACCGAACCGATCCAATCATCCGTTGGTGTCCGATTTTTCCAACCGAGCCGATCCAATCATCCATTGGATGTTAGATTTTTCCAATCCAATGGATGATTGTACCGGTTCGGTTCCATCCATTGGATATTCTCATTGGATATCCATTGGATATCCGTTGGATCAGATCGGATCCATCCAATTTTTTATGTTTCTTTCTAAATTTTTATTTTTTACAAATGTTTTTAAATTATTATGTTTTAAAAATAAAAACTTTTTACTTTTGAAAATGTTTGAATTATAATGTAATGGATGGTTGTTGGATGATAAACGGATGGGTGGTTTGATGATAATTGGATGAGTGGTTCGATGATAATTGGATGGATGGTTGGATGGTGAATCGGTTCGGTTCGGTTCGGTTTTGGTCGGTTCTGGACTGTCATCCAAGAACCGACCGATCCAAATTGGATGTTGAAAATTTTGATTCGATCCGATCCAATTACAATTGGATATCCAATCATGGTCGGTCGGTTCTAATTGGATCGGTCGGTTCTGATTAGATCGGTTGACTTTCTACACACCCCTATGTGGGGGGATGCAAGGGTAAGCTAAATTAAGCAAACCACATGAATTTACACAAAAGCATCCATCCTTCTTTTCTTATAACCACTTCCTACTTCAAAACTTTCATGTTTTCACCAATGTGGGATGATAAAACTCAACCACATTTCAATGTTTGTGGAACACTCAACTCTAATAATGTCATGTCATTCTTGGTGGTTTCTCCTTGGTTTCTCCTTGGTTTCTCCTTGGTTTCTCTTTTAATTTTTCCTAATAATTTTTTTCATTTGGTTAGTTTTGATCCAACCATGGTTATATATATTAATGTCGATATTAATATATTGATTGATTAAATATTGTAAAATAGGTCAACTTTATTTTATATATATATAGATTGTTTTTGCAAAAATAAGACAGGCTAAATTGAGTCAACCGTAGTTGTTGACACAAAAACATTTGTCCCTCCTTTCTTATACAAACATCATACTTCAAAACTTGTATCTTCTCAATAATGTGGGACAATGCAAAAATAAGGTAACCTAAATTGAGCTGACCAAATAATTAACACGAAAGCATACATCCTCTTTTTCTTATAGTCATTCCTGTTTCAAAACTTTTATAACGACACAAAAACATTCATCCCTCCTTTTTTATACTATTCTCGTAATTCAAACTTGCATCTTCTCGCCAATATGGGATGATGCAAGGGTAAGCTAAATTAAGCCAACTACATGCATTTACACAAAAGCATCCATCCCTTCTTTCTTATAACCACTTCCTACTTCAAAACTTTCATGTTTTCACCAATGTGGGATGATAAAACTCAACTACATTTCAATGTTTGTGGAATACTCAACTCTAATGATGCCATGTCATTCTCCTTGGTTTCTCCTTGGTTTCTCTTTTAATTTTGCCTAATAATTTTTTCCATTTGGTTAGTTTTGATCCAACCATGGTGTAATAACCGAGATTTAATCTAGTCAGTAATTGGGAACTTTTGGAAGAAATTCGAATTTAAGAAAGTTGAGTGGTCTAAGTGTAAAGAATTGAAAGTGTGGTGTCAAGTAAGAGAAGTATTTAAAGGATGGAAAACCCTAATTTATTTCACTTTAGCCAAATTGTGTCAAGTGTGTGTGTGTGTATTTGCGGCTAGGAGAGAGTGCAGGAGAAAGAAGCAATTTCAATTGAAAGGGAGAAAGGAGTATTAGCAGCTGGAACTTTGATTTGATCAGTAGAAATCTGCAGGTATCTTCCAACCTATTCTCCCTTTTAGTTTGGTGAAATGTATTGAGTTTTGAGGAGAAACTTGGTTTCATGGAATTTCTTGTGTTTTCCTCTTTAAATTGTTAAGAAGGGTTTAGGAATGGGTTGTGGTGCTAATCACCGACCCATAATTTTTATCTGGAGGTGTTGGGAGGATTAGGACAAGAGATGTTTAATTTCCCTGCGTTTTGTGTTTTTCGTCGCGTCCGGAAACCTTCAGATCAGGTTAGTGTCCGGACGTTTTGTGGTGTCCGGATGAGGAGTAGTGTCCGGGTGAGTCTGTTGTCCGGGTAGGTTGTGGTGGTAGTTTTCGGTAGTTTAACCGGAAACCCTTGAGAACGTCCGGATAGTTTTAGGTGTCCAGATAGTTTCGGTTGTCCGGATAGTTTTGGTTATCCGGATAAAGTTTCCGAAAAGTAGCTGTGTGACACTGTAGGGCAGTCTGTTAGTCCAAGGGGTTAATCGTGTGAGTGTGTAGTTCAATCAAGTGACTTATCATGGTAGTGTGTATCCTTATAGGTGTAGTTGAAGGGAGAATCCATCTAGTAAGAGGATTAAACAGGATGACAGGTGAGTTTTTTTTATCTTAATCTTTTAAGTGTGAAACTTTATGCATGTTTTTATTGACAAATGCTCGTACGTTTTCTCTAAATTATGCATGAAAAGTGTGGTTTGACTGTGTGGATAAAAACTGCTTATGTGTGGACATGTTATGGCTTTTATGTGAGATGGGGGTGTGTCCCATAAAAATCTAATATATGAATCCGTTTCATATTTGGGCGGTGTGTGCCCTGTTACGCTGTCACGGTGTGTGTGATTATAGCGTATGTGTGCTCTCTTACGCTGTCACGGTGTGTGTGACCTTAGCGTGTGCCATTAGCATGTCATATTGTGTGGATTATATGCGTGTGCATTATGATGAAGTGTTGTAATGACGATTCTTACAGAAAACTTTTATAAACTTTATTATACTGGTGTGGCTTTTGAGGGAACTCACTAGACCTCATGGTCTAACCCTCGCTTTCAAAACTAAAAACCCTTTTCAGGTAATCAGGTGATAGGAAGCTCGGACAAGGGGAAAGGGAAGATGTGAGCTGGAGCTTTCATCTTAGAGACTAGAAGCCCTCCATTTTTGAATATTATAGACTTACTCTCAGTTGTAATTAGGGTTGTTTCCGCAAACCCTTTTGTGGAATGTTGTTATATTTTGGTGTGGGCCAGGTGTAATAACCAGGTATTTTATCTGATTTAAATTTGAAAATTTTATAAGTCTTTATTTTAGTATTTTATGGAGTTAGGAGTTAAGGGATAAGTTTTAAATTTTTATAGAAGTTTAGGGGTATGTTTTGCCAATTGGGAGAAGTTTAGGGTTTGTTTGGACATTTTTGCCAAACATCACCCACCACCGCCATTTTCCAGCTTAGAGGCTGGAGGTGTCATCTTCTTGACACTAGAAGAAACTATCTAAGTGTGTGTGTGTGTGTGAGAGTTCGGTTTAGAGAGAAAGAGAGAGGGAAATTGAAGAAATTAAGAAAAGAAAGAAGGAAAGCTTAGAATTTGCTGCTGGAGTTGCTAAATACAACTGAAGGAATCAAGGTAATAATTCTGCACAATCCATATTTTATGTGTTTAGTTCTAAAAAGCTTTGCTATAAGTTTTAGAAGTGGGTTTTTGTTAAAAATGGATGTTTTGGGAAATCTAAGCTTAAGGTTAGGTTATGTTCATAGTCTTAAACATATCTGCACCTTTGCAGCAGCATGCATAGATTAAAAGTATGATTTCTGGGTTTTTAGGATAAACAGTGAACTGAGACATTCAACGAAGTCGCAATGGTTGATTGCGATATTCAATGAAGTCGCAATGGTTGATTGCGATTTGACTTTGAAGTCGCAATGGTCTATTGCGACTTGGTTTGGAATCGCAGTAGTTAATTGCGATTTGGGTTTGAAATCGCAATAGGTGATTGCGACTTGGGGTTGGAATCGCAATAGTGGGTTGCGATTTGGGGATGAAGTCGCAGTAGTTGATTGCGACTTAGCACTATGCATTGCGATTCTAATTTACTTTTAGGATGTTGCGATTTGAGTCGAGGATTTCATAAGTTTAGTTTTAAAAAGAGATATTTGGTATTTTGTGTGATTTCAGATTCTGTGAAGGATTGTCATACGTGATAATTAACTTGGAAGGACTTTGGTGATAAACAAAACAGGTGAGTTTTATTTTAAAGTATTTTTACTGGAATACATTATGTGAATAACAAATACTTGATTAATTGTATGAATATGTCATACGTGGGTGATTATAATATATTGAGATATTATAATTACGTGAGTATTATATGAGAATATAATACGTGGTCGGACTTTGGACCGGTGTGTTAAAATTGGCTCGCAACCAATATAGTTGGCCATTGGTGGAGGGATAAGGTGGGATGAGACAGGTATGATGCGTCAATCTTGACTGGTATTAAATTACGTGTTATGTATGTGTATTTATATAAAGAGTATTTTATATAAATGAATTTTTAATGATTTTCAAATGTCAGTGAGTTGCTCACTAGACCCTTAGGTCTAACCCTCATTTTCTGTTTTAAAAATATGTATTCCAGGTGGTGATTCCAGTAAGACCAAGTGATCTGAAAACTTGATGGGTAGCTTTTGGGAAGATAATTATTATGAAATTGTGGATGCTCTTGTACTTACAACTAGGTTTTAATTATTATGTTGTACATTTAAATAGGATCAAGTTGTACTGAATTTCTTATTATGTTCAGACTTTAGTTGGGACCAAATGTGAAATATGAAGTACTTTTGTTGAAAACATGTTATGAATTATATGTTATATGTATGTTTGGATTTATGGGATGTTACACCAGGTTTTGGCAGATATTATTATTATCTATGGAAATCTTGTTTTGTTTCTAGTTTGGGTTGTTACAAATGGTATCAGAGCCTTAGTTTAAGGGATTTAGGTGACCGGACGGGCCTAAACTTAAACTGTGGATTTAGAGAATACAACTGAGAACTAAGAGGACTTTAGCAAGACTGGGTAGAATGATTAATAGGGTGACGAGAACTGTCATGTAAGGAAAGTTAGCGATTACACCTGGCCAGTATAATTACGAGATTACAGGTACATGTAAGTGCTTAATTGCCTTATTATCTTGGAATTGTAGGCTTAATGTTGTTGGTGTTTCTTTGGCAGTCAGTAATCATGTTAAGGAGATCCATGAGGGGTGTGTCGGAACCTATTGATGAGGAAATCGAAATGGAAGCACCACCTGTGCCGGCTGCCGCATGCGGTAGGGGTAGAGGTCGAGGAAGGGGACGACGAAGAGTACCACAGCGAGCGGCTACTCAGGTGAATGAGAACGTGGAAAGAGCTGTAGTGAGGGCACGGGTTACTCATGGGACGAGGAGCACGGGAATCCCGCAAGAACCAGAGGCGTCTCATCAGGAGATCTCTGCGTCCAGACGGGGAGCGAGTCGAGGTGGAAGTCGTGGGCGAGGTCGCGCTCAAGTCTTTGTGACCCAAGAAAATTTCGCCACTGCCTTGGGAGAAATCCAGGATACATTGAAAGCACTGTTGGCTAAGCAGGACGAGGCGGCTTCAGGGAGTAAAGAGGCCAGTGGTAGTAAGGGAGGGACGACTAGCTCTCATGGTTCAGCTTTGGGCAGCCCTACTCAGTCAAACTCGTTGGCAGTAAATGACCGGGTGCTAAGTGGAGGATGTAGTTACAAGGCATTCGCCTCTTGTAAGCCACATGCTTTCAAGGGAGAATGTGATCCCGTATTGGCGATAAAGTGGATCAGGGAAATGGAGCTGGCATTCGACACTTGTAATTGTGCCGATAGTGACAGGGTGATGTTTGCTCTGTCCATGCTGAAGTCGGAAGCTGTGTTTTGGTGGGATGCGGAGACCGCAGGAGAATGGTCAAAGGCTGCTAAGAATATGACGTGGGAGACCTTTGTCTTAAAGTTTAAGGCGTCGTTCTGCCCTTTGGCGGCAGTAAAAAGACTAGAAGAAGAGTTCATGAGTTTGGAACAAGGTGGAATGACGGTGAGAGAATATACTACGAAGTTTATGGAGAAAGCGAGATTCGCTGAATTGTATGTACCGAATGAGGAACGTCGGATTGAGAGATACGTCTTTGGGTTAAAGAGTAGCGTGCGGGAACTGGTCATGACTAGGAACCCGATCACTTTTCAGGCATCCATCAATGCGGCTGAAATGGTTGAATAGGAGAAGAACCGACAAGATGTGGAGAAGGGTAAAGAGAAGAGAAAGTGGGAAGGACCAATACGTGACTCGGAACGGGCTAAAGTGTTCAAGCCGGAGTTCCGAGGTGGATCGAAACTTGAAGAGAAACCGTGTGGAAAGTGTAATCGAGTCCACCATGGGGAATGTGCGGGTGAGCCCGAGGGATGCTTCAAGTGTGGGAAGTTGGGACATATGGCGCGAGAGTGTCGGAACCCGAGGGCATGCTATAAATGTGGGTATGTGGAACATTTGAGACCAGATTGCCCCCAGCTGAAGAGAGGAGATTCGGGTGGTTACGATGGTAGACAAGGAGGAAGAGTGGGAGAAAAGAAAGAGGGACCAACACAGGCAAGGGCGAGAGTTTTCAGGATGACGGCTGATGAGGAGGAGGAAACACCTGATGTGGAGACAGGTACCTTTCTTGTAAATTTTTGTTCTTGCTAAAGTGTTATCCGACTCGTGTGCAACCGTTCGTTTATATCGCCGGGATTTGCCCGACATCTGTATGTTAAACCTAGGCGGCTGAGGTGTGAGTTCAAGGTAGAGATCGCTGTTAATAATCGAGTCGTGGTGAAGGAAGTGTATGAGGGATGTAGTATCGAGGTAGAGGGTCACTGGTTTCCCTTGCGTTTGTACCCGTGGGCATGGGAGTGTTCGACGTTATATAAGGAATGGATTAGCTGACAAGTAAAAAGCGCTAGCATAGTATGCAATAAGAGATGATCCGTAGACCTTGCCTGCCTAGTCGGATGTGGTAATCTAGGGAGGAGGCGGGAGTGTAAGTCTTGCCTTACTTCGGGAGGAGAGCGAGATATTGTATAAAGGAGGAGTGTAAGGGGTTTTTAGCATATGTGTTAGACGCTAGGAAAGAAAGAAAAGGACTAGAGGAGGTTATTGTGGTGCTAGAGTACCCAGAGGTATCTCCAGATGACCTGACGGATTTACCCCGGATAGTAAGGTCCGTTAGTCGAGAAATAAAGAAGTGTCACTAGTGGAAGTTCAGTGGCAATCCCATAAGGGGCAAGAAGCAAGTTGGGCGATGGGAATCAGGCATGAGGACTCGATATCCTCGTTTGTTTGAAAATGGAATTCCGGGGACGGAATTCTTTTGAGGGGAGGATGTTGTAATAACTGAGATTTAATCTAGTCAGTAATTGGGAACTTTTGGAAGAAATTCGAATTTAAGAAAGTTGAGTGGTCTAAGTGTAAAGAATTGAAAGTGTGGTGTCAAGTAAGAGAAGTATTTAAAGGATGGAAAACCCTAATTTATTTCACTTTAGCCAAATTGTGTCAAGTGTGTGTGTGTTTGCGGCTAGGAGAGAGTGCAGGAGAAAGAAGCAATTTCAATTGAAAGGGAGAAAGGAGTATTAGCAGCTGGAACTTTGATTTGATCAGTAGAAATCTGCAGGTATCTTCCAATCTATTCTCCCTTTTAGTTTGGTGAAATGTATTGAGTTTTGAGGAGAAACTTGGTTTCATGGAATTTCTTGTGTTTTCCTCTTTAAATTGTTAAGAAGGGTTTAGGAATGGGTTGTGGTGCTATTCACCGACCCACATTTGTTATCTGGAGGTGTTGGGAGGATTAGGACAAGAGATGTTTAATTTCCCTGCGTTTTGTGTTTTTCGTCGCGTCCGGAAACCTTTAGATCAGGTTAATATCCGGACGTTTTGTGGTGTCCGGATGAGGAGTAGTGTCCGGGTGAGTCTGTTGTCCGGGTAGGTTGTGATGGTAGTTTCAGGTAGTTTAACCGGAAACCCTTGAGAACGTCCGGCTAGTTTTGGGTGTCCGGATAGTTTCGGTTGTCCGGATAGTTTTGGTTATCCGGATAAAGTTTCCGGAAAGTAGCTGTGTGACACTGTAGGGCAGTCTGTTAGTCTGAGGGGTTAATCGTGTGAGTGTGTAGTTCAATCAAGTGACTTATCATGGTAGTGTGTATCCTTATAGGTGCAGTTGAAGGGATAACCCATCTAGTAAGAGGATTAAACAGGACGACATGTGAGTTTTTCTGATCTTAATCTTTTAAGTGTGAAACTTTATGCATGTTTTTATTGACAAATGCTCGTACGTTTTCTCTAAATTATGCATGAAAAGTGTGGTTTAACTGTGTAGATAAAAACTGCTTATGTGTGGACATGCTATGGCTTTTATGTGTGATGGGGGTGTGTCCCATAAAAATCTAATATATGAATCCGTTTCATATTTGGGCGGTGTGTGCCCTGTTACGCTGTCACGGTGTGTGTGACTATAGTGTGTTTGTGCTCTCTTACGCTGTCACGGTGTGTGTGACCTTAGCGTGTGCCATTAGCATGTCATACTATGTGGATTATATGTGTGTGCATTATGATGAAGTGTTGTAATGACGATTCTTACTGAAAAGCTTTTATAAACTTTATTATACTGGTGGACGTTTTGTGGTGTCCGGATGAGGAGTAGTGTCCGGGTGAGTCTGTTGTCCGGGTAGGTTGTGATGGTAGTTTTCGGTAGTTTAACCGGAAACCCTTGAGAACGTCCGGATAGTTTTGGGTGTCCGGATAGTTTCGGTTGTCCGGATAGTTTTGGTTATCCGGATAAAGTTTCCGAAAAGTAGCTGTGTGACACTGTAGGGCAGTCTGTTAGTCTGAGGGGTTAATCGTGTGAGTGTGTAGTTCAATCAAGTGACTTATCATGGTAGTGTGTATCCTTATAGGTGCAGTTGAAGGGAGAACCCATCTAGTAAGAGGATTAAAGAGGACGACATGTGAGTTTTTCTGATCTTAATCTTTTAAGTGTGAAACTTTATGCATGTTTTTATTGACAAATGCTCGTATGTTTTCTCTAAATTATGCATGAAAAGTGTGGTTTAACTGTGTGGATAAAAACTGCTTATGTGTGGACATGCTATGGCTTTTATGTGAGATGGGGGTGTGTCCCATAAAAATCTAATATATGAATCCGTTTCATATTTGGGCGGTGTGTGCCCTGTTACGCTGTCACGGTGTGTGTGACTATAGTGTGTGTGTGTGTGTGTGTGTGTGTGTGTGTGTGTGTGTGTGTGTGTGTGCTCTCTTACGCTGTCACGGTGTGTGTGACCTTAGCGTGTGCCATTAGCATGTCATATTATGTGGATTATATGTGTGTGCATTATGATGAAGTGTTGTAATGACGATTCTTACTGAAAAGCTTTTATAAACTTTATTATACTGGTGTGGCTTTTGAGGGAACTCACTAGACCTCATGGTCTAACCCTCGCTTTCAAAACTAAAAACCTTTTTCAAGTAATCAGGTGATAGGAAGCTCGGACAAGGGGAAAGGGAAGATGTGAGCTGGAGCTTGCATCTTAGAGACTAGAAGCCCTCCATTTTTTTAATATTATAGACTTACTCTCAGTTGTAATTAGGGTTGTTTCCGCAAACCCTTTTGTCGAATGTTGTTAAATTTTGGTGTGGGCCAGGTTTTGGCAGATATTATTATTATCTATGGAAATCTTGTTTTGTTTCTAGTTGGGTTGTTACACATGGTTATATATATTAATGTCAATATTGATATATTGATTGATTGAGTATTGTAAAATGAGTCAATTTTGTTTTTTTATATATATAATATATATAGGCCAGTTTCAAGGGAAAACCTCAAAAAACGGAAAACTGAAGAACACCCTAGGAGCCCTTCATCTGGACGGTATGCACTTGTGCATACAGGTTATTTGTAACATGCATTTGTGCATATATTCACAAGTGCATAATGCACTTGTGCATAAAACCAAAAGGCCAACTATTTACCTGTATGCACAAGTGCATACCGTCCAGATGAAGGGCTCCTAGGGTGTTCTTCAGTTTTCTGTTTTTTGAGGTTTTCTTTTGAACCTCCCTCTAATATATATATATATATATATATATATAAGAGAAAACCACCAAGAATGAGGTGGAACAATGACATTTGAGTATTTATCAAATCTTGTAATTTGGTGCATTTTGGTTATCCCACATTGATGAGGAGATGATAGAATGAAAGAATGATGTGGATATTTATTAGGAGGAGGGAAAGTCTTTGTGAAAACTCATGGGTTAACATATTTTAGTTGAGTCAACCGTAGTAGTTGACACAAAAACATTTATCTCTCATTTCTTATACAAATATCATACTTCAAAACTTGTATCTTCTCAATAATGCGGGACGATGCAAAAATAAGGTAACCTAAATTGAGCTGACCAAATGAATTAACACGAAAGCATATATCCTCTTTTTCTTATAGCCATTCCTATTTCAAAGCTTTTATATTTTCACCAATGTAGGATGATAAAACTCACTCACATTTTAATGTTTGATGAATACTCAACTCCCTTGGTTGTTCCTTTAATATATATAAATAAAAGGGATAGTGAAAAGCAACCAACCCAAAACTTGAGATGGTTAGCCAAAATTAGCAATCACATGAGTACATATAGAGGGTCAACTAAAATAAGTTAACTCATGAGTTTTCACAAAGACTTTCCCTCCTAATAAATACCCACATCATTCTTTCATTCTATCATCTCCTCACCAATGTGGGATAAACAAAGTGCACCAAATTGCAAGATTTGATAAATACTCAAATGTCATTGTGCCACCTCATTCTTGGTGGTTTTCTCTTTAATATATATATATATATTGATATTGATGATTTGTATATCTTTACCCTTTAGTTTAGATTTAGTAAGATTTCTTTCATTAATGAATTACAAATCATTAGAAACCATAAGAATGAAAAGCGTAATTTCTAAATCACATGAATCAAGAACGAAATATGTAATTTACTATGTGTATTGTGTTGATGTCTTTATTTAGATTTTTAATGAGAGAAAATAAAGTAAAATTAGCCCTTACTTTCATGACCCGAGACTAACTTTACAACTTTAATGGATAACCCGGATTTTTTAAAAACTTAGGGTTGTTTACCAAAAAAATTTGTTTGTCCGGATAAATTGGTGTTGTTTACTTTTTTTTATATGAACCAACAGTCTGAGTAACAAAAATTACCGATTTACCTCCAAGTGTGAATTATAAGTGGCTTTATAAGCCAAATCATATTTCTGAAACACAAAACTATTTAAACATCAGAACACATATATATTCATAAATTCATTGATATAATCCAAAAATCACCATAAAGTACTTAAAAGTTCAAGTTCAAACACAAATACTTAAAATTTAAATATTATTAACCAAACTATTTGCAATTCCATCACACAAAGTAGTCATATATTGAGTGCTATTAGCACCCAATTGAGATATATCTAATTTTTCTTCTCCACTTCCTTGGACTTCTTCTCGTTGTTAAATAAGGTGTCTTCGGTGCACTCCATAAACAATTTGTCTTGAATATTATATTTTCTGATAAAATTATGTAGCGCAAAGCGAGCAATTACCACATTTCTTTGTTCGTGAATGGAAAAGGAGCCATCTCTTTAAGATGGAAAATCTCGCTTTCAAGACACCGTAAGCACGTTCAATAACATTCCAGAGTTGGGTATTTCCATGATTAAACCTTTTTTTATTCAAAGCACGTTGATGTCAAAAATCCGCTAACCAATATCTTGTGTTACAACGCAAAGAATCAACAAAATTGCATCTTCAACTTTTGCCAATACAAAGAATCAACAAAACTGCCATTATAAATAATCCACAAAGATACAAAATCGACAACAAAAAAACTTGCAATGAACCAACAAAATCATGCTATGAAACTCTGAAAAACGCATATATTAATATGGTCAACTCTCTTTTCAAACCATCATATTTTCCTCTTCATGATAAACCATTGTTCTTGTCAGTATGCAATCTAAAAAAACCATTTTAATGGTGTTCTTTAATTTCATATTTCCAAAAATCGCTTACGCTTGCAAACTATTGAAGGGGGCAAAATCGATAGATAAGTGATGAGAATCTGTGAAAACGAGTAATGATTAAAACGAATATGTGGTGGACGACGGGCAGAAGAGGAGAGCGAGCAGCGGCATGAAGATGATGAAGGAGGCGATCTTGCAGTTAGGGTTTAAAGAGAAGATGTGGAAGGAGGCGTGGATGGTTTTATTCATTAAAAGGGTCTTTCCTTTTGTATAGGGGTATTTTTGTTAAAAGTATGGCTTAATGGGGACAACAGCTCCCACCCTTACTATGCGGATAAGCCATCATATTAATCAATAAGTCGTAAGTAAACAACATATAATGGCTATGCGAATAAGACATTTCAGCCATTAAGTTGATTAAGTCATTAGTAAACACACCCTTAGTCAACGTTAGTTAAACATTTCATGATATTAATTAGCTCAAAACAGTTAAAAATAAAATTTTGGCACATACATATCAAATTATATATAATGTTGACCACGATGAGTTAAACTATTGTCTTTCTTTATATCCATCGTCGGATCTAGCCCAAATTAAATCTAAGCCCTTAAAATTACTTATTTTGTAGTTACTAACCTTCCCCATCAACTCCACCCACCCTCTTCCCCGTCAACTCCAACCACACTCTTCCACCTTCCACACTCCCTAACCCAGTGAACCATCTATCCCCTCCATAAACGCTGAAGAGTCTAGTTGGATATTCTTCTACAATCCTCAAAGATATCGATCTCACATATACCATTCTACAAAGGTATCAATTTCCTTCCTTCTTCTATGTGTTATTTTTTCTTTCTTTTTCTAGATCATTTTTGTAACACCCTCAAAATCGGAACGAGCAACTAACGATAATTTTGATAAAATAACTAAAAGATGATAAAACATTTCTACAAAACATCCTTGAAAATACCTCAAAGTTTAAACATTACAAACTTCACAACTAATAACTCAAGGCGGGTGTTACTTAACCCAATTGCAAGTTGCTAATCCCAAATAAGTGTGAAAGACTTCGCTAAGCATCTCACTTCTCGTACACTCTACTAGCACACATCACTTCACAGTGTAGCTGAAGCTATTCCCAACCTGAACCTGTTGCACATGCCGACAAATAAAAAGGTTAGGCTAACGCTTAGTGAGTTCAAGAGTTTACATCACGAGCAAATCATTTGATAAACCAAAACATTCAACTTAATAAATGATTTTCAAAACGGGTTTGTATAAAAGACATCGACGACCCGTTTTCCAAACACACACAATCCTTGTGAGGAAAGCTTCCAATGAAAATCATTTCTCTGCAAAGGATTCAAATCCAAAACTCATCTCAAGAGTTAATTAAATAATAATTTCTCAAGTAATCGTCACTGCGAATAAAACTCCAATAGTTAAAACATCCAATAAGGATGTAACATAAATCCGTCCATCAATCATGGAAAACAATCTATGTGCATATAATATAACCACAACAATGCGAATAATAAAATACCGAAATCAATACCCTTCGGTAACGGGGGAGACCCGATCTCATCGAATGTGGCCAACACATAAATTAAACCACAATTAGTAACCGTAAGTAAGCTTCTTGGATGTGGAAAGCAGATGACATCAACCATACTAGGTCTTTAGTCAATCTTCGGCATCAACCATACTAGGTCTTTAGCCCGTCTTAGACATCAACCATACTAGGTCTTTAGTCCATTTCCGGCATCAATCATACTAGATCTTTAGCCCATCTTTGACATCAACCATACTAGGTCTTTAGTCAATCTTCGGCATCAACCATACTAGGTCTTTAGCCCATCTTAGACATCAACCATACTAGGTCTTTAGTCCATTTAAAATACCAAGTTCAACCATACTAGGTCTTTACCTTGGAAACCCACCATCCAAAACAAGCTTACTCGACGTAATATATATATATATATATATATATATATATATATATATATATATATATATATATATATATATATATATATATACATGATCCCAAAAGAATAACCAATGCATTCAACTCATGTAAACAACAAATGTAATGCAACCCATGCAATTCAAACCCCAAGCCCACGTTGTAAAGCCCGTGTCCCGGTATGTTTTATTTTTGCGTATTTATTTATTTATTATTTTTTTTGTTTAAAACGAGCTTTGTTAGGGGGTTTAACGAGAAAGACTAATTAGGATATCGATGGGAAAATTTTAATCAAATTGGCAAGGTAGTGGAAAGTCAAGGGACCAAAAGTGTCATTTAAGTGGAAGAGTGCATGGGGATCGGCTTAAGGACCGACCCCCCCCCCTCCCTTCTTCTCGTTTTCTTTCTTGCGAAACACACCACAACCCCCAAAACCCTATTTTCTCCTCCCCCTTCCTTCCTTGCGGCTGCCATCGCCGAGAGAGAGAGAGTGGCCGAGAGAGAGAGAGTAACCGAGAGGGAGAGAAAGTCGTCGGTGTAGAGAGTGCAGCAAAGGAGAAGAGAGACCGCCGGCCGCCGCCATCGCCGCCGGGAATCTGCCGGAAAGAGAGTTGGGGTGCCGTTGGTTCGTCGCCGAGAGGTAATACCCTCTTCTTTCCTTTTCCTTTTATTGGTTTTCGTTTGCCGAACCACCACCACCGTGGGTGGTGGCCGTCGCCGCCAACCACCACTGCCGGAGGTGGCAGTGGGTGGTGGTTGTGTTGTTCAGCCGTAGTAGCCTAAACCGTAACCCCAATCGCGAAAACTTTAACCGTTTCAAAATCGTCATTTTATGTGAAACCTTATTCTGTCACTGTTTTGTGACGGTAATAACTCCTCCGTCGTAACTCCGATTGAGCCGAAACTGGCGCCCACGCTTCGAGCTCGGGACCGAGTACGTTTTCTGTGTTTTGGCGGAGAACTGATTCGGCCTCGAGTTGGGAGAAAAAGTGGTCGCAAGTTCTGCGGTTCGTCATTTTATGTGATGTTCCTGGAATCTGCCACTGTTTTGCGTGGACCGTAACTTTTTACTCGTAACTCGTTTTGAGGTGATTTTGGTGGCCATAGTTCCCTATTCGAGTCGGGAAGGTTTTTCATGTTTTGCCGAAAGTCTGATTTAAACCGTAGCTAGGCTGTTTTGGACCGTTTTTGCAGCTGGACCGAAACTGGCAGTTTCGGGTAACCGTTCGTATTTAATTCATAGTTAATTATAGAAAAATCGTTAGGAGGCGTGTAATATATCCTCGGAAAGGTATTTCAGGGCACTTTTCAACCGTGTAATAAATCTGAGTTTTTCTGGAGTTTTAGTGGTCAAATCAGGTCCCGAACAGACCTGTTCGGTGTGACCGAAAGTTAGTTTTAGTGACAGTTTTGGGATGTGTCGCGTCGTGGGGTCCGGGTCTCGTATTGACGTATTTTATCGTACGTTTAGGTGCCGGAAAGTGATCGTCGTTGTGTGGAGCTACTTACTATTTTTAGCTAGGCGCGCACCCGAGGTGAGTTCTCTCACTACAATTAATTAATAGTTGTTTATTATTACTGTAGCACGTGTGTGAAAATTGTATGCGGGATTGTTGGGGGCTAGATAGTGGGACGTCTAGTTAACATTATGTGCTACATTATTCGGCGGGGCCGAGTCCCGACGGGGACGGAGGTGTTTTACGCAGTAGGCGTAAAAGGGGCGTTTACGCAGTAGGCGTAAAAAGGATGTCACACGCAGTAGGCGTAAAACGGGTGTTTCCCGCAGTAGGCGGAAACGTGCGGCGGGGGCCGTAGACCCGACATCCGCCCGGGGATTTTTTTATGTGGTGGTTATTATACTTGTTTATGATTTGTTCGTAGACTTGTATGTGGTGGTGTGATCCTTTTTGCCTTAGGGGTAATATGAGATAACCATTGTTAATTGTTGTGTTTGAATTCACTAAGCTTCGTGCTTACCCCTCCCAATTTACAGTGGCTGCAGGTACAAGTGGTACGAAGGCATGACTGGCACACACTGACGCGCAAGATGGATGAGTCGAAGGATTTGCTTATTAAACATTTTCCCGTTATTGAATAAACAATTTAATTTCCGCTGTTGACTTATGTTTTAATAACGCTCGTGATTGCAATTATTATTTTGGGTTTAATAAATGGAGACTTATTATTAAATATGCGCGTTTAAAATTTTTTAAATTTTCTTGAAATTATGGGGCGTTACAACTTGGTATCAGAGCACAGCTTGAGTGAATCAAACGCACCTCGGTGTGTTGGGTCTCAAGTTGCGGCTGGGAAATTTTCAAATACTTTATTAAATCTTTTTAGAAATAAAAGGAAAAGTAAAAACCCGTTCGAGGAACGGTGGTCGAGGGCGCAGTGTGTACAGTCAGCCGGAGCCAAGGGAAAGGTACAATGCTTAGTGTTTTCTCATCTTATCGCTTTCTAGATCATAGGGTATGCATGCTAGATTGCCTGAGGTTGACACTATGCGATACGTTGGATTACTTGCTATTATGATTTTCTTGCTAATTATAGTAGGTTTCTAAGTAGGTGCCCTTTAAATCGTATGCGGTAAGAGGCTAATAGCCTTAGAATATTCGATATAGTTCTATTGCGCAGCTCTTGTTTGAGTCCAACCGTTCTAGGATAGAATCTAGTATTCGAATGGCTATTTGTCTTGCACTGCATATGATTGGGTATTTGCGCGGCCACTCATTATGATTAACAGGGTTTTTATAGTAGCGAGGGTAGTGGGTGGAATATAATTCCTAGGGAGCTAGGAAGGGTGAGTGCATATGCCGGTGCGGGCATATGTGTTGAGTTGCGGCGAGAACTACTTGGACCCTCGGGATGGGACACGAAACGGGTAATGATAGGTGCGGAAGGTAGTAGTAGAGCTCCTACTACCGGAAGCACAGGATCAGTGCTCGGGTCGGGAAAGTCACGAGGAATTCAAGGAGTTGAGCGTATGTGTTGATAGTGTGAGTTATTAGCTGATAATAACTCTTTGAATTTCTCCTTCTTATAGAATGGTCAACACTAGGAGACGCGGTGAGGCTGAGCCGAGGGCTGAAGCCGGGATCACTGAGGAGCGGATCCAAGAGATGATTGCAAATGAGGTTGCACGAGCTGTTGGGGATGCAATTCCCGAGATTATCACCGTGATTCAGAATCAACTGGTGACTCTAGTGGAGGAGCGGTTTGCAGCGATGCCGCCGCCTGTTGGGGGACAGCCCCGTGCCCGAGACTTCCAGTATCGGGACCTTTCTGCCTGCTCTCCACCAGAATTCAAGGGTGACTCTAACCCTATCGTTAGCATGCGCTGGATATCCGACATGGAGTGCGCTTTTCTGACAAGCGGCTGTCCGGATAACTTGAAGGTTCGATTTGCAGTGAATCTACTTCGCGAGGGAGCGAAAGACTGGTGCGCCACGGCATTGACTCTGGCCGAGCGTACCACTCTTACTTGGGACGAGTTCGTTGTTCGTTTCCGTGCTGAGTACGTGCCGCCGATAGAGATGGAAAGAATAGCGAGGGAGTTCTTGGAGCTGAACCAGACTACGGAGACCATAAAGGAGATGAACAAGAAGTTTACCGAAATGGCGCTATTCTGTCCCCAATATGCGGCCTCAGAAGAAATGAAGATGGCGAGGTACAAGGACATGCTTCGGACCGAGATCCGGGAAATTGTGAGCGCAGTGCAACATCCTTCGCTGTCGGCTATGATGGATGCAGCGCGGAGAAGAGAGTTAGAGTTGGAGACCCAAGCGAAGAAGAGGAAGGCGGCACAGGCGGTGACGCCTATCTCTGCAGTGCCAAAGAAATCGAAGTTTGTTGATTCTCGTGGGCACACGAAGAGTAGCGGTTCTAAGGCCCGGGATGCGAGTGGTAGAAGATCTGATGCATGTTACAAGTGTGGGCAGCCTGGCCATCTCAGTAGAGATTGCAGGTCGCCACTGATGTTATGTTTCGGCTGTAAACAGGCTGGCCATGTGAAGGCCAACTGCCCGAATGCTAGGGCAACTGATGGGGGTGTAGCACAGAGGGCTCCTGCGAATGCCCCGCTGCGCATCACCGACGGCCGTACGGGTCAGCCAGGGACAGAGGCAGCCCGAGGTAGAGTCCACCAGCTGAAGGTGGAAGAGGCGCAGGCGACGCCTAAGGTGGTGACAGGTATGCTTTATCACCCTCTTTCTTTTCGTCCTTCCTTTTCGTGCCTTGTTCTCTTTGTTGTTGTTTATATATGTTGTTATCTGTATGTTAGGTACGTTTCTAGTTAACTCGGTGCCTGCGGTTGTAATGTTTGATAGCGGGGCTACTCATTCATTTGTGTCTCGCACTTTTAGCGAGAGTTTGGGCCGAGTGGTGGGACGGTTAGGATGTCCTATGGTAGTCGAGGTTGCCGATGATAGGACCTTGACGGTTACGGATGTGTATCGGGGATGCACGTTGGAAATCTCGGGTGTGAGGTTTCCCATAGATTTGATTCCGATAACTATGCGAGAGCTTTGTGTGATTGTGGGCATGGATTGGATGGACGCGTTTGATGCGGAAATTGTTTGTCGCCACAAACAAGTGCGGGTTCGAACCCCAAGCGGGGGAGAGCTGTTGATTCAGGGAGACTCGCCCAGACGGTCTACGGCAATATGTTCAGCGGCGAGGGCTCGGAGACACCTTCAGCATAGTGGTCAGGGGTATTTGGCGTATATGATAGATACGCGCCTTGATGAGACGAAGAAGAATGCCGTGGATGTGCCAGTCGTGAGGGAGTTTGCCGATGTATTTCCCGACGAGTTACCGGGGATACCTCCCGAACGACAGGTGGAATTTCGAATCGATCTGGTTCCGGGTGCTGCTCCGGTGGCCAAGGCACCCTATCGCTTGGCTCCACCGGAAATGAAGGAGCTTTATGAGCAGCTGCAGGAGCTTCTGGAGAAGGAGTTCATCAAACCGAGTTGTTCACCGTGGGGAGCTCCGATTTTGTTCGTGAAAAAGAAAGATGGATCTCAGCGGATGTGCATTGACTACCGGGAGCTGAATAAGCTTACGGTGAAGAATCGTTATCCTTTGCCAAGGATTGATGATTTGTTTGATCAGTTGCAGGGAGCCTCGTGGTTCTCTAAGATTGACTTGAGATCCGGGTACCATCAGATGCGGGTGCGTAGCGAAGATACGGAGAAGACGGCCTTCCGGACGCGGTACGGCCATTACGAGTTCGTGGTGATGCCTTTCGGGCTCACCAATGCACCCGCAGCGTTCATGGACCTCATGAACAGGGTGTGTAGCCCGATGTTGGATCGTTCGGTGATCGTGTTCATCGACGACATTCTTGTATATTCCAAGACGAAGGAAGAGCACGAGGTGCATTTGCGGGAAGTGCTAGAAGTTTTGAGACGGGAGAAGCTTTATGCTAAGTTCTCCAAGTGTGAATTCTGGTTACGAGAGGTCCAATTCTTGGGACATGTCGTGAATCAGAATGGTATCATGGTCGATCCGGCCAAGATTTCGGCAGTTATGCGGTGGGAGGTGCCGAAAACTCCTACCGAGGTGCGAAGTTTTCTCGGTTTAGCAGGGTATTATCGGAGATTTATCCAAGATTTCTCCAAAATCGCCTTGCCTATGACTAAACTAACAAAGAAATCTGCAGCTTTCAGTTGGGGTGAGGAGCAACAGAAGGCTTTCGAGGAGCTACGCAGGCGGTTGTGCGAGGCTCCGGTGTTAACCTTGCCTGAGGGCATGGAAGATTTGGTGGTTTACTGTGATGCTTCGTACCAAGGGTTGGGTGCCGTGCTTATGCAACGCGGCAAGGTCATCGCTTACGCGTCGAGGCAGTTGAAGCCTCATGAGGCGAACTACCCGACTCATGATTTGGAGCTGGGAGCGGTGGTGTTTGCTTTAAAAATATGGAGACACTATCTTTATGGTGTCAAGTGCACGATCTATACCGATCACAAGAGCCTTAGATACCTGATGGACCAGCAAAATCTTAATATGCGTCAGCGGAGGTGGCTTGATGTAGTCAAGGATTACGACTGCGAGATACTTTACCACCCCGGTAAGGCGAATGTAGTCGCGGATGCACTTAGCCGACATCCGGTCGGGGGATCTTTGACGGGTTTTTGTCAGCGATTAACGGTAGTTGCACCACTCTTGGAGTCAATCGGTATCGCTCAAGAGGTGGCCGTGCTGGAGGAAAATGCTAAACGAGAGAGTTTCGGGAGAAATTCCGAAGTTAGTACGGGATAGTCGGGGACTGTTAACCCGTTATGGTAGAGTTTGGGTTCCATACACTGGTGGGAATCGCCAGACACTATTGGACGAGGCGCATAAGTCCAAGTTTTCGATTCATCCCGGAGCTACCAAGATGTACAGGGACCTGCGTGAAGACTATTGGTGGCCCGGCATGAAGCGGGATGTAGCCAAATGTGTGGAAGTATGTTTGACCTGTCGGAAGGTCAAAGCGGAACACCAACGACCGCATGGGAAATTGCAGCTGTTGGAGATTCCGGTGTGGAAGTGGGAGCAAATCGCGATGGATTTCATCACTAAGCTTCCCAAGACTCAGCGAGGGAATGATACTATCTGGGTGATCGTGGATCGTCTGACGAAGAGCGCTCACTTCTTGGCGATTAAAGAGAGCTTTTCGGCGGATAAGCTTGCGGAGGTTTTCATTCGAGAAATTGTAACTCGGCACGGGGTGCCAGTCTCAATTGTCTCGGATCGGGATACTCGTTTCACCTCCCGGTTTTGGGAGAAGTTTCAGAATGAGATGGGTACGCGGTTGCATTTCAGTACAGCATTTCATCCTCAGACGGACGGACAGAGTGAGCGTACTATTCAGACACTTGAGGACATGCTGCGAGCATGTGTGATTGACTTTGGTGGTAGTTGGGATCAGAATCTTCCACTAGCTGAGTTCTCCTACAATAACAGCTACCACGCTAGAATCGGTAGAGCGCCGTACGAAGTGTTGTATGGCAGGAAGTGTCGGACGCCCATTTGCTGGGGCGAGGTTGGTCACAGAGTGCTGGGGAGCACCGATATTGTGCTAAAGACGACGGAAATGATTCAGATGGTGCGGGATCGGTTAGTCACTGCTCAGAGCCGACAAAAGAGTTACGCCGATAAGAGACGATCGGACTTGGAATTCCAAGTCGGAGATTACGTTCTTTTGAAAGTGTCACCCTGGAAGGGGGTAATCCGTTTTCGCAAGCGGGGAAAGTTGGGTCCCCGATATATCGGACCATACAAGGTCATCGCGCGTGTGGGGAAAGTAGCTTACCGATTAGAGCTACCTGAGGAGTTGAGCCTGATCCACAACACGTTCCATGTCTCCCAGTTGCGAAAGTGTGTGTTGGATGAGTCTGCAGTAGTTCCCCTTGAGGATATTCAGATTGACGAGCGACTCAACTATGTAGAGAAGCCGGTAGCCATCGTCGAGAGGAAGACGAAGACTCTACGCAACAAAGTCATTGGATTGGTGAAGGTCCAGTGGCAGCACCGGAAAGGTTCGGAATGGACGTGGGAACCAGAAGCCGAGATGCGGGAGAATTACCCGGAGCTGTTTGCAGGCGTGGACTTCGGGGACGAAGTCTAGTCCAAGCGGGGGAGAGTTGTAAAGCCCGTGTCCCGGTATGTTTTATTTTTGCGTATTTATTTATTTATTATTTTTTTTGTTTAAAACGAGCTTTGTTAGGGGGTTTAACGAGAAAGACTAATTAGGATATCGATGGGAAAATTTTAATCAAATTGGCAAGGTAGTGGAAAGTCAAGGGACCAAAAGTGTCATTTAAGTGGAAGAGTGCATGGGGATCGGCTTAAGGACCGACCCCCCCCCTCCCTTCTTCTCGTTTTCTTTCTTGCGAAACACACCACAACCCCCAAAACCCTATTTTCTCCTCCCCCTTCCTTCCTTGCGGCTGCCATCGCCGAGAGAGAGAGAGTGGCCGAGAGAGAGAGAGTAACCGAGAGGGAGAGAAAGTCGTCGGTGTAGAGAGTGCAGCAAAGGAGAAGAGAGACCGCCGGCCGCCGCCATCGCCGCCGGGAATCTGCCGGAAAGAGAGTTGGGGTGCCGTTGGTTCGTCGCCGAGAGGTAATACCCTCTTCTTTCCTTTTCCTTTTATTGGTTTTCGTTTGCCGAACCACCACCACCGTGGGTGGTGGCCGCCGCCGCCAACCACCACTGCCGGAGGTGGCAGTGGGTGGTGGTTGTGTTGTTCAGCCGTAGTAGCCTAAACCGTAACCCCAATCGCGAAAACTTTAACCGTTTCAAAATCGTCATTTTATGTGAAACCCTATTCTGTCACTGTTTTGTGACGGTAATAACTCCTCCGTCGTAACTCCGATTGAGCCGAAACTGGCGCCCACGCTTCGAGCTCGGGACCGAGTACGTTTTCTGTGTTTTGGCGGAGAACTGATTCGGCCTCGAGTTGGGAGAAAAAGTGGTCGCAAGTTCTGCGGTTCGTCATTTTATGTGATGTTCCTGGAATCTGCCACTGTTTTGCGTGGACCGTAACTTTTTACTCGTAACTCGTTTTGAGGTGATTTTGGTGGCCATAGTTCCCTATTCGAGTCGGGAAGGTTTTTCGTGTTTTGCCGAAAGTCTGATTTAAACCGTAGCTAGGCTGTTTTGGACCGTTTTTGCAGCTGGACCGAAACTGGCAGTTTCGGGTAACCGTTCGTATTTAATTCATAGTTAATTATAGAAAAATCGTTAGGAGGCGTGTAATATATCCTCGGAAAGGTATTTCAGGGCACTTTTCAACCGTGTAATAAATCTGAGTTTTTCTGGAGTTTTAGTGGTCAAATCAGGTCCCGAACAGACCTGTTCGGTGTGACCGAAAGTTAGTTTTAGTGACAGTTTTGGGATGTGTCGCGTCGTGGGGTCCGGGTCTCGTATTGACGTATTTTATCGTACGTTTAGGTGCCGGAAAGTGATCGTCGTTGTGTGGAGCTACTTACTATTTTTAGCTAGGCGCGCACCCGAGGTGAGTTCTCTCACTACAATTAATTAATAGTTGTTTATTATTACTGTAGCACGTGTGTGAAAATTGTATGCGGGATTGTTGGGGGCTAGATAGTGGGACGTCTATTTAACATTATGTGCTACATTATTCGGCGGGGCCGAGTCCCGACGGGGACGGAGGTGTTTTACGCAGTAGGCGTAAAAGGGGCGTTTACGCAGTAGGCGTAAAAAGGATGTCACACGCAGTAGGCGTAAAACGGGTGTTTCCCGCAGTAGGCGGAAACGTGCGGCGGGGGCCGTAGACCCGACATCCGCCCGGGGATTTTTTTATGTGGTGGTTATTATACTTGTTTATGATTTGTTCGTAGACTTGTATGTGGTGGTGTGATCCTTTTTGCCTTAGGGGTAATATGAGATAACCATTGTTAATTGTTGTGTTTGAATTCACTAAGCTTCGTGCTTACCCCTCCCAATTTACAGTGGCTGCAGGTACAAGTGGTACGAAGGCATGACTGGCACACACTGACGCGCAAGATGGATGAGTCGAAGGATTTGCTTATTAAACATTTTCCCGTTATTGAATAAACAATTTAATTTCCGCTGTTGACTTATGTTTTAATAACGCTCGTGATTGCAATTATTATTTTGGGTTTAATAAATGGAGACTTATTATTAAATATGCGCGTTTAAAATTTTTTAAATTTTCTTGAAATTATGGGGCGTTACAACTTGTAACACCTTAGGCATATCCCACATCGGTCGTGGACAGGAGAGATGCTGGGTATATTAGTAAACCTTGGCCTTACCAGACACAACGCGTTTTGGGGCCACAAGCATGCGGGTTCCTTGGAAACTCTGTGGTTAAGCGCGCTTGGGTGGGAGTAGTACCAGGATGGGTGACCCCCTGGGAAGTCCTCGTCAGGTCGCCAAGAACAAAGTCGTGAGCCAGTGGGGCAAAGCGGACAATATTGTGTGGTGGTAAGCGGGGTGTTACAAAATGGTATCAGAGCCACTCCTGTGCCGTTCGAGATGTGGGGCAAACCTCATCGAGGACGATGAGTCCCTGAGGGGGGGTGTGTGTAACACCTTAGGCATATCCCACATCGGTCGTGGACAGGAGAGATGCTGGGTATATTAGTAAACCTTGGCCTTACCAGACACAACGCGTTTTGGGGCCACAAGCATGCGGGTTCCTTGGAAACTCTGTGGTTAAGCGTGCTTGGGTGGGAGTAGTACCAGGATGGGTGACCCCCTGGGAAGTCCTCGTCAGGTCGCCAAGAACAAAGCCGTGAGCCAGTGGGGCAAAGCGGACAATATTGTGTGGTGGTAAGCGGGGTGTTACACACGTCGAGCTTATTAAAACCGGGCGAATGCCCTCAAGACTTAACCGAGTCCAAAGCCGAGCCCTCTGCTCAAAAGGTCTAATGATCATTTATCAATATCAATTCATGCAAATGAAATGCATCTAACCCACATCATGCAAACCCGTGCTCCGAGGCATGATAATCTCACAACCCCTTCATTGCCACTTTCCCAATGAAGTCAAATCATATATGCATCTATATGTACACGTATATGCAACTCTTTTATAACTCGACAATGCATATAACTCACTAAGGTTCATTAGTCCCAAAGGTACTAAGAATACAAAATCATCAAACGGTCTTCACACATAAGACCAACACTTAAACCGGCACATATTCAAATAAATGCAATTAAGCATATAACACATCCAAGACTCCCTCTCGAGTCACTAAAACCGGCAAACATTCAAAAGACTCAATTGAGTATAAATCAAGCCTTTAAGGCCAAAATAAACGTTTGGTTAAATACGTGTCACTCACACGGCTACGTAAACCAAAATGCATCGTTACCCAAAATCTTTACTTTTTAATTCCTCAATTGGCCTTCGGCCCAAACAAAAGGGTTTACTCCTCTCAAAACATTCATAAGGTCGAAATTGACCAAAATCCCCAAATGTGGGTGTTTTACAAGATTTCTAAACTTCAATACTTTGATTAATCAAATCAACCAGTTCACTCAACAATTGATAATTTTATATAAAGCACGTAAATACTTTAAAAATAAACATTTTGGCATGTACAACGTTTTCACAAATCAACTTGAACTCACCTTGCTAGATTAGGCTAAATCTAGATTTTCCCAAACGTAAGCTCCTTTGATGCAACACGAATCCTTAAGCCAAATCTTCCAAAAACCTAGATCCATAAATTTCCAACCATGAATATTCATATTCAACCATTTTAAAACCATTCCCCAAACATCTTATATAAAAATCTTCATTTTGACCAAAACCCCAATATTAACCTAACTTCCGCAAAATCATCCAAACCGAAATTGGAGAAACAAAACACTAGGAGATCATCAATGGAACATTTATAGCTCATATGAAAGTATAGAAGCTAGGAGGATGAACTCACCACTTAGGTTTTGATGAAAACCTAGAAAACTCCAAAAATCTCTAGTGTTGTGGATGAAACTTGCTCTTACATCAATAAATGAAACCACACCACCAAATACCCTTGAATCTTCCAATGAACTTCAAAACTGGCACTTTATCCTTGAAAAGCTATAAAAATCGAAACCATGAAACTTTGAATCGCCAAAAACGGAGGTGAAATGAGTGAGATATGAGGAAATGAAGTTTAGGGCTAAAAATCTCGTATTTATGCTCCAGGTACCCGGCGGCTAAAGTGACGTGCGAGAGTGACACAAGTGTCACTTTCGCTGGGCACTCACGCCGGGGTCAAATAGCTCTCGGTACAAAACTGGCGAGAGTGACACGCGAGAGTGACACAAGTGTCACTTTCGCTGGTCACTTTAGTCGAGATTGTACCGAAAGTTGTTTCGGCCATAACTTCTTCGTTTTAGCTCCGTTTTCGCTCCGGAAAGGCCCATTGGGCTCGTATTTGAATTCTTCATCCAACAAAGCTATAAAATGTAGGATTTAATCCAAAATCCTATTTTTCATATTTATCTTAAAAGTTCCAAAAATCGGGATGTTACAATCCTCCCAACCTTAGAATGATTTCGTCCTCGAAATCCAAATTCCTTACAACCCAGGTCTAACTAATTCGACGCCGACCACGTTCCAATAGCTTTTAACTGAAATCTAAATTTTTCCCACACAGACTGCTAAGACAAACCTCAAGCGAACTCTTACCAACAATACCCTCTCAGACACATTGTACTTATGTCCGGGTGAACGCTCCAACCACTGGAGTAACTCCCAACCTTAGGTGTTCCATACTACCCCGACGACGGATCCCGACTCCAAATCAACCCGTGTTCATACGTTCTTAATTTTCTCCAATTAGTCCAAGGTTTGATTACATCTAAACTAACGAACCTCCAAATCTAAGGTTCCCACTGCCGCACCGGCACTTACCTTTAACGAGTCCCACTAGACTCCAATACCGACGGTCGTCACTGACTCATCAGTTACACCACTCCCAAAACATGTCTAATTCCAATCATCTAGTCGACAGATTCTTTTACCACAAGTAGAGGGTCATCCCGCTAAACCATTCGTCACAATCGAACTTAAGTTTATCATAACCGATACCACCACTTATTAAAATTGGACTACACTCTCTCCAATCACACTAGTGGTCCTTGGCCTCGAACTCCAAAAGTTGACACCTAGTTACATCACTAAACTCGACTCATCACAGAGCTCCACACACGAGCGTCACTCCTCAAATCGTCCCACCAATCCATGGTCATCCCCACGATCTAAAGGGTCCTACGCGACCTTCACGCAATACCGACAACCCAAAACAAGGTTGCCGAAGTGAACGGCTACCACAACACTAACAAGGGACACCGCAAGTCTCACCTTTTAGTTGTCCACACGAAATGATTCATCCCCTCAAACGACATCATACGGCTCACGACAATCACACGCGTTAGAAACCCGATCTTTCATCGAAAGGTTCTACACGCCCTCACCCCTAACTGGGGTTGCTCAACCTTACCAAGCCTAAAGAGTTCAAGGTTTTCAAGTGACAGACTCAATAACTATGCCAATAAAGTTTTCACTAAATTTTTCAACACAAAAGTTTTTATACTAACATCATATACGTACAAAAACTCACCACTACTCAGCTAGTGGATGCACAACCATGGACACACTCGTCTCACGTATAAAAATCATTTTTGAAAACCTTTCCATCACAAATTAGTTTACTACCGAAACGTAAAAACGTACTTGACAACCTTTAAAATGAACCACCAGGGTCCCATCACGAATTTACTTATGCCTCACGCGCAAAGTAAATTCCGACATTTAAAACAGTGTCTAGCAGCCTGTTTATACGAACTTCAAAAAGGTTTACGCGATGTCGATTTCCAAAATTCTCCTTTTAACCATAAAATGATATGAACAACAATTCATTAACAACTTTACATATGTCAGTTTGTTCACAGGGAAACGAAGCAAACCATCTACACACCTTGGTTAAAACACGTCATGGTCTGGGCCATCTCCCAGTTTTTAAATCAAATAACAGGATGTTTTCATCATTTGGAAATATCGGTTTAAACATCGAAAGAAATCTTAAATTAAAATTCTGCATGCCAATCTGCAGCACTTTCTTAGCAGTCACTCTGAATAGTATAACACATAGCGGATAGTCATTGCTAATTTTCAAAGTAGAAATTCATCAACTCAATTTTCAAAACTTCTCATTCAGTCGCAAAAGGACAAGTAAATAAAATCCTTTGACCAGGCTCAGACACCTTAATTTGTTTTTCTCAAAATTTCAGAAAACCATACGTACACATAATTTGATTGACACACCAAATAATTCAAGTCAATTTTAAAGCTCAAACCACACAAGCGATGCACACTAACGCCTCAAAATAGTGGCTACAAAACTACTCATGTCAATCAATCAATATAGTGCATGTGCGAGAAAGAATACCAACGATGTCAACAAATGAGAGTGCATAAAACAGAACATTAGAGATGTACTATCATGATGCTCTTATATGCCTTACTCACGCCACGTATAAATTAATTTGCACATCTAGCAAGTTGCAACAAATATGCTACCACAATCCTCAAAAGAGAAGTCACGCGGCATTAAAACTCCAAAACTACTCTTTTGGTGCAATACGACATAAACGCATTTTTTTAACAAAATTCGCACGAGGCGCAATACTCACTCAAACCCATGTATTAACGCACACAAGCATTCAAGTTATGCACGCAATAAAGTGTCACCCATGCACCGCAAAACATCGTAAAAGGAAACTCGGTCATACTTCACAAAGCTTCCATAAAACTCAATGGAACTCAACCGCATCAAACCAATTAAATGGTGTCAAAGTCTTCGCTTTCAATAGACAACTCGCATAAAACCACGCTATAATCGAATCATACAAATCATAAAACCTCCCTTTTTGTTACAACACAAAAGTAAAACGACACTCTTTCGTCAAGACTCGCAAAATCGAAATTCCCATCAAAGATCAATACTAAAACAAGGGAATGTAACTCTCCGGCCAAGCCTTAACACACGTGGAGGAGATCCATTGTTAAGGTCGCAAGTTGCGGTTACTTATCCGAAATCATAAACGACATTAAAACATGGACGTCACAACATTCGAAAGTAGTAGTGGACGATTACAAGGAATAAAATAAAATCCCAACAGGTTCACAACCGCCTGTCGTAAAATAATTTCATTCATGTTCCAAAATCATAGTTTAAAAATCTTGCGTATGTCAAACTTTTTCCCAGATTTAGCAATACCTTCCATCCGACGATTCGAAACATAAGAAATAATCGATGCAACTTATTTTAAAAGCAAAATAAATTTCGTGCATGCATTTTGTCGGCACTCAACGTCTAGGTCACATTCCTCCAATTTCTCCGATCACACTATTGTCATCCGGATACTCACGCATCTTAACGCAAAGTGGAAGGTCACATCGACTAACCCCACATTTCTCCTCGAATCAAGTCACTTCAATAAGCCTACGTCTCCAATCCAACTATCAAGTCTGACCAGAACAGTCTACTTAATACAATCAATCATGCTTACCGCCACTCCAAATGGCAATTGCTAAAATCGTCAACCTCTTCTAATGACTACTCGCTTAGAGATCCTTTACCACCCCAACGGTAATCACGTTAGAGTCGTCCAAGTACTCTCATGTACCCGGTAGGTTCACTATCACACTGGCCAGGTGCAATCCTGAACGTACTGTACATGATCACCCTTGCTACTCTTGACGTGACCTCTCGCTTCTAGTGACCCCAACAACTTCCGAATATCTTATCTTAGAGTGCCTAATGGTGCAATCTCGCTCTCAATCACCTAAAACAACGCTAGTTTGAGTCTAGGTATCCAAAAATCAACACCTAATTCTCTCAAACTTATGCTCTGATACCAACTTGTAACACCCTCAAAATCGGAACGAGCAACTAACGGTAATTTTGATAAAATAACTAAAAGATGATAAAACATTTCTACAAAACATCCTTGAAAATACCTCAAAGTTTAAACATTACAAACTTCACAACTAATAACTCAAGGCGGGTGTTACTTAACCCAATTGCAAGTTGCTAATCCCAAATAAGTGCGAAAGACTTCGCTAAGCATCTCACTTCTCGTACACTCTACTAGCACTCATCACTTCACAGTGTAGCTAAAGCTATTCCCAACCTGAACCTGTTGCACATGCCGACAAATAAAAATGTTAGGCTAACGCCTAGTGAGTTCAAGAGTTTACATCACGAGCATATCATTTGATAAACCAAAACATTCAACTTAATAAATGATTTTCAAAACGGGTTTGTATAAAAGACATCGACGACCCGTTTTCCAAACACACACAATCCTTGTGAGGAAAGCTTCCAATGAAAATCATTTCTCTGCAAAGGATTCAAATCCAAAACTCATCTCAAGAGTTAATTAAATAATAATTTCTCAAGTAATCGTCACTGCGAATAAAACTCCAATAGTTAAAACATCCAATAAGGATGTAACATAAATTCGTCCATCAATCATGGAAAACAATCTATGTGCATATAATATAACCTCAACAATGCGAATAATAAAATACCGAAATCAATACCCTTCGGTGACGGGGGAGACCCGATCTCATCGAATGTGGCCAACACATAAATTAAACCACAATTAGTAATCGTAAGTAAGCTTCTTGGATGTGGAAAGCAGATGACATCAACCATACTAGGTCTTTAGTCAATCTTCGGCATCAACCATACTAGGTCTTTAGCCCGTCTTAGACATCAACCATACTAGGTCTTTAGTCCATTTTCGGCATCAATCATACTAGATCTTTAGCCCATCTTTGACATCAACCATACTAGGTCTTTAGTCAATCTTCGGCATCAACCATACTAGGTCTTTAGCCCATCTTAGACATCAATCATACTAGGTCTTTAGTCCATTTAAAACTACCAAGTTCAACCATACTAGGTCTTTACCTTGGAAACCCACCATCCAAAACAAGCTTACTCGACGTAATATATATATACATGATCCCAAAAGAATAACCAATGCATTCAACTCATGTAAACAACAAATGTAATGCAACCCATGCAATTCAAACCCCAAGCCCACGTCGAGCTTATTAAAACCGGGCGAATGCCCTCAAGACTCAATCGAGTCCAAAGCCGAGCCCTCTGCTCAAAAGGTCTAATGATCATTTATCAATATCAATTCATGCAAATGAAATGCATCTAACCCATATCATGCAAACCCGTGCTCCGAGGCATGATAATCTCACAACCCCTTCATTGCCACTTTCCCAATGAAGTCAAATCATATATGCATCTATATGTACACGTATATGCAACTCTTTTATAACTCGGCAATGCATATAACTCACTAAGGTTCATTAGTCCCAAAGGTACTAAGAATACAAAATCATCAAACGGTCTTCACACATAAGACCAACACTTAAACCGGCACATATTCAAATAAATGCAATTAAGCATATAACACATCCAAGACTCCCTCTCGAGTCACTAAAACCGGCAAACATTCAAAAGACTCAATTGAGTATAAATCAAGCCTTTAAGGCCAAAATAAACGTTTGGTTAAATACGTGTCACTCACACGGCTACGTAAACCAAAATGCATCGTTACCCAAAATCTTTACTTTTTAATTCCTCAATTGGCCTTCGGCCCAAACAAAAGGGTTTACTCCTCTCAAAACATTCATAAGGTCGAAATTGACCAAAATCCCCAAATGTGGGTGTTTTACAAGATTTCTAAACTTCAATACTTTGATTAATCAAAATCCACCATTTCACTCAACAATTGATAATTTTATATAAAGCACGTAAATACTTTAAAAATAAACATTTTGGCATGTACAACGTTTTCACAAATCAACTTGAACTCACCTTGCTAAATTAGGCTAAATCTAGATTTTCCCAAACGTAAGCTCCTTTGATGCAACACGAATCCTTAAGCCAAATCTTCCAAAAACCTAGATCCATAAATTTCCAACCATGAATATTCATATTCAACCATTTTAAAACCATTCCCCAAACATCTTATATAAAAATCTTCATTTTGACCAAAACCCCAATATTAACATAACTTCCCCAAAATCATCCAAACCGAAATTGGAGAAACAAAACACTAGGAGATCATCAATGGAACATTTATAGCTCATATGAAAGTATAGAAGCTAGGAGGATGAACTCACCGCTTAGGTTTTGATGAAAACCTAGAAAACCCCAAAAATCTCTAGTGTTGTGGATGAAACTTGCTCTTACATCAATAAATGAAACCACACCACCAAACACCCTTGAATCTTCCAATGAACTTCAAAACTAGCACTTTATCCTTGAAAAGCTCTAAAAATCGAAACCATGAAACTTTGAATCGCCAAAAACGGAGGTGAAATGAGTGAGATATGAGGAAATGAAGTTTAGGGCTAAAAATCTCGTATTTATGCTCCAGGTACCCGGCGGCTAAAGTGACGTGCGAGAGTGACACAAGTGCCACTTTCGTTGGGCACTCTCGCCGGGGTCAAATAGATCTCGGTACAAAACCAGCGAGAGTGACACGCGAGAGTGACACAAGTGTCACTTTCACTGGTCACTTTAGCTGAGATTGTACCGAAAGTTGTTTCGGCCATAACTTCTTCGTTTTAGCTCCGTTTTCGCTCCGGAAAGGCCCGTTGGGATCGTATTTGAATTCTTCATCCAACAAAGCTATAAAATGTAGGATTTAATCCAAAATCCTATTTTTCATATTTATCTTAAAAGTTCCAAAAATCAGGATGTTACAATTTTCTTCTTCGGTTTTCATCAATAGATCGATTTCTTCTTTGGTTTCCTTCAACAGATTGATTTCTAGACATTCTCGACAGTTTCTTCTTCAATTTCTTTCTTTTTACCATGAAGGGTATGTATCATTATGGTACCCAACAAGGGTTGTCAACATATTGGTATCTACGGTTCACTATCTTTCAGTGGTTTAATTATGGTGTTGTCCTTGATTTGATTAATAATTATGGAAAGATCTGGATGTGTTGTATCAAGGATCTGTGTTTCCTGGCTCTTGGACGGGTGATGGATTGTAACACCCGTTATTTTCGATAAGTAAAAGTCACCTTATACGTTGCTATAACTTATTATAGGTTTTATTTTAGGAAATCTTTACTTTCAGTCCCTAAGAGTAGCGGGAGTGTTGGCGTTGAAAAGTCGACTTTCAAGGCTTGGTACGGGCTCGACTATACTGCACGGCGACTATGACAGTGTCATAGCCGCACCTGGAAAAGTCACAGCCAAAGTAAAGCTCACGAGACACCCTAGGAGTCAATGCCATGTGACATTGCCATGACAAAGTCGCCTAGCAATGTCACCAGATGTGCCAGGAAACACAAAGTTACGATTTTCAACCATCCATCTTCGCTTCTTCATATCTCTCTCATTTCTACTCCATTTGTGGTGATTCAAGTTGCTATGGTTTCGTTTTTTAGAGATATTAATGGATGGATTGTGAGTATTGGATGTTACTGGAAGATACAAGAGTATTTGGTGGTTGTAATCTCTTCATCTATTCCGATTTTAAGTTGGGTTTTATGTGTTCTTCATTTTCTCGTCTTTTCTCTCCATTTTGTCTTAGGTTTTGGATATTTGGAGGTGAACGAAACACTTTGCAAGTGTTGGATCTAAAAGTTAGGAGGTGTTGCTTGTAGATTCAAGTTTTCACCCAAAAAAACTTAAGTGTGAGGTAAAACCTAGATTTAGCCTAAATCTAGCAAGACGAGTTCAAGTTGCTTTGTATAAACTATGTACATGCCAAAAATGTGTATTTTTGAAGTAATAATGTGTTTACTTGGTATTTATCAATGTGTTGAGTATTTGTCAAAGTTTTCACTAACTTTGGGTTGATAAACCTTATGAAATGCTCATATTTGGATTTTTGGATATTTTGACAAGTAAATGTCATAAATGTGTTCTTTTGGTGATTTATTGTACAAATGGAGTCTATTGATGATTTATGCATTTTGATGTATTTGGTTTCATAAACTATTTGGAAAAATGCACGTTATCGTGTTGTGAGGCATTTTAGAAATATAAGAGTATGAGTTTATTTAGAAAATGATTTGAGTCAACTAATGATGATATTTTTGGTTAATCGTATATTTGAGGTACGTGTTTGTATAAACTCCAGTTAAATGCGTTTTATTATTTGAGGACCTTTATCCGACGATCAATTAAGTTTTGAGCAGTTTGGCTCAGTTTTGACTTAAAAGAGTTTTGTAGACATTTGTCCGGTTTTAATAGCTCAATGTAGAGCTCCGTTTATGATTTGCATTTATTGTATCTTGTTTGACAATTATATGTTTTGAGTGCCTTAGTCACTCATTTGGAATCATGTGATTTAGACTATGTTGCATTGGATTCATAGACACGTAAGTCAATCTTTTGTTCATGGTCAATTGTGTCTTACGGGCATGGATTCCGGAACTCATGTTTTATGACCTTAACTTTTCAACTAGACACTTGGAGGGTTAAGTCCGGGGTGGTGCTACCGTGTGGGTAGGCACTAGGACCTCTGTCATTTCGAGGCAATGCCATTGCTGTAACCCTCGAATATGTCGGACCTTTTGGTGATAATTCATGGTAATAGACGCTATGGTCAACCGACCCTTTGGGTGAAACTTAATGAGAAATCGTAGGGACATTTGGACTTCATGTCGCGACATGTCATGCGATTAACGTTGTAAGAGTGGCATACTTATGTGTTTCCTCCACTCTCAACGGATACGCATCTCCCCTGTTGTTGTCAAACATTATTTTTGGATATTGTAATATACATGCTTTAATATCGTTTGGGTCTTGTGTGAGTAATTGCAATTGATGACCTTAACATTGGATCCCCTCCACATATATTAAGGTTTGCATGAGGTAGTTATGTCCATGCTTTGGTATTTGTATTTTTATCTTATTTATGCTTCACGTGAGTATTGGGTTTAGTCCCATGTTTTCAGAGTTTTCTATTTAAGCGCTTTACAACAAAAAATGGGATTTTTGGAAAAGACATCATGTAACACCATCTAATTTGGAAAGAGGAACTAAACAAAAACTTCGATTTAATAACAAACAAGGACAATATTCCGTATACAAACCACTCTTAGAATTACCTCAATAATGAAATTGTAACAACTCCGATAATTCAATATCCTAAGTCTTACACCAAGGTATAAAAGGTCGGGTGCTACTCAACTTATTACAAGGTTGTTATTCCCAAAACGCAGAAGACTTCACCAAGCCACTTACTTCTTGAACTCATATCTAGCTCCCAACTCTTCGCAGTGTCACTAGAATTAATACCCAACTGGAACCTGTTGCACATGCCGACAAAGAAAAAATGTTAGGATAACGCCTAGTGAGTTCAAGAGTTTTCATCATAATTAAAGTAGTTCGTTAAAGCAAATGAGTACGCTCAAAAATCATGATTTACCAGAAAGGATTATAGTTAAGTATGTGAACAACCCATTTTCCAACACACACAAAACCCGTGCCGAAAACTCCAAAATGAAACATTCCTCATTAATGGATTTAGATCCAAAACACACTTGAGCATGAATAAATATTTAGTTTTCAAATAATGTGGACGTGAGTAAAATTCTACCATTTGAAATGTCCCACAAGGCGTAGAAACAATACAACACCCATGAGAACGTGGAAGACAATCCAAATACATATGATACGTTCCCGAAAGCAGAATCCATAGGCAGATCTAAGTCAATGGGGTAGCACATACTATGATTATGGTCGCGGTTATGATGCTTATGCTTATGGAGCAACTCATGATCAGTCATTTTATGCTTATGGTGCATATGGTGGTTATATGCAGTATCCCAAGTATCCCAACACGCAAGATGATTCCGTAATTGTTATTGTTCTTTGAATTTTTCTAATTGAATTTGAAGACATGAATATAACCTATACCTTAAGTATCAATATGGTGAAGCCTTAATGTTATTCCTTTATATGGTTCCATATGATCTTTATTAGATTTAGGATCAAACTATTTGTCATTGTGGTTGATTTTAGGGTGTAGGTGGTCAGGACATGGGAGCAGTGACAGGTGTTGCACCACCTATGGAACAAAGGGAGGAAATATATGACCCACCCCTTGGCCACACCAAAATGTTGACAAGTAAGTGTTTTCTTTCTCATCTTTGTTCTTATATCAAAGGGCATGGTGATATTCAGAACCATCTTTCTATGTAATCTTTATCACGCTTTATTTCTCTCTTGTTCAAAAAATGCATTGATTAATTATATATGTCTAATTATATGCATATCTAATTTTGTTTTACTTCAATCAACAATGATTACGATTTTTGCTTGGTGCACTTAGTGGACCAAAGTTTCCGGATATGTTTTTAGCCTAATTCCACATCGAGGGATTTTTTTAATTTTGGTTGATTTTAAGGGGCTTTTTAGGTTTATTGAATGATGTCCGTTGTATTTTCTAATATTTGGAGCATGCATCAAAGTTTCACGGATTCACCTTTCATACCCAAAAAAATTCTACTTATGAAAATCTGTTGAGTGGGTGCACGGCATCCTACTAAGTCTTCGTAGTACCTTGGTGTCATTAATTTTGTTCATGGGGATTCAAACTTAATGAGTGGTCTGCATTTTTATTTGTTTTTATCACTGCTAGACTTAATTTTCACAATTTTCCCATAGCAAATGGTCTTATTTCCACCTTTAGTTTTTCTATTTATTTTGCATCATTTGTGATGTTGGTGTAAACATACACATTTGCCAAATAGAGATTCTAGCGCAGTTTTTCTTTTGATCTACTATGACTTTGAATCTATCATTCAAACAAACGATGTCCGGCTAAGCTCGACTACTCTGTACTGTGACAATAGTTTCTAGCATTAATGACGAGAAAACAAACAACAAAATAGTTTGTTTTAACTGCAGGAAATGTTTGTGGTATTACCAATTTTATATTAGGGTATCAAGACGATATAACATAGGGTAGAAATTTGTACTTGTAGAACATCCAAAATTTTGATAATTGATGGGATGGCATTTTAGTCATTTCTCGAATTATCATCCAGAAAAGAAAAAGGAAGGGAGGAGAACAACCGACATAGGCAAGTTGCTTCTATGAGTTTCAAGGTTTCAACTACATCGCAAGATATTTTATCCAGAACCCGAACACAAGGCATGTTACATGATGAAGCCACTTCTGATCTTATAACACGACTTTGGGGCCTTTCTTTTTTTTCTCTTGGAGTGCAGTTGTGAAGCATTTGGCTAAAGTTGTTGGTTCAAAACTACTTTTTTCTCTTCTAGCTAGGATAGAAATTGCCAATTTGCTTCACAATCAAGGGAACCAGCGTATGTGTATCAGTATTCTGCACATAACAAAATCGTATACTGAAAAACCTGCCTTAAATCACTCCTAGCAAACAACTAAAAGATGGTAAACGACCGGAGGAAATCACTCTCCAATCTCCATCCTGGCGGAAGAAGTTTCCGGTGAAAACTGGAAAGAAGGAAGAAAGTTAATATAAAATACGATGGGCATAGAGTGTAATAGCCCTTCGAGTTGTAAAATATCCATTTCTTCTGACTAAGCGATTTCCAGTGAGTTTATCCGATGAAGGGGTCGCCAAAGTTTGTATTAATGGCCACATGGACGATATGTGTATTATTGTTATTTACGTATTTGATCCCCAAAGTTTGATGTTAATACAAATACAAGAAAAAACAAAAAACTTACAAAAAAGACCGAAAACATGGTTGGACAATTTTACCCCTGACTCTATAACGGATATTTTTTACAGAGTTAGTAATGATGTCCGATTTTCAAAGCAAAAATCAAACCGAACGACAATATATTAACTAATTGAAGTTTAAGTCTCACTTTCAAAAAAAACCACTAAACCTCATGGACCAAATATGAAGCTTACTAAAAAAATTATGTGCTGTCATTTAAATTGATCACATCGATTGGACTGTCGCCAACAGTGACTGTCACATTAGCTTTTACCCTCTTCCTCGTAAATAAAAACACAATCAATAGACACGGAAATTTCTATCAACTTGTAAAGAATGTCGACAGTCAAGAAGAAGGTCATCCAAAACACCACCGCCGTCAGCGTCGGCTGTGGCAGCACCTGCCGGAGAATAAATCTCTCCAAAATCTTCCACCCAAAACTCAACAAACATAAACGCAACCGCCACTATCCCGCCGTACACCACCATGAATCCTCCTCCGTCTCCACCTCATGGGACACCACCCCCACCGACGCCACCACCACTGCTACATTATCACCAGATGTTGATACCTCACAGTCACCAAATCATGCTTCCATGGCGACGAGTTCGAAAGCTGTGCAAGGGTTTGGATGGATCGGCGGCAATAGCTTGGCCGTAGAGAAAGATTCCAACGATCCGTATGTTGATTTCAGGGAATCAATGCTGCAGATGATAATGGAGAACGAGATATATGGGAAGGATGATCTTCGAGAGCTTCTCAACTGTTTCTTGCAGCTGAATTCCCCATATTACCATGGAATCATTGTTAGAGCTTTTACTGAAATCTGGAGCAGTCTTCCAAATTAATATAAATGGAATGATTTCATGCTAATGTTAATTGTAAAATGATGCAGGTTTTTTTTATGGTATTTACTTTAAGTTAACTTTTATGGTATTTTCTAGTAGTAGGTAGTTCTAGATTTTCTTTTGAACCATCAATTAATGAATGATGCATTGCATGCTAAATTGCTAATGTTAATTTGTAAAATATATGACAATTAGGGGGGTGTTTGGAATTGCTTATTTAAAATAACTTATACTTTTTTAAGTTATGTTCTTGAAACTCATTATAGGAAGAAAACGAAAGAAAGAGGGTCAATGATAAGTTTTCTTCCAAAACTTTCCTCTCAAATGTCTCTCAAATGTGGGAGGAAAGGAAAGGGAAGGAAAAGAAAGAAAATTAAAAGAAATTAAAAACATTTAAAAAATTACTGAAATTATTAAAATTACAAAACTATCTGATATTTTCTTATAAAAGATACATTTTCAAGGATATATAAGTAAAAAATGACGCATTTCCATTCCTTTCTCTCCTGTTCAATAACACGAAAAAATATATTCTTTCCTTTACTTTCCTTCATTTTCTTTCCCTTGAAGAGAACACAAATGAAAACATTCTTTTCCTTTCATTTCTTTTCTCTCCCTTTCTTTTCCATCAATTTCCTTCTCTTCTTTTTTGTCCGGATTAGAGAACACATTCTTTTCTGTCCGGATTAGAGAACACAACACAACGTTAAAGTGTATGTTAATCAACTTATGTGGTGAAAACAATTAATTTTATAAAAAGTTTATGGATTAGTTTATTGTGATATAAAAACGTAATAAATTCTTATTTAGGAGTGTTTGGGATTGCTTATACATGTAAAATAACCAAAAAAGTCATAAGTTGTTAAGTCACTAAGCTATGGACTAACTTATTAAAAACAACTTATCTACGGTAACGTAACAAAAAATCATAAGCAGTTTTTTCCTCCCAATCCAAAAGCACTAGAAATAACTTACCGGCAGTGACAAAATGAAATAAGCATATAAGTCATTTAAATAAACAATACCAAATACCCTCTTGGTATTTGTCTACATGTATCTAACAAAGACGTTAAACCTAATTAATTAAATCTTTGTGGGTTCGAATCTCTACCAACAAAAGGTGCAGTATTTGTATTTCAATTCTTTGTTTGAACTTGTTTTCTAAAAAATGTTGGATTTTTATAATATACACCTAACCATGCATGTGTGATGCAAGTATCTTTCTTGTAAACAATTATGTTTACCGAGAAAGAAACGTATTTTCTGAAAGTAAGGTATGGGAGTTATAAAAGTTATAACGAAAAGGTTAATAAAGCTGAAGAGTTGCATGGTAGGATTAAACCGTCGGCAAGAGTAAAAATGTTAAAAGAAGTGATGTTTATCCACTTTTAGATCGAGTATAGTTATATCTCGGGAAACAGAACAGCAAATACAGTGAAGCAGATTGATAGTAGGCATTTCTGGATTGGGTATTCCCAGGAAAAAGAACAGCAAAATCGAGTAAGATATTGTGATAAAAGAGGTATATATATATATATATATATTATATAGGTAACCCAGTAATAAAAAGTTACAACTCGTGCAATCTTTATCTAAACCGTCCATTGCATTTGTATTCTAATTGATTCTTTAAATGAATTTACTTGATTTCATCGAATTTTGTCAAATTTCTGCAAAATATGTCGACAACGTGAAGGTTCATGCGATGTATCGACTGAATGTAGTACTTTAATGAAACAGTATGTATTCCATGACATTTAATGAAATAATATATATGCATTGCAGGTAATTTGTTTGCATAAAACCAGTAATCATTAATGCAACCCAGTAATCAATATAATATTTACATAATCAATATAATGTTCACATAATAAATGAGCTAAATGAATGGTTTAGATGGGGGTTGCACGATGTTGCAACCTTTTACTTGGTTGCAAAATAAACGACCCCTAGACAGAGACTAATTTGAAACCCATGAAAAGGTTGAAACCCATGCAACCCTCATCTCATGCAAAAAAAACGACCCCGTGGTGTATGGGTTATATGTATATATCTCTACAGGGAAAGTGTTTGTTCAAAAAGCCTGATAAAATCTAACAAAAACAACATTAACATTGGGGGCAAGGGGAATCGGTTGATTTGGAATTAACTTACAAATGAATGAAGGGTGCATAAATAAATGTAATAATACCTAGAAATTAAATTAAGAGTTATGTATTTCATTTATATATATATATATAGAGAGAGAGAGAGATAATAAATTGTAAACCACTAAATGTGTATAAACTTTGGATTATATAGGTTTTCTTGATTAAATTGTTTCATGAAATTGTTTATTTTAATGAAAGTGTTTCATATAATTTATTTTTTGATGAAATTGTTTCATATATTTGTGTTTTTTATGTAAAAACGACAAAGTTTCATCAAACTGAGAAAATATATGAAACAGTTTCATAGGAATGAAAAAAAATATACGAAACTACATAAAAAACACAAATATATGAAACAATTTTATCAAGAAATGAATGATATGAAACAATTTTATCAAGAAAACCTATGAAATCCAAAGTTTACACGAAAAAAAGTTTATAAAATAGTACGCCTATATATATATATATAGAGAGAGAGAGAGGGTTGGGTTCGGGTGAAACCAATCATTTTTCGTGACCCGTAAGACCAATTTTCGTCCATTGATGTCTATTTTGCGTGGATGATATGATGGATCATGTTGTCCATCCATTTTAACCATGTAAGGGTAAATTTGACCATCAGATATTATTTTCTTTATTTCTACTCACATGTTAAGAATACTTAGATCATCTACATAGGGCTTGCAAACTCACTTGCAAACCCAATTGCAAATCAAAAGAGGACTCCACATCAGCTTTCAATTGCAACATTTGCAATTACACGTGGCCACCAATTGCATTTCATTTTCTTTTTTTATTTCATTTTCTTAATCATTTAAATAAATTAAACTTATATATAAAACAATAAATTTTTATAAATTAATAATGTTAACTTATTTTTTAGTTAAATTAATTATTTAAAAAAAATATTATATATATATATATATAGATGATAGTTTTTTAAATAAAATATATTATGTTATATAAATTAAAAAATAGAAATGTATATAATAATTTATAAAGTAATTAATAAATGTTGTAGTGGGGACCACTTTTGAAAGTGTAGGTGGATTGCATGTGTGTGGAAGGTAATTACAAAAACTGATGTGGCACAATTGAAAGTATAAATGAATTGCAGGGATGTGGATGGTCTTACCTCCTTTCTTCCACTCACGTGAGCCATCATCTTCAAAACACCCACCTTCTTCCATTGATATTATTCCTTTTGGTACGTTGTTTCACTTAATGGCGGTATCATCTTCCTTTATTGAACTCCTTTGATTCTTTCCTCTTGGTACCATTGTTTCCCTCACCCACGAAGTCATATTCCTCAAGTACCAAACTCCGATCAATTGCACCTGCAATTGGAAAATGTTTCTACAAAACCTGCATTGAACTCCTCCCCTTTCATATGTGCAATTAATTTTTAGGAATAATTTTATTTTCTTTTACTCTTCTTCTCCCTTTCTCTTGACTTAGGAATATTTACTTGTATCAATTTTAGTCAAATAATGTCTAATGAAGATTATAGTATAACATCTCAAATGGTGCTTGCGAATTTGAAGGTTGTAATAAAGGCTAGATTACTTACTTCTGATTCATTGTTTTTTTTTTTATTTTTTCATTAACTGTGAAGTTTCATTATATGGCTGTGAGGGTTCATTTAATTGTTAAAATTTATATTAGAACGTTGCCTAAGGTCTTGGTTTTACTTTGGTGGTGGCTAGTATAACGTTTATGTTTCCGATTTGATTGGTAAAGTCAACGTATTTATTGTTGTAATAGGTGGAAAGTGTGGAATCGCTAACAACCAAACTCGTATCTAGTGAGTTTGTTGTGAAGGTTTTTTCAATTTATGTTAACGTAAAAAATAATTTCAAACAAGTAATTTAGGATCATTCATTTAGTGTGAAGATAAAGTACGAATTGAGACAATTAAGCTGGTAATAAACGTCAATCGATCTACTAAACCTTCATAGAAAGTACCTCAAAACAATGTGCTAAACTCCACAATGTGAAGGTAACCTTCACAGTGTTTTCTGCTGTGAAGGTTCGGATTTTTTTTTACCTTCACAATGTTTTGCTGTGAGGTTTCAAGTGTAAAAATGTGTTCTCAAGGATCTCATTATACTTGAACAATGTATTAAGCAATGCTTGTTGCAAGTAACTGAAACAAATGACAAACAAACTAAACCTTCACAATAACTTTGTTGTGAAGGTTTACTCAATCTTTAGTTTTAAACAATGTATTAAACATGATAACATGGGTAAAAGTTTAACTGTTTCATATGGTTGGTCACTTTGAAACATTAATTTTGGTTCATCACTTTGAATACAATGTTCTGGTTAATTAACTGGATGCAAATATCCAAAAATTCCTAGTTAGTGTTTTTACTAATTTGTAAAGTTTTATTCATTTGATGTGAACGTTTGTTTAATTCTTAGATTTGGGATCATGTGAGACCCAACTATTTTCATTAGACCATATTTTTATACTTAAAACTTCACAGCTAAACAATGTGAAGGTAACCTTCACAGTGTTTTCTACTGTGAAGGTTCGGATTTTTTTTACCTTCACAATGTTTTGTTGTGAGGTTTCAAGTGTAAAAATGTGGTCTCAAGGATCTCATTATACTTGAACAATGTAAAGCAATGCTTGTTGCAAGTAATTGAAACAAACGACAAACAAACTAAACCTTCACAATAACTTTGTTGTGAAGGTTTACTCAATCTTAAGTTTTAAACAATGTATTAAACATGATAACATGGGAAGGAGATCGTTTCCTTTGTTCTTTATCTTTTTCTTATTTTCATCTTCTACATCTGCTCAAGAATAAACAGTTTAAAATAATGATAATAACATGCTTGATGCACCCCATTAAATTGTTGGAAATTAAGTGTTAATTTATTGTTATTTGGAATTGTATTTGGTAACGATTGAGCAGATGGTTGGTAGTACTTTTTGGATGTTAATTTAATGTTTTTAATTAGCAAGTTGTTTTTGATAGTATATTAATTGTAATGGTTGGTGGTATTTTGCCATGGAAGAAAGTAACACTACATTTTAAAAAGTAACACCAACTAAACTCATTCGCTAAAGACTTACAAATGGTTGGTAGTCTTTAGCTTTGCCACTACCTTTCAAAAGAATTACAAAATCACCACCGCTAAACTCATTACCATAGATTGGTTTTAGGATCTAATCTAATGGATAAGAGTTGGTCTCACGGGTCTCACGAAATTCTTTTGGTCTCATGTGATCCCAACTCTCTCTCTCTCTCTCTATATATATATATATATATATATATATATATATAGGGAAAGGTTCAATAGAGAAGTGCAAATATTTAGAGAAGTAGAGAAGTAAAAAAACACGGGTCCGTTCATATATGAACGTTCATATATAAACAGTCATATATGAACGTTCATATATGAACGTTCATATAACAGTCATATATGAACGTTCATATATGAACAGTCATATATGAACATTCATAAATGAACGTTCATAAATGAACGTTCATATATGACTGTTTATATATGAACGTTCATATATGAACGGACCCGTGTTTTTTTACTTCTCTACTTCTCTAAATATTTGCACTTCCCTATTGAACCTAAGGCTATATATATATATATATATATATATATGGGACCTTCATGTTAAAAGGCATATATAATTGAGTCGTGTTTAATTTATGAGTGGGCATTGAGTACTACTTTCCATGTTTTTGATGGTCCAAGAGTGTTACATTGTCTTTTAAAAGCAAGATACATAATGGACTACGATTCAAGCAATAATAATATATAAAAGATGATCGATGATTCAAGTTATTGGTGATGGAGATGGTGGGACAATGCGAGGTGATGTGGATAGTTGAAGGTTTATATATGTTTGGGTGGAAAAATATAGACATTGGGATTTGAACGTCTATACGTAAGGAAAGAGTGGGGTTCAGTATGGCACCATTAACTAAGTTGGTGACTACATTTTCCAACATTAGTCTTCTGTGGTATTTACTTAGCGGGAGTTTCATTCATTTTAAGAAATTAGAAATGAAAATGAAAATGGAAATGGAAATGGAAATGATCCGTTAAACCAATATAATTAATAAAAATTTATTCTATATAATGCTTTTAATACAATAATGTGTCATTTAACATGAAAATAAAAAATATATTTCTTTCACATCCAGAGATGAAGGGATATATGGAAGAAATTTCTAAGCAGGAATAAGATTTTCATTTCCCTCAATATAATGAAAATTAATGGATTTGTGTTGATGAATCCATTATATTATATAAAGTCAAACCACATTATTTAGGTTCTTAATTTTTTTAGCCAATTTAGAAAACAAACCTACAAAAGTAGTCTTTTTTAAAAACAAATTCAAAAATAGTCACCCATCTCTCCTCATGTTTTGCTTAAGGTGAGATGATCCACATGGAAAATAAAATAATATTAAAAAAAATGAGATTCCTTATTGATTTGACATTAGATTCTTGATTTGACAAATATTCCTGATTTGACAAAAGATTCCTGATTTGACAACACTCTAAAAGAAAAAGAATCAGATTCCTTATCGAGAACCACCCCACCTCTCGCTGGGCAAGGAGGGCCTCGCCATCCGGCGAGAGGTCGTACTCCGTGTCGTTTACCGGTTTGACTTTTTGTTTTTTTAATTATTAGTAAATACTTTTATTTTATATAAATACATTTTAATTAATTATTAGAGTTAATTTTATCAAAAAAAAGTTATTAAAATTAATTTTAAATAAATACATTTTAATTAATTAATTTTTAAATGAATTTTTAATTAATTTTCAAATAATTTTTTTTCAAAAATTAATTTTTAATCAATTTTTAAATACATTTTAAAGTATTTTTTAAATACTTTTTAGAGTAAACTACAATTTTCGTCCCTGAGGTTTATCACTAAATACGAAAAATGGCCCCTAAACTTCAATAAGTCTAAAAATCATCCCTGACGTTATGGGTTTTGCTATGAAAATGGTCCCTGGTCACTAACTCCGTTAAACAACTCAGTTAAGTGAGGGGTACTTTCGTCTTTTTACCCATTTATTAGTCTTTTTCCCCAACCCCTCTTCTTCCCAACTTCATCTTCTTCCCCACGACTTCACCATCTCCCACCTGCACTCTACACAACCACCATCGTCATCAACCACACTGCCGGCGACCACATCGACCTGCACCTTCTCGCCACCGGCAGCAACCACCGTCGTCTACCGCAGACACCACACGCCATCGATCTCCATCTCTCTCCCTCTCGTTTTCTTCCCCGTTGCCCCTTCGATTTCTCACAACAAACAACCACCGCCACTTCCGGGCTCCGGCAGCAAGAAGTCGCCGGCGGCAGAACCACCACCACCACCTTCACTCAAATCGCTACCTCTCTCTCTCTTCTCTCGCGATTTTCACGCCACTACCACAGCAACGCCTCTGAATCGTCATCGCTCAAGAACCTCTTCACCTTTTTAGAAGACTGATGCGAAAAGTTCAAAAAATAAGAACTCCGGTAAACTTTTCCAGATTCCGGCGAGTTTTCCGGCCAATTCGATCTTTCGGCCAATTCGATTTTTAACAACCTATCTCACTGTTTTATGCTTCATTTTCGATTCTGAAAATTGATAAATGATCGAAAATTCAAGACGAACAGATCTGTGACATTAATCTTGAACAAAAACCACTAAACACATCAAATTGATTATCAATTTATCACGATGAACTTTCGAAGAACATAACCTGTAGAAATCCAGAAAATCAAAAATTGTTGATGTGTTGATGTTTATCTAATCAAATTGTTGCAATCTGATCTGAGTACACATTGAAATCGATCTGAAGAAGAATAATCCATCAAAACATTCTCAAACATGGGGAAGAAAGGGTTTTAGGAGAGAGAGAGAGACACGAAAATGACAAAAATGGGTAAAAAGACGAAAGTACCCCTCACTTAACTGAGTTATTTAACGAAGTTAGTGACCAGGGACCACTTTCAAAGCAAAACCCATAACGTCAGGGATGTTTTTTAGACTTATTGAAGTTTAGGGACCATTTTCGTATTTAGTGGTAAACCTCAGGGACGAAAATTGTAGTTTACTCTACTTTTTATGTTTTTTTATTATTAAAAACTTTTAAATAAATTGGAAATAAAGTTGGGTGTAATAAATTAGATGATAAAAAAAGTAGGTAGTAATAAACTTAGATGGTAATAAAAATAATTAAAAATTATTTTTGCATTTATTAAAAAATTTCTTTAAAATTATTTTTAAAAATCGTATTTATTTAGAATACTTATTTTTAAATTAATTACAAATTATTTTAAAACTAGTTTAAATGTAATTAAAGTAAATTAAATTAAAATGTGATTGTTTAAAATAAAATCATATTTATTTAAAAGTTTTTAAAAAAACGTAAAAAGTCTATTAAAATTTATTTATAATTTGATTAAAAAAATTTATAAAACTAATTTATACAAAAATATTATTTTAAAATTAATTAAAATCTTATTTAAAAATTAATTAACAATTAATTAATTAAAATGTATTTATTTAAAATTAACTTTAATAAAATTTCTTAATAAAATTAACTCTAATAATTAATTAAAATGTATTTATATAAAATTAAAGTATTTAATAATAATTAAATAAAACACAAAAAGTCAAACTGGTCAACGACACGGAGTACGACCTCTCGCCGACCGGCGAGAGGTAGGGTAGTTCTCGAGGAGAAATCTGATTCATTTTCTTTTAGAGTGTTGTTAAATCATGAATCTTTTGTTAAATTTGGAATATTTGTCAAATCACGAATCTAATGTCAAATCAATAAGGAATCTCATTTTTTTAATATTATTTTATTTTTCATGTGAGTCATCTCTCCTCAAGCAAAACATGAGGATATATGGGTGGCTATTTTTTGAATTTTTTTTAAAAAAACCTACTTTAATCAAACATGTTTTTTAAATTGGATAAAAAAAATTAAGAATACATTATTCATCATCATTCTCATTCCTCAACCCTCAATACCCCCAACCAAATACCCCTTTAATCAAACATGTTTTTTTAAATAAAGAAAATATATTTTAAATTTAATTTTAATTTTAATTTAATTTTAGAATATTCTCTATATCACTACAAAACAATTTATTTTTAACCATAAAAATCATTTAGGAAAACTTCCGTTGGTGATTATCGATGGATGTCATAGATCATCCAGAAAATATCAATGATTCGATAAAATCCGATTTTTTGGAGAAAATATCAATAGATCACCCAAAGAATTCATAGGTATTCTGTCACCAATTTGATTACCCACCAAATTTTGTAACGGTTTTGTAACGAATCACCCTTATCCACAAATTTTTCCAGAAAAAATTGGTTGGCAAAAATCTTTTATTCAGCCGTGTATCCTTTTTTTTTTAAATAGAGAAAATTGTAACAAACTTTAAATTTAAAGAATTTTCTAACATTTGATGTCTCGAAAAAATGATTATTTATAGAATATCTTTATAATATTATTATAATACTATGGATGTTAAAATTTTCAAAATAGAGCTTTTGAATTTAAATTCAAAAAATAATCATAATTTTTTTGTTGGAAATGCTTTAAAACCATCTCCATTCTCCAATGTAATTTGCATAAAATTTAATTATTTTAATGGTAGAAAGAGATGCAGAAAGTTTTTGGCGAAAAGTAGACCAATTAGTTTTTAATTAATAAAAGCTCTTCTTTTCAATTAAAAAAAAAAACTATTTAAAAAACTAGAGCAAATAGTAAAAAGCTATAAACTTTTGTGAAAAAAGAGTAGGTACAGATGTCATCATGCTCTTGGATATATGATTGATTGATCGTGTACGTACATACATTCATGCTAATTTCTGGTCATTTGCAATCCACCAGCTGCAATTGCAAGATTAATTTGTTTTTTTTAAATGTCGTTATTCAATGCATGATGATAACTTGTCTTTACTCAAGAGGTCCATGCTTTACCAGTAAAAGATTTAATTAGTAGATAGGATTAATCACATGCATGTATAAGATCGTGAGTATCGCCCACCTTAGCGTCATATCAGCTTTTCTTTTTCCTACTTTTCTTACCTTAAAGTGGAGTACCGCCAACCCACGAACCCACTGAACCCTGATGTCACCTCAACTTTTTTAATTCTTTTATTTATACATTTAATTATTTAACAAAATAAAAATATTTATATATTTTTTAATAAATAAAAATAAGATAAATAATAAAAATAAAAATTCATAACATTCATTAAAAATTTAAAAATTACAAAACATTAAAAATCTAGTCGTCGTCGTTGTTGGGAACTCGGATACGCCAAATATGTTCGACCAAATCCGACCGAAGGTTATTATGAGTCTCCCGATTTTTGACTTCTCGAACATTTGCCGCGCGTTGTTCCTCACTGATTTGTGTTTCGATATCATCTGCTACAAGGTCGTTTTCATCGACACCACAAATGGCATGGTCTTCGTCTTCGAGTATCATATTGTGTAATATGACACAAACGTACATAATGTTTCCCAATCTTGTCGGATGCCATCCATGTGCCGGGTTATAAAGTATATGTCAACGTTGTTTAAGCACGCCCAGGGACGGACGGACGGACGTTGATGAATTGGGGGACCAATGACCCCCATAAAAAAAATTGACTGATTGATTTTTTTTATAATTAAAATTTGTTAGTTAGCCGCAAGGTTTGACCCCCAAAAATAAAAGGTTGACCCCTAAATATTTAAACCTAATAAATTTTATTAAAGGTTCAATTTGATTTTTAAAAGTCAAAGTCCCAAGCCGGCTCCAATAAGGATTTCCTTTTTCTTTTTATTTTATTTTTGAGCTTTCAAATCCCTAAAAATCTCTTTTGTATTTTACAGATTGCAAATTCAAGCCAAGAAAAAACTTCTTTTTTGCCTTCTTCCTATCGACGTCGGTAAATTTTCTTCTTCTTTTTATTTGTTTAATATTATTTTGTTTCTTAGTTATTATAGAGAGTTATATATTTAAATAGTTAATGTTAAACTCTTTAGTTGTTTATTGAGTTAAGGTTTATTGAAAATCGATTTTATTAACTTGTAGTTGTTAATTGTTAATAGATACATTGTTGGGGATTGTTAATTGTTTGGTTGATTATTAGTTTTTCCTTAAGTTAGGGTTAGTTGTTTTGTTCGGTTTCTAATTTTTTATTGTGATATTATTTTACTAGAAAAATGGAAAAATTTCTTAAAAGAAAAGAACCATCGTCCGGAACCGGTAGCGGTATTCCCCAACCTAGCTCTACTTCTTCGATGCCTAGGGTGATTGATTTGAATGACCTTCCTTGGGATCCATCCGATCGGAAAAAAATTACGGAGTATCACCCTAATCAAAGAGATGAAATAAGACGAATATATTTGATTAGAGGACCTTGTCAACCACGTGGCCATGACTTTCCAAGAACTAAGGGAAGACGATTTTGCCCTGCTTGGTTTGATCAATATGGTAATTGGTTAGAATATAGTGTAAAAGCGAATAAAGCTTTTTGCTTGGTTTGTTACTTATTTAGAGATAGTTTCGCGAAACAAGGTGGGAGTGATGCTTTTGTGACGGAAGGTTTTAATAGTTGGAATAAAACGGATAGATTTGGTCGTCATGTAGGAGACATTAGTAGTTTCCACAATAGAGCACTCAAGAACTGTGAAGATTTAATGAGACAAGATCAATTGATTTCTGTTGCCTTTCATAAACAAAATGATATTATGAAGAATGAGCATCGTATACGACTAAATGCTTCGATTGACGCTATTAGATATTTACTGAATGGTGCATTACCATTTCGTGGTCACGATGAGTCAGAAACATCTGTTTATAGAGGAAACTTTTTGGAACTGATAAAGTTAATTCGAGAGCGTGATGAGACCGTTCGTAATGTTACAATACAAAATGCTCCAGGGAATAATCAAATGGTGGCTCCAAGTATCCAAAAAGACATTGTTGATTGCTTTGCACAAGAAATACTTAAATCCACTGTTGAAGAAATTGGTGATGACGTGTTCGGTTTGTTAGTTGATGAGTCTAGTGATGTATCTAAGAAAGAACAAATGGCTGTGGTTTTAAGATATGTTACTTGTGGGGTTGTTAAGGAAAGATTTATTGGACTTGTCCATGTGAAAGATACCACTTCTTTGTATCTTAAGTCTGCTATTGAATCTTTATTTGCTGAATATAGGTTGAGTTTAACAAAGGTAAGAGGTCAAGGTTACGATGGAGCAAGCAATATGCATGGGGAGTTTAATGGTTTGAAAGCTTTGATCATTAATGAAAATAAGTCAGCATATTATGTTCATTGTTTTGCACACCAACTTCAATTAGTTATTGTTGCGATTGCAAGAAAACATCATGGTGCTTTGAATTTCTTTGAGTTGTTGAGTACTTTGATGGATGTGGTTTGTGCTTCTTGCAAAAGGAAAGATATGCTCATAGAAAGTCAAAAAGAAAAAGTGGAAAAAGCCATCGGTAGTGGTGAAATCGAAACCGGAAGTGGGTTAAATCAAGAGCTTTCTCTTGTAAGAGTTGGAGATACACGTTGGGGTTCTCATTACAAAACACGTCTACGTTTGGTTGACTTGTTTCCTTATGTTATTGAGGTGCTTCAATATGTTGAAAATAGTTGCAACAATGGTACAAGTGTTTGGCAAGCGCGTGGGCTTCAAATATATTTGAAATCATATGATTTTGTGTTTTATTTGCATTTGATGTTGCACATTTTGGGGGTCACAAGTTCACTATCACAAGCTCTTCAAAGAAAAGATCAAGATATTTTGAATGCTATTTCATTGGTGAAAATAACCAAGGAAAAACTGCAAGAGTTTAGAGTTGATGGGTTTGAGCCACTTTTGGAGAAAGTCACTTCTTTTTGTGAAAGATATGATATTGAAATGGTGAACATGGAAGAGGATTATGTTGATCCAAAGAATCGAAGACATAAAACCAATATCACACATCGACATTATTACGAGTATGATTGTTTCAATACAGCCGTGGATATGCAAATTCAAGAGTTTGGCGACAGATTTAGCGAGGCAAGTTCAGAATTGATTTTGTGTATGGCGGCATTGAATCCACGTGATTCCTTTTGTGATTTTGACCGATCAAAGTTACTAAAGTTGAGTGAGTTCTATCCGGATGATTTTAGTAGTGCATAAATAATGAGTTTTGACCATGAACTTAGCCTCTACATTGCTAGCGTGCAAGAAGATGAAAGATTTGCTAACTTGAAAGGTATATATCCGATATAACTAACTTTTGTTTGTTAGTGAAAAACGATAAATATAAATAAATATATAACTAACTTTGTTTTTGTTACACTTTTAAAGGTATATCTTCTCTTGCTAGAGTGATGGTGGAAACAAGGAAACATGTTACGTTTCCTTTAGTGTATCGACTACTAAAGTTAGCATTGATTTTACCAGTTGCAACCGCATCGGTTGAGAGATGTTTTTCTGCGATGAAGCTTGTAAAGTCAGATTTGCGCAATCGGATTGCTGACGATTTTTTGAATGCTTGTGTGATTTGTGCAATAGAAAGAGAAGCACTTGCCAAAGTTACAAATGAAGATGTGATAGTTCGCTTTCAAAAAATGAAAACTCGTAGACAACAATTGTAGACTTTGACTCCTAAGTTATTCCTCATTTATATACATTTTCATTTACGTTTTTTCATAATGTTATATCATGTTGCTTACGCTTCGACCCCCATCTCCAAAATTTCTGGATCCGCCTATGAGCACGCCAAAAGCTCGTTCAACATCTTTACGTGTCGATTCTTGCGCGGACTTGAACTTTTTTCGTTTATGATCATGTGAGCACGTAAATGATTTTACGAAAGTAGCCCATTCCGGATATATCTCATCCGCTAGTGTGTATAATTTGAAAAAAAATTATAAAAAAACTAGCCGTTGGTAAACGGTTATATTTAAAAAATAAAATAAAAAATAAAATAAAAAATAAAAAAAAAATCAAATTTAGCCCGGGTTCCCGAACCCTACCCTACCCGATACCCCCCGTACCGCCCTACCCGATCTACCCGATGAACGAACCCGCCGTGGTACCCGAGAACGGTACGCACGGCCTAAGAACTTTGATATGGCATGAAACTACTACCGCTTCTCTTGTATTTATGCCTTTATGATCATGACAGGATAAGATGAGACAGGATAAAACATGACAGGACAAAACAACTTTTCAGCGTTTGGTAGACAAAACTGGACAGAACAGAACATATAACATCAGATAAAATACAATAAATAAAATTTAAAGAATGAATAAAATATAAAATAGAACGTGTATTTGATGTTTTAGAAGAAAATTATATTTTATTTTAAGGTTATATTGGTAAAACATAAGTCTGTTTCATCTTATTCCAGCTTGTTCCATGGGGTGGGGGTGGAACATGCGTGTTCCAGCTTGTTCCACTATGTTCCTATCTGTTCCACATAAAAGTACTGCCAAACATGGGACAGTGATCTATGTTCTGTACTGTTCTGTCCAATCCAGTGTACCAAACGCACCCTAAAGGAGGAATATCTAATAACCTAGTTCCACTTTTGGGTGAATAAATGAAATTAAGGTGAAGTTAGAAATAAGTTTCATATGCATAAACGGGATTATAATTTCAGGCTATAAAGGAAAGGGTCTCTAACCTTTCTCTTATTCCATCGATTTCAGGCTAGTGTGTATGTGTGTGTTTTCTGTTGAGTTTCTTACTGGTTTAGAACCCTTTGTCGTTGATTGAATGATTTTGGGTTAGAAAGATGAGTTTTATATATGGCTGGAAATCCAACTTGTGTTGGGGTTTACCCGTGATTTCTAGTTGCCATCAATTTATGATGGTTTGAGGGGTGTTGGTCTGAATTTTAGTCGATACAAAATTAGGGTAACAAGGCATGTAAAACCCAATTTCCATGCCATCAAAGGCAACACAATTCCCACATATAAATATCCAATAATTCAATATCATAATCATATGACCAACAAGCCAATAAAATAAGTCAAGATTCATCAGGAACATACTTAACCATCATGTAAACAAATATTTAGCCCTTGGGTCTAAAACCCTAACTTGCCATTTATGAAATTAAGCCATAAACTTCATTTCTCATAAACATATTATATGACAACTCTAGACTTAGCAAATATAGTATCTCCAACATCAAGAACCATAAACACACTCAAATATGTCAACTACTCTTTTCGTCAAAAACTAGGCTTTTCATAAAAATAAGTAAGAAAGACACAAATAACAAATATTTGACATATATGTATCTAGTTTAACAAGGCTTAGAAAACTCACAATCTAGGTTTTTAGATCAAAACCTAGAAAATTGTAGAAAACCCTAAAAGTTGAAGAAGATATAAATATTTGAGGCTTCAAATGTAGCTTTATTCCACAATAAGTGCTTCTTCAACTAATTTGTAGTATAAAAATCGGTACTAGCAATCCCAAGCATTTAATGGAGGAAAAGTGGATTTGGGGTGAAATAGACACCTTAAATGCTCCAAAATTGGGTTTGAGAAAAGTGGAGATGGAAGAAATGAGCTCAAAATTAAGCCGGAAAGAGGGTATTTATACCCCAGACAGCCGCGGGTGAGAGTGCCTAGCGACATTGCCATTTGTCATAGTCGTTGGCACAATTGCCGACCTCTCCTGACCCACGGTACCAAATGAGTAATTGTGACACGCGAGTTGCCACAAGGCATTCTCGCTGTCACTTTCGCATGGAATGTACCGAGAGGGTTACCACTCCGGCGACTGTGACCTGCGAGTTTGCCCAAATGGCATTCTCACCGTCATAGTCGCAACCTACAAAACCGAGCCCAAAATGACGTCTGGTCCAACTAGTAGAGTGCATGCTACGAGTTCTCATCCTCCTATAGTTAATGAAACACTTACTAAATTCATACGCAAAAAGAGTTAAGATTAGATTACGAATTGTCCAATCATTACGAAAACATGAGAGAAAGCCTTCTAAGACTACTTACCAAAATTTCCCGGGCATTACATATATTTTTGCAACACCCTAAAATATGGAAAAATCAACTAAATTAAGCTTTCAATAATACATCAAATGAAGGGTAATTCCCTTTCTATAACTCAATACTTAAATTAATTTCGAATAACAAAACTGGATTAAACATCAACAATAGGTAGTAAAGTCTTACATCAAGACTAAATCAAGGTCGGGTGTTACTAAAATCCCATAATAGTTGCTATCTCCGAATGCGGAAGACATCTTCAAACATCTAGATCTTTCACGCACATCTAACTAGCACTCAACTCTTTATGGTGTCGCTATTAACTTTCCCCCTACAAGGACCTGATGTGCATGCCGAAAAATAAAAGGTGTTAGGGTTAACCCTTAGTGAGTTCAATACTTCTATCAATTGTATAAGACGGAAAAGAGAAAAAAAAATATTATTTGAAATCACAATTCCTAGTATACAATGCAATTAGAATAGAAAGTGATATCTTTCCCAAGACCTCATTTTCGTGATAAAATGCTTGAATAGAACCGCTCCATAAACATGGAACCAAACCCAATACTCACACAAAGTACAATAGGATTAAAATTCAATTACCAAAACATAGGAATAACTCATTTATATCAAAACCTTGATATATTGAGGGGATCCAATAAGTCAAACTCATAAAATGAGGTTACTCGCCAAAACCCAAACATTGTTAAAGCATGGACATTACAATATCCGAAAAATAATGTTTAACAACAATGAGGGAGACCTGTATCCATCGTGAGTGAAGGAAACACATAAGTATGCCACTAGTACAACGTTATTCATATAGAACTTCACGACTAAAAGTCCAAATGTTCATACAACTCCTTAACAAGTTTCACCTCAAGAGTCGGTTGACCTTAGTGTGTCCATTCCCACGAATTCCACCACATGGCCCGACAAGCTTAAGGACTACCTCCAAGACATTACCTTCAAGCGGTGGAGGTCTTAGTGCCTACCTCCACGGTAGCACCTCCAGACTCAACCCTCCTAGTGTCTAATTGAAAAGTTTAAGGTCACAAAACACTGGTTCAGGAGTCCAACACTGCAATACCCATTCGAACATCAAATAAAGACAATGGATCCAATGCATCACAGTCTAAAATTACACGACTTTAAAAGACTGTCCAACATGCTCAAGACCTTTAATTTACAAATAAACATGCCTCAAATGCATGTAATTCCAACATAATGTTCAACACTCTCAAAATATAAATTTAACAATAAATATGCCTCAAATGCATACTGTAACAACCGGGTTTCCTATGGCAAGTTTGGAAGTTTAGTGTCTTTTGTCTAAAGAATGAAAGTATACTTGGAGGGCCAAAATGGAAATTGGAGAGAAGGTATTTAAAGGCACAATTCCCTAGGGTTAGCTGATTTTCAATTACTCTTGTTGGTGTTTGGCGGCTAGAGAAGAAAAGAGAAGGAGGAAGGAGTTTTTGGAGAAAGAAATCAAAAGAGAGAAGGAATCAACAAGGTAATCCATTCTAAATTCGTTTTCCTTGTTGTCTTAGTGTTCCCTTCTTATTTGGTCTGGATTCTTCAGTCTGAATGTAGTGATTCAATGAGTTTTCACCCACTTTTCCTTAAAAGTGTGTTTTGAGGGTTTTTGTCTTGGAAATTCGATTTAAGGGATTAAAAATGGATTAAGTGGACGTTTTATGCTTAATCAACTCATGGGTAGAAATCAGGTTTTTAATCACTTTTGGGAATCAATTTTCATCCAGACCGTAGTTTCCGGACACTTGAAGTTTGTGAGGTTTCAGTAGTTTCCGGATAGTTTGCTGGTGTCCGGGTAGAGTTTGCAAGAGAGTTTCCGGGTGGGTGTCCGTCCGGATAAGTTGAGAGTTTTCGGGTGGGTGTCCGTCCGGATAAGTTGAGTTTCCGGGTGCTAGTATCCGGTAAAGGGTGTGTCCGGGAAGTTGGGGTATCCGGATATTCGGGTATCCGGGAAGTCGAGGTATCCGGACTGTTGGGTATCCGGAAAGTGTTAATGTCCGGGGTGTGTCAACTGTACAGTAGGGTCAGACCGTCTGAACTGATATAAATCTAATGCCCTTAGGTGTTCGATTGGTTTAGCTTGGAGATAATTAAGAAGTGCGTTCTACGTAAACCAAAGGTGAGTTCTCTCGACCCTTTTATGACGTACTATGTTTTACTGATATGGATTCTTTTGCGAGCACGAAATGTTTTATAAATGATATGCATGTTTTGTATGAAATGCATGTTTACTCGGCAAATGAAATAATGCTTAACGTTTTCATAAACATGATTTCGAAATGTCATGTGTATGCTATGTGGAGTCGGTTTACACGGTGGGGTTAGGGTACCAGGGGATTTGATAATTCCTTGGGCATATGAGATTAGCTTGTAGGTTGGAATTTGTTTCCTCCTACATGAAGGAACAGGGGGTCCACTTGGATCCCGGTGTAGCCGAGAGGGTGTCCGTTAGGCCCCGATCGTGGTAGCTTATGCGATCCCTGAACCCTGTGTTAAACCTTGTTTGATGCTTATGTGAAGGATATGAATGGTTTTCAATGAAATGATTTTATACTGTGATAAATCTTTTATGGAGGGAATTCACTAGACCTTTTGGTCTAACCCTCGCTTTTCAAAAACTAAACCATTTTTAGGTAAGCGCGTTACGAGCTCTTCTAGTAAGAACTAGGAGATGGCAAGAAGGATTGGAGCTTAGAGCTACTCCAAGTTTTGATTATGATGGCTATAGATAGAGTGCTCGGCTGTGGATTTAGAGACTTCCGCTGTCAAGTTTTGTTCAGTATAGGTTGATGATGTTTTAAAGACAAGTTTTTTATGTAATTCGAATGCTTATTTTATATTATTGCCTGAGTATGTTTTTGGGACGTTACAAATGGTATCAGAGCCTTAGTTTAAGGGATTTAGGTGACCAGTCGCGCCTAAACTTAAACTGTAAGATGAGGAACACAACCGAGACATAGGATTGCCTCTAGGAACGATCACTATAAATGCGCTTAGGAATAAGGTGCCAAGGACAAACGTGTAAGGTAAGTTTGGGATTACACCTGGCCAGTGTAATTACGAACTTACAGGTACATGTGCGTGCTTACAATACCTTGCTTATAGCAAATTTGTTGTGTCATGTCTAGTAAGGATTAATTATCGGTTTCTTTCAGTTTAGCGCTATGGCTGGGAGAACGTTGAGGAATAGGTCAGCAAGATCCATGAGGGATAGACCGAGCTCCATTGTTTGGGGAAGTGTCATGTAAGAGTCATTATGGTGTGATGTATGTATACATCGTAGAGAAGAAACGTTGTATAGAGTGTTATGAGTCGTCTAGAGGTAGCTCTTCGTGGATTCGGAGAGGAAGAACGTTTGAGTTTGAGTAAGACTCCTGTTTTGGGAGAGTCCTAGTTCTAGAAATCATGGGATAGATCAGACAAGATGGTAAGATAGAACAGTGTCAAAACCTTGAAAGTATCAATGGAGCCCTGACTTTTTAGTCGAGCTTTTCATTGGCAGGATAAATGAAATAAGATACTTATAGTGAATTGAAAGCATGTAGAAGTAGAAAGTGAGATAGTCGATCAAAGCGAAAATAGTGTGAAATGGTTGAGTAAGTGAGATGTGGAACGCATGTACATCAAGTTATTGCTAGACCGAGAGGGCGACCCTTGGTCGAAGGAAGAGTGTCAAGGATAAGTTGCGTGGGTAAAGCGGTTGACCTTGCTAGGGTGAGTAGCCTTCAATTGCAAGTAGAGTTTCATGCATAGTTTTTTTAAATGTAACATGAAAATTTTCACGATTTAAGTTAAATGTGTAAATGTTGGGTCACAAAGGATTTGAAATTGACTCACCGATGTTTTCCCTAAAAATCCTACTTAAAATATTTTAGTTTGGTTCTTTGAATGACTTGTACAAAATAGCAAATGTTCGGTGAAGTCGAAGATCAACCGAAACCAAGCTTGAAGACTCTCTACTTGTGGAAAATAGAAGACTCTTCTCAACAAACAAACAAGTCATCACCACCGAATTGTCTTCACAATTTCGGTGGCCATCATCACCACCGAATTGTCTTCAAAATTTTGGTGGCCTTCATCTCCACCGAAGAAGCTCTCATTTTACGGTGAACCGCCTCCACCGAAAATACCTTCAGATTCGGTGAACAGCTTCCACTGTTGTGCTTCTTAAACTCGGTAGGAACTTTGTGGAAATGGTACTTCTTTGCAGATGGTTATATATTCTTGACAATATTATCGGTGGAACTCCTTCGGTGATATTGTCTTGAATACTCATAAAGAAGATCATTTATTTCGGGACAAAATCTGATACAAGGCAAAAGTAACATTTTGTCTTATTATCTTTTTAGAAGATGTCCTTTCTGCATGGCTTCTATTCCTGGTTTCAAGAAAAAGGTGATAGTGACTTATCAGCTTTTTAGAAGTCCACTGGTACTTTTCCAAAGACCATTGGTACGTTGCAAGTGACTTGAGGATAATAGTACCATGCATTTAATACTCAGTACCTTATCCTCTCTATAAAAGGAAGATGAAGACTCCATGCAAATTACGCTTTCTGGATTTCTCTCAGTGCAAGATTTTCATATTGCTTGATAACCTTATAGCTTTGCTCTTAGTGTTCTCTGCTGTTTTGTTTAGTATACTTTGTGATAGATTGTTAGAATAGTTTATCTGTTCTTTTCCGCAACAGTCTTTAAGTTTCTTTGTGTAATTCTAGTTGAAAGATTTTCAATAAAAGAATTAAAATTGTGAAAATTTTGAGTATTGCATTCAACCCCCCCCCCCCCCCCCCCTTCTACAATACTTGTTAAGCCATCTGGGACTAACAAGTGGTATCGGAGCAGAAAGTTTAATCCCATAAACTTGATCTGCGATGGATGCCTCTTCTTCTTCTACAATTGAAAACTCTTTTCAAAACAACTTTTCTGAGAATGGCTCCATAACCAAACCTCCTAAGTTTAATGCTAACAACTTCTCTTTGTGGAAGAGCCGCATGATGCTATTCATGGAAGGAGTGGATACTAGATATCCAACCATTCTCAAAGAGGGACCTATCATCCCCAGAGTTTGGGCTCGCTATGAAACACAGAGGCCTGGTAAAGAAACCTTGGAAAAAGAAATCTCTAGTGATTCTGATGAAGAAAAATCCAGTGCTACTGGTCGTTACATCCTCAAAAATCCTAAGAAATATACTGATGAGGAAAAACGTTTGGTCTCTCTCGACTCTAAGCTAAGAGCAATTATTGCACTCTCTCTTCCTGATGAGGTCTATCACTCTCTGGTTAACTTTGAAATTGCTAAAGAGATGTGGACCACACTGTGTGTACTGTACGAGGGTACAATGGAAGTAAAGAAATGTAAAAAGATTGGTCTCATTAGAAGATATGAACTCTTTGCTTTTGAAAAAGGAGAATCTCTTCCTAGCTACTATAATCGTTTCAACTCTCTTTTAAATGATCTGAAGTTATTGGGCAGAGTCTATGATAATGAGGAAGTCTTAAGCAAGTTCATGGATTGTCTTCCAGAATTTTGGGAGAATATATGTACTTGCATTAAAACTACCAAGGACCTTGAGTTCATGCCCCTAACTGTCCTTTATGGAACTCTCTTCAATTTTGAGCAAACAAAGTTACAAAGGAAATCTTTCATCAAAGAGATAAAGAGCTCTTCTATAGCTCTTGTCAGTGAAAGCTCCAAGAAATCTCAAAATGTTCCTAGAATCACCTATCCGTCATCAGACTCTGACAATGACAGCCAAAATAACTCTACCCACCAAACAGAGGCATATCTTAGTGATGCTGATGATGAAGGTGAGGAAATTATGGTTGAACAATTGTCTGAAGAAATGGCAATGATGGCTGGCTCTAAGAACAAATTTCGTCCTTTCATCAAATCCAGAAATTTTAGAAAATCTTCTTCTTCCAAGACTTCATCTGATAAGTCAAATGAAGAGTGCTTTAACTGTGGCAAGAAAGGACACTTTGTATCTGAGTGTAGGAGCAAGCGTGTTACTAAGTCTAAGAACCCATCCTCTGACAAATATTCTTCAAAGAATGAGAAACCCAGAAATAATCCTTTCAAATCAACCTTTTCCAAAAAGGATTCCCAATCCTCTTCCTTAGACCATCAGGAGCGCGCTGAGAAGTATAAAGCCAAGTACAAGAAAGAGAAAGAAAGGAGTGAGGGTCTTGAAAGAAAAGGAAAAGGTCTAATGACAGAAACTCATGACTGGGATGAAGAAGACACCTCTGACAGTGATTCTCACAATATGTGCTTCATGGCCATTTCTGAAGAGATGGAGGATTCTGAAAAAGCTACCTCTCCAAATCTCCAATGGCTCTTGTGTCGACTGGGTGCTCGACAACTTATGCTCAGGTACATCCTTTTAATGATATGACTGATAGTGAAAAGATAGATGCGTATGAATCTTTAACTAAAGACTTTTATTCTGTCAAGGATAGCAAGAATAGAAAATCTGCTCAAGTGAAAGAACTCAAATTTGAACTTGAAATTTGCATGTCTAAGTTTAAAATTTTTGAGGAAATCAAAGCTGAACTTGAGGACTTGAAAACAATAAATCATGTGATTTCAAAAGAAAAGAACTCGCTTTTTAAGAAACTTAAAAGAGAGCAAGAGGTTGTAAGAAAATGGACAGATTCTTCAAAAAATCTTGAACAACTCTTTCAATGTCAAATCGGTGGAAAGAGCAAAATCGGTCTAGGATTCGGCAAAGTCCATCCTGAAGCTTCTTCCCATGCACTTACTCCTATCTCCAGTGTGTGGGATGATGCCTCTGATTCAAGCTCGTGTGATTCCATCTCCTTAAATTCTTTAGATCTGGGTGAAGCTCGAAAATATGGAATGTTTATAAAAGCAAAAGAGGCTTCCTCAAATCATTTCGTTGAGGAACATGACTCTGATGACGTTTCAAAACTCATCCCTGATCTCTCAAAAAGATCAACCATTGATGAAGCCTCTTCCTCTAACTCCTCAAAAGTCACCTTGCTGAAAAGATCAAACCCCACCGATGTCAACACCGATGATCCTCCCATACCTCTCCATGAGTTATTAAAGTCTATTCACATAGATGAATAATCTGAACCTAAGCCCTCAAAGATTCCCAAAAGAGAACCTCAAGTTCCCACAAAAGGTTTTTCATCCTCTGACAAAGGGAAATCGGTGGTCGAATCTGTGGCCAATTTCCATCCCAAAAGATTTACTCCAAATAATTTTTCTGGTAACTCTTCTATTCTTCCTATTCCAAGATCTGTACTTTTGAAAAAGTCAAACTCCAAAGAATCATCCAACTCTCCAACCCACAACTCTGACAAAGGAATTCTTGGGTCCAAACCTTCTGCTTTGTTCTCTTCTAACAAGGTCATAAAAACTAATGTTAAAAGCCAAAACAGGAAAAGTGATCATAGTGTTAAAAAGGTTTTTATCTATAGAAAATGCTATAACTGTGGTGACACGTTTCACATGGCTAAGGATTGTCCCAAGGAAAGAATAGATAGAACCATTCCTAAGGACTCATTTTCTTCTAACCCCAAAGGACCCATTACAAAATGGGTACCAAAGAACTAATCTGTGTGTGCATGCAGGTTTCTAAGCACCATCAAATATGGTATCTGGATAGTGGGTGCTCACGCCAAATGACAGGAAACAAATCTCTTCTCATCAACTATATGTCTGGAAAGGGTCCATCTGTCACTTTTGGTGATAACTCTAAAGGCTACACCAAAGGTTATGGAACTCTCACTAATGGATCTGTCACTTTCAATAAAGTGGCATTTGTTGAAGGCCTCATGCATAATCTTCTTAGCATTAGCCAACTGTGTGATCTTGGATATAAAGTTATCTTTGAACTTTGTATCTGTACTGTTGTGGACAAGAACTTCAACGTGGTACTATCTGGAAAAAGGATGGAAAATGTCTATGTCATTGACATGGGACTAAGCAACAATTCATCCAATGTCTGCTTTGTGTCAGATGACTCATCCAAAAGGAACTGGTTGTGGCATAAACGTCTCTCTCATCTTAATTTCAAAACTCTCCACAAAATTTCAAATAAAGAGTTGGTGACTGGTATGCCAAAGCTGAATTTTGTCAAAGAAAAGCTGTGTGATGCATGTGAAAAAGGGAAGCTCACCAAAACCAAGCAATGCTCTTCCATCACTCTTCCTCTCCAGATGTTGCACATGGACCTATGTGGACCAGTCAGCACTCCAAGTCTAGGAGGTAAAAGGTACATTCTTGTGATTGTTGATGAATTTACTAGATATACTTGGGTGTCTTTTCTCAGGTATAAAAGCGATGCAACTGAAGAAATCATCAACTTTGTCAAGAAAAATGAAGTTCTTAATGGTCAACTTGTTCGTTCGGTAAGAAGTGATAACGGCACTGAATTCAGAAACAGTGCTCTTAAAGACTTCTTCACTGAGAAAGGAATTTCTCAAAACTTCTCTGCAGTCCGTACTCCTCAGCAAAATGGAGTGGTGGAAAGGAAAAACAGAACTCTATGTGAGGCTGCAAGATCCATGCTAAGTGAATCCAATCTACCCACATATTTTTGGGCTGAAGCTGTTAATACTGCTTGCTTTACCCAAAATAGGTCTGTGATATCCAAAAGACATGATAAAACCCCATATGAAGTTTTCCATGGCAGAAAACCAAACATTGGTTTTCTTCATGTTTTTGGCTGTGTGTGCTTTATCCTAAATGACCGTGACAACCTTGGGAAGTTTGATCCCAAAGCTGATGAAGGAATATTTGTTGGATACTCTCTATCCTCCAAAGCATATCGTGTGTTCAACCTAAGGAGAAAATGCATTGATGAATCTATTCATGTCAAGTTTGATGATTTGAGATCCTCATCTCTTCCAAATGATGATGATGATGAACTACACAGATGGATCTCCTCATGTATCGGTAATGCTCCCCAAACCAACTCCACCGATGCTTCTCCCATTCCATTGAACCCATCAATTCCTTCTACCGAAAACAATCAAGTTGGGTCATCCTCTATATCTCCCGCCGAAATTGACCATGTCCCCACCGATGTACCTTTTCCCACCGACGCACATCCCTCTACCGATCCCATATCGTCCACCGATCCCATTGCCTCACACCGAACCTCTGATCCCACTACTTCTTCACCCCAAACACAAAACATTCCACCACCTTTACCTCCGGCAACCAAATGGACCAAAGATCACCCAATAGATCAAATCATCGGTGATCAACAAGCAGGTGTTCAAACACGTAGAGGAATTGGAAATATTTGTCTCTATGTGAATTTTCTCTCTCTTATTGAACCCAAAAAGATTGATGAAGCTCTAGTAGATCCCTGTTGGATCACTGCCATGCAAGAAGAGCTTTCTCAATTTGAGAGAAACAAAGTTTGGAGATTGGTCCCCAGACCCCGAAAGAAGACAATCATTGGAACCAAATGGATCTTCAGGAATAAAATGGATGAAGATGGTACAGTTATCAGAAACAAGGCCAGACTAGTAGCTCAAGGATACAGACAGGAAGAGGGCATTGGCTATGATGAAACATTTGCCCCTGTTGCAAGACTTGAAACTATAAGAATCTTTCTGGCTCATGCTGCCTACCGAAATTTTAGGGTCTTTCAAATGGATGTTAAAAGTGCCTTCCTCAATGGGGAACTTGCAGAGGAAGTCTACGTGAAACAACCTCCTGGCTTTGAAGACCCAACTCATCCAGACTATGTGTACAGACTTGACAAGGCACTTTATGGTCTCAAGCAAGCTCCTCGTGCTTGGTATGACACTCTTGCCAACTTCCTTCTAAAGCATGGATATTCCAGAGGTAAAATCGACAACACTCTTTTCATCAAGGAAACCTCAGGTAATCTCATTCTTGTCCAAATCTATGTTGATGACATCATCTTTGGTGCCACTGATGAATCACTTTGTGATGAGTTTGCTTCTCTCATGATGAGTGAATATGAGATGAGCATGATGGGAGAGCTTACATTCTTTTTGGGCCTTCAGGTCAAACAAACTTTAGAAGGAATTTTTATAAACCAAAGTAAATATATTCGTGACCTTCTGAAGAAATTCAACTTTTTAGATAGCTCTCCTATGAAAACTCCCATGGCACCACCTTTGAAACTCAATGCTGATCTTAAAGGTGAATCTGTGGACATTACCCTTTATCGAGGAATGATTGGTTCTCTTCTGTACTTAACTGCTAGCAGAGCGGATATTATGTTTGCTACTTGTCTATGTGCCCATTATCAGGCCAATCCTAAAGAATCACATTTAAAGGCTGTAAAACGGATTTTTCGGTATCTCAAGGGTACCTTGCACTTGGGTCTTTGGTATCCCAAAGACTTAGGTTTTGAACTAATTGGGTATTCAGATTCAGATTATGCAGGTTCCCAGACTGATAGAAAGAGTACTACAGGAAGCTGCCAACTTCTTGGTGGTAAATTGGTAAGTTGGTCCATCAAGAAACAAAACTCTGTGTCAACCTCTACTGCTGAGGCTGAATATGTAGCTGCTGGAAGCTGTTGTGCTCAGATCCTGTGGATGAGAAACCAACTCAGGGACTACAATCAATTTTTTTCTAAAGTCCCAATTCTGTGTGATAATTCCAGTGCAATAGCTATTGCAAACAATCCTGTTCTTCACTCCAGATCTAAACACATAGATATCAGGTATCACTTCATCAGGGACCACATTTCCAAAGGTGACATTGAGCTGCACTTCATTCCCACCGATTTGTAACTTGCTGATTTATTTACTAAACCCCTTGATGAAACCAGGTTCAACTTTCTAATAAGTGAACTTGGAATGTGCAATCTACAAGAATAAAATGTGTTTTTATTCTCCACCGATCTCACATCGGTGGACAAACTTCCTTGTGCTTCTACACCGATTTCATCTCTACCGAAACATCAATTCGGTGGAAACTTCCCAGAGTAATTTCACCGACTCACTTTTCTTCTCATCCACCGAAACAGCAATTCGGTGGAATCATCCAACACCAAAGGTCTTCTCTTTTCTTCTACCGAAATCGAAATTCAGTGGAATCCTTTCGTCTAGCCCTTCCACCGAAATTCAAATTTCACATCGACTCTCCATCATCGGTGAGACTTCGGTACTGTGTCCACCAAATTATCACTGATTCTTTTTGGTTCCTTATCCAATACAATTCCCCATGCCTTCTTGAGTCCACAAAACCCTAAAAGCTGTCAGTGATGTGAGACCTTTCCCCTTCTAGCCGTTTTTGTCACCAAATCCCCAAAACCAATCATCATTACCTTTCCCCTTCTTCCTTCTCTCACCTCTATATATACTCATAAACCCTAAACATTTCCCTCTCATTTCTTTCACACGAAACCTGCAACCTTTCTTCTCTATAAAAACTTTCGATACCCATTTCAATGGCATCCTCCAGATCTGCAGTACCCACTCGATTCGAAGACCTCAAGTTCAATGCATGCAATCACGTTGCCCGTTTCAACTCCGACTCATCTCATCCAGAGTTCTCTACGGTAACCAAGTTTCTCACCCGATCTCCTCTCCTCCATGCTTTCACCTGCAACCCTAAAATGAGCAAAATGCTCATTGGACAGTTTTGGTTAACGTGTGTTTACGACCCCACTAATAAAGCCATCCACGCCTCCATTCTCACCGACGACGAAGGCGATCACGACCTTACCTTTGGGGTCGATGATGTTCGCCTAGCTCTCAAAATCCAAGCCTTTCCTCAATATGATGATTTACATGTCGATAACATATTTGAAGACGTTGTTCAAACTCTTGGGTATATTATTGATGACTCATCTAAAAAGGGCCCCGACACTCTCCTTCGAAGCAAAATGGGCGGCATATGGAATTTTTTCTTTGCCCATATTATCCATTGTCTCTCTCGCAAGACTAGTGGGCACGATCAATCGTCGTCATAAATCACGAAGCTCGCTCATGCCCTCATCTTTCAAAGGAAAGTTGACTTCGTTCAATACTTCTTCACTGAACTTGTTGAGGTAATTACGCACTCAAAGAAATGCTATGTTGCATATCCTCGTTTCATCTCGATGATCATTCAACATAAACTTACTAAAGCTTTGGATATCGATCGCAACTCATCTACTCCACGATTCACATATGACTGGTCGTCTCCGTTCGTTGGCACCAAAACTCTAAATGTTAAACCGCTCGCAACCGATCGCCTTTTACGACCAGGTATGATTTCTTTTGCTCTCTCTCCCAAACTACATTGGGGTGATGCGGAAATTCTCGGGTTTCGTCACCTGGAAATTCCCGAGGTCACTCCAAATGTCGTGGCCCCTTCTCCCCGTCCTCGAGTAAAGTCCGGTGGCGCTAAAAAGAAACAACAAAAGGCCACCGACACCTCCGCACCCGCTTCTAGAACCACGCCAACGAGAGAACCCTCGACGGCTTCCCCGGTTCAAAAACCTTCTAAGCGGAGGCACTCATCATCCCCCCCCCCCCCCGAAATCTTCTCTAAAAAGATCTCGGGTACCTTTGGCTGAACCATCCCATTCTAGGGAATTTGTTAAACCCACAACCGACTCCTCTGTGGTCTCTCAAAAGACCACAGTTGTAGAAAAGGAAGTCCCTACATTTTCCTCTTCACCCACTTCTTCGGGTAAAAGAGATGACTTCTAGCCCTCTTCCCTCGAAGGAGTAGATTTGACACTACACGGCCTTTCACCCGGTCAGTTTATGATCGATGATGATGCACAACCCAATCAGGGTTCCCCCCCAATTACATCCCCCCCCCCCCCCCCCGAGAGACTTCTTTGATTTTCTTTTGGAGGACACTGGTTCTCCCCGAATCATCCCGTCCACCGAAGAAAATCCCACCGAGACTCCCTCACCGGAACATCAGGATTATCCTCGGCGATCTCCTACTCCACACCGATCGCCTACCCCGCAAAGATCACCAACACCGATTCGGAAGGATTCTCCACCACCGAGAATTCTCTATCCCGATGAGTTAGCAGTTTTCCTCCCACATCGGCCTACAGAAACTGATCCCCTACGCTACCGATGTTCTTTCCCAGAAATCGGTGGTTATGTTTCCACACACCATGGCCAACACTCTACTTTTCTACAATCTACCATTTCTTTGATCTCCCAGGCCAACTCTAGAATTTCAACTCTTGAGACTAAGTTGCCTCAAATACTTTTCAACGCCATCACCGATGCCCTTAAACCAATAAATGACTCCCTTGATACTTTGTCTTCAAAGGTGGCATTCCTCACAAATGCCTCCACCACCGAAAAGTCTGAATGGGAAATGAGCTTGGGTGATTTCTCTCTGGTTCCCGATTCCATGTCTACAAGCTTGGCCTCTCTTCACTCCAAATTCGATAAAGTATTTTATGAGATGGGTTTTAAGCTTCCGGCTGTTGCTGAGGGGGAGAAAACCACTACTACACCAAGAAAACTTCCCACTCTCAAGTAATCTACCAGCAACAAGCCTCCACCGAAAACCCCTTCTCCACCGAAAACCGCATCGCCACCACCGAAATCACCTCAAAACTCACCAATTCATACAGGCACCACCAAATCCATTTCTTCACCGAAAAACAAATTCCCTAAGATCGTGGAAGTGATTGCATCATCTCAGGGGGAGCAATCGAGCAAAGCTCCCAAAGATAAAGGAAAGAAGGTAATTTCGGCCGAAGACTTGGCAAAGGAAGAAAAGAAGAAGAAAGAATTGGCTAAGTATGGGGAAAGACCTGAAGGTGCTGAAACTCTAAAACTCAAGCCTCCTCCTCAAACAACTTCCACCGATCTCGGCCTTTATCCTCAAGAAATTGAGGAAGCTAAACTTGCCCAAATAGCTTTGGATAAATCTAAAGCTCTATCCATGAAAGTTGCCGAAGAAGAAGCCGCCAAAGTGAAGTCCACTGATGCCATCCAAACTCAAAAATCCGTACTAAGTGCATTTGAAGAAGAAAAGAACTAAGAAATTGCCTGGTACAAAAGAACCATGCACCACCGAATGAGCACAGCCACAATCACAAGTGCCAAAATTGCTACTTCCAGAGTCAACCCAAAGGATATCAGGCTAATCATTAACAGAGATGATGGTTCGTTGAAAAGCTTGACAAATGTCCACCTCAAGAATTTCGGCCTCACTGAATGGTTCGAAATCTCTCAACATCTTGTCAAAAGTCCAAACCCGAAGAAGGACACATTCATCAAATGCATTGAAGGTTTGATGGATAGGATGAAGGAGATCAAAAGAAAACACAACATCATCCTTTCCACCGATGAAAGGGCCAAACTTCAATCAATGAAAGAAGACATTCGGGTTCCCACAGTCAAGAATCCCATAGACAAAGTATTCAAAGAAATGGCATCTGAAGGAAAGATTCCAAATGTCAGCAACCTGAATCTGTCCCTTCCTACCTCAGTACCACATCCCTCTACAACTCTGAGCCTTGCACCGATTCCTGGGCTTTACTTCAATGATGGTTTCGGTCGAAGATCCTTCTTCAGATTTGCTCAGATTTCCATTGCCGATACTCTGTTCCTTCAAGGTATCTACAACCTATTTCCTTACATTCCCGAAGCTCAACCCTTCTTCAAAAATGTGACGGATGAAATCAAACGGAGGCAAACCACCGAGAAATAGGTTCTCTCTTTTCCTTTGGTACTTGTAAAGAGTTTGTTTCTCATTTTGTAAAAATGTACGAGAAAACTTATCTTAATACAAGTATCTCTCTATTTGAATTTTATTTCGGTACATATCCTTACTTTCATTTACTTGTAAATACTGTACATAGTATACATACTCATACAAAAAGAAAAAGATCAAAAAGAACAAAAAGAATGGTCTATGTGAAAAGAACCCAAAAAGAGTAAAAAGGGTCAAAATGCATTTTACTTTTCAATACTCTTAAATATTCTAAGAAAGGAGCTCAAATTCAAATAGGGGGAGATTGTTGGGTCACAAAAGATTTGAAATTGACTCACCGATGTTTTCCCTAAAAATCCTACTTAAAATATTTTAGTTTGGTTCTTTGAATGACTTGTACAAAATAGCAAATGTTCGGTGAAGTCGAAGATCAAACGAAACCAAGCTTGAAGACTCTCTACTTGTGGAAAATAGAAGACTCTTCTCAACAAACAAACAAGTCATCACCACCGAATTGTCTTCACAATTTCGGTGGCCATCATCACCACCGAATTGTCTTCACAGTTTCGGTGGCCTTCATCTCCACCGAAGAAGCTCTCATTTTTCGGTGAACTGCCTCCACCGATAATACCTTCAGATTCGGTGAACAGCTTCCACTGATGTGCTTCTTAAACTCGGTAGGAACTTTGTGGAAATGGTACTTCTTTGCAGATGGTTATATATTCTTGACAATATTATCGGTGGAACTCCTTCGGTGATATTGTCTTGAATACTCATAAAGAAGATCATTTATTTCGGGACAAAATCTGATACAAGGCAAAAGTAATATTTTGTCTTATTATCTTTTTAGAAGATGTCCTTTCTGCATGGCTGCTATTCCTGGTTTCAAGAAAAAGGTGATAGTGACTTATCAGCTTTTTAGAAGTCCATTGGTACTTTTCCAAAGACCATTGGTACGTTGCAAGTGACTTGAGGATAATAGTACCATGCATTTAATGCTCAGTACCTTATCCTCTCTATAAAAGGAAGATGGAGACTCCATGCAAATTACGCTTTCTGGATTTCTCTCAGTGCAAGATTTTCATATTGCTTGATAACCTTATAGCTTTGCTCTTAGTGTTCTCTGCTGTTTTGTTTAGTATACTTTGTGAAAGATTGTTAGAATAGTTTATCTGTTATTTTCCGCAACAGTCTTTAAGTTTCTTTGTGTAATTCTAGTTGAAAGATTTTCAATAAAAGAATTAAAATTGTGAAAATTTTGAGTATTGTATTCAACCCCCCCCCCCCCCCCTTCTACAATACTTGTTAAGCCATCTGGGACTAACAGTAAATATCAATTTTGATCGAAAAGGAGTCAGAATGTGCAAGCATATGTTTAAAGAAAAGGTGATTTCATTCACATTGCACAATGAATTTTCGAGCCTAACGATTTGCAAAGTATTTCACACTTTTCATGATAAGTTAAAATATTACAAAAAGGTCGAGAAGACGTGTGCCAGTGAAACTTTTACAATCAAATGCATTTTAACCGGTTGATATCATATAAAAGGGTGTGAGAACCGACTGGTTTAATTGGTGTCAGTAATTTCTGTCGAAATTGTGTCGTATGAAAGGATTTTCATTCAACGTATTACTGTCGTAATAACCTCGTTCGGAATTGAGTAAGATTAAGGTTCACGGAAAGATGCATGCAAACGATTCTCGAATCGTTGTGTAGGGCGTTGAAGTATAAGAGTGATGGGGTCATGTGTACTCAAGTATTTTCCAAACGTTGTTTATTTAAAATGATGAAATGTGCGAAAAGATTTATTTACTGTATTGTCATGCATGAAGGCTATGAACCTACTAGGTCGTAGAATATTACATTATAAGTTAAGGAAGAACTCCGAGAGCGGAAAGGTGTTGGACAAGTCAGATAAGAACGCATGTAGTTTCCGTATATGTGTTCTAGAGGAAAGGTGAACAGTGGTAGAATCAGTAGTGGACCTTGGTATCGGTTGTACGAGGGTCTGTACCCTTGTTCGGTGACTGGAAATACAGTTGCCGAGGGACGATGGTGTCCATAGGAAGGACTAGGAGTCATCAAGGTGTTGGTTTAGCAACTTTTCATGAGTAGTGTTGTGAGGCAGAAATGAAAGGTCCACGGCGTGGGATATGAGTTTTGAGGTGAGCTTGTAATATCGACGTTACATGAATAAGTCTTGAATTAAGGGCGACGGATTTTGAGGGTGATTATGATATGTTGGTAGGATTAGGTTCCGTAAGGGAACCCTTGTTAAAGAATAGGTTAAGAAAGTAGTTACAGGTCGACTATTGGCGTTGAAGTCGGCAACCGTGCAAGATGGTTAAGGCTGAAGGCTTGAACCAGAAGAGCGAAAGTGGATAGAACACCTTGTGGGAGTGCTAAGTTAGTGAGAGACCGCTGTTGTTGAATAAGCGTTCTAGTTACGAGGTGTGGAGGGTCCATAGAAGGATAAGGTGTATAGCACAAACGAAGTGAGTGTAGACTGTATCAGCCAGTAAGGAAATGTGCCGTGTCTGTGAAAGGGCTCGGATCGTAGGGAGCCAGCAAGAATGATTATGTTTAAGTTAAGTGGGAACTCGTGAGTTATAGTTCAACAAGTTGAGAAAGGACTAAGTAGCGGGATAGACTCGATTATGTATATGGGAGGATATGAAGGCAAGTTCGAATTGGGTGAATGATCATGAGAGATCTGGCCTGTAGTGTGATGTTATGGGCAAAGAGTGTGCGGATGTGTAGTAACAGTAATTGTCAAGCTAAATGTGCCAGCTAGTGTCGTAGTGATGTGATGTTAGAGAGAGAGGAAGCATCAGATAGAAGCTTTTGGGGGTTTCGGAAGAGGTGTACGAATTGTTAACCAGATTGTGGGAGCACGTAGAGTGTAAGTAGACGTTGTGGGATGATCATGTTCGGGGTGAAGTGATTGAGTGGTGGTGGGTGGTTACCCAAGGGAGAAACCAAGTGTTTTTAGCTGTAAGAGTCGCTAAGTAAGCATGTTTTGGGATCATTGGAAGTTTAAAGAGGATGATGGTTGTGTTTGTCAAAATGTGGTGGGATAGATGTGAAATCCTTAAAGAATGTGAGTTGTTGCTTATGTGTGAAAGAAATGTCTGAGAAGGTAAAAGTTGGAGATTAAAGAATGTGTAGTGACGTCGAACACGGGTGTCGTTTCAAGACGACTTGGTTGAATGCCCTAAGTTAGGATCTTGGTGCAACTATTTGGTTATGTGAGTAATAAGAAAGTGATATCAGCATGTAGAAAGGTCGGGAGAGAGGGGAAAGTAACGTTTGGTGGGCAGTGCTCCACGCTAACGTGGGGAGGTGAAGTTGGTATGTCGGAATAAGTGAGTAAATTGGAAGTAGTAAACTTGACAACAATGCCGAAAGGTGCAGTGTTGTGTAGATTGTCATTGATAAGTGTGCGAACCATTGGGAAGAGTATTGAGGAAGGAAATTGTGTATGAGTTTGTGTAGGAAAGGAGTGGATAAGACAGCTGAATGAGTTAAGTTAGTGACTTTGTGAGAAATGTTTAAACAAAGTGGTCGTGCAGTGATTAAGCTAATGAGAATAGTATGGTGTGACCATGGTTACTCCTCCCAGTGGAGTGAGGATAACCGGAGTTATGTTTTTATGAATAAACGAACGTGGCAATCCAGGAGGAATTGGTGTGTTTCAGGATAAGTTTAATTTGAGTAGGTGAACACTTCAATGATGGGTTTGGAGGTTCCTACTCTTAGTTACGTTTAAGTATGAGGTGGTGAAGTGGTGAGGATGGGAGATATGATTGACGAATTGTGGTCTAGGTGGTCCGAGGAAAGGGAAATGTTATCTGCATAGACGATTGTTGGGTGGTGCAAGGTAGTGAGTTGTGATACGATGAAGGAACTCGGGGTTGTGAGTTGTCGAGATGTACAGGGTTGGCCTTGTGCCAAGCTGTCAAGTGAGTGACTGTTTATTAGTAAATGAATCTCGTGTTGTAGCGGGGGATTCCGCCAAGTTCCTCCTTAAGGGAAGTAAAGATGCATGAGAAGCCTTATTTAACCTTCTATCGTTAAGACCGATCGAATAGGAACAGTAGCCTACGAGTTAGAGTACCGTAAGAATTGAAGGGAATGCATCCAATATTCCATGTTTCGAATTTAACGAGGTGGTTGACTGAGTCAGAAGTAGCATTACCTTGGGGAAGTGTCAGTTGTGGTGTGGGCATGATACCCGCGTCTTTTCCAATAAGGAATTCCGGGGACGGAATTCTTTTAAGGGGGGAGTGTTGTAACAACCGGGTTTCCTATGGCAAGTTTGGAAGTTTAGTGTCTTTTGTCTAAAGAATGAAAGTATACTTGGAGGGCCAAAATGGAAATTGGAGAGAAGGTATTTAAAGGCACAATTCCCTAGGGTTAGCTGATTTTCAATTACTCTTGTTGGTGTTTGGCGGCTAAAGAAGAAAAGAGAAGTAGGAAGGAGTTTTTGGAGAAAGAAATCAAAAGAGAGAAGGAATCAACAAGGTAATCCATTCTAAATTCGTTTTCCTTGTTGTCTTAGTGTTCCCTTCTTATTTGGTCTGGATTCTTCAGTCTGAATGTAGTGATTCAATGAGTTTTCACCCACTTTTCCTAAAAAGTGTGTTTTGAGGGTTTTTGTCTTGGAAATTCGATTTAAGGGATTAAAAATGGATTAAGTGGATGTTTTATGGTGGGGAAATGAATCCAGTTATATGCTTAATCAACTCATGGGTAGAAATCAGGTTTTTAATCACTTTTGGGAATCAATTTTCATCCAGACCGTAGTTTCCGGACACTTGAAGTTCGTGAGGTTTCAGTAGTTTCCGGATAGTTTGCTGGTGTCCGGGTAGAGTTTGCATGAGAGTTTCCGGGTGGGTGTCCGTCCGGATAAGTTGAGAGTTTCTGGGTGGGTGTCCGTCCGGATAAGTTGAGTTTCCGGGTGCTAGTATCCGGTAAAGGGCGTGTCCGGGAAGTTGGGGTATCCGGATATTCGGGTATCCGGGAAGTCGAGGTATCCGGACTGTTGGGGTATCCGGAAAGTGTTAATGCCCGGGGTGTGTCAACTGTACAGTAGGGTCAGACCGTCTGAACTGATATAAATCTAATGCCCTTAGGTGTTCGATTGGTTTAGCTTGGAGATAATTAAGAAGTGCGTTCTACGTAAACCAAAGGTGAGTTCTCTCGACCCTTTTATGACGTACTATGTTTTACTGATATGGATTCTTTTGCGAGCACGAAATGTTTTATAAATGATATGCATGTTTTGTATGAAATGCATGTTTACTCGGCAAATGAAATAATGCTTAACGTTTTCATAAACATGATTTCGAAATGTCATGTGTATGCTATGTGGAGTCGGTTTACACGGTGGGGTTAGGGTACAAGGGGATTTGATAATTCCTTGGGCATATGAGATTAGCTTGTAGGTTGGAATTTGTTTCCTCCTACATGAAGGAACAGGGGGTCCACTTGGATCCCGGTGTAGCCGAGAGGGTGTCCGTTAGGCCCCGATCGTGGTAGCTTATGCGATCCCTGAACCCTGTGTTGAACCTTGTTTGATGCTTATGTGAAGGATATGAATGGTTTTCAATGAAATGATTTTATACTGTGATAAATCTTTTATGGAGGGAATTCATTAGACCTTTTGGTCTAACCCTCGCTTTTCAAAAACTAAACCATTTTCAGGTAAGTGCGTTACGAGCTCTTCTAGTAAGAACTAGGAGATGGCAAGAAGGATTGGAGCTTAGAGCTACTCCAAGTTTTGATTATGATGGCTATAGATAGAGTGCTCGGCTGTGGATTTAGAGACTTCCGCTGTCAAGTTTTGTTCAGTATAGGTTGATGATGTTTTAAATACAAGTTTTTATGTAATTCGAATGCTTATTTTATATTATTGCCTGAATATGATTTTGGGACGTTACACATACACCTTCAAAACCCACTATAGAGCAAAATAAACCGGGCTAATGTCCCTAAAACTCTTTTAAGTCAAAACTGGACCAAAAGCTTAAAAACTCAATTGACCATCAAATAAGGGTCCTCAAACAATAAAACATTTAATCGGCGTTTATGCAAACACATATCTCAAAGATATGATTAACTCAAAAACTCATTATTGATTGAGACAAACCATTTTCCAAATGACATCATGCCCTTATATTTCCAAAATGCCTCATAACATGATAACGTGCATTTTTCAAACGGTTTATAAAATCAAATACACCAAAAGTACATAAATCATCAAATAGACTCCATTTGTACAATAAATCACCAAAAGAATGCATTTTTAAGATTTACTCATCAAAATATTCAAAAACCCAAATATAGGCGTTTTACAAGGTTTATCAACCCAAATTTACCAAATACGAAAATCCTGTCAAATACCCAAAACATTTGATACTTATCAAATAGACATATTATTACTTTAAAATACACATTTTGGCATATACATAGTTTTCACAAAACAACTTGAACTCACATTGCTAGATTTAGACTAAATCTAGGTTTCACCCCCAAAACTTGAGTCTCCTTTTATGAAAACTTGAAATATTCAAGCAATCTCCCTAGATCTTAGATCCAATACATCTACAAGGTTACCTTCACCACACAAGTCATCAAAATCACACCAAAATTGAAGGATGAATGGGAAAATGATGAAAACGTCAAACTATAACATGGTAATAAGACAAATGTGGGGCTTACCTAAACAAAATACTCATGGATCATCCAATAGACTTCCATTCTCTTGTTCTAATCTTGAAGAGCACTTAAAAACGAGATCATAGCAAAAAGAATCACCAAAATCAAACTTAAGATGAAAAAGTTGTGAGGAAATGAAGATGATCCAAGAAAAATCGGACCTTATGTAGACATCGATGTCTTACGCGACTTTCCACGTGACCTAGGTCACGGGAAATGTCACCCCAAATTCACCCCGAAGTCTCCCCAAACACTGTTCGCTCCCGATCACTGTTTTAGCCATAACTTCTTCGTTTTAGCTCCGATTTTGCTCCTAAAAGAACCATTGGGCTCATTTTTTAAAATTCTTTCCAACAAGACTATAAAATCTTGGATATAAGCCCAAAATCTTATTTCTTCTATTTCTCTTAAAAGATCGATTTATGTACTTTGAAATCGTAGAAGTCAGGGTGTTACATTCTTGGGTGGTAGCCTTTGGAGGGATCATTAGTAGTTTATTGGGGGTTATAATTGGAGTAATTACTCGTCTTTTGATAACCTCAACTCAGGGGTTCGGTTGGTGAAATTGTAGCCTAAGAGTGTGTGAACTAGGTTTGGACTTCAGGTTCCCTTACACTATTTTTATTAAAGGTGACTTGCTTTTCATATGGAAAGTGTTTTACTATTTAAGTTCATGTTATGAGTATTATATTCAAGAATAAAAGATTTTAAGTTGGCGTCTTCTTATTTTGGTGTGTGTGGATGGATTGTACAACGGGAAGTGTGTACCCATAGAGAGCACATGAATTCATTTTTTACGTAGGTCTTTATTAAGGGCAAATCTGTAGCCTGGTGAATGGTCACAAGTGTGTGTAGCCCTAAGTGTGTACAATGTTGCAACGTTTATTGGTATATTTTGCTAAAGTATGTGTGTGTGGTTACTTTCATTATGTTTTGAATTCATGTTTCTCTTGAGAAGTGTGGTATGCAAGGAATTCGTTAGACCTTTGGTTTAACCCTCACTTTTATAAACCGAAAACCATTTTTGGGAAGTAACATATATAGAGAGCTCTAGCAAAGACAAAGGAAAAGTGTGGGCATTATCGACTTTGTTAGATAATTGTCTTAGACATTAATTTTGGTTCCTGTGATTTTACAGATTTTATACTAACAGTCAACGTAAGGGTGTGTGGACAACGTGACCCATGACCTCAAGTCGCGTGAGTCACATGTGATTTTACACATGTTTAGTGTAAAATCACACGTTTTTTATTCTCTCATTTGGTTACTGTTATCATACGAACCTGACTTTCTATCTCTTTCTCTCTCTCTCTCTATATATATATATATATATACATATATATATATATATATATGTATATATATATATATATATATAGAGAGAGAGAGAGAAAAAGATACAACACATACAACTTTTGATAATTCGATAAAATTGTCGTAAATGTCTATAAATTAAAATTGACTTGTTTAAATGATGTTTGATGGAAACATCGAGCATTTTTTTAAAATGTTTATACGGTCAAAAACAATTTATTAGTTACGGGTCATGTAATCTAGTTGTTTAAAGCAATGATCAACATAATATATGATATATATTAATGAAAGTTGTATATACGCTTGAAATTTTCTACTCTTGACTTGTCATTGATTTATGATGTCGTCAAATTTGTTTTAGTCTTATAAAACTAAGGGGTTGTTTACTAAACGCTTACATGGGTAAACATTTATCAGGTCACATTACCTTACCGGATGAATATGACAAGGACCAAAAGTCTTACCCGGTAAGTGATGACGAACACTCTTACCACGGTTAGCGTTACCGAAAAATTGGTGCATACGATACCGTTTGTTGGGCTAAAATATTACCCGGTAAGTGATAGCGTTAAATTTTACCGGTAAACACTTACCCGGGTAAGCATTTGGTAAACGGCCCCTTAGTTGCACTTTGGCGTCCTACTCGGGCTGCCCCTCTTCTTTACCAGGCCCATTGACCTTTACGATCTCAACTCCTCACCAATGTCATTGACTGTCTGTTGTGAATACGTTCAAACCATTCAGTATCTAGTTCAACTTTGCCCAACCATTAATCGTTCGTCACTTTCTTTATCGCCCATTAGTCAAACCCACAAAATATAGTTAGTTTGGTGACTATCATGTAGAATTTGTTGTTTAGGTTTAACAAGACCTTTTTGTCACACAAGATCCCGTAACATCATCTTCGATCTATCTCTCATTCTGAAATCATGGGGTCTAGCTAGATGCTTGAAAGTGTGGGGAATCATGATATTCACTCTTAAAGTGACTAATGCACTAACCTTGTGACTTGTGTTTCCACTTTCCATTGCTTCCCCTCCACTATTTTAACCCAAAAGATTTGGGCCTCGTTTTGAGGCGTTTCTTTTTAAATACTATTAATAGTCAGAGAGGCTATTAAGCCCAACAATCTTAATGGGCTTTAGATTTAATTGTTATTTATTTGATTATTAATTAACTAGATACGTGTCCGTGCGCGATACGGCGTAAAACATTTTGAATCTAAAACTGAAAACTCGAAAGAATAATTTTGTTCCATGTTTGGTTTTATTATCCATCACACAATGCCAAAAATAACCATAATATATCTTTTTAAAAGGAGTATAGATAGATAAACATAGATAAGGATGTAAAATGTACAAGTTTTAAAAAGCTCGATACATAATTCTTGAAAAATCTCGATACGTATTTATGACATTTTAGTTTAAATAATTATGAATGTGTAATTTTAATATGATAAGAGTGCAAAATGAAAAATAAAAATATAAGAAATATAAAACAAATTAATTCGTATATATTCATGATATTTAATAATATGATTAAATCCAAATTTATTCAATATTGGGCTCATTTCGAAGGTATTGATGAGACTATCACAATGGTATAATTTGTAAAAAAATAAAATATATTTTTAATGCATTTTAGTTCATATACGATTATTTATATTAAAATGATAAGGGTCTAAAACGAAAAATGAAAAAGTAAGGGATTAAAATTAAACTGAATAACTAATTATAAGGGTATTATATGTAAGTTATATATTTAAAGAGGATTTTCTTGGGGAGAGATATAGGAGGAATGTGTGGGTGGAGTGATAGTGGTATGCTCTAGAAATCTTAACTTTCAAAACACCCGTTTTAGAATTTTAATAAGATAATATAGATTAAGTGTTTAACTTATTTAATTACTTTATTTATGGGTCGATATACTCAAATATCCTAAGTGGGGTATTTGATTATGTTGGGTCACCAAGATTTGAAATTGACTCATCGATGTTCTCCTCTATGTTTTACTTAGAATATTTTAGCATTGTTCTTTAGATGACTTGTACAAGATAGCAACTGTTCGGTGAAGTCGAAGATCAACCGAAACCAAGCTTGAAGAAATTCTCATTGTGGAAATAAGAAGATTTTTCTCAAGATACATGCAAGTCATTGTCCACAGATTGTGTCGTCACACATCGGTGGACATCATCTCCACCGATTGAGTCTTCACACTTCGGTGGACGACCTCCCCACCGATTGTGTCTTTACACATCGGTGGACGTCCTTCCCACCGATTGTGTGCTCACACGTCGGCCAGATTGTTCCCACCAATAAGGATGGTCAAATCGGTGGGATCTATGTGTAAATGGTTTTCTTTGCAGATGATTTTAAAGACCTACGACAATTATTTCGATGGAACCCCCTTCGGTGCAATTGTCTTGGAATACACATCAAGAAGATCATTTATTTTGGGACAATATCTACTGTCAGGTAAAAGTGACTTTTTGTCATCTTATCTATTTTTTAGATAAGGTCCCTTTCAGCATGGGTTCTATTCCTTGTACCAAGGAAAAGGTGATTATGACATATCAACTTTTCAGAAGTCTACTGGTATGAAGCAAGTCCCCTGAAGACATGTGTCACAAGCATTTAATGCTTAGTACACTTCTTCACACTATAAAAGGAAGTAGAAGGCTCCCATGCAAACCACGCTTTCTGGATATCTCTCTCAGTGCAAGAAATCTCCATATTGCTTAAAACCTCATAGCTTTGTTCTAAGTGTTATTAGTTGTTTTGTTTTAGTATACTTTGTGAAAGATTGTTAGAATAGTTTATCTGTTCTTTTCCACAACAGTCTTTAGTTTCTATGTGTAATTCTTGGTGAAGGTTTTCAATAATAGAATTAAAATTGTGAAAATTTGAGTATTGTATTCAACCCCCCTTCTACAATACATGTTATAGCCATCTGGGACTAACAAGTGGTATCAGAGCAGAAAGTTTAACTCATAAACTTGATCTGCGATGGCTGCCTCTTCATCTTCAGCTGCTGAAAATGCTTTTCAAAACAACTTTTCTGAAAATGGTTCCATTACCAAACCTCCTAAGTTTAACCCTAACAACTTTTCTCTTTGGAAAAGCCGTATGATGCTATTCATGGAAGGAGTGGATACTAGATATCCAACCATTCTCAAAGAGGGACCTATTATCCCTAGAGTCTGGGTTCGCTATGAAACGCAGAGGCCTGGTAAGGAAACCGCTGATAAGGAGGACTCTAGTGACTCCGATGACTCTGAGCCTTCCGACAAAGAGAAAGCCAAAGGTACTGGACGTTATATTCTAAAAAATCCTAAGAAATATACTGATGAAGAAAAACGTCTTGTTACTCTTGATTTAAAGCTTAGAGCAATCATTGCTCTCTCACTTCCCGATGAAGTCTATCATTCTCTAGTTAACTTTGAAACTGCTAAAGAGATGTGGACCACACTTTGTGTTCTGTACGAAGGTACAGAGGAAGTGAAGAAATGCAAAAAGATCTCTCTCATAAGAAAGTATGAACTCTTCACTCATGAAAAGGGTGAATCTCTTCCTAGCTACTATAATCGTTTTAACTCTCTTTTGAATGATCTAAAGTTATTAGGCAGAGTCTATGATAATGAGGAAGTTTTAAACAAGTTCATGGATTGTCTTCCTGATTTTTGGGAAAACATGTGCACTTGTATTAAAACTTCCAAGGACCTTGAGTACATGCCTTTAACTGTTCTATATGGAACTCTCTTCAACTTTGAACAAACCAAGTTACAAAGGAAATCTTTCATCAAAGAGATAAAGGGCACTTCTATTGCCCTTGTCAGTGAAAATTCCAAGAAATCTCAAAGTGTTCCACGCATCACCTATCCTTCATCAGATTCTGACAATGAAACCCAAAGCAACTCTTCTCACCAATCGGAGGCATATCTAAGTGATGCCGATGATGAAGGTGAAGAAATATCGGTTAAGCAGTTGTCTGATGAAATTGCCATGTTGGCTGGTTTCAAAAACAGATCTCGCTTTTCGAACAAATCCAAATCTTTCAGAAAACCCTTCTCTTCTACAAAAGCTTCTTCAACTGATAAGACAAATGAGGAATGTTTTAACTGTAGAAAGAAAGGACACTTTGCAGCTGAGTGCAGAAGTAAGCGTGTGATGAACTCTAGAAATTCATCTTCTGACAAGTTTTCTTCCAAGTATGAAAAACCCAAAAATAACACTTTCAAATCAAACCTTGCCAAGAAAGATACTCACTCCTCAACCAAAGATCACCAAGAAAGGGTTGAGAAGTACAAAGCCAAATACAAGAAAGAAAAGGAAAGAAATGAGGGTCTCCTTAGAAAAGGAAAAGGCCTCATGGCCGAAATTCATGATTGGGAAGAAGAGACCTCTGACAGTGACAACAACTCTCCCAACAAGTGTTTCATGGCCATCTCAGAAGATATGGAAGATTTTGAAAAAGCTACCTCTCCAATGGCTTTGGTGTCAACTGGGTGCTCGACATCATACTCTCAGGTACATCCTTTTAATGATATGACTGATAGTGAAAAGATTGATGCTTATGAATCTTTAACTAAAGACTTTTATTCTGTCAAGGATGGTAAGAAAAGAAAATCTATTCAAGTTACAGAACTCACATCCAAACTTGAAATTTGTATGTCTAAACTTGAAAAGTTTGAGGAAATCAAAGTTGAGCTTGAGGATCTGAAAACCATAAATCATGTGATCTCAAAAGAGAAAAACAAACTTTTTAAGAAATTAAAAAGAGAACAAGAGACTGTTAAGAAATGGATGAGTTCATCAAAGAATCTTGAACAAATCTTTAAGGATCAAATTTCTGTTAACAACAAATTTGGTTTAGGCTATGGAAAAACCATCTCTGACGTCTCTTCTCAATCTCTTGATCCTACCTCTAGTGTATGGGATGATGCCTCAGAATCAAGTTCTTGTGACTCTATTTCCTTAAACTCTTTAGATCTAGGTGAAGCTTTAAAGTTTGGAATGTTCATAAAAGCTAAAGAATTTTCATCCTATCAAAACATGGAAAAAGAGGACTCAAATGATTTTTCAAAACCCATCCATGATCTTTTAAAAGATTTAGCGATTGATGAATATGTCCCTCCTTCTGATCTTTCAAAATCAAAGTCTGATAAAAGAGTTAAATCTAACCCCACCAATGTGAATTCTCCACCTATGTGTAACTCTTCAAAAGGTAAGTCACTCACCGATGTGAACTCTCCTACCAATTTTCTTCCTCGATTTGTGAGACTCACAAACTCAAAAGAGAAATCGGTGGAGTTTGGGAAGGATCATTTCAAAAATTCTTCAAGAAATATTTCCAAATTCTCTTCCACCTCAAGTAATGGGACTTTAAGTTTTCCTTCTCAATCCTCATCCTTTGGTCCTAAAAACTTTCAAGTTAATGTCATGAGAAAAGGAAAAGAAGAAGTGCAAAAACCCAAAAAGATTTTTGTTTACAGAAAGTGTAATAACTGTGGTGACACCTTTCATCTTGCAAAGATTGTCCAAAGGAAAGAATTGAAAGAATCAAACCTAAGGACTCTTCCTCTTCTAACCCAAAAGGACCCACCACCAAATGGGTACCTAAGAACTAATCTGTGTATGCATGTAGGCTTTTGAGCACCATCAAATATGGTATCTGGATAGTGGGTGCTCACGCCACATGACGGGAAATAAATCTCTTCTCATCAACTATGTGTCTGGAAAAGGTCCATCTGTAACTTTTGGTGACAACTCTAAAGGTTACACCAAAGGATATGGAACTCTCACTAGTGGATCTGTCACTTTCAATAAAGTGGCATTTGTTGAAGGCCTCATGCATAATCTTCTCAGCATTAGCCAACTGTGTGATCTTGGATATAAAGTTATCTTTGAACTTTGTATCTGTACTGTTTTGGACAAGAACTTCAACGTGGTGTTATCTGGAAAAAGGATGGAAAATGTCTATATCATTGATATGGGACTAAGTAACAATTCATCCAATGTCTGCTTTGTGTCAGATGACACAACCAAAAGGAACTGGCTGTGGCATAAACGTCTATCTCATCTGAACTTCAAAACACTCCATAAAATCTCAAACAAAGAACTGGTGACTGGCATGCCAAAGTTGAACTTTGTTAAAGAAAAGTTGTGTGATGCATGTGAAAAAGGGAAGCTCACCAAAACATCCTTCAAAACCAAGCAATGCTCTTCCATCACTCTACCTCTCCAAATGCTGCACATGGATCTATGTGGACCAGTCAGCACTCCTAGTCTTGGTGGCAAAAGGTACATTCTTGTTATTGTTGATGAATTTACTAGATATACTTGGGTGTCTTTTCTCAGGTATAAAAGTGATGCAACTGAAGATATCATCAACTTTGTCAAGAAAAATGAAGTTCTAAATGGGCAACTTGTACGATCGGTGAGAAGTGACAATGGCACTGAATTCAGAAACAGTGCTCTTGAAGACTTCTTCAATGAGAAAGGAATTTCTCAAAATTTCTCTGCCGTTAGAACTCCTCAGCAAAATGGAGTCGTGGAAAGAAAGAACACAACTCTATGTGAGGCTGCTAGATCAATGCTAAGTGAATCAAATCTTCCCACCTATTTTTGGGCTGAAGCTATTAATACTGCTTGCTTTACCCAAAATAGGTCCGTGATATCCAAGAGACATGATAAGACCCCTTATGATGTTTTTCATGGCAGAAAACCAAATATAGGATTTCTTCATGTCTTTGGATGTGTGTGCTTCATTCTAAATAATCGTGACAATCTAGGGAAGTTTGATCCCAAGGCTGATGAAGGAATCTTTGTTGGATACTCTCTATCCTCCAAAGCATATCGTGTGTACAATCTCAGGAGAAAATGCATTGATGAGTCCATTCATGTCAAATTTGATGATCTAAGATCATCATCTCTTTCAAATGATGATGATGAATTGCACAGATGGATTTCCTCATGTATAGGTGATGCTCCCATAGTCAACTCCACCGATGCATCCTCCATTCCTTTGAACCCATCAAATCCATCTACCTCAAATAACCAAGTTGGGTCACCTTCCTTAGTGCCGAACACCTCTTCCACCGAAATTGACCATCTTCCCACCGAGTCCACCGAACCCATGCCTTCCACCGACCCTTTGCCTTCCACCAAAAATACTGTCTTTCACCGATCCTCTGATCCCACTCCACCGACATTCCCCACACAAAGTATTCCACCACCTTTACCTCCTGCCACAAAATGGACCAAAGATCACCCCATAGATCAAATCATTGGTGATCAACAAGCAGGTGTCCAAACACGCAAAGGAGTTGGAAATATTTGTCTCTATGTGAATTTTCTCTCTCTTATTGAACCCAAGAAGATTGATGAAGCTCTAACAGATCCATGCTGGATCACTGCCATGCAAGAAGAGCTTTCTCAATTTGAGAGAAACAAAGTTTGGAGATTGGTTCCCAGACCCCGACAGAAGACAATTATTGGAACCATATGGATCTTCAGAAATAAAATGGATGAAGAAGGTACTATTATCAGAAATAAGGCCAGACTGGTTGCTCAAGGATACTGACAGGAAGAAGGCATTGACTATGATGAAACTTTTTCCCCTGTTGCAAGACTTGAAGCCATAAGAATTTTTCTGGCTCATGCTGCCTACCGAAATTTCAGGGTCTTTCAGATGGATGTCAAAAGTGCTTTCCTCAATGGGGAACTTGCAGAGGAAGTCTATGTGAAACAACCACCTGGCTTTGAAGACCCAGCTCATCCAGACCATGTGTACCGATTAGACAAGGCTCTCTATGGTCTCAAGCAAGCTCCACGTGCTTGGTATGACACTCTTACTAACTTTCTTTTAAAGCATGGATATTCCAGAGGTAAAATTGACAACACTCTCTTCATCAAGGAGACCTCAGGTAATCTTATTCTTGTCCAAATCTATGTTGATGACATCATTTTTGGTGCCACTGATGAATCACTATGTGATGAGTTTGCTTCTCTCATGATGAGTGAATATGAGATGAGCATGATGGGAGAACTTACATTCTTTTTAGGCCTTCAGGTCAAACAATCTTCAGAAGGGATTTTTATAAACCAAAGTAAATACATTCGTGACCTTCTGAAGAAATTCAATTTTTTAGATAACTCTCCTATGAAAACTCCCATGGCACCACCTTTGAAACTTCATGCTGATCTAAAAGGTGAATCTGTGGATGTTACCAATTATCGAGGAATGATTGGTTCTCTTCTGTATTTAACTGCTAGCAGACCGGATATTATGTTTGCTACTTGTCTATGTGCCCGTTATCAAGCCAATCCAAAAGAATCACATTTAAAGGTTGTAAAACGGATTTTTCGGTATCTCAAGGGTACCTTGCACCTGGGTCTTTGGTATCCCAAAGACTCAGGTTTTGAACTAATTGGATATTCAGATTCAGATTATGCGGGTTCCCAGATTGATAGAAAAAGTACTACAGGTAGCTGCCAACTTCTTGGTGGAAAACTAGTCAGCTGGTCCAGCAAGAAACAAAACTCAGTCTCAACATCAACTGCTGAGGCTGAATATATTGCTGCTGGAAGTTGCTGTGCCCAGATCCTGTGGATGAAGAATCAACTAAGGGATTACAATCAAATCTACTCAAAGATTCCCATTCTGTGTGACAATTCAAGTGCGATAGCCATTGCAAATAATCCAGTTCTACATTCCAGGTCAAAACACATAGATATCAGATATCATTTCATCAGGGACCACATCTCCAAAGGTGACATTGAGCTGCACTTCATTCCTACAGATCTTCAGCTTGCCGATTTGTTCACCAAGCCCTTAGATGAAGCCAGGTTCAATTTTATGATAAGTGAACTTGGTATGTTGTATTTAGAAAATTAAAAAAAAATTGTGTAATATAAATAATCTATCTCACCGATTTCCTGGAGTATCGGTGACCGATAGTACCAATGTCGGTGACAAAACCCTACACCGAAATCAACTTCGGGATCGCCTTTCTCACCGACGATCGTTTCCTCTTCTCACCACCAACGCTGTCATCAGTGTTCTCCATTCTCACCGACGATCATGTACTCTTCAGCACCGACCCTAAACCATCGATTGTATTCAATCGGTAAGATCTCCCCACCGAAATCCTTCACCGATTTTAGGGTTTACTTAGCCTCTCATATACACTTCCCTATGATCACATCACCCCTAATCACCCTATGTGTCAGTCAACTTGACCATTCCATTCTAGGTGAAGTCATTTTTCTTCACACGTTCCCATACACTCATCATTACTCTTTTTAAATTATTTTATTTTATTTAAACCTCTCCTTTCTCATCAAGATAACCGTTCCCTCTCGTTTTTAAAATCCTTCAACCATTTCACTTCTCCTATAAATACAACCCCTCGTCTTCCTCGCTCATCCTCTCCAATCGAAACCTGCAATCTTCCAACGAATTCTCTCTTCTCTCCTCTCTCTTCTCACCTGCAACAATGGCACCCACCAAGATACCAACGTGCTTTGAAGACCTCATATTCAACTCTTTCAATCACGTCGCAAGGTTCAAATCCGATCCCGCACATCCCAAGTTCCACATAATCACAAAGTTCTTAACCCGCTCACCTCTCCTCTATGCATTCTCTTGCAACCCAAAGATGAGCAAAATGCTCATTGGAAAATTTTGGCTTTCCTGTGTGTATGATATCTCAAATGAAGCCATTCATGCTTCTATCTTTTCTGACGAGGAGGGTGATCACGACGTCACTTTTGGCGTTGATGATGTTCGTCGTGCCCTCAAAATCGACGTATTCTCCACTTATGAAGACATGCACGTAAACAACTTCCATGAAGCTGTTGTCAACACTCTTGGCTATATCCATCAATCTGATGACAATGCATCCAAGTCTTCAAAAGGCCCAGGTACTCTCACTCGCAACAAAATGGGTGGTGTTTGGAACTTCTTCTTTGCACATGTGATCCATTGTCTCTCTAGAAAGACAAGTGGTCAAGATCAGTCCCCTTCTTATATTACCAAACTAGCCCATGCACTAATTTTTCAAAGAAAGGTGGATTTTGCTCAGTATTTCTTTACTGAGCTGACCGAAGTAATCAAACACCCAAAACGATGCCATGTAGCATATCCGCTATTCATCTCCATGATTCTTCAGCACAAGCTTGGCTCGGCGTTGGATTCGGATCGCAAGTCTCAATCTCCTCGTTTCTCTTATGACTGGTCATCTCCCATTGTTGGCCAAAAGACTCTCAATGTTGGCCGCCTCGCTACTGATCGCCCTCTACGCCAAGGTATGATTTCTTTTGCTTTATCTCCCGATCTTCACTGGGGTGAGGCGGAAGCTCCCGGGTTTCAACACCCGGAAGTTCCCGAGGAACCCCAAGTTGTAGTGGCCCCTTCTCCCCGTACTCGAGTGAAGTCGGGTGGGGCTCAAAAGAAACAACGCAAGGCCACCGACACCTCCGCACCCGCTTCTCGAACCACGCCATCGAGAGATCCCTCGGAGGCTTCCCCGGTTCAAACTCCATCTCATAAGCGGATGCACTCATCATCCCCTTCGAGATCTCCTTTAAAGAGGTCTCGAAAGCCTTCGGCCCAACCGACTAAGCCAACTGACGATTCTCAAAAATCGCCAGTTATTGAACTTCAACCCTCCGGGCCAAGGGAATCCGTTATTAACCCCACCGACTCCTCTGTTGCCTCTCCACAGGATTCAGTTGTACAATTGGAGGAACCACAACTTACCTCCCCACTCGCTTCTTTGGGTGGTGGAGATGACCTCGGGGTCTCTCCCCTCGAGGGTACAGAGTTTTCACTACACAGCCTTACACTCGATCTTTATGAGATCGATGATGCACAACCCGCTGAGGGTTCCCCCACAGAAAACCCCCCCCCCCCAAAGGATTTCTTTGCATTTTTGTTGGAGGACACCGGCTCTCTTAGAGATATTTCAAATGAATCCATTGTTGCAATGATCACCAAGAAACCCACCTCCCCCCCACCGATTATGCAAACACCAACACACTCACCTCACCGATCCCCAACCCTACACTGATCCCCAACCCCACATCGATCTCCCACCCCTTAACCACCATCTCCCCCACTGATACCCCGACAAAGGGTCCTTCACCCCGATCCTTCTTGCACTCATCCATCCTCCTCCCCATCTGCTGATGACAGAATCCTACCTCTACCTCATTCCCGGTTGTCACCAACATATCCACGTTTAGATCTACCAGAGGTTCATGATCCTCCCATTACAGGTATTCGGCTTCCAAGTGATCTAATATCTGAGGTATAAGAAAGTGCCCGTCAATGTAGGATGGTGGGTACTCAATTCGAATCGTTCAAGCGCTCCACTCTGTCTATGGTTGCTCAGGCTAATGAGCGTATTTCGGCATTGGAATCTCAACAGCTTCAGTTTTTAGTTTCATCTCTTCAAGACCTTCTTCGGTCTCTCACGGATAATCTGGTCACGGTCTCTTCAAAGGTGGATAATTTGACCACCTCTCACAACGACTTAGCCATGTCTCTTGCCTCCATCAAAGCCTCTATTGATATCAAAGATCCCGAGCTTTTTCGTCTGATTGATCGGGAAACTCGTCATCAAGCTCTTCGATCTTCTTTATCTCAATCTTTGGAACGTCTTCATCAAAAGGTTGATCTACTTGAGCAGAGCCTAGATTGGGATTTGGATGTGGGTGACTTTACATTAACTAGCATTAATCCTGCAAGTATCCAACTTCTACACTTAAAACTTGATAAGGTATTTACTCTATTGGGTTTAAAGGTTAAGACTGAAGCGGCTGTTGCTGAGGGGGAGAAATCTGAACCACCACCGAAAATGCCTTCGGTCAAACGAACAAACAGCAATCAGCCTTCTCATCCCACCGATCATCAACACATCCGCATCTCCAAGAAAGACACCGACATTCCAGGTACTACTTCCTCACCATCTCCGAAATCCTCACCACCACCGAATTCATCACCACCACCGACTTCTTCACCTCCACCGAAGTCTTCAACACCACTGAAACCTTTTGGCACTACTTTTTCACCGAAAACATCTCCTCCACCAAAGACTTCTCCACCACCGAAATGCTCTCCACCACCGACCCAATCTCTATCGGTGGAGAAAACCCCTGCAAAGTCTGAGGGGGAGCAAGCTAGCAAGGCTCCCAAAGACAAAGGCAAGAAAACTCTTTCTACCGAAGAAGAAGCAAAAGAAGAAAAGAAGAATAAGGAATTGGCTAAGTATGGGGCACGACCTGAGGGTGCTAAAACTCTAAAACTCAAGCCTCCATCCCAAGCACATATCACCGATCTTGGTCTATCTCCTCAAGAAATTGAAGAGGCTAGACTTGCTCAGAAAGCTTTGGATGAATCTCAAGCTCTTTCTCTGAAAGCTGCCAAGGAAGAAGCAGCAAAAGTAAAGTCTACCGATGCCATCAAAACTCAGAAATCGGCACTGAGTGCTCTTCAGGAAGAAAAGGATGAGGAAATTTCTTGGTACAAAAAGGAAATGCACTACCGAACCAACCAGTCTCCAATCACGGGTATCAAAATTGCCACCTCAAAAGCAAATCCTGCCGACATTAGACTGATCATTGAAAGAGAAGAAGGCGTACCTAGAAGTATTAGAGATTACCACTTGAAAAAATTCGGTCTCTCCGAATGGTTTGAAATCTCTAAATTTCTAGTAAAGAGCATAAATCCGAAGAAAGATATATTCGTCGATTACATTGAAGGCTTGATGAATAAAATGAAAGAAGTGAAAAAGAAACATAACATCGTCCTCTCCACCGATGATAGAGCCAAACTTCAATCCTTCAAAGAAGACATCCGCCTACCGAATACCAAGAACCAAAAGGTCTCCGATAACATCTTCAAAGACTTGGCAAAGAAAGGAAGGATTCCCTATGTGGACAATTTAAATTTGTCTCTTCCCACTTCAACCACTTATCCCTCAACCACGATAAGCTTCTCACCGATTCCTGGATTATACTTCAATAATGGATTCGACCGCCGGCGTTTCTTCAGGTTCACTCAAATCCCCTTGGCCGATATCATACTTCTTGAAGGCATATCCAATCTGATGCCTAACATCCCCGAAGCACATCCTCTCTATCAGAACATCCTTGCCGAGATCAAGCGCCGACAGAAAATGAGAAAATGATCTGTGTGTTTTCATTTTCATTTTTCCAAGTACTTGTAAGCTTCTCTTCATTTCCAAATGTATGAAAGTTCCGGTAATACAAGTACTTCTCTTCTATTTGAATTTCCTTGTTGCACATAGTTACTTTACTTGTAAATATTGTCTATAATATACATACTCATACAAAAGAAAAATAGATCAAAAAGAACAAAAAGAATGGTCTATATGAAAAAAACCCAAAAAGAGTAAAAAGGGTCAAAATGCATTTTACTTTTCAATACTCTTAAATATTCTAAGGATAGAGCTCAAATTCAAATAGGGGGAGATTGTTGGGTCACCAAGATTTGAAATTGAATCACCGATGTTCTCCTCTATGTTTTACTTAGAATATTTTAGCATGGTTCTTTAGATGACTTGTACAAGATAGCAACTGTTCGGTGAAGTCGAAGATCAACCAAAACCAAGCTTGAAGAAATTCTCATTGTGGAAATAAGAAGACTCTTCTCAAGATACATGCAAGTCATTGTCCACATATTGTGTCGTCACACATCGGTGGACATCCTCTCCACCGATTGAGTCTTCACACTTCGGTGGACGACCTCCCCACCGATTGTGTCTTTACACATCGGTGGACGTTCTTCCCACCGATTGTGTGCTCACACGTCGGCCAGATTGTTCCCACCAATAAGGATGGTCAAATCGGTGGGATCTATGTGTAAATGGTTTTCTTTGCAGATGATTTTAAAGACCTATGACAATTATTTCGGTGGAACCCCCTTCGGTGCAATTGTCTTGTAATACACATCAAGAAGATCATTTATTTTTGGACAATATCTACTGCCAGCTAAAAGTGACTTTTTGTCATCTTATCTATTTTTAGATAAGGTCCCTTTCAGCATGGGTTCTATTCCTTGTACCAAGGAAAAGGTGATTATGACATATCAACTTTTCAGAAGTCTACTGGTACGAAGCAAGTCCCCTGAAGACAGGTGTCCCAATCATTTAATGATGAGTACACTTCTTCACACTATAAAAGGAAGTAGAAGGCTCCCATGCAAACCACGCTTTCTGGATATCTCTCTCAGTGCAAGAAATCTCCATATTGCTTAAAACCTCATAGCTTTGTTCTAAGTGTTATTAGTTGTTTTGTTTTAGTATACTTTGTGAAAGATTGTTAGAATAGTTTATCTGTTCTTTTCCGCAACAGTCTTTAGTTTCTATGTGTAATTCTTGTTGAAGGTTTTCAATAATAGAATTAAAATTGTGAAAATTTGAGTATTGTATTCACCCCCCCTTCTACAATACATGTTATAGCCATCTGGGACTAACAGATTACTTAATTAATCGAGTTAAAACGTTCGACCTCCACAGAATTACTAAAGTATACTTATGGTATTCAAATAACGATATTCAGTAAAATAATTTCTTGAGTAAACTCTAATTTTGGTCCCCGTGTTTTACTAAAATCTTTGAAAGTGGGACCTAAGATTTGATAACTCTATAAAGTGTCCCCGTGATTCTCGTTATGCTTTAAAAATGGTCCCTCGTCACTAACTTCGTTAATTTTCTCCGTTAGTATCAAGGGTAGTTTTGTCTATTCAACTTTTCCTCCATTTGATTTAATTTGCCCAATTAAATCGCTTGATTGCTTCAAGAGTCGATCAAAACTTGTTAGTCGAAGTTGACACCCCTAATGAAGTCGATCAAAAACCCTACGACCGCCATCATCGTCCAGTCTCAAGTACATTGACTTTTTTTAAGTCATCCATTGCTTTTGTCTGTCACTTATGAAAGTGAAATTGGAATTTCATTGAAGTTCAAGATCATCTCCAAGGCATTGTAAGAACCACATCCAAGAAGCTGTTGATTCAGCCTCTACTATTCCATATGCAACCGGATATGTGCCATGATTTGAGTCAACACCTATAGCTGTCAACACTTGTCCTGGAAAAGGTCCCTTCATAAAGGTGCCATCTAGACCCAACAACTCCCTTTTACCGGCCCTAAACCCCCTCTTCAAAGCCCCTAAACAAATGTAAACCTTTTTGAACTTTCTAGTACTGCTTTCAAAGTTTGTATCTGCTTTTTACAGTGGTATATGGGTTGCATCTTTGCACCTCACATAGGTAATCCCTAAGCTGATGGTATTGTGCTTCATAATCTCCCCAAATCTTCTTATTGGCCATAACTTTTGCCCTCACTGTTTTGCCAGGTGACACAAGGATCTCAAACTTCTGTGACAAATGAGATTGAAGAGCCTTCAATGGTATATTAGGATATGCTTTAACATGCTCTATGATATGTTATGAGAGTAAAGTTGCAGTAGCAAGACCAACTTCCCCGGTTTGGAGGCAATTGTGAGTGTCCAAATAGGTTATAACCTTCCAAGTTTCTTTTTTTTTTGTAGTTGAGATGTATAAAACCCATGGACAAGTTGGCCCACTTGACTTTACCCATTTAGGCATTCTTCCTTTACCTAGCCTACTTGGCTCACGAGACCCACTTGTTTCACTTAACTCAGGCAAAGTACCCCTACAAACGACCCTTATTCTTCGCAAATCATTTTTCACAACTATATCTCTTCTAGATTCAAGGGCATGCTGCTTGATTAGATTTTTTATAGTTTCTTTGTTACCAAACGTTTGGCCTAAATAAAACTGAATATCTCCATGACTTGCTTTATTTGATCCACCCTCAACCAGATCATTCTCTTCTCCACGTGAAAACTGATCAACATCGAAAGGATCTACATCACCATCCACGTTGTGACTATCACTTACTTCTTCATTCACTCCCATCCACTCTACATTGCTATCAATATAATCTTCCATATATTCATCTAGTTTATCTAAATTATTGCTTTCATTAACTAGATAATTGTTTCCTCAGTATCATCATCATAGTCATCTACAGCATGTTGTATGCCACTTCCCTGGTTCACATCAACTCCCTTATCCTTGTCCTCAATCACAACTTTACCATGTTCTATGAAGAAATCTATCTGTTTGATCTTAGAGGCATAATTTAAAATGTTTAAAATGTCTTGATCACTCCTTAAAACTTGCAAACCAAAATCCAGTTCACTATTAGGAGTCGAGAAATGGTAATCCATTCATTCTTTCTCATTGTACCCTAATTCTTTCATCATAGCATTGAAGTCATGAACAAATAGTTCTTATGTGTTAACCAAATCAAAGAATCGCTTACCGTTTATGTATCTTCTTCCCGGAGAGGCTGTTAAAACGCCTCCATGGTTGATTCTAATTGTTATCAACGTGGGATAAATTTCTGTGAACAAAATATAAGAGAAAAATCAATGAAATTTATAACAAAAACACTTCAATTATAACCAAAAAAAATTCAATGAGCATAATTTGATGACACCATTTTCCATTATAAAAAAAATTGAATCAAAAGCACTTATATATTATGCCATTATTTTGATGACACCATATTCCATTAGAACCAAAAAACAATCCAATGAACATAATTTTTGTCGTGGGTGGTCTGAGAGTTCACCATATGCTTCCATTCACTTTTATATTATGCCATTAAAACTAAAACTAAGTATAACACTATTTTCCATAGTAGTTCGATTAGTATCATGAAACTATCACATGATCAGAAGTTACTGATAAGAGAAAACCATACCATAGATTTCACTTGAATTCCACTCCTCTGTTCTAATCTGCCACGATGGTTTTAAAATTTAGATTCCACTCCTTTGTAAAACCTTGGTTTTCGTTTTGCTGATTGAATGAGGGAAGAAACTATTTTTTGAATCGATTATAGGAGGGAGCCACAATCGATCAGGATATCTTATCAGTTATGATCAAGGTTCTAAATAGCGCGAGGCGTGGCGTGGCAGCAAGGCCAAGCCTTAGGAGCCGCAGGGAGGTCACATTGTTTATCAAGGCGTGACTTATGGCGGCATATCTCTTATATCATATATAATATTATATATAAAACATATATTTTGTACTATTACTCGACGACTCAATGATAATAAATAAATTAAAATAGGTTACATATTAAAAAATAGGAAATAGGACATTAAAAACGTAAAAAAAATAATCAAATACGTGTGACAAAAGGCCGCACATTAGGCCATGGCGTGCCACAGACATAGCGTAGCGTGTGACACAATCCTTAAGCCACGGCGCGCCATGACGGCTGTTACGGCGAGCCTTTTAGAACAATGGTTATGATAGACGTCAATATGGAATAGGGATGCCGTATTGTTTATGATTGTATTAATCGAAGGGTGTTTAACGGGCCTGGCCTGTTTAGAAAAAATATAAATGGACAAAACTACCCTTCTCACTAACAGAGAAAATTAACGGAGTTAGTGACGAGGAGCATTTTCAGGGCAAAACGAGAACCACATGGACGCTTTATAGAGTTATCAAACGTTAGGTCCCACTTTCAAAGATTTCAGTAAACCACGAGGACCAAAATTAGAGTTTACTCTAATTTCTTAGCATGCTAATTTCGGAAATATGTTCATGTAGTCGTAGTCGTATGTGAGCCAACTGAAATAGAAGTTTAGATATTTGACCGATTTAACTATTTCTTCTACGTTTCAAGAGAGCTTAATGTGAGTATTGACTGAATGACTAATATTTTTCTAGGATACATAATATAGATACATGATATATTCCCTTATGAGTCATTTTCATTTTTCAAGTTGTGTTATTTATTAAAATCATTTGGTATACGAGTATTCAATGTGTGAGAAGATGTGAGTGAGAGAAGTTTAATAAGTATTACAAGTTTCTCGAATAAACTATCATGCAACAAATGAAAACTAACTCGTGTACAATATGGATCCACTTGGCTTGTTTATTATGTTGGTGAGTTGTTTAATAAAAATATGGATTCACTTGGCTTGTAAACTGAGTAGAAACATGCATCTCGATGCTATGTATGTTAAGTACATTGTTGCTAACACTTAGAGTTTCGTCTATGTCAGTGGATCTTATTTTAATAAGTTTGTAAATATATTTTGTTGCGTATTTATTAAGTTGTAATGATGTTGACTTAACGCTACCCGTTTTTAAGTTAAATGGGATGTCATTTTCCCCCAAAGGTGAATAAGGGGTGTGAAGTCTCCGTTCGTGTCTACTAACTAAATGTTTGTCACTAAATAACATACACCACCCTGATTCCCACAATCAAAATCTTCTTGATTTCGTTTTCGCTCCATCGTTCTATTCATCTTGTATATTGTTATTTGTATTTTGTACACACGTCATATTAGTATAATGTTGCAGAATGGTTATTTGAGTCAATTTCCCTTCATTTTATCATGGTTTCACTTTTAGTATTAAATTAGCAAATTTTATGTTGCTATTCATTATTAGTCTATCCTTCGACCACTGTTGGAGCTCACACCTACGGCTAAAGAGCAGGTGAAGGACTAGTGAATAGAAAGCCAACTTTTTTCCCAGGGTGTCCAGGATAGGGAGCAAGATCCAACGCAGAGGCCGACACTACCATTATCGAGGTCGGCGCCATCCCCATTGCCTCCATCATCTGACGTCCCTATACAACTGTCTTCGAGCTAAGGTTGTGGAATGTCGTTAGAGATTCTGACGAGCAACTACCCTTAGATAAGTAGGTCACCGATTACGCACCTAGGTTCGTGACCTGGGGGCTGGGGACTTTGTACATACATGTGCAAAACTTTAAATCGAACATTTCATTAAAACACAGAAAATGATTTGTACTTACAAAAGAAACCTTACTACAAAATCAATCACACTCATAATATCTTCAAGAGATTTGAAGATATATTCATGAACCCTAAAACTAATACAGAGAGAAAACCCTAAACTAAATTAGCTGAGAAACAAAAATGACGAATACAATGAGAAACCCTAACAACATTTTCTTTATATATAAACCATTTAATTGTATTTTAGTCCTTGCACAAAACACCCTTCAGCAACCAGAATTGCTCCGCTACCCTTTCTACATTTACTCCTTGCAGTGCTACCCACAACTTTTAGATATTGACATAATCAGTCCTCGTAAAATCACAAACATTAAAAACAAATTAAGTTAGATATTAAGATGACAAGATTGGTCAGTTTATAACTCTTATCTTTTAACACCCGCCCTCAATCTTGACATCGGAAAAGACCCAACATGTTTAATTTTGAAATAAGGTAATTATGTTGATTTACACCAAGAGACTTTGTAAAGATATCTGTTGGATTTTCAGTAGATAATATCTTTACAGTTTTATGCATTCTAGTTGAAACTTTATTTCTTACTTGGTGTATATCAATTTCAATATGTTTGGTTCTTTCGTGAAACACTGGATTGTTAGCGATTTGAATGGCAGATTTGTTGTCACAAATTAAACTTATAGGAAGCAAATTGTCAACTCTTAAATCTGTCAAAATACTAATTACCCAGATTATTTCACATAGAGCAACAACCATTGCTTTATACTCGGATTCAGTGGAAGAACGAGAAACAGTAGACTGTTTCTTGCTCCTCCATGAAACCATACAGTTACCCAAAATAAGCAATACCAGTTACTGACCGTCTAGTTGATAAGCATTTCCCCCAATCAGCAACAACATAGGCGGTAAGCTTAAAATCAGTAGGTAAACATTCAGAAAAATAAATACCCTTACCAGGAGAAGCTTTAGATATCTCAAAACCCGAAGTGCTAGTTTCAGGTGAGATTGACGAGGGGAGTGCATGAACTGACTCAAACAGTGTACATCAAAGGAAATATCTGGACGTGTGGCTAATAGATAAATAAGTCTACCAATCAATTTTTGATATCCAGTAAAATCCTTCAAAGGAGGATCTTTTGATTCTGATCCAACAGAATCAGTAACTATAAGGTTCATGTCTATTGGAGTATTTATTGGTTTACAACCTAAGTATCCAAAGTCATTTAAAAGTTCCAGACAGTATTTTCTTTGTGACATACATATACCTCTGTCAGTTTCCAGAATTTCAATTCCTAAAAAGAATTTGATGACCCAAATCTTATATTTTGAAATTTGACTGTAAATGATGTTTAACACGATTAATCTCAGATTCAGAGTTACCAGTCAAAACTATATCGTCAACATATACAAGAAGAACTACAAAAACATTACCTGAAGCTTTAGTAAATAAAGAGTAGTCACTAGTACTTTGAACAAACCCGTGTTCAATTAAACAAGATGAAAGTTTGGCGTACCATTGTCGTGGAGCCTGTTTGAGTCCATATAATGACTTTTCAAGCTTGCAAACTCTTTTGTCATTAGGTGAAAAATATCCTGGTGGCAAACTCATGTAAACTTCCTCTTCCAAATCTCCATAGAGGAAAGCATTGTTTACGTCGAGTTCACACAATGGCCAACAGTTTTGAATAGAAAGTGCAATTACACACCTGACAGTCACCATATTTACTACAAGAGAGAATGTTTCCTCGTAGTCAAAATGTTCACGTTGACTGTAGCCTTTGGCTACAAGCCGAGCTTTATATCTTTCAATTTCTCCGGTGGATTTATATTTTATTTTATATATCCACCTACATCCTATAGACTTACGACCAGGTGGCAACTCAGTTAGAACCCAAGTCCCATTCCTATACAATGCTTCCATCTCATTATTCATAGCATCTACCCAGTTCTGGTCTTTACTAGCTTCAAAGAAGCTATCAGGCTCGAAAGATTTGTTTAAGGTAGATACAAAACAAAAATTATTTGTACTAAGACTAGAGTAATTAACAACTTTTTCCAATCCATATTTAACTTTACCCTCAACAATATAGTCATCAAATCTTTTAGGCAAGTTAGATGGTCTATTGGATTTTCGAACAAAAGTCTAGTTTGGTCAGAACTACTGCCCTCAAGAGGGGACTCTAAATGGTCATCACTATTAAATTGAACTCTTAATCGTCGAAACCCAGCAGCCTGTGAACTACTGGTACCCTCAGTACTACCAGGATCAGTTGACTCGGTAGCCCTGTCAGAAATATCATTACTGTTAGTACTACCAGGGTCACTAGATCCGACAGCCCTATTTTGGCTTCCAAGTTGATCACGGATGCTTCTATCATCAGAATTATTTAAAATATTTCCATTTGGAGGACTCACCCTAATCTCATCATCGGGCAATTCAGAAGCAGAATCATTTGTTTGAAAAAGCACAGAATCAAAAAAGTTTAAAGAACTAACATCATTGGAAGTATGATCATGAAGATTAGAGCTCATTTTGAAAGGAAAATGGACTCATAAAACTTAACATCTCTTGATATAACAATTTGTTTGGATTCTAGACTATAGAGTCCGTAACCCTTTTTGGAATTAGAATAACCCAAATGAACACATTTTTCAGATTTAGCAGAAAATTTATCAGAGACATTAGGTTTGATAGCAAAACACAAACAGGAGCAAAACCAAAAATAATTTCATAAGGACATTTTCCATTTAATATAGAAGAATGAGTGAGATGAATGAGATAAGTAGCTGTCAAAATGCACTATGTCCACATATTCAATGGAATGTTTCCTTGAAACATTAATGCTCAAGCCATGTTAAGTAAATGCCTATGTTTACGTTCTGCCACCCCATTTTGTTGGGGTGTATAAACACAAGTAGTTTGATGAATTATTCCATTAGTCCTAAAAAAACTCACCTAGTTTATTGTTTACAAATTCTGTCCCATTATCGCTTCTGAAGATTTTAACACGTTTGCCAAATTGGGTAAACAACATACTGTGAAAAGCAACAATGTTGTCAACAACTTCATCTTTGCTTTTCAACAAATACATCCAAACTGACCTAGAGTAATCATCAACAATTGTCAAAAAGAATCTGAAACCTTCTTTACTTGGCACCCTATAGGGCCCCCAAAGATCTAAATGAATTAATTCACCAAGAGTAGTAGTAGTATGATTACTTAAATTGAATTTGTCTCTGTCTTGTTTGGCCATATGACAGATGTCACAAGGTGGAGAAGGTTGATCATTTCCTATATTAAGAGTCTCTTTTAAAACACTAAGGAGCTGGTCAGCTGGATGTCCCAGCCGACTGTGCCACAATTGGCGCAAAACACAACACATTATAGACATATTTGATTTGTTGCAAGAGTCATGAGGTAATTTTGAGTCAAATGACTCACCTATTGATAGCTTATCCAAGAAGTATAAACCTCCTTGTTCGCTACCAGTCCCCACTATTTTCTTGGGCTGAGAGTCCTGGAGAAGGTAACACTTGTACTCATCAAACCCAACAAAGATTTTGCTATCTCTAGCAATTTTATGAACAGACAAAAGATTCACATGAGAATCAGGAATAACAAGAACATCAAACAACATGACCATGTTATTCAATCTATAATTTCCAATTTGATTTATTTTAGCCTCTTCTCCATTTGGTTGAGTTACTTTAAGGTTTAAGTCAGAGATATCCATAAGATTTTCAAGGTGAGAAGAAGAGGTGGTCATATGCTGATTTGCCCCTGAGTCAATTATCCAGCTAGAACTAGAGAGTTTATGAGAAACATTAGACAAAATTCCCATATTGGAATAGAAGTTACCTGCCATATTAACTGATATTCCTTCGGATTGTTTGTGATCAATCAGAGTCAGAAGTTTATTTATTTGATCTTGAGTTAACGATGTAGAGGTACTCTGATTGTGATTAGGATTGTCTGTGGAACAGGCATTACCAGATGACTTGAAGGGCTGACCAGTTCTAGGTTTTGTAAACTGAAAATCCTTTGGAAATCCAATTAATTTGTAGCATCTTTCAATTGTATGACCATTTAACCCAAGAGGAGTTTTTCCCAAACAAGAGGAGTTTTTCCCAAATTTTTCTTATTCCCGTTTGTTTTTCCAAAAAAGGCAGAATGCTGACTCTTGGTATCAAAGGGTAGAGTCCCACCTCTGTGGGATTCTTCCCTGGATACCAAGGAAAAAGCAGTTTTGACAGAGGGTAGGGGATCTGTAGTTAGAATGTTACTTCGAATATGAATGTAATGATCATCCAAGCCCATCAAGAACTGCATTAGTTTGATTAATTGATTATGTTTTGAAAAATCATGAGAAGCATTGCATGTGCATGAAGGCAGTTTGACCAAAGCATCAAACTATTTCATAGCGCCTTTAACTTGTGATAATAGTCGAAGACAGAAGCTCCATTTTGAGTTAAAGAATTAATTTTCTGATGTAGATTAAAAGTGACAGACCCGTCGATTTTATCATAGTTTTCTTTCAGTTCAGTCCAAACCTCAGAAGTTACTTTTGAAAAAACCTGACTAACAAATAGTTCTTCGGAGATAGAGTTAAGAATCCAAGATAAAACAACTGAGTTACATCTGTCCCATTGTCTAGCAAGGACCTCGTTGTCTTTAGAGCGAATGACAGATGCATCAACAAAACCAAACTTGTTTTTAGTTTCCAAGGCAAGAGTCATTGCACATGATCAAACCTTGTAATTCTCAGTCCCACTGAGTTTCATATTCAAAATAGAAACTTCTGAAGTGTCACTACGATGGAGAGACAATGGATCCCCAAAGTCCAGCTTCGCAATCAAGGACTGAGGTTCCGGAGCCTTGGGAGAATCTTCTCCAGCCATAGTGAACAATCAGGACAAACAATAACCAAACAAGGATAAAACTCTGAGGGCACACAGACATGGCTCCTTGCCACTCTAAGGGTGGTAGGTCAAGTCCACCACTCAGATATCCGAAAAATAACCAGTAACATACAGAAGAAGAGTAAGAGAAGACTTACAGTGATTTCAAAAATTAGAAAAGCGGAACAAGCTTACAGTGAGAGGTTGAATGAGGCACATCGAAAATAGATGAGCAAATCTAGAGTCTCAAGGAGAAATCCAGAGTAAACACACCAGATAAGTCCAGAACACACCTGAACAAAACAAACACAACCTAACACCAAATCTCAAATCAGATCTGTGATCTGATCCGAGATGATGTGGAAGTTCTTTGACCAAAAATCAAAACACTAATCACAAAAAAGGCAGGACAAGGTCAAAAGGACCTAATAGGATAGAAGATCTGAGAAGATAGATCTCGAGTCATAGGATAGAAGAACTCATCCACAACCAACAAATATTAGGAGAGAACAAGAACAAACATAAATCTCTTCGATTCACGAGATCAACAGTGATCTTCCTCGAATCATAGGATGCTTAATAACAGGTTTTAGAGAACAAATCTTATCAAGACAAGATATAGAAATATCAGATCTAGACAAAAAGGTTATTAAGCAGTTTAAACAAGACTGACATAAAATGAAAAAATCTAGGCATGCATGAGATCCTCTACGATATACTAGAAGAGATTCAGAGTTTGAACACAACAATGAACTGAATGAGATATAAAATGATCAGATTCAGAATCATTTACTTGATGAAACAAAAACCTCAAAAGATAAGATATGTACGAAAAACCAAAGATCTAAACCAGATCTAACGAGAAGAGATCCAGATCTTAAAGGAGTAAAAACAACAGAATCTGGATAAGATCTAAAGAGATCACATCCAGGACAAACACAACAGAATCTGGACAAGATCTAAAGAAATCAGATCCGGAAAAAAAAACTTGAAAGAGAAATGACAGAGAAAAATAACACACTGATTTTTTGTTTTTAAACGAAGAATACTAACAAAACCAAGCAGATCTGAACACACAACGGTTAGAATCGCCAAAATGAACAGTTGTTTTGTTTTTTAAAAAAGCTATGAAAAAATATCCAGATGATAAACTGAAGAACACAAAGGTATCTTCAACAGGTGAACAACAAAACGATGAGATAGAACAACAAAAGTAATCAGTGTTTTCAGAAAAAAATTTAAACAAGATGAGGAACTAGGGTTTTACCATTCGTAGACACAGATGAGCACCGCAGAACCACTAGACGCTGTGATACCATGTGCAAAACTTTAAATCGAACATTTCATTAAAACACATAAAATGATTTGTACTTACAAAAGAAACCTTACTACAAATCACTCACACTCATAATATCTTCAAGAGATTTGAAGATATATTCATAAACCCTAAAACTAATACAGAGAGAAAACCCTAAACTAAATTTACTGAGAAACAAAAATGACGAATACAATGAGAAACCCTAACAACATTTTCTTTATATATAAACCATTTAATTGCATTTTAGTTCTTGCACAAAACACCCTTCAGCAACCAGAATTGCTCTGCTACCCTTTCTACATTTACTCCTTGCAGCGCTACCCACAGCTTTGAGATATTGACATAATCAGTCCTCGTAAAATCACAAACATTAAAAAAAGTTAAGTTAGATATTAAGATAACAAGATCGGCCGGTTTATAACTCTTATCTTTTAACAAGACATATTTCATCTAGGGTAAAACACCATAATAATTATAGAACATTTACATTAATGAGTATTTAAGTTGATAGTTTTTTTTTTGGTAAATAGAAGGCACTCTTCAGCTTTTCTGCCAAAACATATAAACAAAAACCTGAGGTTCATAATCATCTTCTGATATATAATTACTTTATTAAATAAAAAATATGAAAAAGAAAAGAATTTAATAAAATAATTCTGTATAAAAAGTTGATTGACAAAAAAAAGAGATATAAAACTTGAAATAGAAAGATACATGTTGGATGAAAACAGCTTTTCAGTAGTGGGCTCGCTGCACTGGGTTAAACCTACCCTTCTGTTATCAATTGGCCACCCACACAGCTCTTTAAGCCCAAAGATCTTTCATTTATTGGACTCAAAGCTTAATAAGATTTTGGAGGGTTTTTTGTTCACAATTGTTTTCTCGAAAACAAAACAACGTAACGTTGTGTGTGTTGTGTGTGTGTGTGTGTGTTTTTATATATATTTCGAATAATTTTACTACAGTTTTGGATAATCTATGTACGGATCCGATTATATGAAAAGTAATTGAGGTGTTAAATGTGACTGACACCTAGGACAGATGAAGCTTTGGGCAATGCAAACCAGCATTTAATGCCCATATAAATTTATAATAACACCCATCCCATTGGCTATTATTATTAATTTCCCCATAGTAAATCATGTTATTGTTAAAAGCCACTCCTTTCGTTTCAAAATAAATGTCCATAATGAAAATGACATATAGTTTTAGGAATGTGTAATTATTATACTCTTTAATTAACCAAACTACACTTTTACTCTTAATAATAGTGAGTGCAACTTTCTCCACCTCATAAAAGTGAAAATTTTACTTTTGAAAGTAGACACTTATTTTAAGACAAACTAAAATAGAAATGTAAACACTTAATTTAGGATGAAGGGAGTATAAAATTAACCAAATGATATATTTTTGGAAATTTTAAGAATTCATTTATTATGATTTGGATATCTATAAACGATGATTAAAATTCATTAATTATTATGAATGTTTTATATTAGAAAACAATCGATATATTTATGAAATAACATATTCATAATATTAGATGGATGATTAACATCAATTTATATGGTATATAATAAAGTGTTTGTTTGTACACTAAACCATCTCTAAGATAATAATAATAATAATGAAATATATTATTTATATAGTAATAGTTGTAAGATATTCTTGTATTGTTTGTTTCAAATAGTTGTAATTTATGGAATGCATAAATTTAGTGGGAAACCAAAATAGTATTTAATTGACGATTTAATTAATGAGATAATTGCAGCAAAACCGAAGGTGTTGGTTTCCTACAAGGAAAATGCAAGCTAAAGCCTCGAGAGTAAAGCTCTTTTCAATCTTCAAGGGGTTTGTTTGTCTCTAACTTTTTTTATGTTAGAGTAAATTACAGATTTGGTCCCTACAGTTTATCGTTTTGCTAAGGAATATTAATTGGTCTATTATTTTCATTTATAATAAAAGACCCTCCACTTATACATTTTGTGTTGTACTTGGTCCCTGAGGCTGACACCACTCAACTTGTTTGTGAACTATGATGGTGAATTGATCTTCTCAACAATTTATTTATTTATTTTACCATTCTTCAAATCATAGGGACCAAATCTGGAATTTACTCTAAATTATATATTATATTTATACATTTAAGTATTTCAACATCTTATGCTTTTTATATTTATATATTTTATGCTTGTAATTATAGAGTGAATTACCCCTATGGTTTACCTAAATTTTAGATTTGGTCTCTAAAGTACATTATCTACGGTGGTGGTCCTTAAGTTTTTAATCTATTTTCACTCATGGTCCTTCTATGTTTTATTTACTTTCATTCATGGTCCTCCTATGTTTAATTTACTTTCACTCACGGTCCTTCTATATTTAACATAGAAGAACCATGAGTGAAAATAAATCAAAAAGTTAAGGACCACCACCGTAGATAGTGTACTTTAAGGTCCAAATCCAAATTTTGGGTAAACCACATGGACCACTGGTGTAGTTCACTCATAAATATATTTGTAGCTTATATTTAATATATAAATTACATTTAATCTATTTTATAAGTTGTGCAGTTCTAACAGTAATTATCCATCTAAATATATGAAACGTTGTGTTTGGGAAATAGAGAGTTATAGCATTTAAAATTTCGAGTTATTATTTGGATTATCCATATACTCAATTTATGATATCCAAATATATATATATATATATATATATATATATATATATATATGAAAATCTGATATATACACAATTTATGTGATTTATCCGATCTAATTGATTAAGAAATCCTCTATTTTGTAACAAGTTTTTTTTTTGAAAGGCAAATATCAAACTTTTATTACCCACAATCTTACTAAACAACCTTACAAGCACAGTAGAGTCCAAGTGATCAAATGAACATGGCATTTACCCAACACTAGAATTATGCAACAAACAGATACCAAACCAAGCCCAACTGTTTGCAAGGGGCAAACCTTAGGATACCCCGAACTAGACAACGCGAATCATCACCATATTCCTCGTCTTAACACAACCAGCCGGTGCCTGCATTCACGTCTTTGTATCAGGACACACCAGGAACAATCGTCTTATTGTAGACAGCTGCTGCAAGATGCTTACGGCTGAATCTGGGCAGCCCACGACCAGAGCGACCAGCCCCATCAAGTTACTGAATACAGCAGCTAGAGGGCGACGACAGCCAAATAGTCCAATCTTTCTTGATGTCTCGATCCCTTTTCGAGATCCATTCGAACGCTTTCCGTTGAAACTCAAAAAATTGGCCAAGAATGTTTCTTTTGTCCTCCCTAAATATGAGATTATTCCGACTCGACCATATAAAGTAGAGGAAAGAACATACCACATCCGACCACAGCTTCGCTATCTTTGAACCTTCCCCGAAAATATTTCCAGCAGTGAATAATTCGTTTACATTTGTTGCCGCTTCGAGATTAATATTCCACCATCTTTCCATGCTTTTCCAAGTATTTTTCACGTCTTCACACAGCAGTAGTGCATGATCTACTGACTCTACCTCGCACTCACATCTTGGGCATAGTGTTGATTGCAAGTCGAGCCCCATTGAGTCGAGCACCGATTCGCCCCATTTTGTAACACGTTATGCATATGGATACTTAAACTTTAGGTTTTTGCTAGTTTTAGTAATGAACAAATCATATGAATCTTGTGTTTATTGCCTTTGCTTGCTCGATTTCTTGCATATGATTTGTTGATTGTGAATTATCTTTGAGAAAAGTGTTGTCGTAACATCTTAACATTTTGAATACATCAATATATTACAAATATTATCTCAAGATCAAACACTTAAATTGCAGTGGAAATAAAATCTCTACCTGAATACCTACATCACAACCTGACCATACCATTTTGACGAACATAATTTTGCCTTATGTAACAGTGTCTTGATCTGCACATAGTCTTCTTCAAACGTCGATCCTTCAATCTTCTATTCATCTCATTTTTCTTTCCGGTCTAATAAATGTTTGGGTTTGCAAAATTTTAAAAGAGTTGGAATGAGCCTAGGTTCCAGTGAATTCACGGTTTTCATGCACGAACAACAACTTTACATGTAACACCCTCAAATTTGGAAAGAGCAACTAAAAAAAACTTCGATAAAATCCCTTCTACAATCTATCCTTGGAAATTATTCAATATCTAAAACGTAAAAACTTCAATATTTACTAACTTAAGTCATACACGAAGACTAAATAAAGTCGAGTGTTACTTAACCCAAATACAAGTTGTTAATCCCAAAATAAATGCGGAAGACTTCACCAAGCTAATTCTTTCTCGTGCTTACAACTAGCTTTCACCTTGCGGTGTCACTAGGACTATTCCCTAACCGGAATGTGTTGCACATGCCGACAAATAAAAAGGTTAGGCTAGCGCCTAGTGAGTTCAAGAGTTTTCATCTTATTTATATAAATCGTTAAAAGAACGAGTGCAACTTAAATCGTGAAATCCAAAATAATTTATTTTAAATATGAGAACGACCCGTTTTCCGATAAAAGTAATTTTAGGTGATAGCAACACCAATGTAGACGTTTTCGAATACGCACATTTTTAAAGACGAAACCCCAATATAAAACATTCATTCGTAAAGTAAACTCAACCCAAAACTCACACAAACGTGAATAGTAAATGAACTCCCAAATTATGAAATCTTGGGCAAAACTTTACATCCCAAAACATCCAAACACGGATGGGGCATGATACTCAACTCATACCCATAGATAATATTCTTCAAATATAAAACGTCACTGAAAATATGGATAATAAAACTCAATACCCAAAACAACACCTTTCGGTGACGAGGGAGACCCGATTACATTGCATGTGACGGAACACAAAAGTAGGTCACATATCTATGTAATAAAACAAGATGCATGGATTATACTCATAAGACATATCGAGCTTAACCCCTCTGGATCTGTTGACCATGGAGACTCAAATTCAACCCCTCTAGATCTATACTTTGAGATGTCCAAATCCACACAAATATACAAGCACATTAGAATTACATCTTACTGTTCATGTGACAATGCCCGACCATTTAGGCCCACATCTTACTTACCATGAAACCCGATGCCTATTCCGTGCTACAACGAGGGAAACTAGTGTCCCATCATTGAACGTAAAAACTCAAGTGCCTATGGATCCATAGCAATAAGGTCTAAAACATTACATGACTCCAAACGAATGAACTAGCGCATTCAAAACATGTGATTCTCAAATAAATATAAATCATAACCAAAACTCTATGTTGAGCTATCAAAACTTGGACAAATGTCCCTAAAACCCAACATAATCAAATACCCAGTCACAAGTTCAGTTAATCAAAAGACCATTTGTTAAAAGTTATAAAATGCAATAAAACGTAAATATCCCACGTTTATGCGAAACATGCTCCATAAACTTAAATAACCCCGCACAACTCTAGGTTAAGACAAATAATTTTCCAAAACACCCATCAAGGTGCATTTATACCAAAAGATTTACACTCGTAAGATATATCGTTAAAATATCAATACCTAATATTTACTCATCAAAATACTCAAAACATATCTTTTCCCCAAAACCAAAGGTTTACAATTTCCAAAATGTTCGCAAGGACGGGAGTGTCCAAAATCCAAAGACTCACACGATCGCATTTTCCAAGTGTACCATAACACAAACTATGCATATTTCCAACAAACACAAAGTGCATTTTTATCAAATAACCTCCATTTATGTAATAAATCATCAAAGCATTTTCATTTATCAAATTACCCAAAAATCTCAAATATGGGTATTTTACAATGTTTATAAAGTTAAATACTTCAAATAATCAAAACCCACCAAATAACCCAACAATTGATAATTTCATGTAAAACACATAATACATGGAAAAGAACATTTTTGGCATGTACAACGTTTTCACAAATCAACTTGAACTCACCTTGCTAGATTTAGGCTAAATCTAGATTTTTCCCCAATTTGAGCTCGTTTGAAGAAATTTGAATCCTCAAGCCAAATCTTCCAAAAACCTAGATCCATGAGTTTCCAACCATCAATAATAATATTCAACCATATAGAATCATTCCCCAAACATTTTACACCAATATCTCAACTCATACCAAAACCCTAATTTCCATAGATGAAGAAGAGAGAAGATTACCTTACCATAACTTGAATCCACCAACCAAAATACCTCTAGAGTCACCAAAATGAACCACAAACTCCAAACCTTCAAAAGGGAGGAAAAGGGTTGGATGAAACCCAGCTTAGAAATCTCCATGAATGAGCGTGAGATGAAGAACTTCAACTCTTGCATCCAAATCCTTGCTAAAAGTTGAGTGTTCCTTTTAAAATTCAAGGATTTACACCTCTTGAAGCTCCAAAATGAAATAGGGGGAGGGGGTTTTGACTTGGGAGAGAATGGTGGTAAGGGGATAGCCAAAAATGAGAAGAAGTTGCCAAAAATCGGGTTTTAAGAGGCTCAAGGGCCGATCGCGACATTGCCCGACGACAGTGACATGTGTCATTGTCGCGGGCATAGTCGCACGAAGTGTACCATGGGGTGTCCCTTAAGAGAGACATTGCCCAGCGACAATGACATATGTCATAGTCGTGCGTCATAGTCGCTCCCTGCGTACCAATGCCAAAATTGAAGTTTCTCATCCCAAACGCTCTCGATGCATCTGAGGATTAGAAGTAGGCCCTTCCACACACAAAGTTCACAAATACCAACCACCAAATGGGCTCGGTGTAACGTTTGCTTACCAAAACTACGGGTGTTACATTACATTTTCTAGAAATCTTCAACAATAACACATACATTTGATAAAAATAGCACATTTCACAAAACGACGACATTATGATGGGTGTCTACATCACACAATGTTAACTAACGAACTCACACAATATGTCTATTGTTTTGGTCGAAATTCGGCAAATAGGCAAACTCACACATCATGCTCTATAGTTGCCTCTTGACCACATACTCACACAACATGCATGTTCCCAAAGTAAACCCACATTAAAATCAAATATACATGATAATGCATGCTCAATACATCACACGTTAACACTTATACAATACATTAAAATCATACAAATATAGAGCAAACTTGCAAATAAAATTTAAATAACACATGCAACCATTTCTAGAAAAAAAATTCACGTGAACTCACAGTATAAGACCCCGAACCAATCATCAAGGTGGCCACCATTCCCCCAAGTTACGTTGGACTTCTTGTGATCGATCTACAAAATTGTTGTCTTCTTTTTCTATGTGGACAATTGTCTTAATCTTTCTCGATGGTTTTTATATTAAGCTACAACCTTCTCATCCGTTTTATAGTCAATCTCGATGTTGGTTCTGAACCTTTCAATTGCCTTCATAATTATTGTGATTTAGTAATTTAATCAAAATAACTCATCACCTTTCATTTTCCGAGATTTAAATGAAGTGGTTTACTGAGAATTACAAGGAACCCTTCAACTTTTCTTATTTTGGCACCTTGACAAAATTACTCATTCCAATTATCTACTAAATATATTTGTCCCCCTTGAATTAATACTCTATCTTCATCAACACACTTACTAGTTTTGAAGATAGCTTCAATCTCCTTCAACCACCTCATCGCTTTCATGGGGTCCCTGTCTCCTGAGTAGGTCGGAGGTTTACAGCTTAAAAACATTTTGTAGTCGCACCTCCTTAGTACTGGTATAACAGTCGGTATGATTGGTATTTCGTCTTCGAGTCCAGGGTCTGGTGTTTCAGCTTCGTTGTGACGATTTCGGTCAAACATTGCTTGTATACTGGTTCGTAGTCTTCCCATTTCAGCCATTAAGTCATTTCTTGTAATAAATTCAGTACCTCGCCCCTGAACTCTGCCTCCAGTTCTGCCCCTACCTCTTTCTCTTCCTCTTCCCCTTGTCCCGACTGTTGGATTTGTTCTATTAGGATTTCTTCCTCCTTCTCTAGTCGTATTTCTAGTACCGCTTGCCATTCTGTAGATTCATACAAGATTAATATACACATAAGCACATACCCCATACAATAAGGTATCCAGTCCAAACATGCACCTGTAAGATCACAATTACACTGGCCAGGTGTAATCTGAAATTACCTTACATGATGTTCCTTCTACCTTTTATACTTAGCATCCCAAGGTTCTAATATATCAAGGACATCCTACTTCACATGCAGTTTAAGTCTAGGTACGGGTACAAATACCTAAATCCCTTAAACTAGGGCTCTGATACCATTTGTAACATCCCAGTTCCCATAACATACAACATATAACATAACATGCATATATATCATTGATTTACAACGAAAGTTACATAACAAACCAAGTACGGTCCCTTCGGTCTCCTAAATTACAAAATATATATATATATATATATATATAAGCTTCCTTCACTTTATCCTCTCCTTTGCCGATCCTTAACCTGGAAAACATATTTTTGAAAACAAAATGAGGGTTAGACCAAACGGGTCTAGTGAGTTAATCCCAGTCCTTTCCAAAATCATTATAAAACCTTTTACGTAAATCCTTTGTATCAAAATAGTTTAGATAAACCTTTGGTAATCCTTTCGTAAAATATAAACATACCACACGTATTTAAATACCAATACAGACTCGTGCATCGTGTACATCTCATCCACCGTATTCCTCCACAAATGGCCATATTAGTTGGTAGCAAGCCAACTAATAAATCAACAACCGGTCCGCACACCGGAACCCGGCTACCCGTCGGTCCGCACACCGGAACCCGACTACTCACCGGTCCGCACACCGGAACCCGGCTACTATGCACTTGTGTAGTGCAAAGCTTATATAAATACAATATATATCTCATTACATCATATTGTCATTTATATACACATAATCATATTCCTACCACATAATCATCTCATATATATATATATATATATACACATATATATGTATCCCAGTTCAAAAACGTTTTAAAGCAAAACTCACCTGATTTGCTTATTACAACTCTTCCAAGTTTTTCTCCAAGCTATCCGATCCTTTACCCAAAATTCTCAGAATCTGAAACAGATTAAGCACAAATACCCTCTTACTAATCAAATACATAAGACTTACTAGGAGGCTACGAGCTCTAGATAAATCTATCTGACTTTTATCCTCGAAATGACCAAACAGCTAAAGTATCCGGATACCACAAGTTATCCGGACAACACTACATTTCCGGACAGCATGACTTTTCCGGACAACCTATACAATCCGGATAACACAACCAGCCGGACGACATCCGGATACCAAAGTAACCCGGACACTATCCGGTATCTTATTTCATCCGGAAAACATAAGAAAAGAGACTTACCCGGATAAAGGATTCGTCCGGACACCACTATAAAATCACCCGAACACTATCATCAAAATACCCGAACACCACCAACAGGACTATCCGGACACATTCATACTGTGTCCGGACACCTCTGTCGGTTAAGCGAAAAGGCATGAATACTTAGTTTCACTTACTACCTCAAACTCAACCAAAGCCATAGGAAATAGCTGATTAGACACCCCATACCCACCTATATCTCTAACACAGATAAGCAACAAAAGCACGGAAATACCAATAATCATTTACACCGAAGTCATATAACACTTTAGCACGTATAGAGTTTATAGAAATATACATGTAACCTCATCAGGACTTTCTTCCACCTCTTGTTCCGTCATCTGAAAAACACGGCCCTTTGCTTTCGATACCTCAGGCCCTTATTCCTCTCCCAGCCTAACACCCGTTGGTCTCACCGCCATACTACCCTGTTGTGCTTTCCATTGCGGACAATCTGACTGAATATGATCCGGGGAATTGCAAACGAAACAGAATCGAGTTACCCGACAGTCTCTAACAATGTGACCAGTCTTTCCACATTTGTAACAACTTCGGGAATCCGCATAACAGTTTCCTTGATGAACACGATTGCATTTTGGGCATGGTCTGTCAACTGGTCTGAAAGGTGAATAACTATCAAACCTCGGGGATTCGTATTCTTCCGAATCGTACATCGTTTCTTCCAGTTTTCTTTTCCCAGCACTCTTATCACCAACGTCTCTCCGGTTATCCTGTTCCACATTTTCCGCGACATCCACTACGGCTGAGAAGGTATCGGGTCCTCTTGCAGTTACTAGCTTTCTAATTTCTGCATTTAACCCAAAAATAAACCTTTCCATCTTTAGAGCCTCCGTGGCAACATAGTACTCTGCAAAGCGAGACTTCTCTAGAAAGAGAGCGGTGTAATCCCTAACCGATAAACTTCGCTGGTGTAGGTTCATGAACTCCTCTTCCAATTGTCTAACTGCTGCTTGAGAACAAAACTGTCCTTTGAATGCTGTTGTGAATTCGTCCCAAGTAAAAGTAGAGTATACATCCGACCCTAGGGAATCAATGTGAGCTTCCCACCAGAATAGGGCATCAGCTTTTAGCATTGCGGTTCCATATAGTACTCTATCTTCATCAGCACACTTACTAGTTTTGAAGATAGCTTCAATCTCCTTCAACCACCTCATCGCTTTCACGGGGTCCCTGTCTCCTGAGTAGGTCGGAGGTTTACAGCTTAAAAATATTTTGTAGTCGCACCTCCTTGGTACTGTATAACAGTCGGTATGATTGGTATTTCGTCTTCGAGTCCAGGGTCTGGTGTTTCAGCTTCGTTGTGACGATTTCGGTCAAACATTGCTTGTATACTGGTTCGTAGTCTTCCCATTTCATCCATTAAGTCATTTCTTGTAATAAATTCAGTACCTCGCCCCTGAACTCTGCCTCCAGTTCTGCCCCTACCTCTTTCTCTTCCTATTCCCCTTGTCCCGACTGTTGGATTTGTTCTATTAGGATTTATTCCTCCATCTCTAGTCGTATTTCTAGTACCGCTTGTCATTCTGTAGATTCATACAAGATTAATATACACATAAGCACATACCCCATACAATAAGGTATCCCAGTCCAAACATGCACCTGTAAGATCACAATTACACTGGCCAGGTGTAATCTGAAATTAGCTTACATGATGTCCCTTCTACCTTTTATACTTAGCATCCCAAGGTTCTAATATATCAAGGACATCCTACTTCACATGCAGTTTAAGTCTAGGTACGGGTACAAATACCTAAATCCCTTAAACTAGGGCTCTGATACCATTTGTAACATCCCAGTTCCCATAACATACAACATATAACATAACATGCATATATATCATGGATTTACAACGAAAGTTACATAACAAACCAAGTACGGTCCCTTCGGTCTCCTAAATTACAATATATATATATATATAAGCTTCCTTCACTTTATCCTCTTCTTTGCCGATCCTTAACCTGGAAAACATATTTTTGAAAACAAAATGAGGGTTAGACCAAACGGGTCTAGTGAGTTAATCCCAGTCCTTTCCAAAATCATTATAAAACCTTTTATGTAAACCCTCTGTATCAAAATAGTTTAGATAAACCTTTGGTAATCCTTTCGTAAAATATAAACATACCACACGTATTTAAATACCAATCCAGACTCGTGCATCGTGTACATCTCATCCACCTTATTCCTCCACAAATGGCCATATTAGTTGGTAGCAAGCCAAATAATAAATCAACAACCGGTCCGCACACCGGAACCCGGCTACCCGTCGGTCCGCACACCGGAACCCGACTACTCACCGGTCCGCACACCGGAACCCGGCTACTATGCACTTGTGTAGTGAAAATCTTATATAAATACAATATATATCTCATTACATCATATTGTCATTTATATACACATAATCATATTCCTACCACATAATCATCTCATATATATATATATACACATATATATGTATCCCAGTTCAAAAACGTTTTAAAGCAAAACTCACCTGATTTGCTTATTACAACTCTTCCAAGTTTTTCTCCAAGCTATCCGATCCTTTACCCAAAATTCTCAGAATCTGAAACGGATTAAGCACAAATACCCTCTTACTAATCAAATACATAAGACTTACTAGGAGGCTACGAGCTCTAGATAAATCTATCTGACTTTTATCCTCGAAATGACCAAACAGCTAAAGTATCCGGATACCACAAGTTATCCGGACAACACTACATTTCCGGACAGCATGACTTTTCCGGACAACCTATACAATCCGGATAACACAACCAGCCAGACGACATCCGGATACCAAAGTAACCCGGACACTATCCGGTATCTTATTTCATCCGGAAAACATAAGAAAAGAGACTTACCCGGATAAAGGATTCGTCCGGACACCACTATAAAATCACCCGAACACTATCATCAAAATACCCGGACACCACCAACAGGACTATCCGGACACATTCATACTGTGTCCGGACACCTCTGTCGGTTTGCCCATTTTCGACCCAGAAATGCCAGAAATCAATACCAGACATGAAATCGCTCATTCTACTCCGATAGAAACAGTCTAATAGCAATTACAAACATAAATTACAAAGGAACATACCTCAGATACACTTCCAAGCACACCAATTTGAACCCTTTAGCATAAACCCTTCTTTTCTCTTTTGGTCTAAAACCCACACACACCCACTATGATTTTTCTGGATATTTGTTGAATGAAAATATCTGGAAAATCTTAAGGGATAATATCAATCCATATTTTCCACTTTGGTCCTTGAACTTCTCAAAAATGACACACAATGTCTTTAACTTATAAATTAACCCAACTTATCCTAAACATTAATTATATAGTTAACTTTATTTAACGGAACGATATTTTTAACTAACGAACTTACCCGGGGTATTACATTATCTCCCCCTTAAAAGAATTCCGTCACGGAATTCGGTTAAGCGAAAAGGCATGAATACTTAGTTTCCCTTACTACCTCAAACTCAACCAAAGCCATAGGAAATAGCTGATTAGACACCCCACACCCACCTATATCTCTAACACAGATAAGCAACAAAAGCCCAGAAATACCAATAATCATTTACACCGAAGTCATATAACACTTTAGCACGTATAGAGTTTATAGAAATATACCTGTAACCTCATCAGGACTTTCTTCCACCTCTTGTTCCGTCATCTGAAAAACACGACCCTTTGCTTTCGATACCTCAGGCCCTTGTTCCTCTCCCAGCCTAACACCCGTTGGTCTCACCGCCATACTACCATGTTGTGCTTTCCATTGCGGACAATCTGACTGAATATGATCCGGGGAATTGCAAACGAAACAGAATCGAGTTACCCAACAGTCTCTAACAATGTGACCAGTCTTTCCACATTTGTAACAACTTCGGGAATCTGCATAACAGTTTCCTTGATGAACACGATTGCATTTTGGGCATGGTCTGTCAACTGGTCTGAAAGGTGAATAACTATCAAACCTCGGGGATTCGTATTCTTCCGAATCGTACATTGTTTCTTCCGGTTTTCTTTTCCCAGCACTCTTATCACCAACGTCTCTCCGGTTATCCTGTTCCACATTTTCCGCGACATCCACTGCGGCTGAGAAGGTATCGGGTCCTCTTGCAGTTACTAGCTTTCTAATTTCTGCATTTAACCCAAAAATAAACCTTTCCATCTTTAGAGCCTCCGTGGCAACATAGTACTCTGCAAAGCGAGACTTCTCCAGAAAGAGAGCGGTGTAATCCCTAACCGATAAACTTCGCTGGTGTAGGTTCATGAACTCCTCTTCCAATTGCCTAACTGCTGCTTGAGAACAAAACTGTCCTTTGAATGCTGTTGTGAATTCGTCCCAAGTAAAAGTAGAGTATACATCCGACCCTAGGGAATCAATGTGAGCTTCCCACCAGAATAGGGCATCAGCTTTTAGCATTGCGGTTCCATATAGTACTCTATCTTCATCAGCAAACTTACTAGTTTTGAAAATAGCTTCAAACTCCTTCAACCACCCCATCGCTTTCACGGGGTCCCTGTCTCCTGAGTAGGTCGGAGGTTTACAGCTTAAAAACATTTTGTAGGCGCACCTCCTTGATACTGGTATAACAGTCGGTATGATTGGTATTTCGTCTTCGAGTCCAGGGTCTGGTGTTTCAGCTTCGTTGTGACGATTTCGGTCAAACATTGCTTGTATACTGGTTCGTAGTCTTCCCATTTCATCCATTAAGTCATTTCTTGTAATAAATTCAGTACCTCGCCCCTGAACTCTGCCTCCAGTTCTGCCCCTACCTCTTTCTCTTCCTCTTCCCCTTGTCCCGACTGTTGGATTTGTTCTATTAGGATTTCTTCCTCCCTCTCTAGTCGTATTTCTAGTACCGCTTGCCATTCTGTAGATTCATACAAGATTAACATACACATAAGCACATACCCCATACAATAAGGTATCCCAGTCCAAACATGCACCTGTAAGATCACAATTACACTGGCCAGGTGTAATATGAAATTACCTTACATGATGTTTCTTCTACCTTTTATACTTAGCATCCCAAGGTTCTAATATATCAAGGACATCCTACTTCACATGCAGTTTAAGTCTAGGTACGGGTACAAATACCTAAATCCCTTAAACTAGGGCTCTGATACCATTTGTAACATCCCAGTTCCCATAACATACAACATATAACATAACATGCATATATATCATTGATTTACAACGAAAGTTACATAACAAACCAAGTACGGTCCTTTCAACAAAATATATATATAAGCTTCCTTCACTTTATCCTCTCCTTTGCCGATCCTTAACTTGGAAAACATATTTTTGAAAACAAAATGAGGGTTAGACCAAACGGGTCTAGTGAGTTAATCCCAGTCCTTTCCAAAATCATTATAAAACCTTTTATGTAAATCCTTTGTATCAAAATAGTTTAGATAAACCTTTGGTAATCCTTTCGTAAAATATAAACATACCACACGTATTTAAATACCAATCCAGACTCGTGCATCGTGTACATCTCATCCACCTTATTCCTCCACAAATGGCCATATTAGTTGGTAGCAAGCCAACTAATAAATCAACAACCGGTCCGCACACCGGAACCCGGCTACCCGTCGGTCCGCACACCGGAACCCGACTACTCACCGGTCCGCTCACCGGATCCCGGCTACTCACCGGTCCGCACACCGGAACCCGGCTACTGTGCACTTGTGTAGTGCAAAGCTTATATAAATACAATATATATCTCATTACATCATATTGTCATTTATATACACATAATCATATTCCTACCACATAATCATCTCATATATATATATATATACACATATATATGTATCCCAGTTCAAAAACGTTTTAAAGCAAAACTCACCTGATTTGCTTATTACAACTCTTCCAAGTTTTTCTCCATGCTATCCGATCCTTTACCCAAAATTCTCAGAATCTGAAACGGATTAAGCACAAATACCCTCTAACTAATCAAATACATAAGACTTACTAGGAGGCTACGAGCTCTAGATAAATCTATCTGACTTTTATCCTCGAAATGACCAAACAGCTAAAGTATCCGGATACCACAATTTATCCGGACAACACTACATTTCCGGACAACATGACTTTTCCGGACAACCTATACAATCCGGATAACACAACCATCCGGACGACATCCGGATACCAAAGTAACCCGAACACTATCCGGTATCTTATTTCATCCGGAAAACATAAGAAAAGAGACTTACCCGGATAAAGGACTCGTCCGGACACCACTATAAAATCATCCGAACACTATCATCAAAATACCCGGACACCACCAACAGGACTATCCGGACACATTCATACTGTGTCCGGACACCTCTGTCGGTTTGCCCATTTTCGACCCAGAAATGCCAGAAATCAATACCAGACATGAAATCGCTCATTCTACTCCGATAGAAACAGTCTAATAGCAATTACAAACATAAATTACAAAGGAACATACCTCAGATACACTTCCAAGCACAACAATTTGAACCCTTTAGCACAAACCCTTCTTTTCTCTTTTGGTCTAAAACCCACAAACACCCACTCTGATTTTTCTGGATATTTGTTGAATGAAAATATCTGGAAATCTTAAGGGATAATATCAGTCCATATTTTCCACTTTGGTCCTTGAACTTCTCAAAAATGACCCAAAATGTCTTTAACTAATAAATTAACCCAACTTATCCTAAACATTAATTATATAGTTAACTTTATTTAACGGAACGATATTTTTAACTAACGAACTTACCCGAGGTATTACATTATCTCCCCCTTAAAAGAATTCCGTCCCGGAATTCGGTTAAGCGAAAAGGCATGAATACTTAGTTTCCCTTACTACCTCAAACTCAACCAAAGCCATAGGAAATAGCTGATTAGACACCCCACACCCACCTATATCTCTAACACAGATAAGCAACAAAAGCACGGAAATACCAATAATCATTTACACCGAAGTCATATAACACTTTAGCACGTATAGAGTTTATAGAAATATACCTGTAACCTCATCAGGACTTTCTTCCACCTCTTGTTCCGTCATCTGAAAAACACGACCCTTTGCTTTCGATACCTCAGGCCCTTGTTCCTCTCCCAGCCTAACACCCGTTGGTCTCACCGCCATACTACCCTGTTGTGCTTTCCATTGCGGACAATCTGACTGAATATGATCCGGGGAATTGCAAACGAAACATAACCGAGTTACCCGACAGTCTCTAACAATGTGACCAGTCTTTCCACATTTGTAAGTTTGGACTAAAAGTGTTATTGTCTTAAAGTTTGGACTAAAAGTGTAAAATACCTAAAAGGTATAAATAGATTATTTCTTATTGTGTTTTAGGTTAACCCATTCAATTAGCATTCATAGTTGTACTCTCAATTGAAAACACTATTTTCTATGAATGAGATGGATGACAAGATTGAATCACAATGTGTGATTGATTGCACATTCTAGGATCTACACGTGGTATCAGAGCAAAAAGATTGAAGGCTGATTCAAGTTTATCTCAAAAATCGCACTGTGAGTTCATCGTGTTCTTCAATTTATTTGATTTCTGCGAATTTTTGCTTTCTGATCATCCCATTGTGTTTGTTTCTGTGTTAGATTAAGTTTCCCAAAGTTTCGTTTAAAAAATCCAAGGTTTTAGCACTTAATTTGTCAAATTTGAATTTTCTGGGTTCATACTCTGTTTATTCAAATTCATCAAATTTTCGGTCAAAATCGTGTTTTTTGGTTGAAAATCCACTTGGGTATTTGTTTCTTTGGATATTTTGTTGGTTTAATTCGTTTCAGGAACATAATCTTCAAGTTTAGTCACCTTAATTGAATTTTTGATCGATCAGACAAGTTTCCGCAAGTTCTAATCCGGGTAAGTCTTCTTCCGGACAAGTTAGCATTTTCCGATACTTTTTCCGATATTTATATGTTTTCCGGAATTTTATCCGGATCGTATCGGATTCCGGACTCACATCGGATTCCGGAAATTTATCCGGGACATTATATCGGACTCCGAAATCATCCGGACTTCGGACCATTTTATTTCGAACCTTATCCGGACCTCAGCCGGACTCCGCATTGCTCTCGGATTCCGGACTCAATCCCGGATTCCGATAATTTACCTCCGAATTTCACCTTTTCCGGACCCCTTCCGGATTACGGATTGATTCCGGATTTTATCCTGGATTCCGCTATTTTGCTGTGTTTTCTGATATTTTCTTATCTGTTGCATACTCCGAAATTCACATTTCGGACTATTATTCCGGATTCATATCCGGATTTCTGATTGTCCAATGCTTATTTTCTTGAGTATTCTCTTCACTTAGAACCGCGTTAGGACACTTTAGGTTTCCTTGCGTTAGAACACTATTCACTTGAATCATCCCTTCGACCTTACGATCACCAAGTGCAATCTTTTACCATGTCTCGAGACGCTTTAGCTATCGGTACCGATTCCAAGTCTCCGATCGTATATCGAGGCGAGTACACCCAACGGAGAGACAATTTTCTGATCTTCATCGAATCCAAAGACAACTACGAATATATTTGGCAAGCTCTCACGGAAGGGCCTCAACCTACTCCAATGGCCACTGTTCCAGCTCAAGCAGATGGAACTCAGGCTCAACCAACGCCCAAGCTTTACAGCCAGATGACTGAAGAAGAGAAGAACCGATTTGATGGAGAAAAGCATGCTAAGAGATATTTGGTCCAAAGTCTACCGAACGAGATCTACACAGCAATCGACTGCTACAAAGACACTTCGAAAGGGATGTGGGATCAAGTTGCCAAAACGATGAGCGGCAGCAAAGTCGGAAATCAACTGAAGATCAATAGCTGCATAACTCGGTATGACACCTTCAAGCAACATATGGGAAAATCGCTAACTCAGACATATGAGCGATTCTGTCTCCTCCTGAATGATCTGCAAAAGAACAAGATCACGCGATCCAATACCGAGAATGCTCTCAAGTTCCTGCACAACCTTTTGCCATAATGGAAAATGTTTGCATCCCACATCAAGCACAACCATCAGATTGAGAACGTGCCAATCCATGAGCTGTATGAGATGCTCATGCAAGATGAAGATGAGGTAATGGAAATATTGAGCACACTGAAGTCATCCTCCAAGCATCAGGCTGATCCTCTCGCACTGGTGTCTAACAAACGCGGCAAGTCATCCAGCCGCAGTTCCAAAAGGACCCAAGTATCCAGTGAGTCAGAACCAAAAGAAGAAGAAGAATCTGAGGAAAGGGATTCAGATTCCGAGCTGTCTGAAATTAAGAAGGCCATGGATCTCATCTCTAAATCCTTTCAAAGGAAGACGTTCTTCAAGAAGCCGTCCTCCAACAACCAACGCTATTCTACGACACCTAACAAGCGCCATGACTATAAAGATCGGTACGAAGGCAACAGACGTTCCGATGAGCACAAACGATCTGAGCACAAGGAGAAACATGAACGCAAGCCTGAGGTTAAAAACAAAGAAGAACCAGTTACATGCTACAACTGTGGGAAGCTTGGTCATTTTTCTAAAGACTGACGAAAGCCCGTTGTTCGGAATTCAGAATACTACAAAGCCAAGCTACTCTTAACTCAACAAAAGGAAGCTGGAAAGGCATTGCTGGTTGAAGATGATCATTGGCTGAACCAATCCGACGATAGTGACACTGAAGATGCTGATGCTCATTTGTGCTACATGGGCAATCATTCTCCTCCCACAGACCTCGGAGACTCATGTCAGGTATGTATCCCTATCCATGAAGCTCTTATGGAACATATGCAATTGCTTGTTCAACACGTTAACACCGGTAAGAAAACTATAAGTGAACAAGCGCTTGAAATAACTGATCTAAAAGAAAAGTTAAGTGTTCAAGTAAATGTCACCGAGAAGGTTAAGTCTGATAACTCATACCTAAAAGAAAAATGCACGAATTTGTCCATTGCACCCAAATATTTAAGGGCCAAATTATCTGAATTAAACAATAAACTTGATCAGTGTGAGAATGAGAAGGCTGAGATTGTCTATCAATGCTCTTCTCTTCAAATTCAACACAAAGAATTTGTTTCTAAAATAACTGATATTGGAATTAAACTTCATAAACGAGGTCAAACTGATCAAACGATTCATATGAACAAACCTAAGGAATTTACTTATTTCAATAAAGAATGGGGAATTGGGTATGACAACACACAATACTTGAAAAAGATTTTGACAATGAGACCCACTCTTTACAAATTTAACTTCTTTGGTCTCGAGAAACGATATCCCCAAAATAAAATCAAATGGACGGGACCACTCGAAGAGAAGGAAGAGGACACTGAGGAATATAAACGCAAACATACCACTAAAATGCAAATGCCTTTTGCGTATGAAGTTCTTAACTCATCATATACGAAAAAGAAATCCAAATACTTATCAAATGACTACTTTGACGGCTACAAGGTTGCAAAGCCCAAGGAATCCTCCAAAAAGGATGAGGACCTTGCAACTGAGACCAAAACAGAGACGGACGAGTTTAAACGCTATGTTCTACCTCTCGTTTTGAAAATGAAAATAGTCGAGCTAGGGGAGTCATTTGCTCAGGAACGGATCAATTTTCAAAAGGAAAAACAAGAGCTTCAATCCCAACTTGAGCGTTTAAAGTCCACAAAAACCGAATTTGTATCTGTTGAGGAACAGGAAATCCTTCAGACAGAAATTGATCGTCTCACATCTAAACTATCTGCTCTGGCAACAAAAGTGATGGAAGAGCGAGTGAGCAAAGGCAAACTTCAGGAGAAGTTTGACCAGCTCCAAAGTCAAAGGATTACTCTGTCTGAACCTTCCTCAAACTCATCGGATACATCTTCATGTAAAGCATTTATTGGAAAAGTCTCTTCTAGAAAAGGAAAAGGACCTCAAGTAATAAGTTTGCCAAAGAATTTAAACTCTGATTTTCAAAACGTTTCCGCAGCCGATTCTTTGCATCACGAAATTCCAAATTGTTCCTCACCTTCCTCTGATGTTCCACCCGAAAATGAAATTGATTTTTCTAACTTCATGAATTCTAACGAATGTTCAGATGATGAGTTTCAAAAGTTTGAATTCGATAAACCACTTCCAAATCACACTGATTTTCTTTCAAAAGCAGTTAATCGACCGGTAAATTTTCAAAAGGGCGAATGTTCTACATCCGCGCCTAAAACCCAATCTGTGAACGATGTTCCCAAAAACAAATCTAAATCCAAAAGACGTTCACAGAAACGGAAACAAACCAGAAATTCTCAAAATAGACATCCTTACTACTCAAGCTCTACTGATCATGAATTTAATGATTTTTCTGATAAAAATGGTCGGGCTAAACAAGTCAAACAAAAATGGGTAGCAAAAGGATCAAACGAGAGCAAGTTGAAGCCAAAGTCATTTAATTCCGTTTTCAGTTCTAGGACAGACACTAATAATTATGATGTAATTGACTCAAGTGATTTTGTTGAACAATGTGTTGATTTTCCTCTAAAAGTTTATTCAATTCAACAATTACTTTAGTTGTCTCATGATTGTTTGTGCTGTTCTCATTGTGGATTAAATGATTTTGTTGATAAACAATATGAAACTGATTGGTTTGGGTCTTATCATGTCTTTAATTATCGACCTAAGCATAAAACACGTAAACCCAAACGGAAGCCCAATTCAAATTGGGTTCCTAAAACATGTGCTACACCTAACCCCCCAGGACCCATTTTTAAATAGGTACCTAAGGCTGTTTAATATTCTTTTTGCAGAACGGTCATGTGTGGTATTTAGATTCAGGATGCTCCAAACACATGACCGGTAGAAGGGAGCTTCTCACGAACTTCACGGAGAAATATTGTGGCAACGTGAGAGTTGGGAACGACGAAAAGGCACCAATCATGGGTTACGGCGACATCGTGCAAGACAACATCACGATAAAGAAAGTATCATACGTCGTCGGGTTAGGTCATAATCGCTTCAGCATAGGCCAGTTTTGCGACAAAGACTTAGAAGTCAACTTCAAGGCCAAGGAGTATAGCGTCCGCACTGAAGACGGAAAGGAGCTATTGGTTGGAACTCGTAAGACCAATCTGTACACCATTGATCTCTCATCGCTGAAGACCGACGAGTCCGTCTGCTTGATGTCAAAGGCAAATTCTTAACAAACCTGGATTTGGCATCAACGGCTTTCGCACCTTAACTTCAAACACATCAACAAGCTGGTGTTAGGCGGACACGTGAAAGGCACGCCTGAGCTGAAATTTGAGAAAGACCGCTTGTGTGGCGCATGCAAGATGGGAAAGATGAGGAGAGCTTCTCACAAGCCGAAGGCCGCTCCGAGCACGTCGAAGTCCCTCGAACTCATCCACATGGATTTGTGTAGACCGATGTGTGTTCAGAGCATCAACCGCAAGAAGTACGTTCTTGTGATGGTCGAAGACTACTCAAGGTATACGTGGGTCAAATTTCTACACTCCAAGGACGAGACTCCAGAGCCGATCATCTCCCACTTGAAGACAATCCAATTAAATCTTCAAACTCTGGTTCAGACCATTAGAACGGACAATGGTACGGAATTCAAGAATTGGACGTTGGACGATTATCTTACATCAGTAGGGATCAACCATACGTTCTCAACTGCACGGACACCTCAGCAAAACGGAGTCATGGAAAGACGCAACCGTACTCTAGTCGAAGCTGCTCGAACAATGCTCTCCCAGTCGAAGTTACCGCTATTCCTATGGGCCGAAGCAGTTGCAACCACATGTTACACGTAAAACTGGTCAATCCTCCACAAGCGGTTCAACAAGACGCCTTACTAGATCATCAACAACCGCATCTCCAACATCAAGTATTTTCGTGCTTTTGGATGCACGTGATATGTCATTCAACCAGCGTCGATGAACTTATCCGGTCCCCCGCCATCGACTAGTGCTCCTACGAACACCGCTGACACTCCCCAGAACACGACCGATGTATCTCTCGAAGAAGAAATCCCACCGGAGCCAGTCCTACCTCTCCCGGAAGTAGCTGCTGAGGATTCGTCATCCACAACCCTAAAAAACAACCTTCCTTATCCCCGGAAGTTGTTCAACCGTCTACGAATCCAGAACCGGTGGTTCCAGTCAGACATCCGACAACACTCGAAGCTGTTCAAGATCTTCCTCTTGGTACTTATGTGGATCCGGATACATCTCACGCGACCGCTCAACCGCTTCCACACACAACCAAGTAGATACGCGCACACCCTCTACATCAAATCATCGGTGATCCAACTACACCTGTTAAGGCTCGAGGCGCATCCGCCAATTTCTGCCTCTTCTCCGGCTTTCTCAGCAAGATTGAGCCCACAACTGCCGCTGAAGCACTCAACGATCCGGATTGGGTCATCGCGATGCAAGAAGAACTAAACCAGTTTGAGGCTCTCAAGGTTTGGCGACTCATCCCACGTCCGACAAACATGACAGTAATCGACATGAAGTGGGTGTTCAAGAACAAAAAGGATGAAGACGACATTGTCATCCGAAACAAGACGCGTCTCGTTGCAAAAGGATACCGACAACAAGAAGGCATCAACTATGACGAAACCTACGCCCCAGTAGCAAGGATTGAAGCGATCAGAATGTTCCTCGCCTATGTCGCGCACAAGAACTTCACCGTCTTCCAAGTGGACGTGAAGACAGCTTTTCTCAACGGCGTTCTCAAGGAAGAGGTATATGTCTCGCAACCGGAAGGCTTCGTATATGATTCCAAGCCTAACCATGTCTATATCCTAGACAAGGCCCTTTATGGCCTCAAAGAAGCACCACGGGCCTGGTATGATTCTTTGTCCACTTTCTTAGTTAACGCAGGTTTTTCTAAAGGTAAAATCGATACTACGTTATTTATTAAGAATGAAAAGGGTCATATTATTATTGTACAAGTGTATGTTGATGACGTTATTTTTGGCTCAACAAACCCTCAGTACTGTAAGAACTTTTCTAAACTCATGGGACAATATTTTCAAATGAGTATGCTCAGTGAAATGAACTTTTTCCTTGGTATTCAAGTTAAACAACTGTCGACCGGGATTTTTATAAACCAGGCTAAGTACATCTGGGGCATTCTTCGAAAAAACCAGATGGAACGGCCTGCGCCCATGAAAACTCCCATGTCCACGGGTTCTAGGTTACACGCCGATCCTAACGGAAAGGATGTGGACACCAAGACTTACCGAGGAATGATAGGTTCTTTAATGTACTTGACGGCGAGTAGGCCTAATATAATGTTCTCGACATTTCTTTGCGCGCGTTTTCAATCAAAACCTAAAGAATCGCACTTAATTGCCGTTAAACGGATCTTTAGATATTTAAAAGGTACTGTTGATCTTGGCTTGTGGTACCTGAAAGAAACAGGTTTTGAGCTGACAGCTTACTCAGACGCGGATCATGCTGGAAGTATGTTGGATCGGAAGAGCACGTCGGGTCACGTGCAGTTTCTCGGAGATAGCCTGGTAAGTTGGGCTTCAAAGAAGCAGCTGTGTGTGTCTACATCAACAGCTGAGGCATAATACGTTGCTGCTGCCAGCTGCTGTTCTCAAGTGATATGATGCGCACGTAGCTCAAGGACTATGGCTTCACGTACTCCAACATCCCGATTTACTGCGACTCGAAGAGCGCCATTGCAATATCGAGCAACCCGGTCCAGCACACGAAAACCAAACACATCGACGTTCGGTATCACTTCATCAAGGACCACGTCGAACGAGGTACGATTGAACTCTACTTTATTAATATTGAGCATCAGATAGCAGATCTATTTACCAAACCCTTGGATGAAAAACGGTTTAATTACTTAGTGTCCAAGATAGGTATGCTAAATTTGAAGGTTTAATTTCATCTGAGTAAAATATAGTTTTTGTTCAATAACAAGGAACTACCTCATCATCAGTTGTTGGTAACACAACAGTTGGTGATGTTCGCACTTTCTTGCTTTTGAACTTTATCTGTATCTGTCTCAGATGTTAGTAACCTCTGTATTAATAAGTTAGATTTCTTTCGTTAGTTTGTTCGCATGTTTCTTTGTTTGAACTTTCCTTTGATTTTGTTGACTTTTGATACCCGTACGTTTGACAATGTGTTATTGTGTTCAGGGGGAGCAACATAAGGTAAGTCATTAGTACATGCATTATTCGAGGGGGAGCAACACTCGGTTTTTCCATTTTTTTTCCCTTTTTGAGTTTTACTTGGTTGGTTTTTCCGTTGTGTATTTTTTTCTTAATTTTTCCTCATGCACAAGTTGAGGGAGGGCAATAGGCACTCATTTCTTTAAGATTCACAATTTTTTGCAAAGTGTCAAAAGTCCAAGGGGAGAGTTTGTCAAAAATCAATTTTGGGTCAAAATTGCAAGTTTTCCGGAAGTTATGGGCTTTTCCGGAACTTTGGATTTTCCGGAATAGGATTGCGGATTCCGGACTTCAGGTTTTCCGGATCCGGTATCTTTTTCCGGATAACTTAAGTTTTCCGGAATCTCTCCTATTTAAACCCTTGTTAAACCCTAACTTCACTTTTCCGCAACTTCACTCTCAAACCTCTCTCTCTCTGATCTTCTCTCGCACGCACGCACTCAAAACACCATCTGTTTTAGTTAATCTTTGCTCCCATCAGGTTCGATTTCTAAACTTGTTAATGATTTTTTTTCTTCAAACATAACCGTCGGTTCGTTTTTGAACAGTTGGGTTTTTGGCTCTTTAGGTCTAAATTATGAGTCATTTTATGCTTTTCCTGTATATCGAACTCATATATGCTTATCTGATCCCTTGAATACATGTTTTGAAGTTTGATTTGGTGATTTGTTCAAACCGTAATGTTTTCCGGAACTTGAAGTTTTCCGGAACTCGAGTTCCGGATTTCTTGAGTTTTCCGGAACATGAGTCCCGGATTTCGGAACTTAGGTTTTCCAGAATAGTTTGTTTTTCCGATATTTCTTCCGGATTTCGGTATTATTTGTTTTCCAATAATGTTTTTCCGGATTCCGGACTTCAATTGGTTTGGTTCCGGACTCCGAAATGTTTTCCGGTATTTTGCTTTTTCCGATAAATTAATGTTTTCCGGAATCCTGAGTTTCAGACTCCAGAGTTTCCGAACTATGAGATCCGGACAACATGTTTTCCGAAAAACTCTTCCAATCCGGAAAAGTTACCTATTTGGCCCCTGCACTCTCATTTCTTCACATTCGTGGCCGAAATTCTCAGGTACGCACTTCCACGCTATACACGACAATTGTACTGACACTTTCTATACGCAGGACTCATGGCAAATCAAGGATCACCAATCAACGAGGCGGCTGACATTTCACTTGTCCCCGTCGATGCTCGGGTGGCCATCCAGGGTAACAACTACCACCTGGATGACGCCAATTTCCGAACTCGTCACACAGTCATCCTTGATGTACTAGAGAATCATCCCGTTAACTACGCTCTCACTGCCGTTTCCGAGGTCCCACTCTTATATGTTCAACAAGTGTGGCACACCATACACCGAGTCACCGACAACAACAGGGTCACCATTGAACCCAAACTCGACAACAGTCGTTTCATACTTACTCTCGAGTCCTTCCGCCAGATGCTCCGCCTCCCCGAGGCAAACGCAAATGGGCAAGCTGCATACGCCTCAACCATATCAGATGAACAACTTCTGGCAGACGTTCGCTCACTGGGATAAAATGGAAACCTCACCCGTCTGTCCTCGTTCACAAGGACCAACCTGACGCCCCTCTGGGTATCGCTCTTCAGCATCCTCAGTCGATGCCTGTCCTCCAAATGGCGCGGAATTGATGCATGCACCACCAACTTCCTCCGCCTTTTCCATGCAATCGCCTTTCCTCGCCACATCGACTTTGCCGCCATATTGTGGAACGAACTACTTTCAAACGTTGCTGACCGAGAGCTGAATCGTCCACGCTCCTTCATTCCGTACATTTGGTTCCTGTCTCTCGCAATCCGAGATCACATGGCAGCCGACCCAACAATCCACCGACGATCCTATCATCCGGTTTGTCCCACATTCCGTATGCAAAACTTACAACACCGACCCGAATTCCTAGGCATTTCCCACGCCTCATACTTGATGCCCTGCTTGCATTTGCACGTCCCGGGGCACCGAGCGTAAGAGAGTATAGAAGCGAGCATAACTTAGAAATCCCCATGGTCCGTCCAGAACCGGAAGGACCTCCCTAGGGGAATAGAACTGAGCGACGTGAGGGTCCTAGGATGAGAGGAGGAAGGGTCCAGCGGGCTGGGGCTCATGGACGGGGTGCGATGAGTGTATAATCTGGGTGGGGTACTGAAGTTGGGGGTGCCTCGAACGTGCATGCAAGCTCTAGCCGAAAACCTGATCCCATCACCACCTCCACACCTGAAACAACCACCCGTCCGTCCACATCTACCCGTCGACGACCTCCCGTGGTCGAAACCGAATCCAAAACCGAAGAAGGACTGGTAGATGCCACAATTTCCTTTCACGAAGAACTTGTTCGCGATCCGTCTCCGCAAAACCCACCGAGCTCCAGTGAATCTGAGTCAGCCTCTGGCTCTGAAGAAGGCTCTTCCGAATCTGAGTCTACCACCGATCGTGCTATTCGACGAGAACAAATTCCTCCACGCATCGGTCTGAATGATATGACCGTTGAATCCACATCCACATCATTCTCTGAACCCTCCACCGAAATCCAAGCCGATACGGGAGTCATAAGGAGTGTTGAGGGAGAACAAGTCGAAAATGTTGAAAATGTGAGTGTGAGAGAATGGAGAAGTAAGAGAAAAAATGACGAGCGTGAGAGTATCTAGCCTAATCTTAGCCGGGTAGCCACATCTACTGTACAGTCTCATCCGTTGGGACTGGACATTGAAGAAGCCATTGTGGACCTAGCGATGCAATTGCACGCGCTCCAAAGCCACTCAGGTGTCTCTCAACAGATACCTGTTTCAATTGAGCACAAGGATTTAGCACATACACTATCAGGCCTTCACTCGGAAGGTGCTGATATTGAAACAAGAGACCAGTAGCCCCCGGTCTCGACTTCTTTGAGTCTAGAGCCATTTGATATTATTACATCTTCTTTGGCTAGGACACAGGTCATTACATCTGCTACCATCGGTGCTCTGAGTGAACCGATCGGAACGTCTGCAGTAAGTCTGCCTCTGAGTAGCTTACAAGGATCAGACGGAAATCCTACCACGACTATCCAAATGCCATCCGTGAACGTAGGTGGTACTACCTCTACGGTAGTTACCGTAACGGGCAATCTAAGTGATCCCGGTGTTAGCTTACCCTCTTTTCTATCCAGGGAACAATACAAGCAGGATCAAAAGGCGATGGAAAACAGAATGCAAAAGCAGTTTGACGAAGTAAAGCGGCTGATAAAAGGAAAAGGCCCAGCCATCGATACTGAACCTGAACCCGAACCTCGCCTAACCCCACAAAGAGCCCCACCAGCTCCACCTGCTATCGAACACACAACTGTCGACCTCCCCGTCGATTAGTTAAAAACCCTCCTGTTAGCCAAACTATTATCTCTACACCTTGAAACCCCACAAGATCAGGATCTACTGAGCTATCACCGTCTACAACAAGCAACCCAACCTGATCCAGCTCAAACACCAACCCCCAACCATCCAACCTCCTCCGAGTTCCAAGCGTTTCAGCACCAAATGGAACAAAGCCTCACCTCTGTCTGTACTTCCTTAGACGCGCTATCTGAGCGCATCACCGTTCAATAGACAACTTGTAAGGCTCAAGCTCGCGGTGATATGAAGCGACATGATCACGAGGAAGACCCCGATGACCATGAGGGGAGAATGCCAAGAAGCGCAAGTTTGATGCCTCATCAGTCCAAGAAAGAACCGAACGCCAAGCTATGGTAGAAGAAGAAGAAGCTACAGGTACTGATGGTCAACCTGGTGATGATACATTTGAGAAAATTACTCAAATGTTTGAATCAGGGGTATATGGACAAGAAAGCGACAGGCAGATTGTTCTTTACGTTAATCCGGAAGTTGAACCAACGGTTAAAAAACCCGAGGTCAACGAGGAGGAAATCCGGATGATCCTGGCAGTAGATACAGAAACGGTGAATATACCTTCGGATGACGATGATCTGCACTACGACAACTTATTTATCATCCAAGGCCAACCAGTCCAGCTTATCGTCGTATCGGATACAGAAGCATATTTTCCCGAGCCCGAAGACGACAAAGACGCTGTTGCCAGAGCAGCATGGTTTAAGGAACAGGAAGATACTTTCCTTGATGAAGTATTGGGTAGTGACACTCTAGATGACATCCACATCATCCCAATAGCTTCCCTGGTCTCTCAACCACCTCAAACCTCTACAGTTCAGATTCCTTCGATCTTCAATCAGGCACAACCACCCGCTACTTAATCCACACAAACAGATCTGAACCAAGCCGGTCCGTCGAACCCTGATCAAGTTGGTCCTTCAAATGTCAATCAACCAGTGGTCAGTGAAGCAGAAAGGAAGCACAGACCCGTACGACTGCGACAAGAGTTTCTTAAAAAAACAGAAAAATGGCTTTTCGCACACCGCATTCGTCGATTAGATCCATATGCAGTTCTTGGTGTGGGTCAAGAGTCAGAAAGCTTCAAGAAGGAATACATGTTGTTTGCAAAGGTAAAGTTCAGAGGAAAGAGCACGTCTTTTCAAAGAGTATGATTGGTCAGATAAGAGAAGTGGTGGCCAGACAGTTCTACAGGATGTGGTATCCTGAATTTACCGTATGGAGAAGAAGTGGGCAGATATACACGTTCACTGAGGCCGACTTTCAACATCTAAGGATTGATGACTTCGAGTACATGTACAACTACTTTAGAAATCTGGAAATCTAAAAATTCAACATCCAGATTGCCCTACGAGCCGTCAGACGCTGGATGTATCGCCAATATCTCTACTTTAATGTCTTCAACTTTCAGCTTGCTCTTGAAACTCATCAACCGATCATCAACGTCAGAAGGCCAAACAACCAGCTCTCCAACATCGAAGACTATCCTCTCTACACCATCCTCACTGAACCCGAATTCGGTGTGATCTACCAAAATACGTCAAGAGAACGTCGCTTCCTGAGATTCTCCAAAATCGCCAAATATTCCGATGGTACCTTAAAGGCGATTCGCCTTCAACTAGAACAGATCCATAAGCGTAACGAAAGCGAAATTATTGGATTCCAAATACCATCCACCCGAAGACATTTTATGATTTGTGCCATTGACGAACTTCAAGACCGAATTGAATTCAGGAAAGCCATGCGAAGAATTGAAGCCCTTCTTGGACAGAGACCAAGAAACCGAAGATTCCTGCCTTGAAGACTAAAGCTGCCGATTCCAAACTTTGAACCAAAGGGGGAGATTGTTAGGGTGCAAAATGTTATTTTCTAAAAGTTTGGACTAAAAGTGTAAATACCTAAAAGGTATAAATAGATTATTTCTTATTGTGTTTTAGGTTAATCCATTCAATTAGCATTCATAGCCGTACTCTCAATTGAAAACACTATTTTCTATGAATGAGATGGATGACAATATTGAATCATAATGTGTTCTTATTGTTTGATTGTTTATTACTGTGATTGATTGCACATTCTGGGATCTACATATTCCCAACCTCAACCTGTTGCACATACCGACAAATAAAAAGGTTAGGCTAACGCCTAACGAGTTCAAGAGTGTTGATCCAAACCCTCAGTGATTTGATAATGACCCTCTCTTATACTTAGTGAAAATTGTAAGTAAACAATATGTATCAGAGTTTCACTATCGCCGATAAGTACTAAGATCTTACAGTACCGCTGATAGGAACTCTTGCTCTTTAGTTTAAACATTCAGCGAAACTGTTCACCATATCTGTTCAGTACTTATGGTGATCGCTGATAAGTTAGTTGTTTACTTATAATCCCTGAAGACAAGTTTCACGTTAACATAGGTTCTACGCTGAAGTCGAAGATCAAGCTCAAGAACCAACGACAAGACTCCTAATGAACTGATGCGGATCAGCGAAGACTCAAATTTGTCCACTCAACGTGAAGTATCAAGTACAAGACTTCAGCTATCGCTGAACTCTATCATTCGCTGATATAGAATGATAGATCACTGAATCAATGAAAAGCTGATCATGAAGTCCTCCGTACAAAGTACTTTTGTCTAAACCACCCTTGCACGTCTCCGTACGATATGTCAGAAAAAGAACCTCCTTATTGTCTGAAATCGTACAATCACTCTGATACTACACTGTTCAAACATGCGGCTACTAAGGTTGTCAACAAAGGTCAATGACATGCAACCAATCAGCTGCTGCCACGTGTAAAGTGTAAACTGCAATACATTAAATGCATGCAGTATATAAGAAGAAGAACTCACTTCATTTTGAAGTAACTTGCTAACTCTGGACAAGTTCATCCTTCTTATCTTGAGATAGGTTATTATTAGTAATTTCCTTCTCTTTCTTAGTGCAAGAAACTTAGTGTTCCAACTTGTTTAGATTTAGGTTTATCCTTAATCTTGTTTCCGCAACAAGCTGTAAATTGTTAATGATTTATCAATAAACAATTTAGAAAAGTAAAATCGGTGTGTTTGTATTCAACCCCCCCCCCCTTCTACAAACTTGTATAGCCCTTCGGGACCAACAAGTGGTATCAGAGCAAATTTGTTTAATCTCATAAACAAGATCTAATCTATACTAAGATTTCTCTTCCTTGCTATTTCTGAAAATGGCTACCAACATAAACACAAATTATATCGACAATGGTTCTCTTGCAAAACCCCCTAGATTCTCCAGAGATAATTTTAATCTATGGAAAAATAGGATGACTCTCTTCCTAGAAGGTATAGACCCTACTATGCCTTATTATCTTGAAAATGGCCCATTTATTCCTGTAAGAATTGATGCCGCAGTACCAGTTGCTGAGAATAGACCTGCTATTCCAGAAAGGCTGGTACCCAAAGAAGTTCATACATGGACTGACGAAGATAAGAAGAAAGTGGCTATCGACACCAAAGCCAGATCCATACTATCCATGGCTCTTCCTGACGAAGTCTACCATTCCGTCATGAACCTGAAATCCTCAAAAGCCATGTGGGACACAATCTGTGTTCAGTATGAAGGTACTGCTGAAGTCCAGGACTCTCGAAAGATCAACCTGGTAAGACAGTATGAAAGTTTCATTTGTGGTAAGAATGAGACTCTCTCTGAAGTTCACCAACGTTTTAATTGCTTAATAATATATCTAAAAACTGTTGGTAAGGAATATTCTAACTTTGAAGTACTGACAAAGTTTGTAGAATGTTTACCTGAAAGCTGGGACAGTTATTCTATGTGTCTCAAGCTGTCAAAGGATCTAAGATCAATGACCCTTGCTACCTTATATGGCACGATGCTGAATCATGAGCAATCAAGCCATCTTAAGAAGAATCTTGTAAAAGATTCCAAAAGCACCCCTGTTGCTTTAATCTCAGAGGAACCCTCTACTCAGCGACCCTCGGTCACTATCACTGAGTTAGAGAGTAACTCTGAAAAGTCATCAGACTCTGACTCTTCAGATGATGATGAATCTTTGGCTCTCCTAACTAAAAAGTTCAGGAGATTCGCCAAAAAGAAAATGTTCAGAAAGAACAAACCTCTTTCTATAACTGATAAGCCAAGATCATCAGCTCTTGTTGATAAGGCTACCGCTACTTGTTTTAACTGCGAAAAGATTGGACATTTCGCTAACGAGTGCAGGTCTAAGAAAGTATTGAGAAACTCAGTGTTTCCCAAGAAATCCTTTATTCCCAGGAATAAAGATGATAAATATGCTAAGCTGAAAGAAAAGTATGTGAAGCTGAAAAGCTTTAAGAAGAAAGGCAAAGGCCTGATGGCTTACGATTGGGCTGCCTCTGAAGAAGAAAAATCATCATCTGACTCTGAGGATGATGAAGCCAATCTCTGTCTTATGGCAAAGATTGAAGATGAGGAAGAAAGTTCAGACATTCCCTCTACTTCAACCTCTGAAATTCAGGTTCAGAAGGGTATCTGGTATCTCGATAGCGGATGCTCTAGATACATGACTGGAAAGAAAAGCCTGCTCGCTGAATACAAGGAAGAGAAGGGTCCCTCTGTGACTTTCGGTGGAAATGGAAAAGGACATACCCGAGGGTTTGGTGTACTCTCTAATGGTACAACCACCTTCAGAAGAGTCGCATATGTTGAAGGGCTGAAGCATAATCTTTTGAGCATCAGTCAGCTTTGCGACAAGGATAACAAAGTAATCTTTACTAAGGAATCCTGCTTTGTCACTGACAAAAAGGAGAAGATAGCTCTCAGCGGTTATCGTTTGGAAAATGTTTATGTAATAAACATGGACTCAACCACCACTGAGAACTCCTGTTTCTTCTCAAAAGCCTCATCTGATGTCAACTGGCTATGGCATAAGAGGCTCTCTCATCTGAATTTCAAGACACTGAACACTCTTTCTTCAAAAGAGTTAGTCACTGGTCTACCTCAACACTCATACGCCAAAGAGTCTTTATGTTCAGCGTGTGAGAAAGGGAAGCAGACCAAAGCAAGCTTTAAGTCAAAGCAAGTCTCCTCAGTGTCATCTCCTCTACAACTACTCCATATGGATTTGTTTGGCCCTGTTAACAAACAATCCATCGCTGGAAAGAAATATACACTGGTCATAGTTGACGAATTCTCTCGTTATACATGGGTTATGTTTCTCCGTTCCAAGAGTGACACCCCTGAAGAACTCATCACCTTTGTTCGGAAGATGGAAACCCTGAACAATTTGACCGTTCGCTCAATAAGGAGTGATCATGGGACTGAATTCAAAAACAGTTCTCTTGATTCCTTCTTTGAGAGTAAGGGTATTTCTCACAACTTTTCTTCAGTAAGAACACCACAACAAAATGGAGTCGCTGAAAGAAGAAATATAACAATTATTGAAGCTGCACGTTCAATGCTCAGCGATTCTCACCTGCCTACTCAGTTTTGGGCAGAAGCTGTCAACACCGCTTGTTTTACGCAAAACAGGTCGCTGATAGTCAAAAGATTCAATAAAACAGCCTATGAACTTTTTCATGGGAGAAAGCCTTCAATCAGCTTTCTTCACATCTTTGGATGTCAGTGTTTCATACTGAACAACAGAGATGCCCTTGGAAAGTTTGATCCTAAGGCTGATGATGGAATCTTTCTTGGATACTCCTCAGTCTCCAAAGCCTTCAGAGTCTTCAATCGAAGAAGACAAACTGTTGAAGAAACAATTCACGTCACGTTCGACGAATCCCGTTCAGCGAACTCTAAACCGTCTGCTGATACTGAAGAACGGAATCAATGGATGTTTTCTCATCTTGATGATTCAGAAGATATTCCCACTCCTCGTGCTCATACAGTTGAAGATGATGGTCCTACTATCATTCCAAATATGCAGAATAGTGAAGCTGAAACATCATGGGTCTCAGCTGTTCCTATAAACACTATACCTGCTTCTGAACCCAATGTCTCAGACATTCCATCTACTTCTCAGCAATCAGTGAATATAATGAAAATTGCATCCATTCCTCTCTTGGCTGATACTCCAGACGTCGCTGAAGCTTCATCTTCAGCTCCTCCAGTTCAGGTTGAGTCAGCGTCTCACGCTCCGGCTCAGCGATGGACTATAAATCACCCAATTGATCAAATTCTTGGTGATCCAAACGCTGGTATTCAGACTCGACGAAGTGCAGGTAATATTTGTTTATTTGTTAATTTTATTTCTCTAACTGAACCAAAGAAAGTAGATGATGCCCTTAAAGATCCAAACTGGGTCAGCGCCATGCAAGAAGAGCTGACTGAATTCGAAAGAAAAAAAGTTTGGAAACTTGTTCGAAGACCAACTGACAAAACAGTGATAGGCACTAAACGGGTCTATCGAAACAAGTTGGACGAAAATGGAACTGTAACTCGCAACAAGGCTCGACTTGTTGCTCATGGATACAGACAAGAGGAAGGTATAGAGTACGACGAAACATTTGCTCCAGTAGCAAGATTAGAATCTATTCGTCTATTGTAACACCCTCAAATTTGGAAAGAGCAACTAATTTAAATTTTTTGATATTACATCTGAAACAATAAGTAAAATACCTCCAATTACAAACAATGGTTATCTCCAATCAATACATACTACATAAGTCTCATTACGAAGGCTAAACCCACTTCAGACATCACTTAATCCAAATACAAGTGCTACTTCCCAAGGGTAAATGTGGAAAACATAACTTAAGCTATTCACCTCTCGTGCACTTTACGAGCACTCGCCACCTCACAGTGTAGCTAGACCTACCCCAACCTAAACCTGTTGCACATGCCGACAAATAAAAAGGGTTAGGCTTACGCCTAGTGAGTTCAAGCATTTTATCATGACTATATCAAATCATAAATCGTCAGTTAATAATTATAGTCATGATTTAAATAAATCTTTAAATGAAAGCTTGCGACAAAGACTATCATTTCCCAAAAAGGTTTCCTAAATGGCATAAGCGACTCATTTTCCAACGCACTCAAAATCCATGGGAATCCTTCCCAAAAGTGTAAAGCGTTTTCCCAAAAATGAGTTACAATCCCAATTCACCCAAATACGCGAATAAATCTAAATTAGGCAAAACCTTCACATACGGTTAACAAAACATACTCAACCCATAAAACATGGAAATCGTCCATTAAATATAACTCTTTATTAAAACATAACACGAAGCAATACGCACGCAACCGTAAAATGTAATAAGGATCAAATACCATAAACGGGGGAGACCCGTATCCATTGAAGGTAGAGGTAACACATAAGTATACCACCCGTACAACGTTCATCGCACAACTGGGAGTAGAGATTACAAGTTACGTTATGCCTATCTCTATCCTCCCAACGAAATCGGGAATTACCACATACGTCTGGCCTATTCCACGACTCTGCTCTACGAAATCGAGTTACACCATAATTGAGGATACACCTTGACGTCTACCCACTCGGTAACGCCTCAAGGCCCGGCACATCGAGACTACCTCCAAGGTATACATCCTGAAGACGTGGATCGCTACACAGACCTCCAAGGTAAGTGCCCAAGACTATATCCTCCTAATGCCTACTCGTAAAGTCCAGGTCATAAAACATGAGTTCCGAGGTTCGTCCTCAAGATACCTAATCGACCATTACCAATGACTGAACAACATGCCTATGGATCCAATGCAACACAGTCTACAAACATCATGACTATCCCGGAATGATTCACTCACCCAAGCATGTAAATACTCAAACGTGCATTAAATGCAAAACAGTGCAATAAAAGCAACCCATCAACAAGACTCCATAATGAGCCATTTAAACCGGACAATTAACCCCAAGACTTTCTCACAGTCAAAACCGGGCAAAGTGCTATAAGCTTGCTAGACCCATAACGTCGGTCAAAAACACGTTTAAACATTGTTTAGGCAAGCAATACCACAAAATCATCATTAACCCCAAAACTCAACACGGTTAAACAAAAAGGGTTTTCCCAAAGGACTCACACCCTTATAATTCTCAAAATGACCCATAACACTAAAGATGCATTTTCTCAAATGGTTTATGAAATCATTTACACATATATGATTAAACCATCACTTTAAACCTCATTTTGAGCAATTAATCTTTTAAAGACAAATCATGGTTTCTAACCATCCAAATATCTAAAAGTCCCAAATATGGGTGTTTTACACATTTATGAAGATAAACACTTCAAAAGAGTTAAACCATTCAAATAACTCAACCATATACATTTTCAAGTAAAACACACACATATTTGTAAAATACTCATTTTGGCATGTACAACGTTTTTGCAAAGTAACTTGAACTCACCTTGCTAGATTTAGCTAAATCTAGAGTTTCTCCAACGTAAGCTCCTTTGATGAAGTTTGCATCCTCAAGCCAAAACTTCCAAAACCTAGATTTATGAAACCCCAACCATCAATATCACAATCCTACCATAAGGTATCATCATCCATCCGTAACATACCAAAATACCCATTTCATACCAAACCCTAGTTTTATACATGAAGGGGTCAACGATTTTCCCAATTAATCACCACCAAAATCGACCCATAACACTACAATAAGGAAATTAAGTGAAATATAACGATAATCTAACTAGAAATTACTTTAATCACTTGAATCCTCCAAAAGAGAGCTCCAAAACTTCCAACGGCTCTAAGCTCCAAAAAATGAACATCAATGGTGGAGTGGGTTGGTTCAAGTGGAGAGGATGAAGAGGAGATGGGAGGATTTGTGGTTAACTTGGGGAGAGAAACCAATTTGGTGAGAGGGGCGATTTTTAGAGAGAGAGCCGAGAGGGTTTGAGAGTGAGAGTGAAAAATGAGGAAGAAGAAAGAAGAAAAAGGGTTTTAAAACCTTCTGGAGTCCGACGACGAAAGTGACACGGCGAGAGTGACCATGTCACTCTCGCGAGTGTCATACTCGCTGAACCTCAAAAACCCTCGGTACAAAACCAGCGAGAGTGACACAAGTGTCACTTTCGCTGGTCACTTTAGCCGAGATTGTACCGAAAGTTGTTTTGGCCATAACTTCTTCGTTTTAGCTCCGTTTTTGCTCCGGAAAGGCCCGTTGGAATCGTATTTGAATTCTCCATCCAACAAGACTATCAAATATAGGATTTAACTCCAAATCCTATTTTCCATAATTTTCTTAAAAGATCGATTCCTCATTAAATCGAAGTTGTACTTATCCGAAATTACGGGTGTTACAATCCTCCCAACCTTAGGATGATTTCTTCCTCGAAATCTACATCCTTTACAATCCAAAACCAACCGACTTACTGTCGACCATAATTAATCAATTCCTAACCGGAATCTAAATTCCCCCACACAGTCTTATAAAGGCAATTCCTCGAATAATTTCTTATCAACAAAACCCCTTCAAGTACACTGTACTTATGTTCGGATAAACATTCCCATCATCGGGAAACTCCCAACCAAACGATTTCGGTCGTCTCCCAACCTTAGGATGTTCCATACTTCCCGGTTTCAGTTTTCGACTCTAATTCATCCCAAGGTTTGTTCACTAACGCACCCAACTGAATCATCAATTTCGATCATTCCTACCATTAACTGCCGATTAACTCCAACGAGTTCTATTAGACTCCAAAACTCATCTCACATGAATCATTATCTGACAGGTTCATTAATCACACCCGAAGGTCATTCCATCAAAACCACTCATCACAATTGAGCATCTTAAGGTTACTACTACCATTGCCCTCATTCCTTTAAAATCGGGCTACAATCCCCCGAGTACACTAAAGGTGCTTGGTCTCAAGCCCAAAAGTCGACACCTAATTATATCACCAAACTCGAAACACACGAGTTCCGTTTACCGAGGGTTTCCACAAAATTAATGTTGTCATCAAAACGGTTATACCAACCTCGAAAAGCGTTACCGCAAGTCTGCCCTCCAATTACCACCAATACGTTTACCTTGCTACCGATATCATTCGACCCTTAATACCAACACGCGTGGAATACTCAACCTTCCACCGTCGAAGTGTTACACGCACTTACCTTCAACTAGGTTACATACCCTTTCCAAGGTCCTAACGAGTTCAAGATTTTCAAGTGCGTTACTCAATAAATATGCCAATAATCAAAATCATATGTAAAAAATTTTCAACACCAAGATTTTCCATCTCAAATACCCGTACGCACAAAACAACTACTATCAGGTAGTAACGTAAAACTGGACACACTCGTCCCACCTATGAAAATCATGTTGAAAAATCATTTCATTGCAGTTTCGTTTACCCACAAAACGCAAAAGCGTAACAAACAAATTTTCTAGAAGGAACCGCTACAGTTCTAGTATGGATTGACTAATGACATGCATGTAAAGTGATTGCTCAACCTTAAACGGGGTGCAACACAAAGTGTGTACGTATTTCAGAAGCGTTCCAAACGACATTCGACCCCAACATTTCCTTGTTAACCATAAAACGGCATGAGGCAAGGTTCATCAACAAAATTTTACGCGCGTCAGTTTATTACACAAAACGATGGAACGGTTTAACAATATTCTTAGCCAAAACACAAAATGACTTGTGCAAATTCCTTAGTTAATATAAAAACCCATACGTTTCCATCACTCGAAAATATCGACTAAAACATTATACAACTTCACATTGGGGTAGACATGCAAGTTTGTAACATTACCATTACAAATTTCCTTGAAACGAAATTACATGCATCAAACAGTTCGCGACCAATTTTTCCAAAAGAGGAAACAATTTAAATCAATTTCTCAAAATTTCCCGTCCGGTCCTAATATGCCATTTGAATAAGACGTTCTCGGCAAACTTGCACTCAACAGTGCGTTTTCCAAAACATACAAGGAATTAAGTGTTAATAATTGTTGGCACCAAAAAGGGTTCCAACCTATTTTCAAATCCCAAATTGCACCAACGGTGCGTATCAATGTCCAAAACATAAGAAATCCCGCGTACTATAATTTTATACAAAAATTTTCTAAAATCTTCCTCACGAAGCATTTTCTCAAGGTTTCGTACTTGGGACACAAAACGTCAAAACGTAATTGCTTAAAATGTATTTGTCCAAATACTCAAAATACACATTTCTTCCAAACCAATAAGATTTTCAATTTTCCAAAATACTCGGTAAATCAAAACTGACCGATGTGAACGACTCATACCTTTGTGGTTTCAGAATGTAAAATACTGCGAACTATGCATGATTTCTACAACACCAAAACACCCTTTGACCAAATGGTCATCATTTATACAATGAGTTAGTAGTCACTCACGATTCTTTTAACAAAGTGTTGCGAGACAATGGTTACCAAGCTATGCATACCCCGAAGTCGATATAACACATTTTACATAAAATGATAATAAACATTTAATTGACCAAAGGCGCACTAAGTAAATTATTATGAAATGTCACCAAAATGTTCTTTCATGCATCACTTAAGTCATGTACAAATCAATCCATACATTGAACTATTTGCAACAAAATGCTTAATAACACCAACTCTTTAAGGAAAAGTTATGCGACGCTAGAGTTTCAAACTTATCTCTTCTTAGTCGCCTTATGGCATAAAATTAACTTTTCTCAACAAAACTCGAGCGGGACTAAATGTCCAACATAACTCGTAAACTTTTCACATAAGCAAATCATTAAGAAATACAATCTGCATATTCTTTCATGCACTACTCACGCCACATATGAGTCAATTTGTACAATTAGGTAAATTGCAACCAAAACGTGCTGACACAATTCTTTAAAAGAGAAACAACGCGACATCAAAATTCTCAAGCGTCCCGTTTGGTTGGCTTCCGGCTCAAATAACACTTCTCGACAAAACCCAATTGAGTCAAAATGCCCAAATAAACTCCAAAATCAACATACGTTATAACTAAGGTGTGCACCTTATAAACCTTGCACTCACACGACCCGACATGTCGTAAAACGAAATTTCATGAAACTCAATGGATTCAATGACTCCAAGTCAATAAACGGCGCTAAACATCATGCTCCCAAGCCAAATTGTTATAAGCAAAATCACGGCAAAATGCCAAATTCCAAAATCTCTTCTATGGCAATACCGCATAAACAACATTGTTTAACAACTCACATTAAACGAATTCTCCAAAATAATCATACACAGACATCATAGAAGATAACTTTCCGTCCAAACTTTAACATATGTGGAGGAGATCCAATGTTAAAGTTATAAGCCGTAGTTACTTGCCTAACATCTTAAACATCACAAAATACGATTATCATTATATCCAAAACAATGTTGAACAACAATGAAATAAACAAAACAAGTTCCGGCGGAGTTTGCAACTCCCGAAATAAAAGGGTTTCATGCACCTTCAAAACCATGATTTGAAATCTTGTGTGTGTGCTAACCATTTCTCAAAATTCAAAACGCAATCCGCATAAGGATTGGAAACACAAGAAATAGCTGATGCAAATTATTTTCAAAATAAATTTTGTGCATGACTTAGTCGGCATTCAACGTCTCACTCATACTCCACCAAATCCCTCCGGTCCACTGTTGTCATCCGGATAATCAAACCTCTTAAGGCAAGTTGGAAATTACATCCATTAACTTTACGGTTTTTCCTCAATGAATAGTCGGCTCAATAAGCCTATGGTTCTAATCCAACCATCAACCTCGACCCGAAATGGTCTACTTAAAACAATTATCATGCTTATCGTCACTCCAAGTGACTAATACTAGAATCGTCCATCTATTCCAACGGCTACTAGTTTAGAACTTCCTTTACTACCCCAACAATCATTACATGAAAGCAATTCAAGCATGCACATGTACTAGTAGGTTCACCATGACACTGGCCAGGTGTCACTATGAACGCACCGCACATGATTATCCTTGTTACTCTCGACGTGATTCTCGTTTCTAACAACATTCATCAACCTCAAAACATTCTATCTTACAGTGCCTAATGGTGAATTTCACTCTCATTTACTTAAACAAACGCTAGTTTGAGTCTAGGTATTCAAAATCAACACCTAAATCTCTCAAACTTATGCTCTGATACCAACTTGTAACACCCTCAAATTTGGAAAGAGCAACTAATTTAAAATTTTTGATATTACATCTGAAACAATAAGTAAAATACCTCCAATTACAAACAATGGTTATCTCCAATCAATACATACTACATAAGTCTCATTACCAAGGCTAAACCCACTTCAGACATCACTTAATCCAAATACAAGTGCTACTTCCCAAGGGTAAATGCGGAAAACATAACTTAAGCTATTCACCTCTCGTGCACTTTACTAGCACTCGCCACTTCACAGTGTAGCTAGAGCTACCCCAACCTGAACCTGTTGCACATGCCGACAAATAAAAAGGGTTAGGCTTACGCCTAGTGAGTTCAAACATTTTATCATGACTATATCAAATCATAAATCGTCAGTTAATAATTATAGTAATGATTTAAATAAATCTTTAAATGAAAGCTTGCGACAAAGACTATCATTTCCCAAAAAGGTTTCCCAAATGGCATAAGCGACTCATTTTCCAACGCACTCAAAATCCATGGGAATCCTTCCCAAAAGTGTAAAGCGTTTTCCAAAAAATGAGTTACAATCCCAATTCACCCAAATACGCGAATAAATCTAAATTAGGCAAAACCTTCACATACGGTTAATGTTGGTTCCCGTTTTGTTTAAACAAGATTATCAGATCTATTAGTTCAAGTTTATGTTTTGATGCGGAAGCGTATTTGAAGAACTAACAGATATGTTTGATAGATTTAGAACACAATATAAATAAACAGTGAACAGGAAATAATATCTCAAAGTTTACTGAATATATATATATTAAGAACAGATTTAAGAACAGTGAGTAAGCAAAGCTTTAAAACAGATATGACTCTCAAAGTGTATAAGCTATGTGTTCTTGTGATGTTTTTATCTCTTGATTCTTGATTAGGAAGAACTCAACATGAGTCTTCCTTTTATACTACTACAAGGGGACCATAAAGCATAAGCTACTATTGATCGGACGACATGAATAGTTGTACATATAGTATTGCATTAAATGCCGCAGACGTCTATTATGTACTAAGCCCTATTGAGTCCACTCAGAGTTTGACACGTTGAAGTTGGACAGGGTACGTTGCCATGCAAGTTGATGAACAGGTCCAGGAACAGTAGCAAGATATTATAAATATCTTCCAAGTCTTTAATGAGGACCGCAGAGGCTCTGTAAAGTGTTACAGAGGTTCTGCGGTATGGTACTTTGTAGATCAGTCTTTACCGGATTCCGAGTCTTTGGTCTTCTTTGCGCGTATTACAGAGCTTCTATAGGACGTCTTTGTAGCTTCTTTAGATTCTTGACCTTGATCTCTCGGTAAGTTCGGCAGAGCCTCTGTAAGAGGCTTTCTTCACTTGGCCTATTTTTCACTACTTCTAAATACTTCTACGATTAGGAAGATTGAAGCTAACAATCTCCCCCTAAGTAGTGAAAAATAAAAATTTGACATTTAAGTATTTTTAGGCTAAGTTAGATAAGACAGAGGTTAAACAATACCTCGAAAGTTCTTTCATTTAGAGATATGCCAGATGCATTTTACATTTGAGTACAATGAGATAAAATTTAACATGGTTTGCAGAGATTGGTTGTTTGAGAATCAGATTTTGGCGTTTTTGAAATCGTTGAAGCTTTTGTTGTCTCTTCCGACTTCTCTGATCTCTTTGTAGAAACTGATGCAGAGTTCTCTTAAGCGTATTGTAGCATCAATCTCTCTGATGAAGGTATCTGCAGCGTCTCTATCCATTTGCTCGGTATCTCTGTATTTTACAAGGTTTGCTCTGAACTTGTTCAGAGTACTAGTTGCGTACTTCTGACAGTCCATGCTCACAAAAAGTTTGACTTCGCCTTGTGGGTTTTGAAATACTAACCCGAACCTTGGTTCTGTAATGATTGAGTTGGGCACGGCGTCAGGTGGGCAGCGATCCTCTGGTGGTCGTAGGTTCAGATGTTTGAGACCAAGATCCTTTCCCAGCTGAAAGTCTGTCAGACTGTAGATCAGAAGCCTTTCCCTCATTGCTTTTCTCAACACTTGATAGGCTCTGGTGTTTGGCTCTGTGTTGTAGTTGTCCTTCGTCCATTGTAGAAGGTCAAGTAGATCATAGGGATTCAGATTCCTTAGGTCAGCATCAGCGAAGGTGGTTTCTGAATTGTTTACCCTCCTGACTCTGTAAATATTGTACCTGACCCTTGGATAGGTTCTGGTGAAGGAGTATCTACAGAAGATTACCTTTTTGATCTTGTGGATTGAGAAGACGTCTGCTTTGGTTCTTGGCTTTGTCCTGGTGAAGACGTTGTCAAATTCTTCACTGATCTTTGGATCTGTCACATGATCTGTTGGATGATTGGTCTGAAAAGATTGTTTATAGAGGTATTTGTATACCACTTCTTCCATTTCTTCTTGTGTTGGACCAGGTTGTGGTACTTGTCTTCTGAGACTTTCCATCTTTTTAACAACTTCTGCAGCTCTTCCTGATAGAGAATGTCTGACAGAGGCTTCAATCCATATGCCCAGTCCTCTTCTTCAGGCTTTGGAGTTTGAAAGGCATCAAAAGCGCTTTTCATCAATTTCTCTGTAGGCTTAGGCAATGATTTCGTTTTCTTGGGCTCTTCTGTCAGTATTGCTTTGCCCTTGTCTTTGGCTTTTGGAGGTGCAGAACCTGTTGCTTCTGTAGGTTTGGTTGTTGATGCTTCTGTTGGAATGATGGGGGTTGCCTCTGTAGGTTTTGACACTTGTGTTTGAGAGGAATTTTATGGCGTTGGTTCTGTTGGCTTGATTTGCTCTGTAACCTCTGTTGGAGGTTCTTTGGTGACTTCTTCTGTGAGCTTAGTTTCTGTTGGTGAAGATTGGATATCAAATCTTCTTGCCATTTTGAAAGCTAATGTGAACCTGTGCCTTTCTTCTTCTCTCTACGCCATTCGTTCAGTCATTGTTTTGTGCATATTCCTTAGAACAGAAGAAGCAGAGGTCGTTGCTCTTTTTGGTTTGTGGGCAATGGACTTTCTTCTTGGGATGGATTGGGGTTTTTCTTTTGGTTTTGTAGTTTGGGAGGGAAGATCTTCTTCTGTGGAGGATGACAGATGTTGAACATCTACTCCAAACATTGTAGGGAATTCCACAGAGGTGGGTGTTGCCTCTGTGGTCTTTTGAGCTTCTGGTACATGGGTTTCTTCAGCGGTTGATTCCACAGAGATGGGTGTTGTCTCTGTGGTTTGTTTAGTTTGTTGATCTTTGGTTTGTTGTGGAGGGGCTTGGCTATTTGGTTCTGCTGCGATTGGTGGAGCTTGTAGTCCTCTAGTCGTAGCTTTCTCCCTTATATTCTCTCCCTCGGGATGATCTGATGGACCAGGATGGTCATCATCAGAGTCATCCTGACTCTTATCTGAAGTACCCTCTGCTCTGCAGGAAGCTTTAGGTTTCTTTGGTAGTTCTACTCCTGCGGCCATCAACTTCGCACATATATCATCACAGAGGCCGATTAGAGTTGCAAGCTCTGCCTCTGTGTTGAAGCGCATTCTGCCGACACTTTTTCTGAATTCTTTGACGTAGTTGCCATTTGCAGTAGTGAAAGAGACGATTACTTCTGTGACCTGGTTTATGACATTCTGCCCGAGCTTTGTTAGCTGTGCTCTGGTCATGTAGTCTTTTGGCTGCATCATTGTAGTGTTGCGTATTGCCTCTTCTTGTACGTGTTTGAGGGCGTTCTGTAGATCTGTAGGAGTAATGCCCTTTGATTTGTTGGATTGCTTGTTCATTTGTTCAAGGAAATGCTTGACTGATTCCTTGAATGCAGATGTTGCGGCTATTCCGAAATCTTTAGCAGCAGAAGTGGCTGTAGTTGTGGCAGTTGTTTGAGCAGAAGACTTCATCTCTGTGATGGCGGATTTCACCTCTGTGGACAGATTGTCCATTTTGGTGTTCAGATTTAGCAAGGCCGTTGATGTTGTCTCTGTAAAAGATGTGAAAGAGCTTTACAACTCTTTCATGGTTTGGTTCACAGAGGTGACAAGGGTTTGGAACTCATCCCTTGATACTTGTGTCCCTGGTGTAACCTCTGGAGGAACAACCCCTTCTCCAGAGTGAGTCCCTGTTCCTGGGACACATTCGTTCACCCTTGTTTGTACGTTGGGGGTGGAAGGATTTCCATCTGATCTTCGAGAAGAAACCTGAGTTTCGATCTCTACAGAAGTTCTGTGAAGAACAGTGTCCAAATCCACTCCAGAGGTGGGTATCGGAATGTTCTTCTGTTGGCTTGGAGACTTGTCTAGAGTCTCTTCGTCTTTGTGCTCACTACTTCTCTCTGAAAGAAGTTTTGGCCCTAAATTGTGCGTGGCAGAGGAAACGAATTCCTCTGTAGGGTGTTCTAGTGTGATCTGTGGCGATGAATCACGAACTATAGGTGAGTCTCTCTGAGGAGACTCCCTTGGAATGGATTCCCCGGTTTTTGTGGGCGCAGAGGTTGAAAGAATAACCTCTGGCTGTTTGGTTTGGGTGGGGATCGAGTTGTGCGACTCTTTTTCAATAACTCCTTCTGCAGCTAGACCTGCGGAGTTAGATGTGTGGGTTGCACTGGGAGGGGGTGAGGGATGTGTGCCTTCTGCTTCTACGACATCTTTTCTTGTTTCTTCCTCTGTTAGGCATCCAAGCACTACTTCATTATCTATCATTTCAGTCTCTGTCGCTATCCTATGGCTTGGTGCTTCTTCCCTAACTTCTGTTGTAGTTTCTGCCTCTGTGACTAAGAAGTCATAGATTGGATGAGAGCCGTATAATTGCATGATATGTGGATGATAGATACCTTTTCGTATTTGGTCAGCTTCTTCTTCATCTGAATCTACCTCTGAGACCTCTACAACTTCGACATCTTTTTCTTTTTATTTTTCTTTTCCTCCCATTCTTTCTAAAACCTCTGTAACCTCATCTCTATTCCACTCAGCTTCTGAGGCCTGGTTTGGACTCCTTCTGTGGACGTCCAGTCCCTGTTGGATGAATGGGTTCTGTAGAATGTTAGGGGTTTCAGATGGTTGATCTCTGGGGGTTTGATCATCTTCTTGCAGATTGGTGTCAATTCCAGAGATAGATAAGTCTTGTTCTTCTGTGGTGTGGTGGTCAAGTGGTTGTGCCGTCCACCCAGCTGTATTTAGGGTGTTGGCAATTTCAGGGTTTTGAAGAAAATCATTTAAGCTGCCTTGATGAGCGAATCTATCGGGGGATTGATAAGGTGATTGATATCCCTCTTCTGCAACTTCTTCTTCTGCAGTTTCTTCGACCCGGGTTTCTGCGACCTCTTCTTCTGCAGTTCCTTCTTCTGCAGTTTCCTCTTCTGCAATGGTAACCAATTTATCAAGCTTCTTTTTGGTCTTCCTCCTTTTTGGTTTTGGTGCCCCTTCCTCTGTGGTTTTCGATTTTCTTTTCTTCTTCTGTTCTGGAGAAGAGGAAGGAGCAGTGGAGCCAATTTCTGTGGCATGAGGAGGTGAAGGTTGATCTTCTGCAGCGCTTGTGGAGGCGCCTTCTGCAGTTTTCCTCCTCTTTGTCTTTGGGGTAGAGGCAGAGGTTTTCGAAGAAGACTTCTTTGATATGAGCTCGTCACGTTTGGCCATAAAACTAAGTTGGATTGCCAAGTGTTTTGCTAGTTTCTGCTTCTTCGCTTCTGTAGAGAGGGGTTCTACAACCATTGTTCCTAGGGGACACCTAAACGCGGGGGTGTCACAGGGCTCGGTTTTGGAGTCCTATGATCGCGTATATACTCTAACTTAAGGGTTTTGTTCGTGGCATATTTCAGAAGCTTCTTTGACAGAGGTCTGCAGTGGGTGTAGCCATCTATATGATCGGTGGGGATGTTTTTGTTCATTGGGAACTGTTTGGGAGTCGGCCCTTCCATTGGCCAGTTCTGTATCATCAACAGAGGTTCGAACAGGACTCCCAATATCCTTTGGAATTGCAGAGGTGGTAGAAACTTAGGATCGTTCTCTTTTACCCTTCTGGTGCTGTTCTTTCTGTCGATCGTATTGATTATCTCCTGCATCATGATGGTCGAGTAATCGAGTGGGAGATCGTAGTAGACCTCATACATGATGGTTAAGATCTGATGCGAGCTCTGGTCAATGCTGCCTATCTTCCCTGTAAGGCATCTGTTGAGGATTGAAAACAAGGTGTTCCACAGAGGTGGTAGTTTGCCTCTGCGGAAGTCATTTCTCTTCCTAAGTTGGGTGTTGTACCCAAGCATTTCTACAAAACGACAGAGCTCGTCGTCTGTTGGTTGTTCTGCATATCTCTTCAGTCCAAGAAGACCCCTTGTTGGTAGGTTGAACTCAAGTGAGAACATCGTTCTATTAAACTTGATTTCCAAATGCTCAGATTTGTCAGGCTTGGAGATGTACCCTTTGATAAGAGAATCATCTTTATCATATCGGCAACTTTGCCAAAACTGGTTCAAATACCTAACAGGTATTTTGTTTGGGGTTCTTGAAAGTAAAGGGAAGAGGACATGATTTTCCATGATGTTTAGAAGAAGGGCATGGGCTTCGCCGAAAGCAGTGGGTGATGGGACCAAGTAGCAATTGTTTGATTTGATTGGCAGTACCTTTTCGAAATGATCCTTTGCTATAAAGTTTTGAATATGTGTGGTTGGAGCAAAGTCAGCTGTGTCGCCGGAATCTTCTTGTTCAATATTTTTGGCGAGATGGGGGTTTTCTGAATGTTCCGAATGAGCAGGTGAATGTTCTGGTGAGTTCGCCGGAGAGTGTGCATGGGAGATAACTTGAGAAGATGAAGCCATTTGGTAAGAAGAATAGGATTCTTGCAAGCTTTTGCAGGGTTTCGCCGGAGAAGAATGAGAGTTTGTAAAGGTTTTATGAGAAGGTAAGCTTGGGTTTTTTATGAGTGTAAAATGGTAGAATTCGAAAGAGTAAAAATATATGGCAATGGATAAATATTTGGAATCCGTACTCGAGTTAGAACGGCGGGTTCAACTTTCCATAGAAAACGTTCCATGTACGCCCAATGAAAAAGAGACACGTAGGCCATGTCAGAGGATGACAGGACGTCGTGCGCGGCCCATTAATGCTAGGCGCGTGGGGTTGTTCTTAGCCATATGAATTTCACTCTCAGTAAAAGTAATCGTTATTATTACAGAAATGCCCAAGTTGCAGATTGACAGAATCTCTGTGGTTTACAGAAGCTCTGTGATTTTGAAAAAACTTGAAGTTCATGCCTCATATCTCATTGTAATCATGACTCTGTAGGTTCTTCTTTAACCAAAACATTTGTAAAGGCATTGGAGAGGATCGATAGGATTTTAGTGAAGAATTTTTACTCTGAGGTTTTGTGGCTCTGTTGGAACTTGCAGAAGATCTTTCAGGGCCAGCAGAAGCTCTGTGAGGGAAAAAAATCTCATAACTAAAATTCTATTAAACTTTTTGATCATCCAATTTTTGATCTGTTTTAAGAGATGTTTTTCGGACATATTTGAAAGTTGGTGTCCGAGAAAACTGTTATGGAAAAAAGTTTTGTTCGAGAAGGTCATGGTGTGTGTATTCGGTTTCCGAGATAGCATTCCAAAAGATCGATAGAGGCTAAATTTGCGATCACAGAGCATATTTCTTGCAGAACCTCTGTTGAGCTCAGCAGAATCTCTATGACCTTAAATTTCTCATTACTCGAATTTTATGAAACTTTTTGATCTTTTGATTTTTGACATGTTATTCACAGTATTTTTAGGACATATTTGACAATTTGTGTCCTAGAAAACTATTTTCAAAAATCTTTTGTACGAGAGACATACCTTTTGGTTCTCCTTTTCTCGGCAGTGATGTCTGACTTCTGTTGATATAGATTCATCGACACTCTTCTTTGGCTCCCCCTTGAAAGATTTACCTCATGGTGTGTGAAAGTTCAAGTGGCAGAACCTGTTATGCCATAACCAGGCTTCCTCACTTTTGCAGGCTACAAGGCAAACTTTGTCCTTGTTCTTGGAACAAAAATTCATCAGATACAGATCACCTCTTCTTTCGGCTCGCAGAAGTTCCATTCCTGTGTCTTCACTTTGCAGAGAGCAGAAAGTTCTTTTGAATAACACATCGAATCCTGTATCACAGAGTTGACTTACACTGAGTAGGTTGTGTTTAAGGCCATTCACATATGCAACTTTGTATACAGAGACGTTTTCCTTCTGTATGACTCCATAGCCTTTGATGTGTCCCTTCTTGTCGTCTCCAAAAGTTACAGATCCACCATCGTGTGTTTCTTTGTACGTGGATAGTAAACTTCTGTCGCCAGTCATGTGCCTTAAGCATCCGGAGTCAAGATACCAAATTGGTACAAACCGCTTCTGTAAGACAATCACAGAGACTTAGGTACCCATATCCATATGGGTCCAATATTGTTAGAATTTTTCAAGTTTGCCGTAGCATTCTTGAAATAAATTTTATCTTTTGTAGAAAAATCAGATTGTTTCTCTCTTGGTTCTGACTTTGGATTTTGAATTTTAGTGGAGAGTAAGCAATCTGGACTTGAGAAGTGATTATTCAATTTGAACATAAGATCAAAGCAATGACAGTATTTAATATGAGACGTGATTTGTTTGAACTTTTCATTGAATTTATTGAACTGAACCACACAGGCATTACATTCTTTCTTAACATTAGATTTCCTATTACAAGAATATCTATGAATACTAGAATGTTGTTTGCAAAAGTCTTGTTTAGGTCCTGCCTTCTGTGAGTCTCTTCTGTGGTGAACATCTTTCTTCACTGTCACAGAGGAAAAATATTTGTTAGCTTCAGGCCTTTTTTCTTTTTGTTGCCAAGTGGGATTCTCTTTAATTTGCATTAAAGGTTTTGAAAATTTTGAGCTTTTAGGATTTTCAGAGGCCTTTTTCAGATTATCAAGCTCTGTAGAGGTTTTGACTTGTATACACATTTTGAGAAAATCTGGACAGATAGGTATCTCTGTGATTTTCTCTTTTGGAGAAATTATTCTGTTAAGAACCTCAGAGAAGAATTTAACATCCTCTGTGTCACAGTGAACTATCCCTGATTTAGAATCAGTCTCTGAGTCGTCAGAGGATGAATCGTCCTCATATACAGAGGTTGAGTCATCTCTTTCGACAGAGGCTGGATTTTTTGAGTATGTATCGTACGAGCTTTCTTCCTCTGTAGAATAACTTTCATAGATAGCGGAGGTTTCTGATGAGATCTCTTCAGCGAGAATTTGATCTATAGAAGATGTACAGAGATTTTCTAAAACATTTGATTTAAAAACTTCCAAAATTTCTTTTTCAATTGATTCTTTAAGTTTTTCTTCTGAAAAGATGGGTTTAAACTCAGGAGCTTTTGCAGATAATTTCTTTTCGACATTTATCATACAGACAAAAGCGACATGTGTTTGAGTCTCTGGTTTACCAAACTTAAAAATACCAATCTGATCTTGTGTTTTCAGATATTTCTTTTGTTTGATTCCTCTATTGACAGAGGTTGAAGATGATGAATCTGTGTTTTCAAACCACACATTGATCATCTTCGTATGTTTCCTCAAGTGAGGTTCTGCAGAGATTTTAACCCTTTTACTTACAGATAGTAAGTTTGGAAAATTTGGTTTATTTGTTTTTCCCAAAACAAATAGAGAGGACAGAGGTTTTAGTCTTTTATTTTCAACACCTAAGGTAATAACACTGTACCCTATACCTCGTCTTGCTATTTGGGAGTTTACCTTTTCATACACCTTCTGTGCATCTTTATAGTTTTTAAGTAAAACTTCTCTTCTTAGAAGATCTTGCCAAAGTACCTCTCTCTCTTTGAAAGTATTCTTTGAGAGCTCTTATGTCAGTTGTTTCACTCCTAGAAACTGAAAGCTCTTTTGTTTTGATTTTTAAAGCAGAGGTTAATTCAGAAATTTGCCCTTTTAAAGGATCTATATTTTTGCTCCAATATTTTTCTACTCTTTCCTTTTCTTCAAAAATTTTGGCTTTTTCTTGAGTGAGAAGCCTTACTTCTCTCTCATTAAAGGTGAGTCTTTTCTGAATGCTTTCATTTATCTCTTTTAGTTCAATCAGTTCAATGTTAAGTTTAATTGAATCATTATCTACAGATTTAGTACAAGAGGTAGAGTTTGAAATGGATACCTCAGTGTCAGTGTCGGAGTCGACTTCTGCCATGCCACAGAACAGGGCATTGGTGGTGAATTCATCATCAGAGGTAGAGTCTGACTCGAAGTCCTCCTTGTTTGCTTCAGAATGCCCTTTGTTCGCCATTAGGGATTTTTGCGCATAATATTCAGCCTTCTTTTTGTAAAAAGCTGAGTCCTTCTGTGGGCGATTTTGTCTACTTCTGCATTCTTTTGCGAAATGGCCTGGCTTGCCGCCGTTGAAACAACCTTGAGAGGTGTTTCCAGTTCGATCGTCGGACTTCTGTTGATCTCCACCTTTCTCTGTTCGGCATTCGTTTGCGTAATGACCCGACTTACCACATTTGTAGCATTCTTGTGTGTGGCCTACCTTGTCATCTGACCTCTGTCGGTCATTTCCTCTGTAGTTTCTGTCGCTCGACCTCTGTTGGTCATCATTTTTGTAGTCTGACCTCTGTCGGTCACTCGATTCTTCTCTTCTTCCATCATCTCTTCTACCGCTCTGGTTGTCTCTGCTATATCTGTCATTTCCAGAATTCCTTTGGTTACCTCTGAACTCTCTTGTCAATAGAGCCAATGATTTAGCTAATGACGCAAGAATTATCTCTTCCTCTATCAGCTCGTCTTTTTCGCTATCAACCATCACTATCTTCTTATTCTCCTCTGTTGCTCTCTCATTTCTCGGTCTTTCTGTAGCCTCTATTGATTTACTAACCAATGCGTATGGTGCAATGGTTAGTGTTTTAGCCTGTGCTATTTGAGGCTCTTGTGCAGCTAGTGTTCCATAGAGATCAGAGAGTGTCCATGAGTCTAGATCTTGGTTTGTTTGTAAAGACATAGACAATTGAAGCCACTCATCATTCAGGCTCTTTAGAAACATGACGTTATTTTCTTCCGAGGTTCTGTGAATGCCAGACTTTCTGCATTTGTTTATGAGGGAGTTGAACCGGTCGTATGTTGTTTGTAGAGATTCTGTTGCAGAGGCTCTGAAGGCATGATATTCATTTATGTATTGTGCCCTTCGGTTCTTCTGTGTTTTAGCACCCCCTTCCAACTGTCTTTCTAATTCTTTCCAAAGATCGTGCGCTATTTCGCATGCATCTAAGGATTGAAAAAGTTCGTTGGGGATAGCCATGATCAATATTCTTTTTGTTTTCTGTGCAACTTCATCTTCTGCCTTATCTTCATTTGACCATTCTCCTTTTGGCTTAGGTTTTTGATGTTCAGGGATTTCAGGAGATTCGGCAGTAGCTGGTACACGTGGCATAGTTATCATAGGGACCGAAGGAGGATTGTAAAGATATTGTTTGAGAGTTTTTTCAGTATCCTCAAAGAAATGAACCATTCTTATCTTCCATTGAGGATACTCATCTCGAAGGAGAGTAGGAGGTTTGGTTAATGAGCCAGCAGTGAAAAAGTTATTGGTATTTGTCATTGTAAGAGTTTTTCAGGGGTTCAGAAAGGAAAATATGATGAAAGATTTATGAGTATGAAGATCTGGAAGGATTTCTGGGTAATAACGAATATCCAGAATTACTTTACTGGTGTTCTAACCTGGAAAAATGGTTTCTATCAAAATAAATCAAAGAGTGATGGGAAAACAGAAACCTTTTTAATTATGATGAAGAAGAGTAGGTTAAAAACAGAATGAAATCTATCAATAATGTTGTCAAACGAGGATCACTTGATATTAAAAATCAAGATGGCTCTGATACCAATTGTTGGTTCCCGTTTTGTTTAAACAAGATTATCAGATCTATTAGTTCAAGTTTATGTTTTGATGCAGAAGCGTATTTGAAGAACTAACAGATATGTTTGATAGATTTAGAACACAATATAAATAAACAGTGAACAGGAAATAATATCTCAAAGTTTACTGAATATATATATATTAAGAACAGATTTAAGAACAGTGAGTAAGCAAAGCTTTAAAACAGATATGACTCTCAAAGTGTATAAGCTATGTGTTATTATGATGTTTTTATCTCTTGATTCTTGATTAGGAAGAACTCAACATGAGTCTTCCTTTTATACTACTACAAGGGGACCATAAAGCATAAACTACTATTGATCGGACGGCATGAATAGTTGTACGTATAGTATTGCATTAAATGCCGCAGACGTCTATTATGTACTAAGCCCTATTGAGTCCACTCAGAGTTTGACACGTTGAAGTTGGACAGGGTACGTTGCCATGCAAGTTGATGAACAGGTCCAGGAACAGTAGCAAGATATTATAAATATCTTCCAAGTCTTTAATGAGGACCACATAGGCTCTGTAAAGTGTTACAGAGGTTCTGCGGTATGGTCCTTTGTAGATCAGTCTTTACCGGATTCCGAGTCTTTGGTCTTCTTTGCGCGTATTACAGAGATTCTGTAGGACGTCTCTGTAGCTTCTTTAGCTTCTTGACCTTGATCTCTCGGTAAGTTCGGCAGAGCCTCTGTAAGAGGCTTTTTCTTCACTTGGCCTATTTTTCACTACTTCTAAATACTTCTACCATTAGGAAGATTGAAGCTAACAGTTAACAAAACATACTCAACCCATAAAACATGGAAATCGTCCATTAAATATAACTCTTTATTAAAACATAACACGAAGCAATACGCACGCAACCGTAAAATGTAATAAGGATCAAATACCATAAACGGGGGAGACCCGTATCCATTGAAGGTGGAGGTAACACATAAGTATACCACCCATACAACGTTCATCGCACAACTGGGAGTAGAGATTACAAGTTACGTTATGCCTATCTCTATCCTCCCAACGAAATCGGGAATTACCACATACGTCTGGTCTATTCCACGACTCTGCTCTACGAAACCGAGTTACACCATAATTGAGGATACACCTTGACGTCTACCCACTCGGTAACGCCTCAAGGCCCGGCACATCGAGACTACCTCCAAGGTATACATCCCGAAGGCGTGGATCGCTACACAGACCTCCAAGGTAAGTGCCCAAGACTATATCCTCCTAATGCCTACTCGTAAAGTCTAGGTCATAAAACATGAGTTCCGAGGTTCGTCCTCAAGATACCCAATCGACCATTACCAATGACTGAACAACATGCCTATGGATCCAATGCAACACAGTCTACAAACATCATGACTATCCCGGAATGATTCACTCACCCAAGCATGTAAATACTCAAACGTGCATTAAATGCAAAACAGTGCAATAAAAGCAACCCATCAACAAGACTCCATAATGAGCCATTTAAACCGGACAATTAACCCCAAGACTTTCTCACAGTCAAAACCAAGCAAAGTGCTATAAGCTTGCTAGACCCATAACGTCGGTCAAAAACACGTTTAAACATTGTTTAGGCAAGCAATACCACAAAATCATCATTAACCCCAAAACTCAACACGGTTAAACAAAAAGGGTTTTCCCAAAGGACTCACACCCTTATAATTCTCAAAATGACCCATAACACTAAAGATGCATTTTCTCAAATGGTTTATGAAATCATTTACACATATATGATTAAACCATCACTTTAAACCTCATTTTGAGCAATTAATCTTTTAAAGACAAATCATGGTTTCTAACCATCCAAATATCTAAAAGTCCCAAATATGGGTGTTTTACACATTTATGAAGATAAACACTTCAAAAGAGTTAAACCATTCAAATAACTCAACCATATACATTTTCAAGTAAAACACACACATATTTGTAAAATACTCATTTTGGCATGTACAACGTTTTCGCAAAGTAACTTGAACTCACCTTGCTAGATTTAGCTAAATCTAGAGTTTCTCCTACGTAAGCTCCTTTGATGAAGTTTGCATCCTCAAGCCAAAACTTCCAAAACCTAGATTTATGAAATCCCAACCATCAATATCACAATTCTACCATAAGGTATCATCATCCATCCGTAACATACCAAAATACCCATTTCATACCAAACCCTAGTTTTATACATGAAGGGGATAACGATTTTCCCAATCAATCACCACCAAAATCGACCCATAACACTACAATAAGGAAATAAAGTGAAATATAACGATAATCTAACTAGAAATTACCTTAATCACTTGAATCCTCCAAAAGAGAGCTCCAAAACTTCCAACGGCTCTAAGCTCCAAAAAATGAACATCAATGGTGGAGTGGGTTGGTTCAAGTGGAGAGGATGAAGAGGAGATGGGAGGATTTGTGGTTAACTTGGGGAGAGAAACCGATTTGGTGAGAGGGGCGATTTTTAGAGAGAGAGCCGAGAGGGTTTGAGAGTGAGAGTGAAAAATGAGGAAGAAGAAAGAAGAAAAAGGGTTTTAAAACCTTCTGGAGTCCGACGGCGAAAGTGACACGGCGAAAGTGACCATGTCACTCTCGCGAGTGTCATACTCGCTGAACCTCAAAAACCCTCGGTACAAAACCAACGAGAGTGACACAAGTGTCACTTTCGCTGGTCACTTTAGCCGAGATTGTACCGAAAGTTGTTTTGGCCATAACTTCTTCGTTTTAGCTCTGTTTTTGCTCCGGAAAGGCCCGTTGGACTCGTATTTGAATTCTCCATCCAACAAGACTATCAAATCTAGGATTTAACTCCAAGTCCTATTTTCCATAATTTTCTTAAAAGATCGATTCCTCACTAAATCGAAGTTGTACTTATCCAAAATTACGGGTGTTACATCTATTTTTAGCATATGCTGTACACAAAGACTTCAAAGTATATCAGATGGATGTTAAGTCAGCGTTTCTAAATGGAAAGTTGAATGAAGAAGTCTATGTGGAACAACCTCCAGGATTCTCAGATCCTAAGCGTCCACGTTATGTTTATAAACTGGACAAGGAACTTTATGGCTTAAAGCAAGCTCCACGTGCATGGTATGACACTCTTTCTACTTATCTCCATATTGAACAATTTGAACGAGGTAAAATCGACAAAACTCTATTTTTCAGGAAAGTAAAAGGTCATATCATTCTTGTTCAGATATATGTTGATGACATTATATTTGGCTCTACTAACCCTGATCTTTGTACTCGTTTCGCTGATAGAATGAAAGATGAGTATAAAATGAGCATGATGGGTGAACTAACATATTTCCTTGGTCTTCAGATAAAGCAAAATGAAAAAGGAACTTTCATTAATAAGGGAAAGTATGTTAAAGATATGCTGAAGAAATTCGACTTAACCCAAAGTTCAGATATGAAAACCCCTATGGCACCACCGCTGACATTAGACAAGGATATAAAAGGAGTTCCTATTAATGTCATGATGTACCGTGGGATGATCGGCTCACTGTTGTATCTTACAGGTAGCCGACCCGATATTATGTATGCAACATGTTTGTGTGCACGATATCAAGCTGAACCTAAGATATCTCACATGAAAGATGTAAAGCGAATTTTTCGATATCTTAAGGGTACAACGAATCTAGGTCTTTGGTATCCCAAAGACTCAGGATTCGATCTAATCGCCTATTCAGATAGCGATTTTGCAGGTTGCAAAATGGATAGAAAAAGCACCACAGGAGGATGTCAGCTCCTGGGTGGAAAGCTGGTAAGTTGGACAAGTAAAAAGCAAAACTCAGTGTCCACCTCCACAGCTGAAGCTGAGTATGTAGCCGCTGGAAGCTGTTGTTCTCAGGTCTTGTGGATGAGAAATCAACTACTGGACTATGATCTTCAGCTCTCAAATATTCCAATCTATTGCGACAGCACAAGTGCCATCGCTATAGCCAATAATCCAGTGCTACACTCAAAGACAAAACACATCGAAATCAGATATCACTTTATCAGAGATCATGTGATGAATGGTGATATAGAACTTCACTTTATCCCAACTGATTATCAGTTAGCTGATCTGTTCACCAAACCTCTTGATGAGACAAGGTTCAACTTTCTCATCAGCGAGCTTGGAATGCTGAACTTAGAAGAATAAAATCTTCAGCGGTTCACATTTGATCAGCGACAGGATAAAACCAACTTGTATAACACATTTTATCATCTTCTCTCTGAATAAACGTGATTCGCTGATATCAAGGTATGTTTCTCTCTCTAACAAATCGCATGTAAATGCAAGATTTTAAAATAAATTACATCGCTGAATATCTCTTCCTTATCAGCGATACTTTGAAATTTCTAAAAACCAACACTGATATTTCTATTCAGTGCTTCATATTTTCAAAACCTCAGAGACATCCAAGAATATGAAAGGACAGTTGTGACGTCATTACAACGGATAAGCCCTGGCACGTCCTTCTTTCTGACACACGTTTGTACATTTTGTTTACTCGCCAATCAAATGCAAACACGTGTCCGTGTCATGATGAAAATCTTTTCCCGCTCAAGATTTTCTCTCTCTCTAATCTCTATATAAACTCATTCTGGGTTTATATTTTTCTTTTACGCGAACTTCTTCTCCAAGCTAAGAAAAAGAATTTACTGTTGCATTTGTGCTCTCAAGTTTTTGAAGAACTTCATCTTCTTCAACGAACTAGGTTAATAATTCTTTTATTTTACCTGTTTCTTCAAACTTGTTAATGATCTTCTCTTTGTTTTCACAAGATCAAACAAAAGAACTTTTTAAAATGAAATCATTTCTTTCATGGTTTTATGAACACAACCTTTCATGGTTGTTCTTCAAGTTTAAAACGCAAAATCTTAAACTTGTTCGTCATACGTTTTTCCAGAATCCCAATCTTTAAAGAAAACTGGAAAACAAGATTTTTTTTGGTGTTGCATTTCGTTTTTCAGAAACAAAAAAAACCCTAATCTTCATTAAGACATTTTGTCTGAATGAAATGGACAAAATTCGAACCATCTTATTGGAAAATCTTTCCACATTAAGATTATTCTTATTTGTTAATCTTTGGTTGAACTGATAATACAGAATGGCATCTACTGAAATTTCCAAGAACACCATCGCTAAGAATACTGCTGCTGATAATACTGCTGAGGAAGTGGAAATCCTCAAGGCTCCTCAGGTCAAGTTCTCTCTTGAGAAACTGGATTGGACCAAGGTAAATAACCTCTATGCGCTTCTCGAGTTTCCTCCTCGAAAGCAAGTCACACATCTAGATGATGCTGTGAACTTCCTCAAAAACTGTTCCATCTCCACAGCCCTGACCATAACACCTCCTGCACATCAGCTACTGCTATCCCAGTTCTGGTACTCTGCCAAACACTCTGAGCTACCTTCAGCCAAAGACCCCTAAAAAACAATTGACTGCATCCTCTGCGACACTGATTATGGCACAATGAAGATTACACCTGCCATTATTCGCAAAGCCCTCAGCCTTCCCTTCGCAACCAACGAAAAACCCTTCGTTCCCCTCCCTGACCACAAGAAAAACTCAGACAGGGAAGCCATCATTGCATTCTTCGATGCAATGGGCTATGTATGGGAAACTGGAAGGGACAAGAAGCCCGAGAAGAAGCTGACCCTTATCAAGAAATCGAAAATGCCCAGCGAGATGAATTTCATCTTCGCTCATTTAATCAGCTGCATGACTGCCAAGTCCGGCTCCTCTGACCAAGCCGCTCAGCCTCAGCAAGCAATGGGATATGCATTGCTGAATGGTCTAAATATAGACTGGGCATCGATTATCTATGATGACCTGGTACTCAGAATGGACTCCGTCGCTGACAGATCACCATGGGTTCCCTATCCTCGTTTCATCAGCGTCGTATTCCAAAAAGGCCTGAAGGACAGCTACCCAACAGAGGGTGACCTAAAACTCTCTCAGGTCGGCCCTAAGGTTCTCGACTTCAAACCAGTGGAAAATGAGGTACGTCTTTCTACTCTTTTAACTCTTCCAAACCCTACTTCTTCTACTTCTGTAGCTCCTTCAGCGGACAAACCCACCGCTGATACCCCAACTGCAACCTCCATTCCTTCTCTAAAAAGGAAACACTTTGAAACCCAACTTGGTTCCAAAAGAACTAAGAAAACCAAGGATCAACCCCAGCAATCTATTGCTAAAGACTCCTCAGCTCCTCTTGTTGGGCTGAAGGAAAGTTCAGTGGTACGCTCTGCCACAGCTGAACAAGCCACCCATTCTATCCCAGCTTCAGCGTCTCTAAACGCTGAAGTTACAAACTTGGAATCTACCCAACCTCCTTCAGTCTCTCAAAAGACTGACGAAGCGATTCTCAGCGAATCCAACGCTGAACTCCGCACCCAACCTCCATTCTTATCCTTCGCTTCTCCTTCTACTCATTTGGACTCTACTCCAGTTATCACTGAAGCACCTGTCATTCCTCCAGAAGCTAAAAATAATACTCTTCAATGAGTGATGGGCATAGGACCTGCAGAGATGACCATGCGTCCACGCACTTTAGCTGACGACATGGAACTTTTCTCAGGAACCCGAGATTTTGATGAATTCACCAATCCTCCTGCAGGTATACACCAACCCCTATACACTGTTACTAAACCCCAAACTTCTGAGCTTTCCTCTGTTGACAAGTTCTTATATGTTACAGGTCCTAATTTGGGAGACATCAACGCTTCTCTGAAGACTATAGAGACAAAGCTGACAGGTCTCACAACTACTCTTTCCGATAACTCGTCAGCTGTAACAAACGTAGGAGAGAATCTTACAAAGCTGACAACTGTCGTCGAAAAGAATGCCTCCAAAGCTGACTTGGAGAAGGTTGATAAATCACTCACCGACTTTGCCAAAGTTCTCTCTGATATCTACACAGACTACCTCGACATCAAGAAATCTGTTGACACCATGTCCAACGAGGTCACAACGCTGAAGACATCGGTTGGCACACTCGAAGGTGATATGTCTGCTGTAAAGGCTGATGTCAGTTCAGTAAAAACTGACATGAGTTCTGTGAAGACCGATGTCAATACGATGAAGAATGACATCACTTCCATTCAGACATTGTTGCAGCAGATCCTAACCAACACGACCGCCCCTGCACCTGCCCCTGCACCTCCATCTTTTACTACGGCGGATCGTGCTGAACTCGTGAAGATCAATCCTGGTATTTCTAGTCTAGAAAACGGATTATCAGCGATTGAAATCTGTGTGGGGATCCCTGGCCAAGAAGACAGGGAAACAACACAAGCTGTTGAATCATCACATTCCTCCCCCACTCATCATGAAAAAGAGGGGGAGAAGAGCGCTGAAGACATTTCCAAGAGCGCTGAAGACCTTTCCCATGATGAATCTATCAGGGGAGAGAAGACTGAAGACCTCACCTTTACTGAAGAATGTGAGAAGACAATTGAAGAAGCAGCAGCCACTGAACCTCAGGGAGATGAACACCCTGAGGGAACCGATAAGCTTACCTCTGTATCTGAGGGGGAGCAACTCGAAGAAGAAGCTGAAGAAACTGAGTCTGAAGCTGAAGATGAAGAAGCCATCGACTTGTCTGATGATGAACCATCCTCTTCTCCAAAGAATGATGATGATGAAGATGACGATGATGATGACTCTTTTATCGTCAAGCCTGCTCAGAGAACTAAATCTCTTAAAGGGATTCTGATAAATGAACCTACAGGGGAGCGGACAAAGACAAAGCCATCAGCATCTGAAGCTGACAAGGGCAAAGGAAAAAGTGTCGCTGAAGATGAAAATTTGATGATCTTGCTTAAAAAGCCAGTTTGTCAGGTACATTAACCTCTTCCTTACTCCACATCCCTCCTCTATACACTTTATCAGTTCTACTCTCTCCAAACCTCCATACACTTTATCTCACTCTTTCTCTATCTCTGTTCTAGCTATGTTCTTACTTGTAAGATCGCTGTGTTTCAGCTAGTCCTCTCCCCTGTTTGAGGATATCGCTGAAGTTCCTACAGCTGCGACTTCATCAATAATCCCAGCTCCCAACGCTGAAGAAATAATCCCGGTCTTAGATTTAATCTCTGAGACTGATGAACCTGAAGAACAGATGCTCTCTCACAAAAACAGACCTTCCTTGGCTCCTCAAAAGCTAAGTGAAGAGGAACAAGAAAAGAGAGATGAAATGATCAAGAGACTCGAAGATCGGCGAATTATTCTGAAGCGTGATCAACTTCCTTCCGTTCCTCCAAAGTTCAGAATTTCCCAAAAGGAATACAAGGAACACCTCAGAGCTGAACGCCTAATCGCTGAAAGAAGGGAAGCTGAAGAAAAAGACAGAGAATACGCCATCCAGCTTACTCAACGATCAGTAAAAGACCCCAAGCTGAAAAGAGCTCCCATTGATGTTCAACGTCAGCTATGGGATGATGCTCAAAAGATCGTTAGAGAAAAGACTAAGGTCTCTGATACGACTTTGGAATGGTCTAAAGAAATGCTGAACTATCGATCTCGACCATCCAAAATCATCAAAGTAAACATCAGAGGAAGACTGTACGCAGACGTTCCTGTTGTTGAAGTTGATGTTTACAGAGAAGACAAAACCAAGCAAACCTTCTATGCTGCTACCTTAGAAAAGTTTGGTCTCTCTGAATGGTTAGAAACGAAATTAGCCATTCAGGGATCGCGCTCAAAGTTCAAAAGCCATGTCGAGAAGATCTTAAACAAACAGATCGACCTGGTTTCTTCTGCTGTGGATATTCCTCCCTCTACTCTTCTTCCTCCTCAACAAAGAAAAGTCTCTACTAAGGAAAAGAAAGTCTCAAACTCAGGTCCTCTTATACGGAATGAAACAGGTATTGGTTTCTCTCGTGCTGAAGTTCTTGGCCCTGATGCTGGTCTCTCAGCGCTTGACACCTCCCTACCACCTGGAGAAACTTTCATTCCTGGCACAGTTATAAGTGATCCTTATGGTATATTCTTTCTAGACTACGATGGAAACTATCACTTTCAACATATCTCTGAGCTCCACATCGCTCCCATCGAACAACTCAGAGATCTCATATACTGGTGTGAAGTCAGACGCGACATCAAAGCTAGACACCTGAAGCCCTTGATTTTTAAAGAAGCTCTGAACAAAAAGAATCAAGGAGTAGATGTCCCTGACTGGATGATTCCCACATCAATAACCCTTGATGAACAACTCATTAAGGAAGAACCTTTTGACGGATAGGATCGCCTTGTAATTTTTTCTATCCTTATCTGTCTACATCTTTTGTACTTGTAACTTTATTCGCTGTACTTGTAATTTTTCCACTTCCCTCTGTAATCTTTACAAAGTTTAAAGAAAAAATTTCAGCGAACGTACTTTACTCCATCAGTACAGAAAAGATCCCAGAAAACAGTAAAAGGGACAAATATTTTATGAGTTCTTTTTATCCTTATGTTTTCATTAAATAGCAATTTTCTCTGTTGCTATGTCATAATCAAATAGGGGGAGATTGTTGATCCAAACCCTCAGTGATTTGATAATGACCCTCTCTTATACTTAGTGAAAATTGTAAGTAAACAATATGTATCAGAGTTTCACTATCGCTGATAAGTACTAAGATCTTACAGTACCGCTGATAGGAACTCTTGCTCTTTAGTTTAAACATTCAGCGAAACTGTTCACCATATCTGTTCAGTACTTATGGTGATCGCTGATAAGTTAGTTGTTTACTTATAATCCCTGAAGAGAAGTTTCACGTTAACATAGGTTCTACGCTGAAGTCGAAGATCAAGCTCAAGAACCAGCGACAAGTCTCCTAATGAACTGATGCGGATCAGCGAAGACTCAGATTTGTCCACTCAACGTGAAGTATCAAGTACAAGACTTCAGATATCGCTGAACTCTATCATTCGCTGATATAGAATGATAGATCACTGAATCAACGAAAAGCTGATCATGAAGTCCTCCGTACAAAGTACTTTTGTCTAAACCACCCTTGCACGTCTCCGTACGATATGTCAGAAAAAGAACCTCCTTATTGTCTGAAATCGTACAATCACTCTGATACTACACTGTTCAAACATGCGGCTACTAAGGTTGTCAACAAAGGTCAATGACATGCAACCAATCAGCTGCTGCCACGTGTAAAGTGTAAACTGCAATGCATTAAATGCATGCAGTATATAAGAAGAAGAACTCACTTCATTTTGAAGTAACTTGCTAACTCTGGACAAGTTCATCCTTCTTATCTTGAGATAGGTTATTATTAGTAATTTCCTTCTCTTTCTCAGTGCAAGAAACTTAGTGTTCCAACTTGTTTAGATTTAGGTTTATCCTTAATCTTGTTTCCGCAACAAGCTGTAAATTGTTAATGATTTATCAATAAACAATTTAGAAAAGTAAAATCGGTGTGTTTGTATTCAACCCCCCCCCCCTTTACAAACTTGTATAGCCCTTCGGGACCAACAAAGAGTTTACATCATGATTAAATAATTCGTTAGACAAAAGGATGCAACTAAAAATCATGACTTCCAAAAAGGGATTTGTATTAAATATACCAACAACCCATTTTCCAAACACACACAAATTCCATGACGAAAACTCTAATGGAAATCATTTCTCAACAATGGACTCAATTCCAAAACTCACTCAAGATGTGAATAAATATTAAATTTTCAAATAATATCAACGCGAATAAAACTCCAATAATCGAAACATCCAAACAAGGATGAGGCATAATATACCGCCCATAAATCATGGAAAACAATCCATATAAATATAATACGCCATCGACAATATGAATAAAAGAAATACCCGCAACAACACCTTTCGGTGACGGGGGAGAACCTATTTCATTGAATGTGGCGGATACACAAGTTAAACCAAAATTATAAGTTACAAGCATGTTTCGTGAAAGTTCTGTCAAGTGGATCAGAGACAATTCCTAGTAAATAGAGACAGTCGATTATAAGGGCAACGTTAAATGGGAATCCAGATTTCAAAGAGGAAATCTCTTTTAAGGCTGGGAGGATTGTAACACCCGTAATTTTTGGGTAAGTATAATTTCAAGTTAGTGTAGTAATCGATCTTTCAAGAGAAATAGAAGAATTAGAATATTGGATTGAATCCTAGGTTTTATAGTCTTTTTGGATGGAGAATTCAAATACGAACCCAACGGTTCTTTTCAGAGCAAAATCGGAGTTAAAATGAAGAAGTTATGGCCAAAACAGTGTTCGGTACCTTCTGGGAGAAAATGTCACACAAAAGTGACACTGACACTTTAGCATGTCACTTTCGCAGAGGAAAATTGGGCCTTGGTACATTTTGGGCGACAGTGACATGCTAAAGTGACACTGTCACTTTCGCATGTCACTCTCGCGAGTAGGTGTAGTGCATAAAATCCGATTTTGAGCATTTTTCTTCATTTGGTCATATCTCTCTCATTTCTACTTTGTTTTTGACGATTCAAATTGCTATGGTTTTATTTTTGAGATCTTTTTGAGGATAGAGTGTTAGTTTTGGTAATATCCAAGGGTATTTGGTGGTGGAGTGGAAGCAAAGATCAAGAGTTCATCATCATCACCTCTATCTTCAAGAAAATTAGGGTTTTCTAGGTTTTCATCAAAACCTAAGTGGTAGGTTCATCCTCATAGCTTCTAAACTTTCATATGAGTTATAAATGATCCAATGATGACTTTCTAGTGTTTATGTTTCTCAAATTTTGGTTTGGATGATTTTGGGGAAGTTAGGTCAAATTGGAGTATTGGTCACTTGACAAAAAAAGATCCGGTTTGGGTTGATGTCACAATAGACTAAAAATACGGTTTGGATTGATGTCTCCTTAGAATAAAGACTCGGTTTGAGTTGATGTCTCCATGGACTAAAGATCTGGTTTGAGTTGATGTCCAAGATTGACTAAAGACCTGGATAAGGTTGATGTCATAGGATTTTCCATCCATGAAACATGCTTGTAACTTATAATTGTGGTTTAACTTGTGTATCCGCCACATACGATGAAATCAGGTCTCCCCCGTCACCGAAAGGTGTTGTTTCATGTATTTCTTTTATCCATGTTGTCGATGACGTATTATATTTATATGGATTGTTTTCCATGATATATGGGCGGTATATTATGCCTCATCCTTGTTTGGATGTTTCGATTATTGGAGTTTTATTCGCGTTGATATTATTTGTAAATTTAATATTTATTCACATCTTGAGTGAGTTTTAGAATTGAGTCCATTGTTGAGAAATGATTTTCATTGGAGCTTTCGTCACGAAATTTGTGTGCGTTTGGAACATAGGCTGTTGGTATATTTAATACAAATCCCCTTTTGGAAGTCATGATTTTAAGTTGCATCCTTTTGTCTAACGAATTATTTAATGATGATGTAAACTCTTGAACTCACTAGGCGTTAGCCTAACCTGCAACAGGTTCACGTTGGGAATGGTTCTAGTGACACTATGAATAGATGAGCGCTAGTAGTGTGCTCGAGAGATGAATTGCTTAGTGAAGTCTTCAACATTTATTTTGGGAATAACAACATGTATTTGGGTTAAGTAACACCCAACTTTATTTGGTCATGTTGTATGACTTGAGTTATTAATTGTGGGAGTTGTTACGTTTTAAAATTTGAGGTGTTTCCAAGGATGGTTTGTAGAAGAGATTTTTATCCTCATTTGATTATTTTATCGAAGTTTTTAGTAGTTGCTCTTTCCAATTTTGAAGGTGTTACATTATTGTCACTCACTATCAAGTTTGATCGTTTCTTTTTAAACCAATTATAGTTTTTGTCAGTGTGGTTGCTATTTTATTTCATTTTTGATCTTTCTGGGGTAACTCTAGTTAAAAATATTAGTTAACTTAAGAGTATTTTGGTCCTCTTATTTTTTTAATTATTAAATAAACTAGATTTTGATTTAAAAAGTGTATATTTTTCAAAAACAAAGAGACACGGATGAATATTTTAGAGTAAATTACATTCCTGGTCCCTGTGTTATGGTGATATTTTGTATATAGTCCCTATTTCACATTAATTACACTGGGTGTCCCTGTGGTATGCAAAAGCGCACGCAGAAGGTCCCTTCGTTTAACGAAATCCGTTAACCCAGTTAACTCAAGGGGTATTTTTGTCTTTTTACCCTCTCTTTTGTCCTCTTCCTGATAAAAACATAAAAATAACTATAATAATAATAACAAAATTATATGTGTAAAGAGTAAAAAGGGTCAAATTGCATTTTATTCTTAGATACTCTTTAATATTCTAAGTATGGAGCTCAAATTCAAATAGGGGGAGATTGTTGGGTCACCAAAGATTTGAAATTGACTCACCGATGTATCTCCTAAATCTTACTTAGAATATTTTAGATTGGTTGTTTACAATGACTTGTACAAGATAGCAAATGTTTGGTGAAGTCGAAGATCAACCGAAACCAACTTGAAGATATTCTCATTTGTGGAAGTGAAGAATAATCTTCTCAACAAACATCAAGTCATTGTCCACCGATGATTCCTATGCACATCGGTGGACAACTCCCACCGATCCATCCCTATGATCGGCCAACAAGAGTCCCACCGATAACAGCCTCAAATCGGTGGGAACTCAGCAATCTTCATGGATGCAATTTTCAAGATTTCCCACCGATCTCAAGCTCAAGTCGGTGGAACACCATCGGTGGATTAATCCTTGACAGACACAAAAGGAAGATCATTTATTATGGGACAATATCTATTGCCAGGTAAAAGTGACTATTTGTCGTTTTTATCCATTATCAGATAAAGTCTCAATCAGCATGGGTATTCTTCCTAGTACCAAGGAAAAAGGTGAAAAGGACATATCAACTTTTCAGAAGTCAACACCTACTATTGAATCTCTTGATGACAAGTGTCCTAAGCATTTAATGTTTCTCACACTATAAAAGGAGGAAGAAGCTCCCCATGCAAACTACGCTTTCTGGAAGAATTTCTCAGTGCAAGCATTCTCCATTTCTCAAGAACTTTATAGCTTTGATTCTAAGTGTTCAAGTTGTTTTGTTTTCAGTATACTTTGTGAAAGATTGTTGGAATAGTTTTACCTATTCTTTTCCGCAACAGTCTTTAGTTTCTATGTGTAATTCTTGTTGAAAGATTTTCAATAATAGAATTAAATTAAGTAAATTTTGAGTATTGTATTCAACCTCTGGCCTTCTACAATACTTGTTAAGCCATCTGGGACTAACAAGTGTTATCAGAGCAGAAAGTTTAATTCATAAACTTGATCTGCGATGACTGCCTCTTCCTCTTCAAACAATGAAATCACTTTTCAAAACAATTTCTCTGAAAATGGCTCTATAGACAAACCCCAAAGTTTAATCCTAACAACTTTGCTCTCTGGAAAAGTCGCATGATGCTATTCATGGAAGGAGTGGATACTAGATATCCAACCATTCTCAAAGAGGGACCAATCATCCCTAGAGTCTGGGCTCGCTATGAAACGCAGAGGGCTGGAAAAGAAATCGCTGATAAAGATAAATCTGATGATTCAGATGATTCTTCTGATGAAGAGAAATCCAAAGCTACTGGTCGCTATATTCTTAAAAACCCTAAGAATCACACTGATGAAGAAAAGCGTCGGGTCTCTCTTGACTCTAAGGTCAGGGCTATTATTGCTCTCTCCCTTCCTGATGAGGTCTATCACTCTCTAGTAAACTTTGAAACTGCTAAAGAAATGTGGACCACACTATGTGTACTGTACGAAGGTACAGAGGAAGTAAAGAAGAGCAAAAAGATTTCTCTCGTCAGAAAGTAGGAGCTCTTTGCTCATGAGAAAGGAGAATCTCTCTCCAGTTATTATAATCTTTTCAATAGTCTTCTAAATGATCTAAAGTTATTGGGCAAAGTCTATGAAAATGAGGAAGTCTTATGCAAGTTCATGGATTGTCTCCCTGATTTTTGGGAGAACATATGCATTTGCATCAAGACAACCAAGGATCTTGAGTTCATGCCCTTAACTGTCTTGTATGGAACTCTGTTCAACTTTGAACAAACCAAACTACAAAGGAAGTCTTTCATTAAAGAGATAAAAGGTTCCTCTATAGCCCTTGTCAGTGAAACTTCCAACAAATCTCAAAGTGTTCCTCGAATCACCTATCCTTCATCAGACTCTGACAATGACAGCCAGAACAACTCTACCCACCAAACGGAGGCATATCTAAGTGATGTCGATGATGAAAGTGAGGAAACCTCGGTTGAGCAGATGTCTGATGAAATGGCTATGATGGCTGGTTTCAAGAACAAGTCTCGTCCTTCTGGAAAATCTAGAACTTTCAGAAAACCTTTTTCTTCCAAAAAAACCTCCTCTTCTGATAAGTCAAATGAGGAGTGTTTTAATTGTGGTAAGAAAGGACATTTTGCATCTGAGTGCAGAAGTAAGCGTGTTGTAAAATCTAGGACCACATCATCTGACAAGTTCTCTTCTAAATATGAGAAACCCAAAAACAACTCCTTCAAATCAACCTTTTCCAAGAAAGGTACTCAATCATCTTCTCAAGATCATCAAGAACGTGTTGAGATGTACAAGGCCAAGTACAAGAAGGAGAAAGAAAGAAATGAGGGTCTCCTCAGAAATGGAAAGGGGCTCATGGCAGAAATTCATGATTGGGATGAAGAGGAGACTTCTGACAGTGACAAAGATTCTCCCAACATGTGTTTCATGGCCATATCTGAAGATATGGAAGATTCTGAAAAGGCAGTCTCTCCAATGGCTCTGGTGTCAACTGGGTGCTCGACATCATACTCTCAGGTACATCCCTTCAATTCTATGACTGACACTGAAAAGATTGATGCATATGAATCCCTAACTAATGACTTCTACACTATTAAGGATGCCAAGAAAAGAAAATATGTTCAAGTTAAAAATCTCACCTCACAACTTGAAATTTGTATGTCTAAACTTGAAAAGTTTGAGGAAATCAAAGCTGAGCTTGAGGATCTGAAAACCATAAATCACATTATCTCCAAAGAGAAAAACAAGTTTTTAAAAGACTAAAAAGAGAACAAGAGACTGTTAGAAAATGGACTAGTTCTTCGAAAAATCGTGAGAGAATCTTTCAAGACCAAATCTCTTGTGACAATAAAGGTGGCTTAGGTTTTGGAAAAATGGATTATGAACTTCCTTCTCATACTCTTGCTCCTACCTCGGGGGAGTGGCATGATTGTTCAGAATCAAGTTCAAGTGACTCTATTTCTTTGAACTCAGATGACCTTAATGAAGCTTTAAAATTCGGAATGATCATAAAGGCCAAAGTGTCTTCTTCTCAAAACATTGAGGCTCAAGATTTCAATGATGTTTCAAAACCCATTCATGATCTTTTGAAAGTTTTAACTATTGATGAAGCCTCTTCTTCTAATTCAACAGCCTCAAAGATTTTCAAAATAGAAAATACCACAAATCCTTCTTTAAAAAGAAAACCATCAGACCTTGCAAGAGAACATTTCAAAAACTCTTCAAGAAATCCATCCACCAACTTTGCTCCCACAACTTCTGGTAATGGGATTTTAAGTTTTCCTCCCCTCATCTCTACTTTTGGTCCTAAAGCTATTCAAGTTGATGTCAAAGGGAAAGGAAAAGAAAAAGTGCAAAAACCTAAAAAGATGTTTATCTATAGAAAATGTTACAATTGTGGTGACACTTTAATCTTGCAAAGGATTGTCCCAAGGATAGAATAGATCGAACCAAAACTAAGGAATCCGTCTCTAACCCCAAAGGACCCAAAACCAAATGGGTACCTAGGAACTAATCTGTGTGTGCATGCAGGTTCATGAGCACCATCAAATCTGGTATTTGGATAGTGGGTGTTCACGTCATATGACGGGAAACAAATCTCTTCTCATTAACTATGTGTCTGAAAAGGGTACATCTGTAACATTTGGGGACAATTCTAGAGGCTACACCAAAGGTTATGTAACTCTCACCAACGGATCTGTCACCTTCAACAAAGTTGCATTTGTTGAAGGCCTCATGCATAATCTTCTAAGTATAAGTCAGCTATGTGATTTGGGATACAAAGTTATCTTTGAACTTTGTATATGTACAATTGTTGATAAGAATATGAAAGTGGTTCTCTATAGGAAAAGGATGGAAAATGTCTACATCATAGACATGGGACAAAGAAATGACTCATCCAACGTATGCTTTGTGTCGGTTGACACAGCCAAAAGGAACTGGCTGTGGCATAAACGTTTATCTCACCTCAACTTCAAAACTCTCCATAAAATCTCAAACAAAGAGCTGGTGACCAAAATGCCAAAGTTAAATTTTGTCAAAGAAAAGTTGTGTGATGCATGTGAAAAAGGGAAGCTCACCAAAACTTCCTTCAAGACCAAGCAATGCTCTTCAATCACTCTTCCTCTTCAAATGCTGCACATGGATCTATGTGGACCAGTCAGCACTCCCAACCTAGGTGGCAAAAGTACATTCTTGTAATTGTTGATGAATTTACTAGATATACTTGGGTTTCTTTTTTCAGGTATAAAAGTGATGCAACTGAAGAAATCATCAACTTTGTCAAGAAAAATGAAGTCCTGAATGGACAACTTGTACGATCGTTGAGAAGTGACAATGGCATCGAATTCAGAAATAGTGCTCTAGAAGACTTCTTCAATGAGAAAGGAATTTCTCAAAACTTCTCAGCTGTCAGGACTCCTCAACAGAATGGAGTAGTGGAAAGGAAAAATAGAACTCTTTGTGAGGCTGCAAGGTCAATGCTAAGTGAATCAAATCTTCCCACCTACTTTTGGGCTGAAGCTGTTAATACTGCTTGCTTTACCCAAAATAGGTCAATAATCTCCAAAAGGCATGATAAGACCCCTTATGAAGTTTTCCATGGCAGAAAACCAAATATAGGTTTTCTTCATGTCTTTGGCTGTGTGTGCTTCATTTTAAATGGTCGTGACAACCTTGGGAAATTTGACCCCAAGGTTGATGAAGGATTTTTTGTTGGATACTCCTTATCCTCCAAAGCATATCGTGTGTACAATCTCAGAAGGAAATGCATTGATGAATCCATCCATGTCAAATTTGATGACCTAAGATCATCATCACTTTCAAATGATGATGATGAGTTACACAGATGGATCTCATCATGCATAGGTGATGCCCCTGCTGCTAATCCCACCGATACATCATCCATACCCTTCACTCATTCTGATCCCTCTTCTTCAAATCACCAAGTTGGGTCACCCTCCATAGTGACCGACACTACTTGCACCGAAATTCACCCTTCCACCGAAATTCAGCCTCCTACCGAAACCTCACCTCCCACTCCAATCATACAAAATCCTCCAACACTTCCCTCATCAAGTCTTCCACCACCATTACCTCCTGCTACTAAATGGACTAAAGATCACCTCATTGATCAAATCATCGGTGATCAACAAGTTGGAGTTCAAACTAGAAGAGGCACTGGAAATATTTGTCTCTATGTGAATTTTCTATCTCTCATAGAACCAAAGAAGATTAATGAAGCCTTAGTTGATCCATGCTGGATCACTGCCATGCAAGAGGAACTTTCTCAGTTCACACGAAATAAAGTATGGAGGTTAGTTCCCAGACCTCCAAAGAAGACTATCATTGGAACTAAGTGGGTTTTTCGAAACAAGATGGATGAATATGGTACAGTCATCAGAAACAAAGCCAGACTGGTAGTTCAGGGATACCGACAGGAAGAAGGCATTGATTTTGATGAAACATTTGCTCCTGTTGCCAGACTCGAAGCCATCAGAATCTTTCTTGCTCATGCTGCCCATCAAAACTTTAGAGTCTTTCAGATGGATGTTAAAAGTGCCTTCCTCAATGGTGAGCTTGCTGAGGAAGTCTATGTGAAACAACCTCTAGGTTTTGAAGACCCAACACATCCAGACTGTGTGTATCGGCTAGACAAGGCTTTGTACGGACTGAAACAGGCTCCTCGTGCCTGGTATGATACTCTTGCCGATTTCCTTCTCAAGAATGGATACTCTAGAGGTACAATTGACAACACTCTCTTCCTCAAGAAGACCTCAGGTAATCTCATTCTTGTTCAAATCTATGTAGATGACATCATCTTTGGTGCCACTGATGAATCACTGTGTAATGAGTTTGCTTCTCTCATGATGAGTCAATATGAGATGAGCATGATGGGAGAGCTTACATTTTTTCTGGGCCTTCTAGTCAAACAAACTTCAGAAGGGATTTTCATAAATCAAAGCAAATATATTCGTGATCTTCTGAAGAAATTTAATTTCTTAGATAGCTCTCCTATGAAAACTCCTATGGCACCACCCTTGAAAATTCATGCTGATCCAGATGGTAAATCTGTTGATGTAACGAATTATCGAGGGATGATTGGTTCTCTTCTCTATTTAACTGCTAGCAGACCGGACATTATGTTTGCTACTTGTCTTTGTGCCCGTTATCAGGCCAATCCAAAAGAATCTCATTTGGCCTCTGTAAAACGGATTTTCAGGTATCTAAAAGGTACCATGCATCTAGGTCTTTGGTATCCCAAAGACTCAGTCTTTGAACTAATTGGGTATTCAGATTCAGATTATGCAGGTTCCAAAGTTGATAGAAAGAGTACCACAGGTAGCTGCCAACTTCTTGGTGGAAAATTAGTCAGTTGGTTAAGCAAGAAACAAAATTCAGTTTCAACCTCTACTGCTGAAGCTGAATATGTGGCTGCTGGAAGCTGCTGTGCTCAGATCATGTGGATGAAAAATCAACTAAGGTACTACAATCAAGTCTACTCCAGGATCCCAATTTTATGTGACAACTCAAGTGCAATAGCTATTGCAAACAATCCTGTTCTACACTCAAGATCAAAACACATAGATATCCGATATCACTTCATCAGGGATCACATCTCCAAAGGTGACATTGAGCTGCACTTTATTCCTACTGATCTCCAGCTTGCAGACTTGTTCACCAAACCCTTAGATGAAGTCAGGTTCAATTTTCTGATAAGTGAACTTGGAATGCTATATCTTGATATATAAGTTGATAAAAAAATTGTTGTTTTTTTATCGGTGGTCCTCTCACCGACGAAAATATTATCGGTAGATAGATCCCACCGACTCTTCATGGTAATTCGGTGACCTCCCCTAATCGGTGACCTCTCGCATACACCGACCCTTCCCTTTCTATCGGTCAGCTTCATCCACCGATTCCCTCTCTTCGATAGAATTCTCACCATCGGTGGACTATTTTCACTGATTCTCCACACCGATACCTTCTTTCCACGCATCTCACCGAGACGCCCTAATCCTAAAACCACACTTCGGTGGAATTCCTCCTCACCGAATCACATCTTCGGTAAAATCCATCTGTCACCGACAATTCCTTGACCATTTCGGTGTCACATCCTTTTAATTGGTGACTTACGACACCGATACCTTCACCAATGCTAGTCTCTCCAAAACAACCAATCAGTGAATATCTCTCCGACATCAACATCGGTGATTCTCCAACATCGGTGAACTGCTCATCGATTTCACTTCTCCGACTCCATTACATCGACACACTCTAAGTTCACCTCCTTTCCCACCGAAGCTCACTATCATCGTCGGTGGCCTTACCACCGACCTTTTGTCCATTCTTATCTAACACGGATTCCCATGATTACCTCATCCCTATACCCTATGTGTCAGGTTTGCTTTGACCTTTCATATACCCATTTGCCTGAAACCAATTTTTGGCCATATGTTTTCCATCTATCATCATTACCTTTTTAAACTCAATTTAATATTAGTTTAAACCCTCTCATCTCCCACGAAACCGTTGCCGCCTAACACCCTTTCAAATTCCAACCCTATAAAACACACTCTTCTTCTCCATTATTTCATTACGCTGAACCTGCACACTTTCTTCAACCTCTATCTCCCACGATCAAACCTGCATCTCTTTCTCATCTTCTTCAATGGCCTCTTCTACATCTTCCAAAGCTTCCAAAACCTCCAAGATTGTCAAAGAATCTCCTACAAGCTTCGAAGACTTGAAATTCAATCCTTGCAACCATGTAGCAAGGTTTGAATCCGATCCTAAACATATCGAGTTCACCACCATTACCAAGTTCTTAACCCGCTCTCCTCTTCTCCATGCATTTACGTGCAACCCTAAAATGAGCAAGTTGCTAATTGGAAACTTCTGGCTTACCGCTGTGTATGATCCATCCAACGAAGCTGTTCATGCTTCGATTCTTACTGATGACGAAGGCGATCATGATCTCACCTTTGGAGTGGATGATGTTCGTCGTGCCTTGAAGATTGAGGCATTTTCTGATTATGAAGACATGCACATCAACTCGGCCCATGCAGAGGTGGTGAATGCTCTTGGTTACATTCACAAAACTGATGACAAACCTTCCACATCTTCAAAAGGACCAGGTACACTTGTGAGAAGTAAGATGGGAGGTATCTGGAACTTTTTCTTTGCCCATGTAATTTACTGTCTGTCCAGAAAAACCAGTGGACATGACCAATCTGCTTCCTATATCACTTCACTTGCTCATGCTCTCATCTACCAACGCAAAATTGATTTTGCGCAATATTTCTTTACGGAACTGGTCGAGGTTATCAAGCACCCAAAAAGATGCCAAGTTGCTTATCCTCGATTCATCTCAATGATCGTTCATCATAAGCTCGGTGCTGCCTTGGACGCCGATCTAAAGACCAAGACTCCCAAATTCTCATATTACTGGTTCTCTCCAATAGTCGGCCAAAAGACTCTCGATGTGGGTGCTCTTGCCACTGATCTTCCTCTACGACCAGGTATGATTTCTTTCGCTCACTTTCCCGATCTCCACTGGGGAGACGCGGAAATTCCTGGGTTTAAACACCCGGAAATTCCCGAGGACCCCCAGCTGTAGTGGCCCCTTCTCCCCGTTCCCGAATTAAGTCGGGTGGCACCAAAAGGAAACCATCTCGGGCCACCGACACCTCCGTGTCCGCTTCCGAGACTATGCCTCCGAGAGATCCCTCGGTGGCTACCCAAGTCTCAACCCCTTCTCACAAGTGGAAGCACTCCAAATCCCCTCCGAGATCTCCTCTAAAGAGGTCTTGGATTCCTTCGGCCACGACTCCTAAGCAGGCTACCGATTTTCGAAAATCGGTGGCTGATGTTGTCCCTTCTAGGCCAGGGAAATCTGCTAAACCCAACATCGGCTCCTCCGTGGCCTCTCAAAAGACCTCGGTTGTGATTCAGAAGAACCCAACTTTTACCTCATCACCCGCTTCTTTGGGTGGTGCAGATGACTTCGGGGTCTCTCCCCTCGAAGGCACCGAATTTGCACTGCACAGCCTTTCACCCGATCAATATGAGATCGATGATGCATAGCCCATTGGAGATTCGGGCTCTCCAACCATGGCATTTTTGGACTTTTTGTTGGAAGATACCGGATCACCCTGAAAACATGCCACCGACGTCATCATGGTCACCGACACCTCATCCTCACCGACACACCAATCACCCCCACCGATCCCCAAATCCCCGACGCCTCCATCCCCATCACTGATCCATGTATCACCGAAGCAACCCACCCCCGACACTCCCCATCACCAATAGGCTCCCCCCACCGATGACCGTGAAAAATCCTCATCTTCTGAGGATAGTTCTTCCCCCTCTACTTCACCACCACCACCACCAAGGGTGTTGTTCCCCGATCCCTTATCTGATCAACCTTCCTCATCCACTATCCCCGAAGAAAGGTCACTCCTACATACACCATTATCCCCGAATGCTCCCCGATTCCAACTTCACCATGTTGGTCCATCCTCCACCACCGATATTCGTCTACCGAGTGACCTCATCACCGAAGTTCAGGAGAGTGCCCGACAGTGTCGGTTGGTGGGCACTCAGTTTGAGTCTTTCAAACAGTCCACTATTACCATGCTTGCTCAAACACATGACCGGGTCAGCATTTTGGAGAATCGGCAACCTCAGCTTTTAGCATCTACTCTTCAGGATTTGCTTCGACCAATCACCGACAGTATGGAAACTTTTGCTCAGAAGTTATAAAATCTGAACACCTCCCACAACAACTTGGCCGTGTCGGTGGCTTCTATTAAAGCTTCTACTGATTACAAAGACTCCAAAATTGCTCGGATTATTACTCGAGAGACTCGGCATCAGTCTCTTCGATCTTCTCTCACCGACTCTCTTCAACAGCTTCATCGGAAGGTTGACTCTCTAAACAACAATCTAGATTGGGACTTTGATCTGGGTGATTTTGTCTTTGACAGTACTGACAGGGGTAGACTTCAGCACATTCATGCCTTGGTAGATCGTATTGCTACACATTTGGGTCTGGAATCTGCGGCTATTGCTGAGGGGGAGAAAAGCCTCCCAAAGTCACCGAAAAGGCCTTCTGTTAGGCATCTTGACAGCAACAGGCCTCCATCAGACCCCACCGACAAATCCACAATTCGATTCTTCAAACCCAAAATCCCCACTTCGACACCGATACCTACACCGATTACATCGGTGGCCACCTCAACAGCTGTACCGACACCGACCCCTACACCGATAGCATATTCGGCACCAACTACCACAATCACACCGACCCCATCGGTGATCATATCCTCAGCGACCCAAATCCCTTCGGTGGAGAAAACTACAGCAACAGTTGAGGGGGATCAAAATGTATCGGCCTCCACTCCAAAAGACAAAGGCAAGAAAGTTATTTCGGCAGAGGATGAGGCCAAAGAAGAGAAAAGAAAGAAAGAGTTGGCCAAATATGGGTCTCGTCCTATTGATGCTTAATTTCTGAGACTTAAACCTCCTTCCCAAAGAGTTGTCTCCGAGCTGGGTCTATCTCCCCAAGAAATTGAGGAGGCTAGACTAGCTCAAAAGGCTCTGGATGGTTCTAAGGCACTATCTCTAAAAGTTGCCAAAGAGGAAGCGATCAAAGCAAAGTCCACCGATCCCATTCTTGCCCAAAAATCTGAGTTGGGCACTATTGAAAAAGAAAAGGAAGAAGAAGTCAAGTGGTACAAAAAGACCATGCACTATCAAACAAATAGGTCTCCGATCACAGGTGTCAAGATTGCCACTTCAAAGCTTAATCCCACCGACATCAGGCTCATCATTGAAAGGGAGGATGGATCTCAAGGAGTATTAAAGATTATCACCTCAGGCAATTCAGTCTCTCCGAATGGTTTGAAATCTCTAGACTTTTGGTGAAATGTACTAATCCCAAGAAGGACATTTTCATCAAGTATATAGATGGGTTGATGAACAAGATGAAAGAAATAAAGAAGAAACACAATATTGTTCTCTCCACCGATGAACGTGCCTCTCTTCAGTCTCTAAAAGAAGATGTTCGACTTCCCATGACCAAAACCCATTCGGTGAAAGACACGGTGTTTAAAGACATGGTTTCAAAAGGATGAATACCCTATGTGGACAATCTCAACTTGTCCATCCCAACCTCCGACGCTTATCCCTCTACCACACTTTGCCTCTCACTAGTTCCTGGCCTCTTCTTCAATGATGCTCTAGGCCACCGACGCTTCTTCAGATTTGCTCAGATCCATCTCGCCGACATCATCTTCCAACATGGCATCTCCAACCTCATGCCACATATCCCCGAAGCTCAGACATACTATCAGAACATCACCAACGAAATCAAACGCCACATTCAAAAACCAAAGAAATGATCTAGGTGCTTTTCTCTTTATAAGTACTTGTAATTTTTCTTCATTTTCGGATGTATGAAAATTTTACTTAAATACAAGTACTTTTCATCTATTTGAATTTCTGTGTTGCACATATTTATTTTCCTTACTTGTAAATATTGGATACATTGTAACAAATCCATAAAAGACAAAATAGATCAAAAAGAACAAAAAGAATGGTCTATGTGAAAAGAACCCAAAAAGAGTAAAAAGGGTCAAATTGCATTTTATTCTCAGATACTCTTTAATATTCTAAGTATGGAGCTCAAATTCAAATAGGGGGAGATTGTTGGGTCACAAAAGATTTGAAATTGACTCACCGATGTCTCTCCTAAATCTTACTTAGAATATTTTAGATTGGTTGTTTACAATGACTTGTACAACATAGCAAATGTTTGGTGAAGTCGAAGATCAACCGAAACCAACTTGAAGATATTCTCATTTGTGGAAGTGAAGAATAATCTTCTCAACAAACATCAAGTCATTGTCTACCGATGATTCCTATGCACACCGGTGGACAACTCCCACCGATCCATCCCTATGATCGGCCAACAAGAGTCCCACCAATAACAGCCTCAAATCGGTGGGAACTCAACAATCTTCATGGATGCAATTTTTCAATATTTCCCAACGATCTCAAGCTCAAGTCGGTGGAACACCATCGGTGGATTAATCCTTGGAAGACACAAAAGGAAGATCATTTATTATGGGACAATATCCATTGCCAGGTAAAAGTGACTATTTGTCGTTTTATCCATTATCAGATAAAGTCTCAATCAACATGGGTATTCTTCCTAGTACCAAGGAAAAAGGTGAAAAGGACACATCAACTTTTCAGAAGTCAACACCTACTATTGAATCTCCTGATGACAAGTGTCCTAAGCATTTACTATTTCTCACACTATAAAAGGAGGAAGAAGCTCCCCATGCAAACTACGCTTTCTGGAAGAATTTCTCAGTGCAAGCATTCTCCATTTCTCAAGAACTTTATAGCTTTGATTCTAAGCGTTCAAGTTGTTTTGTTTTCAGCATACTTTGTGAAAGATTGTTAGAGTAGTTTTACATGTTCTTTTCTGCAACAGTCTTTAGTTTCTATGTGTAATTCTTGTTGAAAGATTTTCAATATAGAATTAAATTAAGTAAATTTTAAGTATTGTATTCAACCCCCCCCCCCTTCTACAATACTTGTTAAGCCATCTGGGACTAACAATATTTATCAGACCCACACTTCCTCACCTACTTCTTCCTCACGCATGCACCATCTCCGGCCACCATCTACAACCACCTCTCTCTCCACCTCTCATCCACATCTGCACCTTTCAACCCTCACGATCACTCCATGGGGTTGACCAGAGTAAACCTTCTTGCATGTATGTTTGGCTCCTATATCCTACGTCATCACGAAGTTGAGGCCTGCCCGGACTCCTCGCCGACGACAAATTTGATCGGATGTTGGTAGTGTTCGACCGGAGCTTCTGAACAGATGGATCGATCTATATGAATTCCACGGGAAACAAACACTTTCTTCAAACTCACTGTTGAACTTGGGCAACAACAATGGTGAGTTTTTTATATGCATTTCATGATGGGTATATTGGTTCGGCTTAAAGAACCACTCGGGAGGGTCTTGTTGTTGTGGGTCTGGAAGGTGAAAAGATTACGAGTGGGGAAGATGATATTGCTTTCTTTTTCTCTTTGATCGATTCTTTCCTTTCAGCCTCAAGCTTCTTATTTACCTCTTTAAACTACGAACTCTAGCTCTCCAATTGATGTGCAGTTTCCTCAGCTTTTTTCCTTTCAAAATCAACTAACCTTCTTTGCTCATCAGCTGTAATTTGTTCCGGCTTCAACATTTCTCGCATTTTATTAGCTTTTTTCTTCTCTACTTCAGTTTTTTTTGTCTTAGAGTTTGCTCGTCTTCTTTTCTTATCAAAGTATCATCAGCTCTTTTCTTCTCTGAAACTTCTCTAGCTCTCTCTTTTGTTACTTTTATGTTTCCATATCTCACTCTCCAATGAAACTATTGCGACTGGTTCTTTTTCTTTATCCTTCCTTTCTTGGTCAGAGGTGGTGGCCGGAAGTGGTGATCGGCGGTTACAGATGGGTACGGTCTAGTGGGTGAGAGAGAGAGAGAGACAAAGACAGAGAGATAACGATAGGGGCGATGTTTGGGTGAACTACAGAGAATGAAGAAAGGTGCAGATGTGGATGAATGGGGAGAGAGAGGTGGTTGTAGATGGTGGCCGGAGATGGTGCGTGCGTGAGGAAGAAGGAGATGAGGAAGTGTGGGTCTGATATATATATATATATATATATATATATATATATATATATATATATATATATAATGATTATTATTCTTATAGTTATTTTTATTTTTTTATCCGGAAGAGGACAAAAGAGAGGGTGAAAAAACAAAAATACCCCTTAAGTTAATTGGGTTAACGGATTTCGTTAAACGGAGGGACCTTCTGCGTGCACTTTTGCATACCACAAGGACGCCCAATGTAATTAATACGAATTAGGGACTATATCCAAAATATCACCATAACACAGGGACCTGGAATGTAATTTATTCAATGTTTTAAGTATATAACAATGAAAATCAATGGTTATTAGGTAATTTATTTTTTATTACGATAAATTTATGTTTATATTTAAAAAAATCTAATAATCAGATTATAAAATTTTTGTTTGATACACATTTAAAAAAACATTTGATTAAATAAAATATTAAAAAACAAATGGACATATATAAATTTCAAGTGTAAATTACGGATTTGGTCCCTGTGGTTTTTTGAAATTTTGGATTTGGTCCCTCTAAAGATTTAATTACGGTCATGGTCATCGTGGTTTATGTTTTGTTTCGGATCATGTCCCTCCCATTTAACCCCGTTAAGTATGAGCCATTAAACCCCTCACATGCCTCCCATGTGAGGGGTATTTCTGTCCTTTTAAAAACCCCCTTTTTAATTCCTTTTTTCATTGAAACCCTTTTTTGATTACATATTATGACTAACTGCCGTATACTAAACCCACCATATGCTAAACCTACCGTATACCCGCCTTCATGAAATTCTTCCCAATTCCAAAGTGATGTTCTTCCTTTCATGAAATTCTGCCCAATGTTATCTTCTTCCTTTCATGAAATACTTCCAAGCGTGATCTTCTTCCAGCCATGATCTTTCGGTCGTGATCTTCTTCCAGCTGTGATCTTCTTGAATGTGTTGAGAAGAATCAAGACGTTGGAGGTTTTGATCTATTTGATGACTTTAATTCATTTGGTGAAACAATGGGACATCAAGACGATGAGGTAAACGAAGAGATGATAGTGATGCGTTTGTACTTGATGATCAAAATGTATTAGATGATGGTGTAGTTAACAGTGAGGTAAATGAAGAAAATTGTGAGCATGATGATGCATTATTGGAGTTGGAAGATTTTGAAAGCAACACCGATGAATCTGATTTGGAGATCAAAAGGTTCAATTACTTGAAGAAGCTAAAAAAGGAAAAGAGACCTAACACATGACTTGAAAAAGCGTGTTAACTTTTATGCAAAGGACAGACAATTGGGAGTCAGGTGTATGATTTTAATAGTTAAATTTTGATCTTTTTTTCTAAACTATGTGACTTTGTTAGGTTGAATTTTGATCTTTTGGTTTTAAACTATGTGATTTGTTAGGCTGAATTTTGATCTTTGGTTTTAAACTATGTAACTTGTTGGGTTGAATTTTGATCTTTTGGTTTTAAACTATGTGACTTGTTAGGCTGAATTTTGATCTTGGTAGCATTTTGATCTTTTGGTTGTATTTCATGATAACATGTTATGTTGTTTTAATGGTTGTTTTAACAGGTCCATTGTAATCTTGTTTTATAACAGTGAATATGTATGTATGCTTGTGTATATAACAATGAACAGGTTTGGATGTTTGTATGTTAAAACAGGTTGTGTAATATAAGGTTTTCAAAAACAGGTTTGTAAGAAGCATGTGCATAAATAGATTAGTACATGTGGTGTGTTTAAAACAGTGAAAATATAACAACTTGTAAAAACAGGTTTGTAAAAACAGGTTTGTAAAAACAGCATGTAAAAAAGAGCTTGTAAAAACAGGCTTGTAAAAAACAGGTTTGTGAAAAACAGCATGTAAAAACAGCTTGTAAAAAACAGCATGTAAAAAACATGTAAAAACATCTTCTAAAAAACAGTTTTGTAAAAAACAGCATGTAAAATCCAGATTTGCTATTATTGCACAGTTGATGTGTGTTGCTGGGAGGACATGAGGATCTGCAGGAGTCAAATCCTTTGTGAAGCTTAAATTGTCTGGGCATACAGTTTGAATTACTTGATCTCACCTTCAACATTGGGAAACTTATTAATATACTATACCTAGCTATTAAAGCATGAGCTTCCATGTGATGCACACCAATGAATTAAAGTCATCATCTGCACTTCTTCTGCTGAAGAATGTGCATCAATTTCTTTGAGGGCTCTACATGGACCTGATAGCAAGAATGTGAGGGTAAGTTCCTATTTCAAATAGAATGGTAAAAAATGTGAGTTCAAGCTACACAGGCTATTATACACATCTAGAACCTGTATATATCCTATAGTGATAATGATTTCTCCTACATTGACTCTTTTTTATTATGCATCATCAAATTACACCAATGATCAATTTGTAGAACTTATAAATAGAAAAGTTTATGCTAAAACTTTTTTATAGGTTGCAAATCTCACTGATGCATTATCTCGAACACATGAAATACACATACAGTTACACATTTAAAGTATCCAGAGCATATTTTTGATGTTTGAAAACTAAAAAGTTCTTATGACCCTAAGTTTGATACACAAGATGATTTCATATCAACAATACTAAACAACATTGTAAAAGTCGCAGATAATGGACCCTACCACCAAAATTTTGCACAGTCATGTTCATATTACAACAATTCACTCTATACCTATCAAAGAAATTAAACGCATAAGTAATAACTAGGGTTTCAAATGTATGACCAATTTTGGTGTAAAAAAGCCAATAAGATCACAAGAATCATATTAGTAACAAGCCTTTTTAATCAAATGCTCAATAAATCATCAGTAGAAAACTTAATTTTATCAGAAACACAACAATCAAAACAAAAAACAAACACTTATCACCAAACTGACTTGAAGGCAACAATCAAGAAAGTTGAGTGAAATCGAAAGGATTTTTAAAAAAATAATCAAGAAATCGAAATCGAAATCAAATCAATCGAAAGAAACAATCAAGAAAGATGAGTGAAATCGAAATCAAATCGAAATCGACAAACAATAATCTAGAAGAACCTGGTTATCAGTGTTGAGAGTTATCGTGTTCTTCGTAGGCAAAGCAATCACAAACTGGAATGGTCGGACTCGTATCTGATCGTGTAATCAAAAAACGTTTTGAAATGGTATTAAAAGGTATATTAGAGTGACAAAAATACCCCTTGCTTAAGGTGGGACCTGATCCGAAACAAAACATAAACCACGATAACCATGACCGTAATTAAATCTTTAGATGCAATCCAAAACTTCAAAAAACCACAGGGACCAAATCCGTAATTTACTCAAATTTCAATTTTTATCTTTCATAAATAAGAAAAACAATCTTTCAAAGTCAACATAAAGTAGAAAATGTTTTTTAATTGTGTAGACGAATTTGCAAATTCATATATGATAAATTGTATAAAAGTTAAAAATATTAAACTTATTCTAAAGGTATCTACTAGTGTAAATTATAAAGTAAAATATGTATTTTAGGTATCATCAATTAGTTAATATAATAAAATATAAAATGAAAAAATAGAAAAGTAAAATAAAATAAAGAAGAATTTATCGTGATATAAATTATAACTAAAGTTAAAATTGAAACTCACTAATAATTTCAAGAATTAATTTGATGGTCAAAAATAAAATATAATTGATGGTCAAAAATAAAATATAATTGATGGTCAAAAAATAAAATATAATTAATAAAGAGGAGGTATTGAAGCTAGAGAGAGAAGCCTGATCGAGACCTATTAGCGAATGAAAGTGAAAGGTGGGTAGAAGCGCGGAAGAATTGGTTAGAGGCGGAAAAGAAGAAAATAGAGATGGCATCCCAAAAACCGAAGGTCAAGTGGATAGAAGAGGGTGACGAGAATTCAAAGTTCTTTCATGCGGTCATAAGGAGTAGAGAAAGAAAAAACGGAATACGAGGGTTGAACATAAACGCGGTGTGGACGGAAGACCCGGAAAAGATAAAAGAATTCGTGTGGGATTTTTACAAAGGCAAGTTCAAATCAAGTAAGGTGGTGGGGCCGAAAGTAGTTAGTGACAAATTAAAAAAGTTGTCTCCGGTTGATGCGGAAAGATTGGAAAGTCCTTTTTCGGAGGAAGAAGTGTGAGAAGCCGTTCATTATGTGTGGAAGCAACAACTCTCCGGGTCCGGATGGTATCACGTTCACTTTCGTGAAGAAGTATTGGTCAATCATAAAATCCGATTTCTTGAAGGCGATAGAGACGTTTTGGGAAAAGGCGGAAATTAGCGACGGTTGCAACGCATCGCTTATATCATTCATACCAAAGAACTCAAACCCGACGGGTCTCAACGACTACCGACCGATTAGTTTGATATATGTATTCTACAAAATATTGGTGAAGGTAATGGCGGAGAGAATGAAGAAAGTGATGGGGAAAATCATCGGTGAAACTCAAGCGGCGTTCATTAAAGGGAGGTTTATATTAGACGGAGTGTTAATCGCAAACGAAGCGGTGGAATTCATTTAGAAATAAAAAAGGAAGCTATTGGTATTTAAGGTAGACATCGAAAAGGCATATGATAGTGTGGAGTGGCCATTCTTACTTGAAATGATGTCGTCGATGGGCTTTGGAAAGAAATGGTGCAATTGGATCAAAGCGTGTTTAGAATCATCATCGGTATCGGTCTTAGTCAATAGGTCACCAACAAGAGAGTTCAAAATGGAGATGGGCCTTAGGCAAGGAGACCTGTTGGCCCCTTTCCTTTTCTTAGTGGCGGCGGAGTGCTTAAATGTGCTAATGTTGGAAGCAAATGAAAGAAGAGATTTTGAAGGAGTGACGGACGGAAAGGACGACATAGTGTTGACACACCTACAATATGCCGTTGATGTGATTTTTTTCGGCAAATGGAGCATCAACAACATCAAAAACCTTATGAAAATTCGTCATTGTTTCCAAGTGGCGTTGGGTCTAAAAAACATTGGCAAGAGTAAATTGTATGGGGTAGGAGTTGGAATTGAAGATACACAAGTGTGGGCGACAAGCTTGGGATGCGGTTATGGGGAGTTGCCATTCACCTATCTTGGTCTTTGACACGGGGTTTTGACACCCCGAGGATCTAACCGCAAGTGTACGGGTCGAAGTCAAGTAATAGTACTGGAGAAGTACGAGTATCGAATCACGGGGAACTAGGAACTAAATATCACAATTACTATAGATTCTATTAACTGGACTGTCGAAATTAGAGATTGGTTTATAGACTAATTAAATTGCAATAAATGAGATCAAATCAACACAAGACAAAACAGAACAGCTTTGAAAACTTTGATAGAGAGAAAAGCTGAGGGTTGGAACTCCTATGGTTCTTACATACAAACGTCTGACTCAATTCAATTACAAGTTATTCCTATCAATGAATGCCCAATCTTTATCTAATCGTTGTTCTCTCTCAAGTAACACCGATTTTATTTATAAAGCACAATTCCTTTTTCAAGCGACCGTAATTTCTATTTCGAAAACAATAGTTTTATCTTTCGATCTCAACATACAGGTTTCAAAATGCATTAAGATTAAGATTCAAACGGGACTAAGATTTACTCAGTATCTCTCGATCCTTTCTTACCTTAGCTATGCAATTCCTAATTCTGTTTCTCAATTACTTCTCTCGAACATTAATTGAAAACAATAAAACAGTTGCAAGGTAGCTAATCTCACAAAAGCATTAAACACCAAATTGCATTCATTCATTCAATAAGAAAACTGATAAAAGTTTTCAAGTCATCTGTTTATAAATTCAAACCACATTCATTCCAACCCCCAACATGAACCGGTTAGTTCATATCGGTGGTGGATTCAAACACAATAGAAAAAGATGAAAATAAGTATGTGAACATGATAATCGTGATAACGGTGAATGTAATGGTTACTCCCTTCTATTGTGATCGTCTCTACGTCGCGTGATGAATGTGTATCTGATCCTCTCTCTATCTCCGCTCCAACGGGTGTCACTTGGCTTCGAAAATCGCCCCCGGGACTTCTCTGGCCGTAACGTGAAAACTGGATACCGAACAAATGACCTAAACCCGGAATAAAAAAGCTGGAATTCGCGAAACAGAGGGTTACGCCACTTGCCACGCGACTTGCAAGTCGCATGGTAAGTCGCGCGTGTTGTTTTTGCAGTGTGGGTCGATTTCTGGTTCGCGGGTCGGGTCCTGGTTCGGTCGCGGGTCTTGGGCTTGGCTTTTGGGCTCCCGTTAGGCTTCGTTTTGACTCGTTTTGGGCTCTTTTTAGCTTCTTTCTCGAGAACTGCCGCCTTTTAGCTAACCTGCATAAATCACTCAATAAACCGTAAAATACCCGCCTTTTTACTTGAGTACAAGCCAATCTCGTTGGTTTGAGAACCGGAAATAACGCCAAAAAGTGGCGTTATCAACAACCCCAAACCGAGTGTTGCTTGTCTCCAAGCAAATTAGCGATAAAACAGAATTAAAGCACATATCAGTGAAAATATAATAACTGCACAATTTCCAATCGGTACCAAGTGATGCATCGGTGATTTCCCATACCCGTGAATATCTATCTCACCCTCGCCTAATTCTCATTTCGTTTGACTTATGACCTTCCATTGGGAGTTGAACTCGTGACTGTTCCGATCACATCAGGGTTAGACTAAGTCCAGACATGCTAGGGAAACATTTCGCCTCGACCCTACCTCACGGGATACTCTCTTTGCACTCGAACCTAGGTTATCGCTCGTGTTGTCATGTTTAAGGAGGTTATGTGCAAGAATACTCAAATTTCATGACAACTCTAAAGAAAGACGCACAAATGTCCAAAAGTTTGATCTCAGACGGAATCAAGTGGCAAGACAGGGAATATCAGTAACGGTAGCCGTAAACCGTAATCACATTTTCCAAAAGATCATCCAGGTCTTTACACGGGTTGTAATGGGGCTAAGGTTAAGGCTAAGAAACGACGGGTAAAAAGGATCAACAATCCTCTGTGTGTCAATCATTGGCAATTCCTGAACTCTCGTTGCTTTACATTCGCTTACTTGGCCCTTTTCGTCACTATTGGAGTCGCTTTGACTCTCTTATTGTGCAGCTCTAACTATTATCTAAATACTTTTTTTTTGGGACTTCATTGGTCCTCTTTTCTACTTCTCGGGTTACATTGACCCGTTTTATTCTCATGGCTGGCCGAAATTCTTTATTTTCTGCTTTATCTCTAGTAGTTCATTATTGCTTCCGATTGACACACTTTCGGATAAGGGTTGGCTAAGGCTTTTGGCTAAAGGGTAAATGATAGGTTTAGAAAGAAATACGGTGAGTGTTTGGCTTCAAATGGGCTATGTGTACACACTAAGGGTAAAAGGGAAAACGATAGCTGAAACGGGTTAAAACAAAACACACAATGCCTGGAATCATTTCTTAAGGTCCACACGGTATGGTCTACTATACCCTTACCTAATATCCCGATGTTCGTCTTTGCTACTCAATGCAATATTGTAGCGAGATCATTCTACATTCACGACAAGGAATTTGAAAGGTGTATAAGAATTACGTGTATAAATCCCTCGAAATGAAAGACGTCCTTTAGGCTCAAAATCTCACTATCGGGTGGTTTCCACTAATGTCCCTAGTCATGTCCTTTCCCGGTCCTCCCCTAACGGTCACGTCACTATCATAAGATTCTTCCCACAATGGTTGGTCTCAATCATTCAAAACAAAAAATTTAGCTATTGTGATCTAGACACTCAGAAGTGCAGGAAATCTACGTGCATAACTTGGGCTCGATTGGGCAACCCCAAACCTTACCCACACATTGTCCCCAATGTGAAAGCAAAGTCGTAGGTGATGCGACTCAATCATTGTGCAGTTATTAAAAGGACGGCCAAGGCATTACATAGCAAGCAAAATAAAACCCAAAATTTCTAAAATGGGCACCCCAAACCTAGGCCATGGCCTAGGTTTGCCAAATAAAAGCCAACCCCAAACCTCGGTAAAACCGAGGTTTGCACAGGGTCTAATGTGAGTGTGTAGATGGTTCAAGAATGAGGCACCCCAAACCTAAGTGAAACTTAGGTTTGTTGCATCTCGTGCAATTAAAATAGAACAACACATCAAACACCACTCTTTTAGCAGAGAAATGATTAGAACATACATGTTTTGCCCGGCCAGAGGAGATTCTTGAAAGATTGAGCATTTGGAGACGGAGGGGAGACGGAGAGAACACGCAAAACAAGGGAAAGACACAAAACAAAAACAAGAAGCACACAAAGCAAGAAAGGAAACAAAAACTGCACGAAAAAATGAACATGGGACACCCGCGGTTTGCTGCGCGGCTTGCAAGCCGCGTAACATCCCGCGTAACTCACTATTTCAGAAAACCAAACAGAGGGTCCCGCGGCTTACCACGCGGTATGCAAACCGCGTGGAAAGTCGCGTATGTCCCTGTTCCAGCTATTTTTGGTTTTTTCAATATTTCGATTTTTATGGTTTTTCTGGAATTAAAACACACACAAGAAGAAAAATAATAAACGGAAACTAACCTTGGTGGGTTGCCTCCCACCCAGCGCCTTATTTAAAGTCGTGGCACGACTATGCGGTTTCAACTCGGCTTAATGTCCGCGGGATTGTACCGTCCACACTTACGGTTCTTCGCGGACTTCTCTGCTTCTTCCTCTCTTTCACCACTTCTTCTCTCCAGTAGCTTGAATCTCACGTTCTCACCGCCAACTCGGAACGTGATCTCGCCCTCTTCCATATCAATTAACGCTCTCCCGGTGGCTAGGAATGATAGTCCCAAGATCATCGGGACCTCCTCATCCTCATCTATATCTATCACCACAAAGTCTACCGGGAAGTAGAATTTACCAACCTTAATCAGCACGTCTTCAATCACCCCGTATGGATACCTTATCGATATGTCCGCGAGCTTGAGTGTCATGTAAGTTGGACTCACCTCTCCCAATCCGAGTTTCCTGAAAATAGAAAGAGGCATTAAATTAATACTAGCCCCTAAATCACACAAAACTTTATTGAAAGAAAACTCCCCGATTTGGATAGGGATAGAAAAACTTCCTGGATCATTGAGCTTCTGGGGAAGCTTATTCTGAAAGATGGCGCTGCACTCTTCAGTGAGTGCAACGGTGGATTGGTGATCAATTGCCCTCTTTTTGGAGAGGATCTCTTTCATGAATTTCATGTAAGAGGGCATTTGGGTGAGAGCATCTGCGAAAGGAATATTGATCGTTAGCTTTTTAAACACATCTATAAATTTTGAAAAATTGACCTCATCCTTATTTGCTTTCAGCCTGCTCGGGTAAGGTACTCTTGGTGCTGCCGTCTTGATCGGTGGTGTCACTTCTTTCTTCTTTGGTTCACTTTCCTCGCTTTCTTCAGCTTCTTTGTCCTTAGGCTCAATTTCCCTTGCCGGTTCCCCATTCAGTTCTTTGCCATTTCTCAGATAGATGGCATTGCAATGTTCCCGGTTAGTCTTTTCGGGTTGACTCGGAAAAGTACCGGAAGGTCGGTTTTGTAGGGCCTCGGAGATCTGCCCCACTTGCCTTTCGAGGATCTTTATTGCTGCCGTATTTTGATCAGTTGCGGCTTTGACTGTGTTGATAGTGCTTGCTAATCCCTCGACTGTGCTGTCCATCTTCGTCATGAACTTCATCATCATCTCTTCTAGGCCCGGCTTCTTCTCCCCGGATGGTCCTTCGTTTCTTTGCTGAAATCCTGGAGGACGATAAGCATTATTAGTTTGAGCAAAATTAGAAGAGTTAGAAAAATTACCTGATTGTGGTTGACCGGGCTGATTCCATGAAAGATTGGGATGTCTTTTCCACCCCTCGTTATAAGTATTCGAGAAAGGATCGTTTCTCGGTTGGCTCCGGTTTGACACAAAATGGACTTGATCAGGTTCTTGATGGATGTCGGCTTGCAATTGGCTCGTAATCGCTGCTAGTTGGGTTTTGATCTCCTTAAGCTCATCCGATTCTCGAACACTTGCTACTCGTGCAATGGATGATCGTGGAGTGGAGTAGCTATGTTCGGAAAGGTTCTCGATCAGCTCGACCGCTTCTTCATAGGTCTTGTTCATGAGCGCTCCCCCCGCTGCAGCCGTAATATCGTTCTTGAATTGTGGGTGGAGGCCTCCAAAGAATGTTTGGATTATGACCCACCCATGAAGACCGTGATGTGGACACTTCTTCAACATATCCTTATACCTCTCCCAAGCTTCGTATAACGTTTCCTGATACCATTGCGCGAAGTGCGTAATGTCGGCCATTAAATGTGCGGTTCTTCCCGGTGGGAAGAATTTCTGGAGGAAAGCTGCCTTTAATTGTGCCCACGTGGTGATGAAGTCTGATGGTAGGCCTTCGATCCATATTTCAGCTCGACCTTTTAGTGAAAAACTGAACAGCCTCAGTTTGATTGCGTTCTCCTCCATTACGTTGATCTTGAAGGTGCTGCAAATCCTCTCGAATGCGCGGAGATGTGCATGAGGATCTTCGGTCGGTGCTCCTCCAAACTGATTTTGCTGCACCATTACAATGGTGCTCGGCTTTATTTCGAAATAGTTTGCTGCGGTGGCGGGCGGTTGGATGCCTATCCGTGCGGTTGCCACGTTCGGATTGGCAAATGACCGCATAGGCACCCTTTCCGGAGGTGGTGGTGGTGGATTATTGCGGCGAGGTGGTCTCTCGTCGTCAGACATCTCGAATTTCAGATTCCGCTTAGCTTTCGCTTCTTTTCGTAGACGACGAGTGGTTCTTTCGATCTCTGGGTCGATAGGCTCGAGTTCTTTTCCTCGGGTTTTCCTTGGAATAAACCAAGCAGCACCTGAAATCGCAATTACACGAACTTAGCAATCCAGAATTCAAAGTGATGAAATAGAATACGAAAATAAAAAAAAATGTCCAATCTAATAGCGCGTATAGCTGGTAGTACTATTAGCTACAACTAGTTCCCCGGCAACGGCGCCAAAAACTTGACACGGGGTTTTGACACCCCGAGGATCTAACCGCAAGTGTACGGGTCGAAGTCAAGTAATAGTACTGGAGAAGTACGAGTATCGAATCACGGGGAACTAGGAACTAAATATCACAATTACTATAGATTCTATTAACTGGACTGTCGAAATTAGAGATTGGTTTATAGACTAATTAAATTGCAATAAATGAGATCAAATCAACACAAGACAAAACAGAACAGCTTTGAAAACTTTGATAGAGAGAAAAGCTGAGGGTTGGAACTCCTATGGTTCTTACATACAAACGTCTGACTCAATTCAATTACAAGTTATTCCTATCAATGAATGCCCAATCTTTATCTAATCGTTGTTCTCTCTCAAGTAACACCGATTTTATTTATAAAGCACAATTCCTTTTTCAAGCGACCGTAATTTCTATTTCGAAAACAATAGTTTTATCTTTCGATCTCAACATACAGGTTTCAAAATGCATTAAGATTAAGATTCAAACGGGACTAAGATTTACTCAGTATCTCTCGATCCTTTCTTACCTTAGCTATGCAATTCCTAATTCTGTTTCTCAATTACTTCTCTCGAACATTAATTGAAAACAATAAAACAGTTGCAAGGTAGCTAATCTCACAAAAGCATTAAACACCAAATTGCATTCATTCATTCAATAAGAAAACTGATAAAAGTTTCAAGTCATCTGTTTATAAATTCAAACCACATTCATTCCAACCCCCAACATGAACCGGTTAGTTCATATCGGTGGTGGATTCAAACACAATAGAAAAAGATGAAAATAAGTATGTGAACATGATAATCGTGATAACGGTGAATGTAATGGTTACTCCCTCCTATCGTGATCGTCTCTACGTCGCGTGATGAATGTGTATTTGATCCTCTCTCTATCTCCGCTCCAACGGGTGTCACTTGGCTTCGAAAATCGCCCCCGGGACTGCTCTGGCCGTAACGTGAAAACTGGATACCGAACAAATGACCTAAACCCGGAATAAAAAAGCTGGAATTCGCGAAACAGAGGGTTACGCCACTTGCCACGCGACTTGCAAGTCGCGTGGTAAGTCGCGCGTGTTGTTTTTGCAGCATGGGTCGATTTCTGGTTCGCGGGTCGGGTCCTGGTTCGGTCGCGGGTCTTGGGCTTGGCTTTTGGGCTCCCGTTAGGCTTCGTTTTGACTCGTTTTGGGCTCTTTTTAGCTTCTTTCTCGAGAACTGCCGCCTTTTAGTAACCTGCATAAATCACTTAATAAACCGTAAAATACCCGCCTTTTTACTTGAGTACAAGCCAATCTCGTTGGTTTGAGAACCGGAAATAACGCCAAAAAGTGGCGTTATCAGTCTTCCGGTGGGAAGAGACATGAGTAAAATAGAAAGTTGGAAGGAAACTATAAAGAAGGTGGAGAACAAATTGGCATCATGGAAGGTGAAGTTGATTTCGTTCGGTGGGAGGCTAACTTTGGTAAAATCGGTACTAGGTAGTCTTTCATTGTACTTTTTCTCGCTTTTTTGTGCACCGCGAGGAGTGGTTCGTGAGCTTGAGAGTGTGAGAAGTTGATTTCTTTTTGGGGTGGGGGTGGGGGGAGGGTTGACTCATAAGAGGGGGTGGCGTAGGTTAAATGGGAAAGGGTGGTAAGAGATTTCAAAAGAGGCGGGCTTAATGTGGGGAGCTTACAAACCTCAAATTGGAGTTTGTTGGGAAAATGGTGGTGGAGGTTCGCTACGGAGAAGGATACTGTTTGGGTTAAGGTGATCAAAAGTTTGTATGGGAGGGAGGGGGCTTGAGGGCGATGGTACCACGGTAAGGGGGGTCGGTTGGTGTAGGGAAACATCATTAGAGTAGGTAAGGAATTGGAGAAAGTGGGTATCAATTTTAAAGCTTATTTCGGGAACGTAGTGGGGAGAGGAGAGGAGACGAGCTTTTGGAGGGATAGGTGGGTAGGAAATGAGGTGTTGGGTGATAGATTCAAGCGACTATACCAACTTGAGACTAGAAGGAAGGGTTCGATGGCCGATAAAGGGTTCAAAGGTGATTCTAAATAAAGTTTGCATTTTTTATTGGAAGGCCAAATTAGGAAGGTTACCGTGTAGGAAGGTCTTAGGGAAGATGGGCATCGAGTTAGACTCGGTGTTGTGTCCGAGATGCGAGAATGAAGTGGAGTCGGTGAATCACTCGTTGGTGGCTTGCGATGCCGCTTATACATCTTGGTTTCTTCTGTCGTGTTATGTTCTGTGTTGATGTTGTGCGTTTTGGTTTTTTAACAGCGGTTTACCTCTGGCAAGCCTTTCGTGCTCTGTAATGTCGTGGTGTGCGGGTCCGACTGTGTGACCCGGTGCGTTTTTGCATATGTGGTGCACTATGATTTGGTTTGGTAATAAAATGCTTGCCTTTTAAAAAAAATTGATAATGACCCACAACTACAATAATAAAAATGTAATTTACTTATTATTATTTTTATTAAAAAGCCTTGAAAATTATCAATTGCTCTCAAGTGGCTTGCACGTGGAGGAATTAAAGGACACAACTTAACGGCCCTAACGGCCATGAATAAAAAATACAACAAAAATGAAACCTTAACCAACATTCTTGTAATTTGGAAACATCATAAACGAAAATGAAGGTTTTTAGGCCACCCGTACCCCATGCGGTATGGGGCTCGGGGAAGCCGAGGTGGCAACGCGGTATGGGGCGGTGTGGCTCGGTATGGGCTACGGCCCCTTCGGTATTGATCATGCGGTATGGGTCTCGGGGTTACATCCCCGCTTGACCCCGAAGAGTTTAAAAAAAAAACAATTTTTTAATTATTTTTAAAAAATCTATCCGTTTGTAAACGGCTATATGTAAAAAAAAAAAATTCAATTTATTCCCAATATATATTTAACCTTCAACCTCTTATTTCTCACACCTCTCAAACTCTCTCAACCTCTTATTTCTCACACATCTCATATTCTCTCAACCTCTAAAACTCTCTCAACCTCTTATTTCTCACACATCTCATATTCTCTCAACCTCTAAAACTATCTCAACCTTTTAATTTTCACACATCTCTCATCATGAATCCAAACAGAACACCTACATCCCAATATTTTTACAATTCATTAGGCCATCCGCAACAAATTCCTTACCAACTTACACGTGCCGGTATGATTGAACATGGTTTTGTTCCGACCAACTAAATAAAAGAATTAATTGGTTTGGCGGCATCTACAATAACTTGCTCAATAATAGATCATGCGGCATGAGTGAGGCCGACATATCCCGAACGGCACACGAACGGTATCTATCACAACATGGAGTTTCTTTCACTCACGAACAAGCTTGGGACGTCCTAAAAAAATGTCCAAAATGGGGAGTCGTTCCAACGATGACGACAACTTCATCGCGGGGTTCAAAACGTACAACTTCCGATGACGATGACGAGCAACTTCAACGACCCATCGGGAGAAACAAAGCAAAAAAATCATCAACGAGTCGTTCGAGCGGGCCGAATTCGAGCGAGGGTGTTAGTCAAGATTTCTTGGTGACGTTGAACGACAAGATTGATGATACCAAAGCATACAAAATGAAAAAACTCGAGCTCGAAATCGAAATGGAACGCTCAAAACGATTTGAGAAAGACTTCGAGTTTTTCATGACCCCGCATGATCATCTTACGGGAAACGCTTTGACCGCTACTTTAGTGAGAAAAGAGCAAATTAAAAAATTTCATGGTTGGTAGTGTTTTGTATCTTGTATTTTTTATTTTTAATGAATGATATGAATTTTAATTTTTATTATTTATCTTATTTTTATTTATTTAATATTTTTATTTTGTTAAATAATTAAATGTATAAATAAAAGAATAAAAAATAAATGAGGTGGAATGAAAGATTGGAGGTATGGGGTAAGGGTGTTGAAAGATTGAGTGAGGGAGGGATGAAAGAGTGATGTGGCGCTGACGTGGCAGGGAATATTTGAAAGATTGAAGGTATGGGGTACTGATGGTCTTATAAATCTTGGAGACAACTTTAATTGTTACTGGATATGATATATATATATATATATATATATATATATATATATAGAGGAAGACTATTTTGCAACCCACAAAAAGGTTACAACCCGTGCAACCCTCATCCAAACCATTCATTTAGCCTCATTCATCATGTAGACACTTGATTGATAACTGAATTGCATCAATGATTAATGGTTTCATGCAATAATCTTTCATGTAATGCATAGTATTTCATTAAATGTCATGAAATGCATACTTATTCATGAAAGTATCACCTTCATCCATACATCGCATGAACCATTATGTGCATCGACATATTTTGCAGAAATTCAATGAAATTCGACAAAATCAGGTAAATTCATTTAGAGAATCAATGAAAATTCAAATGCAATGGACGGTTTAGATGAAGGTTGCACGGGTTGTAACCTTTTTGTGGGTTGCAAAATAGTCTTCCTCTATATAGATATATATATATATATATATATATATATATATATATATTTTAAGGGTCTCCTTCTTTTGTTAACTTTTTCATGATGTGCATATATGCACATCGGGCATTGCATATATGCACATATTACAATTGTCTGATGTGCATATATGCACTGGTTAACAAAAGAAGGAGCCCCTATCTTTTAATACCATGATATTTGATTATTTTTTATTACACGGGTATCATTTTTGTATCATTAAATTAATTTTAAGTTTTTTAATAAACAAAACTTCATTAACAAAAACTTGTCAATAATTTATCAATTGGGATATCTATAGAAAGAGGTTCTTTCCCACCTTAAAGACTTCATATTCATTATGGACAACTCTCATTGGGTGGTAGGTGCTGGTAACATCAGCTTTAGCATGGCTAACGAGTGTGCCGTGCTGGTGCTGGTGCTGGTGCTTTTTTTGTGTAGAATGTGGATCTTAGTACTTCTTTTAGAGAAGTTTTCACTTTCAAAACAGCTACTTTTTGGAGGCATAAATTCTTTTTTCTTGAGATATGCAAAAAATGATTTAATTAAAAAAAGAAGCACTTTAAGTCAAAACTTTATCTACACTTTATTTATATTTGATTTTCATTCATTGATTGTGCAAGCCGAAATTGTATTTATAGATAACGACAATAGACAATAACCCAAACACCACAAATAACTCATGATTCTTGGGATCATTCCTCATAAAATATGGATTTTATAAGTAATATAAATCAATTATTAGTTTAAGATAGCATCCACCGTTCCATTGCTAATCGGGAGATTTCTCAACTATATATGATATATATAATAATAATAAGTTAATCATAGAATCCTGTAGCACAATGTTTAGAAGGTTCGCATGCATGTAGCTCAAGACAACGAATCTTTTTGGCCCAAATATTAATAACTTTATTTATATATATATATATATATATATATATATATATATATATATATATATATATATATATGGTACGTTTCATTTACAAACCAAATAGATTGTTCAAACCCTGTAAACCACTATATTAGGAAACAAAAAATATATTTATGGTAATTATTATGATTCATTAATAATGATTGTGATATATATGAAAGATGATAACGTTCATTAATTATGATTATGAGTTTATGACTTTAGATTAGTAAACATAATAAAATCAGATATTGGTCAGAGTTGATGAACGGCTAAGATTGGTTTGCAGGGTTTGTACAATCTATTTGGTTTGTAACGGAAAGGACCATATATATATATATATATATATATATATATATATATATATATATATATATATATATATATATATATATATATATATAGGGTCTGGTTCAAGGAAAACCTCAAATAAACAGAAAACTAAGAAACACTCTGGTAGCCCTTCATCTGGGCGGTATGCACTTGTGCATACAGGTTATTTGTAACATGCATTTGTGCACATAATGCACTTGTGCATAAAACCAAAAAATAACATAATTTACCAATATGCACAAGTGCATACTGTGCAGATGAAGGGCCACTCTTCAGTTTTCCGTTTTTTTAAGTTTTTCCTTGAACCTCGCTCTCTCTCTCTCTCTCTCTCTCTCTCTATATATATATATATATATATATATATATATATATGGTCTTTTTCTTTTGTTAACCAAAGTTTTAGTGTTAACCTTGTTAACTAATCTAAACCATTCATCTTAACAATCAATGACTTAGATTAATCTAATTATTTTTAAAATTATTAAATGGTGAACCCAATAATTAAATGACATTCATATATGAAGAAGGGCAAGAACGCAATTAGGCATAAAATGTTTAGTTAATTGATAAGGAAAGAAGCCTAGTTTCACAACCCTTCCAAAACAATCAATGGCTTTATTTTTAAGATTGCTTGATAAGTACTATATATATGTGTAGATGTACTTTTTGGTGTGCATATATGCAATTTTTTGTTAGGCATAAAGACAATTATTTGATGTGCATCTATGTGCATAGATGCATTTTATTCAATTGCATATATACAACTTCTTGGTATGTAATATAAAATTGACTTATATGTGCATATATGCACTTTTGTCAAAGGCATATACGAAATCGGAGTTTGGTGTCAACAAGTTAAAAGGAGCATATACACATTTCATTCATGTTAATATATGCAACTTTTTGATGTGCAATATGCATTTTATATTTTGCATGTACTCGCTTTTTTACGTGCATACTTGAACTTTTTGGTTGTGCATATATGAACTGTCAATTGGTAACCCATATGTGTAAGATGTGTCCATACGCACTTCTTTGATGTTCATATATGCAGTTTTTTGATATGCATATATGCAACTTTATAATGTGCCAATAGTACGTTTTTTAATTGTGTATACAAACAACCCCGATAAACACTTGGAGTGCATGATCGATAACAAAAAAATAAAATGGTGTACGTCTAAGATGCTAAGATTTAGGAAGAAGAAAAAGATTAGGTTAATCTTTAAAAATGATAATAACTACCATAAATATCCTAACGCGCGTGATAATAGGAAAGTACATATATATTAAATAATTATAATACTAAAATTTCCTAAACTACCCCTAATTAAAACTGATTCCTATTATTAAAACAAAGAAAATTCCTAAAATCTTATTGGTCTAAATTGGTTAATATGGTTAACACTAAATAGAAGGTTAACAAAAGAATGACCCTCTCTATATATATGTCATATTTGGTGAGAAATGAGAAAAGTACTTTTAAACCGTTGACCCATTTTAATCAAATACGCTCCCATGAATTGCGGCTTAAAAAGGAATTGATCCGGTGCATCTCAGTGCATCTGATTCTAATGTTCGTCCATTTCTCATCCAACGGTTGATAACCACTTCTCACGTTTCTCACCAAATTTGGCACTTCTCACCGGAACCCAACCCTATCCATATATAAGCCACGATTATTTTGCAACTTACTAAAAGGTTACAACCCGTGCAACCTTCATCTAAAACGTCCATTGCATTTGGATTCTCATTTATTCTCTAAATGCATTTACCCAATTTCATCGAATTTCGTTGAATTTATGTAAAATATGTCAATGCACATAACGGTTCATGTGATGTATAGGATGAAAGTGGTACATTCATGAAAGAAAGTATGCATTCCATGACATTTAATGAAACACTATGCATTGTAGATTTGTAGGTTATTGTATGAAACCAATAATCATTGATGCAATTCAGTAATCAATCAATTGTCTACATAATGTATTAGCTAAAAGAATGGTTTAAATGAGGGTTGCATGGGGTTGTAACATTTTACTGGGTTAAATCAAATGAGAACCACAAATATCTTACAAGCCCGTAAGAACCCATATAAAAATATTTTTTTACATGATATTTTTTTTATTAAATGCTAGGATTTAAGATATGCTTCACATATATTTGTTACATAATATGACAGTTTCACATAGATTTGTTTTACCATGTGAATATTTTTACGTGTATTTTTCAATTCACTATGTGAATCAATTTTTTTCCACATGTAATCTTTTCGGAAGATGAACACGAACATATGTGAAACAATATCTTAGGTTGTGATGAAAAAAAATCATGTAAAAAAATATTTTTATTTCTGGTTCTCACGGGTTTGTAACATATTTGTGGTTCTGATTTGATTATTGTCATATATATATATATATATATATATAGGGGTAGGTTCATATGAAAACCACATTTTCATTGTGAACATTGGGACTAATCTTAACCATTGATAAAAATTTAGACAACTAATCAATGGTTAAGACATAATAAGGTTAATTGAGAAGTGATTAGGGGCCAAAATGTAAACTTGAATTCACGTCTACCTTCTTTGACTTTTTATTTTCTTTTTTAATTCAGGTCATTTACGTTCGTCTAGCCTCTCGAACATATATATAAACAAACACGTACGAAATACAACGAGCGAACATGAACACAAAAAATCCCCTTTGTTTACCGTTCGTGTTGGTTCGTTTATTAGATTAAGTTAAACAAACGAACACGAACAAGCCTCCGTTCATGTTCGTTCAGTTCGTTTACATTCCTACATGTGTTCATAGGTGAAACCCGAGATTACAACGTATTGTTTTCATATGTGAAAGCCAAGAACTTAAGTGTTCATAGGTGACACTATGAACTTCATAGCCATTTTTATGACATTTTTGAGCAGATTTAGAAGCAATATTTGTTCTCCTATGTTCTAGATTCTCTTGTTTTTAACTCTTTGTTTTCTTGTTTTTCTTCTTCCCCATGGTTGATAAAAACAACAACACAAAGTAATTGTTTTGTGGGATTTGAAAAGCACTTATTGGTGCCCCCTTTTATCTAAACATAGAAAAGATTTAAGTTGGATTCTCTCTCTCCCTTTTAACTTTTCATACCTTGTCTCATAACTCAGAAATCCTCTCCATCATTGGCTCCATCTAGAAGAATTATTCCTCTCATCTTGAAGTCAGTTACAACCAAATGAAAAAGAAATTACTGCTTAGTAACCGGTGTAGAAACGATATTGGTCATCTTTTCCAGAAATACCCTTGTTCACCTATGTTATGTTGTTTTACATGTTTAATTAGTTAGAAATATACCATAAATAATTTCACCCATAGATCTCAAAGATCAATGGCTAAGATAAGTTCATATTGTTAACACCAATTATTGGGTTATCAAAAGAACCAGTCCTTATATACACACACATATATATATATATATATATATATATATATATATATATATATATATATATATATATATATATATATGATACAAATCAAATACAAACCATGTATTTGTTCCACCCCTTACAAATCAATAGGCTTATATGAACAATGTGTGCATAATCTATTATGCATATATGCATTATCCCATATGAATGTATGTTCATTATATGTATATTCTTACACGTATGCATACGCATATGTATATGCACATTGGTTGTTCACATATGCACACTATGGTTTGTAAGGTGTGCAACAAATGCAAGGTTTACATTTTATAGAGCCTCTATATATATGTGTGTGTGAGAGTCAATTACATTCCCAGTCCCTATGGTTTGCTGATATTATGGATATGGTCCATAAAACACGATTATTACGCTCCTGGTACCTGTAGTATGCAAAAACACAAGCCCTGGTTCCATCTCTCTAATAAATTTGTTAACCCAGTTAACTCAAGGATATTTTGCTCTTTTTCCCTTTCTCTTGTCTTTTGCCCCGATAGAGTCATGTAATAAACAGAGAAAATACAATGATTAAGTTGGGTCATCACAGATTTGAAGTTGACTCAATTTAAACCCACTTAGATACTTAGAATGTTTTTGTATTCTTTTGTGTAACTTGTACTCTTATATCAATTGTTCGGTGAAGTCGAAGATCAACTGAAACCAAGTGCGAAGACTATCTCATTGCGGAAGTGAGAAAATCGGCAGCAAGTTTCTACAAGTTATATCACCACCGATATGCTTGTGCTATCAGTGGACACGCATCACCGAATTGAAGAAATTCGGTGAGGAGTTCAAGAAGACTTCCACCGATATGTGTTCAGAAATCGGTGGGAGTTCAAGAAGACTGCACCGAAATATTAAACACTTCGGTGAAACTCCCTCCTTTCTAAAGAAGTGAGATTTCGAATTGGTGCAGTTTTCAATACAGGTGGTCGGTAGCCTTATTCTCTATAGACAAAAGAGAAGATCATTTATTATGAGACAATATACTATTGTCAGATAAAAGTGGCATTTTGTCATTTTATCTATTCTCAGATAAGGTCTTTTTCTGGTACGACTGTCCTCATGGTTCCTTGGATAAGTTAAAAAGGAGATATCAGCTTTTCAGAAGTCAACCTCTACAATGAATGGAAGAGTGACAAGTGTCCCATGCATTAAATGATGCATGGACTATAAATAGAGGTGAAGACTCTCCATGCAAATTACGCTTCTGAAGATTACTAAGTGCAAGCTCCTTTCTTACTGAAACTGCATCTTGTGTCTAAGTGTCCAATTTGTTCTAAGTGTTTTTCAGTTTACTTTGTGTTAGATTGTTAGAATAGTTTAACTGTTCTTTTCCGCAACAATCTTTTGTTTTCTATGTGTAATTCTTATTGAAAGATTTTCAATATATTGAATTAAAACTTGTGAAAAATCTGAGTATTGTATTCACCCCCCCCCCCCCCCTTCTACAATACTTGTTGAGCCATTTTGGGACCAACAAGTGGTATCAGAGCAGAAAGTTTAATTCATAAACTTGATCCGCAATGGCTGCCTCATCTTCATCCCTAACTGTTGAAAACACTGGTCAAAACAATTTTGCTGAAAATGGTTCCATTTCAAAACCTCCCAAGTTTAATCCTAACAACTTTTCTCTATGGAAAAGTCGTATGATGCTATTTATGGAAGGAGTGGATACTAGATACCCAACCATTCTCAAGGAGGGACCTATCATCCCGAGAGTTTGGGCTCGCTATGAAAAGTAGAGGCCTGGTAAGGAAACAGTTGACAAGTCAAGTGACTCTGATGATTCTGAACCTTCCAACGTAGAGAAAGCAAAGACTACTGGTCGTTACATTCTAAAAAACCCAAAGGAATATACTGATGAGGAAAAACGATTGGTGTCTTTGGATTCTCGGCTTAGAGCAATCATTGCTCTCTCACTTCCTGATGAAGTCTATCACTCTCTTGTTAATTTCGGTACTGCTAAAGAGATGTGGACTACTTTGTGTGTACTTTATGAGGGTACAAAGGAAGTGAAGAAAAGCAAAAAGATTGGCCTCATTCGAAAATATGAGCTCTTTGCCTATGAAAAGGGAGAATCTCTTCCAAGCTTTTATAACCGTTTCAACTCTCTCTTAAATGATTTAAAGTTACTAGGTAGAGTTTATGATAATGAGGAAGTTCTATGCAAGTTTATGGATTGTCTTCCTGACTTTTGGGAAAACATTTGCACTTGCATTAAAACTACCAAGGATTTGGAATACATGCCTTTAACGGTTTTGTATGGAACTCTGTTCAACTTTGAACAAACCAAGCTTCATAGGAAAACCATCTTCAAAGAGATAAAAAGCTCTTCAATAGCTCTTATCTGTGAAAGTTCCAAGAAAAGTCAAAATGTTACTTGTATCACATATCCCTCATCAGACTCTGACACTGAAAATCAGAACAACCGTTCTCACCAAACGGAGGCATATCTGAGTGATGCCGATGATGAAGGTGATGAAATTTCGGTAGACCGAATGTCTGATGAAATGGCTATGATGGCCGGTTTTAAAAATAAATCTCGAAATTTCAACAAACCCAGAAGTTCCAGAAAACCATCCTTTACAAAAATGTCTTCTTCTGATAAGACAAATGAAGAATGTTTCAACTGTGGTAAGAAAGGACACTTTGCTGCTGAGTGCAGAAACAAGCGTGTGGCAAAAGTCAATTCTACGTCCTCTGACAAATATCCTTCCAAATTTGTGAAATCCAAAGATAAATCATATTTCAAGAAAGATTCTCAATCCTCCTCGCTCTCTCATCAGGAACGTGCTGAAAAGTACAAAGCTAAGTACAAGAAGGAAAAAGAAAGAAATGAAGGATCTCAAAGGAAAGGAAAAGGATTAATGGCAGAGGCTCATGACTGGGAAGAAGAAGAAACCTCTGACAGTGATTCTCCAAATATGTGCTTTATGGCCATATCAGAAGAGGTGGAAGAAGAAAAGGCAAAGTCTCTAATGGCATTAGTTTCAACTGAATGCTCATCATCATACTCTCAGGTACATCCCTTCAATGACATGACTGATATTGAAAAGATAAATGCTTATGAATCTCTAACTCAAGACTTTTACAATGTCAAAGAAAGCAAGAAAAGAAAATCTGCTCAAGTTAAAAATCTTAAATGTCAACTTGAATCTTTCATGTGTCAACTTGGAAAGTTTGAGATAATCAAAACTGAGCTTGAAAATCTAAAAGTCATAAATCATGAAATTGAAAAGGAGAAGAATAAACTGTTCAAGAAGTTAAAGAAAGAACAGGAAGTTGTCAGAAAATGGACAAATTCTTCAAGGAATCTTGAACAGATCTTTCAAGACCAAATCGGTGGTAATAACAAGTTTGGGTTAGGATATGAAAAATCCATGCTTGAAAAATCTTCCCATGCACTTGTTCCCATCACCGATACATGGGATGATGACTCTGAGTCAAACTCTTGTGATTCCATTTCTTTAAATTCTGCTGATCTTAGTGAAGCCTTAAAATATGGAATGTTTTTAAAAGCCAAAGAATCTTCATCTGATCAAACCCATAAAGTGCAAAATTTGAAGGATACTGTTAAACCCATTCATGATGTGTTCAAAGATTTAACCATTGATAACAAATCTTTCAAAATCTCAAGCTTTCAAAGAAAAACACACCATGGAAAAATCCTTCACCGATTTTGTCCAAAAGGGAAAGACCGAAGTTTTCTCAAGAAAGACCCCTGACCATGCTTCAACCTCAAGAACCGAACTTTTTAGAGGTCCTCGCAATCCCCTTTTCGGTCCAAAGATTAAGATTGATATAATTGGAAAGGAAAAAGGAAAGGAACAAAAACCCAAAAGAACTTTCATCTACCGAAAATGTTATAATTGTGGTGATACCTTTCATCTCGCTAAGGACTGCCCAAAGGAAAGAATAGACAGATCCAAACCCAAGGTCTCTCACATTTCTAACCCAAAAGGACCCATTACCAAATGGGTACCTAAGAACTGACTTGATGTTGTCTGCAGGTTTTTTAGCACCAACAAGTTTGGTATTTAGATAGCGGGTGCTCACGTCACATGACTGGAAACAAACATCTTCTTGTAAACTATGTGTCAGAAAAGGGTCCTTCTGTAACCTTTGGGGACAACTCTAGAGGTCACACTAAAGGGTATGGAACTCTCACGAATGGAACCCTCACCTTCAATAAAGTGGCATTTGTTGAAGGTCTCATGCATAACCTCCTTAGTATTAGCTAACTGTGTGATCTTGGATACAAAGTTATCTTTGAACTGCGTATCTGTACTGTTGTTGACAAGAAAATGAAGGTTGTCCTCTCTGGAAGAAGGCTATATAATGTGTATATCATTGATATGAGTCAAAACAACTCTTCAAATGTCTGCTTCGTGTCTGACGATACAGTCAAAAGAAACTGGCTGTGGCATAAACGTTTGTCTCATCTTAACTTCAAAACCCTTCATAAATTATCAAACAAAGAGCTGGTGACTGGCATGCCTAAGTTGAACTTCGTCAAAGAAAAGCTGTGTGATGCATGTGAAAAAGGGAAGCTCACCAAATCTTCTTTCAAAACCAAGCAATGATCTTCCATCAATCTCCCACTTCAGATGCTGCATATGGATCTATGTGGACCAGTCAGCACTCCCAGTCTAGGAGGAAGAAGGTACATTCTTGTTATTGTTGATGAATTCTCTAGATATACTTGGGTGTCTTTTCTCAGGTACAAAAGTGATGCAACTGAAGAAATCATCAACTTTGTCAAAAAGAATGAAATTCTGAATGGTCAGCTTGTCAGATCTGTAAGAAGTGACAATGGCACTGAATTCAGAAACAGTGGTTTAGAAGACTTCTTCAATGAGAAAGGAATCTCTCAAAACTTCTCTGCTGTCAGAACTCCACAACAAAATGGTGTTGTGGAAAGAAGAAACAGAACTCATTGTGAAGCAGCAAGGTCTATGTTGAGTGAAGCAAAACTGCCAACCTATTTTTGGGCCGAAGCTGTCAACACTGCCTGTTTCACTCAAAACAGGTCGGTGGTAACAAAAAGACATGAGAAAACCCCGTATGAAGTCTTTCATGGAAGAAAACCAAACATTGGTTTCCTTCATGTCTTTGGATGTGTGTGCTTTATCCTAAATGACAGGGAAAATCTTGGGAAATTTGATCCTAAGGCAGATGAAGGAATCTTTGTGGGATATTCCTTGACTTCCAAAGCCTACCGAGTTTACAATCTTCGGAGAGAATGCATTGATGAATCTATCCATGTAAAGTGTGATGATTCAAGATCATCTTCCTTGACAAATGATGATGAAGAACTACATAGATGGATATCATCATGCATTGGGGTTTCTCCCATTTCAACCTCCACCGATCCACCTTGTACTCCAAATATTTCCTCTGTTCCAAACAATCAAGTTGGGTCATCTTCTTTATCACCTGAAACCATCTATGCCGAAATTGCCCCGACCGAACCCTATCCATCATCCACCGAAATTAACCCCATCACCGAACCTCTTCCTGCCAATAATCCCTCTGACGACCCACCTTCATCACACCCTGCCAACACTCCAGCCCCGAACTTCCCTTCCACTTCAATTATTCCTTCACCGATGCCCCCTGCTCTTAAATGGACCAAAGATCATCCCATTGATCAAATCATCGGTGATCAGCAAGCTGGTGTTCAAACAAGGAGAGGTACCAACAACATCTGTCTCTATGTGAATTTCCTATCTCTTGTTGAACCTAAAAAGATTGAAGAAGCCCTAAGTGACCCATGTTGGGTTTCGGCCATGCAAGAAGAACTCTCCCAATTTCAAAGAAACAAAGTCTGGAGACTTGTGCCTAGACCTTCAAGGAAAACAATCATCGGCACAAAATGGGTCTTCAGAAACAAAATGGATGAAGATGGTACTGTCATCAGAAACAAAGCCAGACTCGTAGCTCAAGGCTACCGACAGGAAGAGGGCATTGACTATGATGAAACATTTGCTCCTGTTGCCAGACTTGAAGCTATCAGGATCTTTCTTGCTCATGCTGCTCACAAGAACTTTAGGGTATTTCAAATGAATGTGAAAAGTGCTTTTCTGAATGGAGAACTAGCTGAGGAAGTCTATGTGAAGCAACCTCCAGGCTTTGAAGATTCCACACATCCAGACTATGTGTACCGACTTGACAAAGCTCTGTATGGGCTCAAGCAGGCTCCTCGAGCCTGGTATGACACTCTTGCCATCTTTCTACTCAAGCATGGCTATACTAGAGGTACAATTGACAACACTCTCTTCCACAAGCAAACTTCAGGTAATCTCATTCTTGTTCAAATCTATGTGGATGACATTATTTTCGGTGCCACCGATGAGTCTCTGTGTGATCACTTTGCCTCTCTCATGAAAAGTGAATATGAGATGAGCATGATGGGGGAGCTAACTTTTTTCTTAGGTCTTCAAGTGAAGCAAATTTCAGAAGGAATTTTCATAAACCAAAGCAAGTACATTAAAGATCTTCTGAAGAAATTTGGCTTTGAAAACTCCTCCCCCATGAAAACTCCCATGGCACTACCTTTGAAACTTGATACCGATTTAAATGGTGAATCTGTGGATGTTACCCATTATAGAGGCATGATTGGTTCTTTGCTTTATTTAACTGCTAGCAGACCAGATATCATGTTTGCTACTTGTCTGTGTGCCCGTTATCAAGCAAATCCAAAGAAATCTCATTTGGATGCTGTGAAACGGATTTTCAGGTATCTAAAGGGTACCATGCATCTGGGTCTTTGGTATCCCAAAGACTCAGGTTTTGAACTCATGGGATATTCAGATTCTGACTTTGCAGGTTCTAAAAATGATAGAAAAAGCACAACAGGCAGTTGTCAATTCCTTGGTGGAAAACTGGTAAGCTGGTCCAGCAAAAAGCAAAATTCAGTCTCAACATCCACTGCCGAGGCTGAATATGTTGCTGCTGGAAGTTGCTGCGCACAGATTCTATGGATGAAAAATCAGTTGAGAGACTACAATCAGTTCTACTCCAAGATACCCATTCTATGTGATAATTCAAGTGCAATTGCAATTGCAAACAATCCTGTTCTTCACTCAAGGTCCAAACACATCGATATCCGATATCATTTCATCAGGGACCATATCTCCAAAGGTGACATTGAGCTGCATTTTATTCCAACTAATCTTCATCTTGCAGATTTGTTTACTAAACCTCTGGATGAGGCCAGATTCACCTTCCTCATCGGTGAACTTGGCATGTTGTACTTAGAATAGGTTCAAAAAAAAAAAAAAACCTTTCGGTCTGATAACTTTCGGTGGCACCAAGATCCTTTTTCGGCATGAGCATCTTTAGTGATCTTTTCGATGATCTGATAATTCTCGGTGGAACCAAGATCCACTTTCGGCATAAATACCCCAAGTGATCTTTTCGGTGACTCATCTCTCGGTGGATCTCCTCGGTGCGCATATCTGTCCTCTTCGGTGTCTCAACGCCTCGGTGGATCTCTTCGGTAAGCAAATCCTCACCGATTCCATCTCGGCATATCTTTCACCACCGATGATCTCTTCATTTCCTCACCGATGTCCACCGACATTCAATCCTATCCACACGTCACACCTATAACCCTATTTGTGTCAGACCTGTTCACCTCCCCGTTTTGTGAAACGGCTTCTTGACCACAACTTCCAATGTGGTCATGATTGCTTTTTCTATTCCTCTTTATTTTATTTTTTTTAACCGTTCCCTCATTTTTTTTTAAACCCTATAAATACACGACTCGTTCCCTCATTATTCCTTTACGTTTCCTTTCATCTCCTTCGTGTTTCCTCTATAAACTTGCAACTTCGTGCACTCTCTCGATCATCAATGGCGTCCTCCAAGCACAACCCCCTAGGTGTTTTGCCGATCTGAAATTCAACCCATGCAATCACGTTGCAAGATTTGAACCCGACCCCTCTCACCCGGAGTTTAACCATGTAATCAAGTTCTTCACTCGCTCTCCCCTTTTTCATGCCTTCACCTGTAATCCCAAAATGAGCAAAATGCTCATTGGGAAATTCTGGCTTACCTGTGTGTATGACTCCTCAAATGATGCGATCCACACATCCATCCTTTCTGAAGACGAGGGTGATCATGACCTCACCTTTGGGGTCGATGATGTTCGCACTGCACTTAAAATCGATGCCTTCGATCCCTATGATGAATGGCATTCAGATACCGTTCTCGAAGATGTCCTCAGTACAACAGGTTACGTGGTCGATGACAACTCCAAAAGCTCCAAAGGTCCTGGAACTCTTCTTCGGAGTCACATGGGTGGTGTATGGAACTTCTTCTTTGCCCATGTGATCCACTGCCTCTCCCGAAAGACGAGCGGCCACGATCAATCCCCTTCATACATCACCAAACTTGCCCATGCCTTAATCTTTCAACGTCGAGTGGATTTCGCCCAGTACTTCTTCACCGAATTAGTGGAAGTGATCTCCCATCCAAAGAAGTGCCATGTCGCCTACCCCCGATTTATCTCTATGATCATCCATCACAAACTTGGCAAAGCTCTGGACAAAGAGCGCAAGTCTCACACTCCCCGATTCACTTATGACTGGTCTCCCCCGATCGTCGGCAGCAAGACTCTCAACGTCGGTGTTCTCGACACCGATCGTCCTTTACGCCGAGGTATGATCACTTTAGCCATCTCTCCAGAACTTCAATGGGGTGATTCTGAAATTCCAGGGTTTCAACACCCCGATATCCCCGAGGTCCTTCCTGCTGTTGTGACCTCCTCCCCACGTCCCAGAGTAAAGTCGGTCGGCGCGAAGAAGAAATCGGCCACCGACACCTCCGCCGCTGCTTCCAGGACCATGACACCGATTAACCCATCGGTGGCTTCCCCGGTCCAAAAACCTTCTAAGCGGAGGCACTCTTCGCCCCCCCCCCCCCCCCCCCCAAAGATTCGTCTAAAGAGATCTCGCGGAAATGTCCGTGAGCCATCCCCTTCCAAATCATTTTTGTTCACCACCGACCATTTGATTATCCCTAAGGCATCCCTAAATTTACCTCCTCCAACTCGTTCTTTGAGTGAACACGCAGACTCTCCCACCGAAAGTCTAGACTCTCCCTCCGAAAGTCTGGACCACGTACTTCACGGCCTTTCACCCGGTCACTTCTTGATCGATGATGATGCACAACCCGATCAGGGTTCCCCCCCATGATTTCTTTGCAGGTCTCTTTGACGACACTGGTTCTCCACGAACCTCCTCGTCGGTCGGAGTAATCCCCATTGAGTCCTCATCCCCCTCACCGACAGAGTCACCTTTGAACCAGACTTCTCCCCGAAGTTCTCCCCTGGTTCAAACTCCCCAAAGATCGCCTACGCCACACCGATCACCCTCCCCGGGTCAAAATTCACCCCGACGAGCTCCCACTCCGCCACTGAGACCACTATTCCCCGATGAAATGCTATATCCCGGCAACATTCCCATTTAGGCGGAGGATCCCCATCGCATCCACTACATAGTTACTGGGGATGTCGGGGGTGAAACCACTGTTCAAGCACCCTCATTGATTGAAGACATACAAGAAAGTGCTCGACAATGTCGGCACCCAATTTGAATCTTTCAAACAGGCCACTCTTGCAATGATTGCCATGACGAGTTCCCAAATGTCCACTATCGAATCTCGCCTGCCGCAGATTCTTTCAGATGCTATTGCCGATGCTCTACGGCCCTTTACCACCGACATCAACTCTTTGGTTTCCAAGGTGGAATCTTTGTCACGATCTCATGGGGATCTTGCCTTCTCCTTTGGTGCTTTCAAGGCAGTCTCCAACGTCAAAGATTCTGAACTTTAGAGGATGCTTCAAGACGCTAAGTCTCATCAAGACTTCAGCCAGACCACTGCCGACTCTCTTCGTGACATTCATGCCACACTTCAAGAATTCGGCCAACTGGAGATGGATCTCAGTGACTTCACCATGGTTTCTGAAGAGGTACCGAAACAACTCTCTTTTCTTCATAAGAAATTCGACTACATTTTCAGACAGCTGGGTATGAAGATTCTGGCTGGTGCTGATGGGGAGAAAAAGACAACCCAACCCAAGTTGCCATCTCTTAAACATTCGGTCATCCCCAAGCATCCATCTTCCACCGGTGACATTCCTGAAACCACCGAAACTCACGCTGAAACCGCCGACATTGAGGGGGAGCAACTCTCTAAAGAAAAAGAGTTGGAGTTGGAAGACAAAGCAACAACTGAGGGGGAGCAACTTTCTGCGGCCGAAACAGACAAGGGAAAGAAAAGTCTTACTGCCGAACAATTGGCCGAACAAGAAAGGATAGAGAAAGAAAGGATGAAGTATGGGACTCGTCCCACCGATGCAGACAAACTCAAACTTAAGCCTCCTTCATCACATCTGCAGGAACCCAATCTCGGACTGACTCCTCAAGAAATTGAGGAAGCCAGATTAGCCCAAAAAGCCCTTGATGATACCAAGGCCCTCTCTTTAAAAGTTGCAGAGGAAGAAGCCAAGAAAGCCAAGTCCATCGATGCCGTGTCGGCACAGAAATCGGTGCTGAGTGAATTTGAACAAGAGAGAAATGAAGAAGTTAGATGGTAGAAGAAGAAGATGCACCACCGATCCGACAGAACCCCGATCTCAGGTGTCAAGATCGCAACCTCCAGAGCCAACCCAAAAGACATCTGCCTTATCATTGATCGGGAAGATGGCTCTTTAAAAAGTGTGAGAGACTACCAACTTAAAACCTACGGTCTCCCCGAATGGTACGAGATCTCCCGACACTTGGCCAAAAATCCAAACCCAAAGAAGGACATCTTTGTCAAATACATTGATGGCCTAATGGCAAAGATGAAGGAGATCAAAAAGAAGTATAGCATCGTGCTGACCACCGATGAAAGATCGAAACTGCAATCCTTGAAGGAAGAAGTGTGCCTTCCCAAAGTTCAGAATCCTCCCGACACTGTCTTCAAGGATATGGCAAAGAAAGGAAAGATACCGAATGTAAGTAACTTAAGTCTTTCCCTTCCCACTTCGGCATCATATCCCACGACAACTCTGGGCCTGTCACCGATTCCAGGACTGTATTTCAACGATGGTTTCGGCAAACGAGTCTTCTTCAGATTCTCTCAAATCCCAGTTGCCGACACCATGTTTCTTGAAGGCCTCCACAACTTGTTCCCTCACATCCCCGACGCTCAACCCTACTACCGAATCCTAATGGATGAGATCAAGCGCCGACAATCATCAAAGAAGTAGGTTTTTCATTTTACCTTTCGGTAGTTTTGATAATCTTTTGCTTCTTTACTTCACCGATGTATGAGAATGACTTATAAAATTCAAGTGCTTCTCTTGTTTATATGTAGCTGTACATACCTTTATTTCCTTGCTTTATATATACTGTATAGATATACTCAAAGAAACATAATTCAAAAAAAAGGTCTATGTGAAAAGAACCTAAAAGAGTAAAAAGGGTCAAAATGCACTTATCTTCATTTGCTCTTTAGCATTCTAAGGATAGAGATCAAATTCAAATAGGGGGAGATTGTTGGGTCATCACAGATTTGAAGTTGACTCAATTTAAACCCACTTAGATACTTAGAATGTTTTTGGATTCTTTTGTGTAACTTGTACTCTTATATCAATTGTTCGGTGAAGTCGAAGATCAACCGAAACCAAGTGCGAAGACTATCTCATTGCGGAAGTGAGAAATTCGGCAGCAAGTTTCTACAAGTTACATCACCACCGATATGCTTGTGCTATCAGTGGACACGCATCATCGAATTGAAGAAATTCGGTGAGGAGTTCAAGAAGACTTCCACCGATATGTGTTCAGAAATCGGTGGGAGTTCAAGAAGACTGCACCGAAATATTAAACACTTCGGTGAAACTCCCTCCTTTCTAAAGAAGTGAGATTTCGAATTGGTGCAGTTTTCAATACAGGAGGTCGGTAGCCTTATTCTCTATAGACAAAAGAGAAGATCATTTATTATGAGACAATATCCTATTGTCAGATAAAAGTGGCATTTTGTCATTTTATCTATTCTCAGATAAGGTCTTTTTCTGGTACAACTGTCCTCCTGGTTCCTTGGATAAGTTAAAAAGGAGATATCAGCTTTTCAGAAGTCAACCTCTACAATGAATGGAAGAGTGACAAGTGTCCCATGCATTAAATGATGCATGGACTATAAATAGAGGTGAAGACTCTCCATGCAAATTACGCTTCTGAAGATTACTAAGTGCAAGCTCCTTTCTTACTGAAACTGCATCTTGTGTCTAAGTGTCCAATTTGTTCTAAGTGTTTTTCAGTTTACTTTGTGTTAGATTGTTAGAATACTTGTGCATAAAACCAAAAAAACAACCTAACTTACCTGTATGCACAAGTGCATACCATCTAGATGAAGGGCCACCAGGGTGTTCTTTAGTTTTCCATTTTTTTAGGTTTTCCCTTGAACCTCTCTCTCTGTCTCTCTCTCTCTCTCTATATATATATATATATATATATATATATATATATATAGGGTCTCCTTCTTTTGTTAACTTTTTCATGATGTGCATATATGCACATCGGGCATTGCATATATGCACATATTACAATTGCCTGATGTGCATATATGCACTGGTTAACAAAAGAAGGAGCCCCTATATATAGGGCCTAATCAAATGAGAAGTAAATAGTTTGTGATAACCGTGAGATCCAATGTGAGCCAATCATTTGATTTTATTTAATAGTTAAATATAAAGGTTATATTAGTAATTTAATTATTTGACAATTCAATCCCTAAAACTATGCCTAAAATCATGGGGACATTTTTGAATTTTTAATGTTGACCATTTTTATTTCACGCCCCTTGCATCTCTTCAAATCCACCACCTCCTTTTCTCTTATGCAAATTCACCGTCGTCATTTTTATGTTGATTTACATTATTGGGTTGCAAAGTATCTTATATCAACACATTGGGTATTACAGTGGTATCATAGTGGATACCACTGTGATATTATGATGGGTATCACAATAGGTCTTGTATGTGTTTTAGGTATCACACTGGGTCTTGTATGTATTTTAGGTGTGACATTGTATTTTGTATCACGGTGAGTATCATAGTGTATTTGTATCACAATGGGTATCAAAGTGTATTTTGTATCACAATGGGTATCACAATGTATTTTGTATCACGGTGGGTACATAGTGTATTTTGTATCACAGTGGGTACCACAGTGTATTTTGTATCACAATGTATTTCGCCGGTATAAGTTTAACCGGAGGCCGGAGAGAGGAGGTCGGAGAGAAGAGAGAGGAGAGATGAAAGAGGAAATAGGAGAGAGAAGATTTTTAAAATACCTAAAATGCCCTTTAATTAAAATTTTAAATCCAAATTACCAAATATATTAATTTCCTAATTTATTCTTTGATTTGTGGTTGAGATTGGATCTCACAGTTACCACAAACAACTGAGTTATCCCTTGAATGATCCCTATATATATATAGGGAAGATCAAACGAGAATGATATCTATTTAAAAAAATAAAAGAATAATTGTAGGCCAATTATTTCATTAAACAAGACCTTAATTAATTAATTCTAAAAATAAATAAATAAGGGTATACAAGTAATTTAGTCATATAAAATCTATTTTAGGTATTTATTTAATATTCTACTTTTACCATATTTGTGAATTTAATATGATTTATTTTTTGATATAATAAAATATTTTATATTTATTTCGCTTAATATACGAATATTTAATTTTCATTTAAAAATCATTTTTTTAATTTGATGCAATATTTAAAAATTTGCAATTTTCATTAAAATCACATGTGATTCACAATAAATATTTTTAAAATGTTTTCTTAATCACATGTGGTTTAAAATTTGAAAAACAATGATTCAAATTAAATATTTAAAAAGAAAAATGATGAAAACAAAATCATATATGGTATGTAGCAAAACACATTTAAAATGTAGAAAATCACATAAACTTTAAAATATAATTCATAATTTTTCATCAAAATCACATATAATTTACAATGAATTAAAAAAAAATTCAATTTTTTTTCCTAATCACAGGTAATTTAAAGTTAATTGTGAATATCACAAGGGATTCACATTGAACTAATTGTGAATATCACATGTGATTTTTGACAAAAATTGTAAAAAAATCTTAAATTATATAATTCAATATTTAAAATCTAAAACTAAATCACAAGTACTTTAAGGTTGTAAACATAATTAGTAAATAAATAAAAATTAATAATATATCTATTATATATATATATAACTATTATATATATATATATATATATATATATAACTATTATTAGATTAAAATACTAATAAAAAAGTATATAATGTATATTAGAGGGAATTATATTTTTGGTCTCTATGGCAAAACACAAAAAAATAAGGTTAAAAGACTAAAATAACCCTTGGATTAATTGAGTTAATAAAATCTTTTTTATTTTGTTAGAAAGAGGGATTCAGAGCATGCTTTTTTGCATCCCATAAGTACCGAGAGTGTATAAACGTGTTTTAGGGACCAAATCCAAAATATCAACAAACCACTGGGACCGGGAATGTAATTTAATTTTCTCTATCTCTATCTCATTCATTCTCTCTCTCTCTCTCTCTCTCTCTCTCTCTCTCTCTCTCAATATATATATATATATATAAAGAGGAAAGTTCAAATTAAAACTCATTTTCAATTGTGAACATGAGGACGGATCTTAGCCATTCCATCTATATTGATCCAATAATTCATATTAAATAGAGTTTTTTTATTGAATTTATTAATTAAGGTGATTAGGGGTAAAATGGGAAGATAATTTAAACACACGCCTACCTTGTTTGACTTTTTATTTTCTTTTTTAATTAAAACTTTTTACCCCCCTTAAAGTTTAAAATAAATTATCTTAAAAATTACTAATATTTTAATCAAACAAATTACATTAAAAACGAGAATTTCGTGCTTTTCGATATGACATCCATCTCAATATACTTTTTTCTTCATTTTAACTATTTTTACGTGAAATGCTATGCATGTGTTATATTCAGTATGAATATGTATGCACGTTTCCTGGTGTTCATATTCAGTATGAATAACAAAGGGGAACGTTCATTCACTATTCATGACGAATAACACAGTATTCAAAATGAATAATACAATATTCAAGATGAATAATACACGAATTCCTGATTCATGTATTATTAAACATGAATCGTGTATTATTCATCTTGAATGTTGTATTATTCATAATGAATAATATATGGTGTCCACATTCAGTATGAATAATACACGATTTATGAATTCGTTTATTATTCATCCTGAATGTTATATAATTCATTCTGAATACTGTATTATTCATCCTGAATATTGTATTATTCATCATGAATAGTAAATAAACGTCCACCTTTGTTATTCATCATGAATAATACAACATTCAAGGTGAATAATACACGATTCATGTTTAATAATACATGAATCAGGAATTCGTGTATTATTCATCCTGAATTTTGTATTATTCATTTTGAATACCGTGTTATTCGTCATGAATAGTGAATGAACGTTCCCCTTTGTTATTTATACTGAATATGCACACCAGGAAACGTGCATACATATTCATACCGAATATAACACATACATAGCATTTCACGTAAAAGCAGTTAAAATGAAGAAAAAACTATATCGAGATGGATGTCATATCGAAGAGCACGAAATTCTCGTTTTTTGATGTATTTTGTTTGATTAAAATATTAGTAGTTTTTAAGATAATTTATTTTAAACTTTAAGGGGGTAAAAAAATTTAATTAAAAAAAATAAAAAGTCAAAGATGGTAGGCGCTAATTTAAATTTTCAGATTTGCCCCTAATCACTTCTCAATTGCTTTCATTAAGTTTTAACCATTGATTAATTTTACAAATCTTGATCAATGGTTGTGACTTGTCCTCATGTTCAAAATTGAAATTGAGTTTTCATTTGAACCCACCCCTATATATATATAAGTTATATTCAAACTGAATAAAGGTACATATTCAGTCTGAATATCACTTCAACTTCTGAATATATTGCTAGTATTCAGACTGAAATAATAGGGAACCAAAAAGTGTAATTGATTATTATTGCTAAAACGTTGTTAAGATGTTTGGGTGGAGTGATATTCAGACTGAATATGTACATTTATTCAGTTTAAATAAAAGGTAAAATATACAGTATGAATATCAATTCAACTTCTTAATATATACCTATTATTCAGACTGAATAATAGATAACTAAAAAGTGTAATTGATTATTATTTCTAAAACGTTGTTAAGATGTTTGGGTGGAGTGATATTCAGACTGAATATGTACCTTTATTCAGTCTGAATAAAAGGTAAATATTCAGTATTAATATAACTTCACCTTTTAATATCTTATATACCTACGTTAATCAACTAGAACTTTATTCAGTCTTTTACAAATTCAATATGGATATAATTTCACCTTTTAATCTATACCTATTATTCAGACTGAATAATACAACACAAAAATTAACTGATTATTATTATGAATATCTAAATGAAATAAAACTAACCTTGTGATCAGACTCTTTTACATATGCTTCAAGATTTGAACTGGATGCACCATCTTTCTTTTTAGGTTTAACCTTCTTCTTCTCAACAACAACAATAATATCAGAACCATCTACAACACTCGAAGATGATTGAAAACAGGACCAAACCGATTCATTTATCTCATTCTGAACATCTCTAAATACAACACGAGTATATATCTTAGAAGCATGAACCTCAATTGGAAGTGGTGTACTAAACTTTGGAATGGTTGTTCTTGTTTGATGATTGAGCAACCTATGATTATTCCGTTGTTTGTCCATAGCAGAATCAAATGAGTCAATAAAAGACATAAGATTTGCACCGTGATGAAAAAATAGTGAAAAGAACGAATTTTCACTCTCAGATCTTGATGTCGTTCTCATTAGCCGAGCCATAGGAATATCTCTATAAAATGATGGAATCCACCTATTCCTATTATCATACATATAAGACAACCATGTGTGGCCAAGAAGATCAAAGTCACCAATTAAAGATTTCCATCTCTCTTCAAATTGAGTAGCATCAATGTGTTCATCCCATATAAGAGCATGAAACCTTTTCTTGAAATCAGTATTTGAAATAATATTGGAAGTAATCTGAAAACATAAAAGATAAAATGCAATCAACATGAATACTTTCACTATTCAGTCTGAATAATTTCACTATTCAGTCTGTATACTTCACTATTCAGTCTGAATACTTCAATATTCAGTCTGAATACTTCACTATTCAGTCTAAATACCTTAACTATTCAGTGTGAATAAATATGATAGAAAATGAATATTTAAAAATACTTACAATTATTCAGTATGAATACATATAAGTATTCAAAATGAATAATAAAATTATTCAGTATGAATAAAGAAATACCTTCAAAGGCAATTTTGTACTAATGTGCCACATACAAAACCGGTGCCTTGAATCTGGAAAGACTTCAGAAACATCTTGCTTAATAGCAGGACACTGATCTGTAACAACCAAGTTTGGTGGTTTCCCAAAAGATTTCAAGAAAGAATGAAGCAACCATTTATAAGCTTCAATATTTTCACCATCAAGAAGGCCAGCACCAAGAGTTACACAATTCTTGTGATTGTCAATTCCTGTGAATGGGACGAATACCATACAGTACATAAAACAAATATAAATAATATAAGTTATAAACAAAGACATACTAAAATAACGTATAAAATACAAAAACAAATACTTACTTATTTGTCCGGAAGGTTAAATCAAATGAAACAATGTCACCAAACTCTTCAAAGTTGCGTTTAGCTGTTTGGTCGGCCCAAAAAACATAATTCAAGAGACCTTCATCGCATTTATATTCAAACGAATAATTTGGCACATACAATTTTCTATTATTCATTTTCCTAACAAATAAATTTGCATCGCTATCTCCAATGAAACAATTACGATCCCGTTGAAAATTTTTATACTCAACCTTCGTTCCACCAACCATTTCATAACCACCCTTCAATTGACAAAGAATATTGTGTGCTTTTGTAGCACCAATATTTGCATTTGACATCTTAAGAATCCACCTTTGCTGAGAGTAGTCTAATTTCCAACTACTTTTCAACAAGTGCTTCGAATCATCATCAAACAAACAATGGTTATGTTTCTCTTCAAATGCATATAATATAAATGAAATCCCACCAGGAACAATCTTGAACTTCACACATGCATCACAACCAGTTCTTTGAATGTTACTGTTTCTTTTCTTTTTCGAATCCAATGTATCCACCTGGACAGAATCTGGAAAACCAGCCCTATTGCACACAACATACCTCAAAACAACCATAGAATATGCATTTTTTTCAAACAAGATAGCCTGACATCAAATCCAGCTTTTACAGCATACTTCTTAGACATTTCGATACCTTTTTCCAATGACTCAAAAACTTTACCAACAACAGGTTTCAAATCTTCTTCTACAAGAGGAGTCCAAAACTTCATTCCATCACAGTCAACTTCAGTAACAGAAGGCCCATCTTCATTTCCACTATGAATTTGATCTATAAATTATATTAAAAATTATATTCAGAATGTATACAATATAACATAAAGCATTATTCAGACTGAATATATACCTTTACTCAGTCTGAATAAATGATGAAATATTCAGTCTGAATATCACTTCAACTTCTTAATTCTCTATTATTCAGACTGAATATATACCTTTATTCAGTCTGAATAAAATGTGAAATATTCAGTCTGAATATCACTTCAACTTCTTAATTCTCTATTATTCAGACTGAATATATACCTTTATTCAGCCTGAATAAAAGGTGAAATATTCAGTCTGAATATCACTTCAACTTCTTAATTCTCTATTATTCAGACTGAATATATACCTTTATTCAGTCTGAATAAAAGGTGAAATATTCAGTCTGAATATCACTTCAACTTCTTAATATGTTGCTATTATTCAGACTGAATAATAGAGAATTAAGAAGTCATATTTCTTTTTATTCATGGTGAATATATCTATTACTTTAATAATGAAAACACAAGTAATATTCAACATTTATTTGTTTTGAATATCTACATTTATTCAATCTGAATATATAAACTTATTCAGACTGAATACAGGTAAAAATTCAAACGAATATAACTCAATCGTTAAATTAAGAATAAAAAAGATAAAAAACAGGTAATTTAATAACAGATAAAGAAATAATAAAAAAATTGGATTTAAAACATTGAATAAATTTGTATTACAGAAACAAATATCAATTAAACAAAACAAAACATACATATCAATGATTCATCCACATTCGATAAACTGGAAAACACAGAAAAAGAATCATCTTGACCGATTCTTGAATCAAGAAGATCATCATCATCAACAAAATTGAATGCTTCATCAACAAAAAGTGTAGAATTCTCAATAGCAACAGAATCCATAGAAACAGAGTAGTATATCGAGAAACAGATATTTGCAGAAATTGAAGGAATTTTAGACTTTCGACTTTCGACCTAATTAGAACAAATCGAATCAGATGAATGATTTGAGGAATGAATGAATCGTGAAAGAGAAATCAGAGATATTTAAGGAACAAAGCGATCGTGCTGAGAGAGATTAGGAAAAAATCACGAGTAATACCGAGAAATATGGAAAGGATATGAAATAAACAGAAAAATTAAAAATATGACGAAAATACCCCTAAAGCTGAATTTCAGGGACGGCTCAAATATGGCTGCAATCAATGGACGAGATCTGTCCTCATGTTTACAATTGAATTTGAGTTTTCATTTGAACTTTCCTCTCTCTCTCTCTCTCTCTATATATATATATATATATATATATATGGTTTCATTTGAAAACCACTCTTAAATTACAAACTATGAAACCCACTTTTAAACCATCGATGAAAACAATCGATGGCCATGATTGATTTGGTGTATTTATGGTATTAATGAGATTATTTTGATTTTTTATATTAAGATGAAAGGGCAATCGCGTACTTTTGTATCGCAACATAATTTAGGAAATGGGATCAAATCCCATGAATTATGCAACAACTATTTTTTTCACCAGTTTCATATTCATCGTCCACCATCTGCCGCCCCTCCAAGAAAGTCCACCGCCGACCTCCCTTTTCTCCGGCGATGAACCAAGACGAACGAATATGAAATCAGCAATGAACGGATATGAAATCGGCAATGAACAAAGATGAAATCGGCGATGAACGGAATACCATCAAACCGACTACTTCCCTTCTCTCTGGTGATGAACGAAGATGGGATCGGCAATGAACGGAGATGGAATCGGCGATGAACGGAGATGAAATCGGAAATGAACGAAGATGAAATCGGCGATGAACGGAATACCCATAAAACCGACAACCTCTCTTCTCTCCGGCGATGAACGGAGATATAAATCAGCGATGAACGGAGATGGGATCGACGGTGAACGGAGATGGAATCGGCGATGAACAGAGATGGAATCGGCGATGAACGGAGATGAAATCGGCGATGAACGGAAATGGAATCGACGGTGAACGGAGATGAAATCGCGATGAACGTAATACCCATCAAGCCGCCAACCTCCCTTTTCTCCGACGATGAACGGGGATGAAATCGGCGATGAACGAAGATGAAATCGGCGATGAACGTAATACCCATCAAACCGACAACATCCCTTTTCTCCGGCGATGAACGAAGATGAAATCAGAGAGGAATAAACGAAGATGAACGGAGAGTTACAGAGATGAACACAAATTCACGATCAACAATCGGCATACAAAAGGATTACTAATTTCATATGAAAACACAGTTTTCTGCATCGGATATATGAAAATGGAAGTGAAAGAATTGAGGCATACAAGAAAAGCCACTGTTACGTGCATGATTCGTTCTGATAACTCTTTAATATCATGATTCCCAAAAACAAATTGATGTTGACAAAGATGAATCATGGGCTGCGTGCAACCACCAACTCAGCACGGCCATTGTTCATCAAAATTGGTCCAGTGAATTGGAAGTTATATTAAAAAATTAAAATAAAATATAACTTCCTTATATAAAAAGATTTTAAATCGTAAATAAAAGAAATGAAAATAGATAATTTCCTTAATTAATAAATTCAATACAAAATGTCAAAATTGGCCATTAAATTAAAGAAATATGAAAAATCAACGAAAATTTCTAATTGGTTGATTATAGTTTTCAAAGTTTGTAAAACAGGGGTGGTTTTCAAAAGATCCCTCCCCTATATATATATATATATATATATATATATATATATATATATATATGAGGGGACATGTTCAAACAAGAACAATAACAAAATAAGAGAATACAAAAAACTTCAACCAAATCATGTGTAAAATCACATGTGATTTTACACTAACGGTCAATCCAAGGGTGTACGACCATGTGGCCTGCGAAGTGAGGTCGCGACCAAGGTCACATGAATCACATGTCATTTTACACATGATTTAGTGTAAAATCACATGTGATTCGACCATTCTTATTCTCTTATTTTGTTATTGTTATCGTATGAACCTCTTCTCTCTCTTTTTTTCTCTCTCTCTCTCTCTCTATATATATATATATATATATATATATGTATATATATATGTGCGTGTGTGTGTGTGTCAGTGTGTGTATACACACACACACACACCGAAAGCTGACTATCACCGACGACCTTCTCCAATGGACGGATTGTTGGTATTTTCCGATGGATCACTGACGGATATCCCGCGACCGTTATAGTTTTTGACAAAAATTAAATCCATCGGTAATTCTTTGGTGATTTGCGACGTATCACCATCAAACACGTAGATTTTGAATTAAAAAATGGTTTTTCAATCCTTCGGTAATCCTTCAATGATTTGCGACGGATCCCTGCGGACCACGTGGATTTCCTTTTGATAAAAGAAAAAGGAATTTTTTATTTGTCGGTAATTCATCGCAATAGGAAACCTATGCCAGGTGCGATTAGTCACTCAAGGATCGTCCGGTCTACGTTTAACAGAGGGCATCTCATGCGGCAGTAAGATCAATTTTCGTGATGGGTTTTGTTTGTTTTATATGATTGTTATTTTAATAGGACAAATAACTATTTATTAGTTTAGACTGTCACTGTTGGGCTGGCGATAAATTTCCTAGAGTTGGGCGAACCGGGAATGTAATTTACTCCCTCCGTTCTAAAAGTAATGTCCACAATGAAAAAAGCACACAGTTTTAGGAGTTTGTAATTATTACACTTACTATTTTACCCTTAATTATAAAGAGATAAAATTTCTTTATCACATAACTAAGGATAGAATGGGAAAGCGGAAATTACTTTCGAAAGTGGACACTTATTTTGGTGTAGAGACAAAATTTTGATGGATGAAGTATTATAAGATTCCTATTTATTAGTTTGGGTTGTCAATGTTGCGCCGACGATAGGATTGTTTTGTTAAAATCTGATAACGGGTATGTTCGAATTACAATCGTTATGCTGTCAAATTTTTACATGTTACACATTGTTTTGGTAAATCGTATGAGACGTATTCTCGTCTTAGGGAGGAGGTATACACCGACTCATATCCAAGCATCATTTCTCCCGATGACTATAGTTGTGGGAGCGTAGTATCGAGGACGACACAAGATCTACCTGTTTGGATTTGAGACCAGCCAGGATCTCAATATTCCAGCAGCAGTAGCGGGAGCTCGTACGACAATCATGAGGAGATATGTTTGTCAAACGTTTAAGCATTTATCGTCTAATATCTATATGTTTTTCAAATGTTGAATAATTTCAGATCAATGCGCTAAAAGAGAATTTGGTAACCCATGAACAATGGCTAGAGGAAGATAGGACGACGAAGAGGACCTTGGAGGAGCAAATGAGCTAGCTAAAAGACGACGGGCCCACCAGATGAAGGTGACCGATCAGTTTGAGGCATTCATGAGGCGATTTCAAGGTGGAACCTCTCCCCCCCTCTTTAGGATTATTTCATGATATTTACTGAATTTGGACATTTATTGTATGTGAATATTAATTTTAATTACTGTAAAATCAAGGCAAGTTTTGTCCAGGAAACTTGTTTTTTAATTATTTTTTTTACTTTTTTACTTTTTTTAAATCATCGATGATCCGTCGGTAATTCATCGCATAACGTCGTTGGTTATCCGTCTGAAACTTCTGCCATCGGTGATCCACCGGTAACCACGACCATCAGTAGTGATCCGTCGGTATTTCCTACTCTAAAGGATTTTTCCATCCGTGAAAGTCGTCTGTTTTGTAGTGATATGGGCAAATTCAAATGGGAATGCGTCAATTTGCGAGAAAAAATATGGGCCACATAATTCATTAATTATAAAAAACCATACATAAAAAATAAAATAGTATTTTAGAAATTATGATAATTACCCGTTTGAATTGACAAACGTCAAGGACAAATCCGAGAAAACGAAGCTGAGGGACGATGTCCGTTAAAAGTGACAAATGTTAGAGACCAAAAATGAACTTTAATGTATTAAAAATATATTTTGACTATTTTAACCGTTTCACGCTAATTACCTATACTATTGACCCAGACGAGTCTAACCGTTTTTGACTTGATCTGGGCCGTTTAAATTCATCTGATTTTTAATCTCAGTCGTTCAGATTCATTTGATGATACGGTTATTTGCACGGTTATAGGATCCGACCCAATCCTCTCCTTCCGACTTTCCAGCCCACAACTCCCCAACCGACACCCACTCTCCCCTAATATATCTCTTAACATGCGACCACTTCCCACAAACCGTCCCCAAAACCCTCAATTTAGCGCGGTAGATTGCCGGTTCGGATCATCATCATATTAGTAAAGTTTCTTTTTTTCTGTTTATGTGAATCGTGAATTGCAGTTACTCTCTGAGAAAACTCCCTAAACAATTGATTCTGAATTTGGGAAAATTGTAATTGGAGGGAAGGAGTTTATCGGCGTCAAGTCAGGAAGAGGCTGAATCAGGGTCGTAAAAGCTTACAAGGGCCCAAAGAAGGAGTTTATGTTTCGAACTCTACTTATTCCATCCATCCTCTAAATGAAATTCGAACGGAAATCATGTTTCTGTCTCTATCTCCTCCATCCATCCTCTATCGTATCGTTTCCTTCGTACTTGAGGTAATTATTTCTCTATCGAATGTTCCATTTAATTTGATCAATGTTTTTAGTAATCACTAATCATCATCTGTTTAATCTTCTTCCAAGAGGAAAACCCTACAAAAACCCCAAGTTTGCTTGATTCGTGTTGTTCTCCGAATGTAACACCCTTGAATGGAGTGTATTCAACATCAATATTGTTATCTTGATCATTATTGATTCATCACTGGTTGTTAATTTTGGTTCTATCGTACAATGATTTTCCAGGATAGAAAAGTTGGGAGATAATTCAGTAACTCGAGATCAATACTTGAATGGATTAAATCCATATCAGTTCTCAAGCCACATTTTACTCCCTTTTTTCTTCAAATTGCTAAGTGTTTCTGGAATTTCTAAGGCTTATAATATGGTATTTCAGGTGAATTGAAGAAGATGTTATCGGGGCCTACAGGATTACACCATGAAGATCAAAAATTGATGTACAAAGATAAAGAAAGAAACTTGAAAACATTTCTTGATGTTGTGGGTGTGAAGGATCGATCAAATATGGTTTTATTGGAAAACCCAATTAGCCAAGAAAAAAAGATATCTTGAGACGAGAAAGAATGCAAAGATGGAGAAGGCTGCTAAATCAATATCCGAAATTAGCTTGGAGGTCGATAGACTTGCAAGCCAGGTACATATTAAAATTGCACCCACTACGACTAACAATTCAATTATATAAACCCAAATTGTTATGATTTTGATTTTGATTTGGATTTGGATTTGGAAGGTGTCGGCTTTTGAATCGGTTATCTCTAAAGGAGGGAAAGTGGCGGAGAAGACTGCCGAAGGAGATGTAAAATTATAGAGGAAAATGCAGGTATATTCGTTGGACAGTTGTTTTTGGTTCAGTTTCTTGAATCTTGATTTCAATATATATATATATATATATATATATATATATATATATATACATATATATATATATGTATATATATACATATATATATATATATATATATATATATATATATATATAGTAACGATGGCTTATGTGATTGATGAATTTTGTAGGTGAAAAGGGTTCAAAAGTATGTGTTCATCGGTAGCGATGGACGGGGTATGCCATTACAAATTCGAAATACGGTGGAAGGTATCGTCGTCAAATAGATTATAGCTATAATCTATTATATTTACGATTCCTCATATAATACATTTGTAGCTTCAGAAACAAGATCGAAACCGATTAATATGTTTCATGTGATAGCCAATTAGCCATGTTATATTAATGATGATGATTCGATGGATTTAGATAATCACCCTGTTTTGTAGCATAAGACCTTATTGAAAGTCCACATGGTATGTTAAAGATTTAGACATCCTCTCCATTTGGTTTACAATGAGGATTATGTAATTACATTCAGAACATTGTATATCATATACAAAAGTAGATGGATCTTGGACAATATAAATTACAATTTACCAGGCTTTGTCTCTATTCAATTGCATAGGTGGAAGACTTTTTCTGTAACGACCCAAAATCCTAGTGAGTCTTGGAGTTTGGTGGTCAAAATATAAGAAACGAAAGTTAAGTTAAGGGGCCATTTCTATCATTTGATGAAGGTATATAAATGCACAAACTTTTAGGGCAGCCTCCATTCCTTAAAATCAGTATTGTTGGTGTGAGGTTGGCGATTAAGAGAGAAAAGGGAGAAGAAGGAGGTTTTTGGGAAGAAATCAAGAGGGTGAAGAATCATAGAGGAATCAAAGAAGAAATCAGCAAGGTAACCCTTATTCCTCGTTTATTCTTGTGTTCGATCTCTACTGGTTTTGGATTCTTGGGATTTGTTGTAGTGATTCTTTGAGTTTTCACTTCTTTTCCTTTTAAATGGGTTTTAAGGGTTTTTGTCTTGTTAAACCGATTTAGAAGTTTATAAATGGATTAAATGAGTATTTGAGGTTGGTGGATGAACCCTTGTAGATATCGAATCGACTTAATGGTAAAATCGGAGTATAAATCAGTTTTGGACTTGTTAAAATTCGAACAGCAGTGTTTTCCGGACACCAGTGTTCGGTGGTGTCCGGATATGTTGCAGGTGTCCGGGTAAGTGCCCGTGAGGATGTCCGGGTGTTTCTTAGTATCCGGGTAGCTGAAGTCTCCGGATAAGCTTAGTGTCCGGGTAGTTTTGCCCGGATAAGTCTAGTATCCGGAAAAGTGTTGTGTCCGGATAAGTCTAGTGTCCGGAAAAGTGTTGTGCCCGGATATGTCTAGTGTCCGGAAATGTGTTGTATCCGGAAAAGTGTTGTGTCCAGGAAGGGGTATCCGGACAGTAGGGCTGAGTTATTTATCTGATGTGGATCTATTGCCTTAGGTGTTATGCGGGTGTAGCTTGAAGGTGTTTAGGAAGTGCATTATACGTCAATCAAGGTGAGTTCCCTAACCCTTTTACGGCGTAAAGTGTTAAACGTTTTCTTTACTGATTATGGTTCTTAAAGCGCACGAAATGTTATAATCAAAATGCATGTTTCTCACGAACGTACCTATTTATATCTAAAAGAAAGTTTGACATGATGAAATGTAAGGCATGCTTTGTAAGGTTTTATTACATGCTTTATGTAACGTATGTGCATGTTATGTGATGTTGGTCTGCACTGTGGGATCAGTGAGCCTCGGGATCCGATGATCCCTTGGTTATGGATGATGAGCCTACTGGTTGGAATTCGTTTCCTCCTAGGCGGGTGGAGGGGAGTCTGCTTGGGCCCCGATACCTTCGAGGGCGAAAAGGGGAGTCTGCTTGGGCCCCGATCGCGAATGGTTATGTGATCTATTACACAGTGCAGTACCTTATGTGATGAGTTACAATATTATCATCTAAATGATTTTTACTGTTGATACATGTTGTTTTCGGAGGGAATTCACTAGACCTTTTGGTCTAACCCTCGCTTTCAAAACTAAACCATTTTCAGGTAAGCATGTTAAGGGTTCTTCCAGTAAGAACTAGGAGGCGATAAGAAGGACTTGAAGCTTAGAGTAACTTCAAGTTTTGGCTGTGATGACTATAGAATAGCTCTCGGCTGTGGATTTAGAGACTTCCGCTGTCAATTTTGTTTAGTATGAATTATTGATGATGTAAAGACAAGGTTTTATGTTATTCGAATGCTTATTTATGGTTGTTTGCCTGCTATGAAATTTGGGATGTTTGGGATTTCTTACATCTCCAACACAGCCGAGACATAGGATTGCCTCTAGGAACGATCACTATAAATGCGCTTAGGAATAAGGTGCCAAGGACAAACGTGTAAGGTAAGTTTGGGATTACACCTGGCCAGTGTAATTACGAACTTACAGGTACATGTGCATGCTTACAATACCTTACTTATAGCAAATTTGTTGTGTCACGTCTAGTAAGGATTAACTATCGGTTTCTTTCAGTTTAGCGTTATGGCTAGGAGAGCGTTGATGAATAGGTCAGCAAGATCCCTGAGGGATAGACCGAGCTCCATTGTTTGTGAAGTGTCGTGTAAGAGTCATTATGATGTGATGTATGTAGACATCGTAGAGAAGAAACGTTGTAAAGAATGTTATGAGTCGTCTAGAGGTAGCTCTTCGTGGATTCGGAGAGGATGAATGTTTGAGTTTGAGTAAGACTCCCGTTTCGGGAGAGTCCTAGTTATGGAAACCATGGGATAGATCAGTTGGGAGGGTAAGATCGAATAGTGTCAAAACCTTGAAAGTATCAATGGAGCCCTGACTTTTTAGTCTAGCTTTTCATTGGCAGGATAAATGGAATAAGGTACTTATAGTGAATTGAAAGCATGTATAAGTAGAAGGTGAGACAGTCGATCAAAGCAAAAATAGTGTGACATGGTTGAGTAAATGAGATGTGGAACGCATGTACATCAAGTTAGTGCTTAACCGAGAGGGCGACCCTTGGTCGAAGGAAGAGTGTCAAGGATAAGTTGCGTGGGTGAAGCGGTTGACCTTGCTAGGGTGAGTAGCCTTCAATTGCAAGTAGAGTTTCATGCATATCTTTCTTAAATATAACATGAAAATTTTCACGATTTAAATTAAATGTGTAAATATCAATTTTGATCGAAAAGGAGTCAAAATGTGCAAGCGTATGTTTAAAGAAAATGTGATTTCATTCACATTGCACAATGAAATTTTGAGCCTAACGATTGCAAAGTATTTCACACTTTTCATGATAAGTTAAATCATTACAAAAGGTCGAGAAGACGTGTGCCAGCAAAACTTTTACAATCAAATGAATTTTAACCGATTGATATCATATAAAAGAGTGTGAGAGCCGACTGGTTTACTTGGTGTCAGTAATTTATTTCGAAATTGTGTCGTATGAAAGGATTTTCATTCGACGTATTACTGCCGTAATAACATCGTTCGGAATTGAGTAAGATTAAGGTTCACGGAAAGATGTATGCAAACGATTCTCGAATCGTTGTGCAGGGCGTGAAATTATAAGAGTGATGGGGTCATGTGTACCCAAGTGTTTTCCAAACGTTGTTTATTTAAAATGATGAAATGTGTGAAAAGATTTATTTATTGTATTGTCATGCATGAAGGCTATGAACCTACTAGGTCGTAGAGTATTACGTCTTAAGCTAAGGAAGAACTCCGAGCGCGGAGAGGCGTTGGTCAAGTCAAGGGAGAACGTAAGTAGTTTTGGTATTTGTGTTTAAGGGGAGAGTTAGACCTTGGAAGAGTCGGGAATGGATTTTAGTGTCAGGTGTATGAGGGTCTGTACCTTTGCTCGGTGACTGAGAACACAGTTGCCGAGGGGCGATGGTGTCCGGAGGAAGGACTAGGAGTCATCAAGGTATTGGTCTTAGCAACTCTTTATGAGTAGTGTTGTGAGGCAGGAATGAAAGGACCACGGTGTGGGCCATGAGTTTCGAAGGGAGCTTGTAATATTGATGTTACATGAGTAAGTTTCGAAATAGGGGCGAATTATAAAGTTAACTATGATGTGTAGGGAGGAATAGATCCCGTAAGGAACTCATGTTAAAGGATAGGATAAGGAAGTAGTTAAGAGTGTCTTTTGTTGTTGAAGTCGGCAACAGTGTATGTTGGCCGAGGCCGAAGACTCAAACCAGATGAGTGTAAGTTGATAGAACATCTTGTAGAGGTGTTAAATTAGTAAGAGAAGTTATTGTTTTGATTAAGCATTCTATTCGTGAAGTATGGAGGGTTCATAGAATGATGAGGTAAGTAGCGCGAGCGAAGCGAGTCTGTAGCCTTTATCGTTTAGTGAGGGACTGTGTCCAGCGTACGTAAAAGCTCGAATCGTAAAGAGCTAGCTAGAATGTCTGTGTTTGAGCTAATTGAGAACTCGTGAGTTATAGTCAGCAAGTTGCGAAAGGACTAAGTAGCGAGATAGGCTCGATTTCATGCGGGTAACTTTGAGGGCGAGTTTAAACTGTGTATGGATGATCATGAGAGATCTGGTCTGCAGTGTGATGTTATGGGCAAAGAGTGTAAGGATGTGTAGTTACAGTATTTGTCAAGCTTTCTGTGTCAGCCGATGATGTAGTAAGGCAATGTTAAAAAGATGAAGGATTCGGAGGAAGTCCTTTCGGGATTTTGGATAGAGTGTACGTTTTGCAATCCTAGTTGTTGAAGTACGTGGTTTGTAAGTTGGTGTTTATTTTGACTGTTATCGGGATGGAATGTCGGGGGCAGAAATGGGTGATTGCCCAGCTGGGAGGCCAAGCTTTGTGGTTGTGTATGTTGTTAAGTAAGTATATTCTTGAAGGCATAGTAAGTTTAAAGAAGATGATGAATAGGTTAGTCAAGCTGAAGTATAGTAGATGAGAAATCGCTAAAGAATGAAAATTGCTTCTTACGCGTGAGGGAATGATCCTAGAAGGAAATGGTTGGAAATTTTGGTTATGTTTAAAGAATGACATGAGGATGATTGTGGGTCGGAGTGGTAGTATGATCATTAGTTAATTTGAAAGGTCATGATAAAGGTATAAGCCTTTGGTTGGTTGTTTAAAATTTCATAGATTTGTTAAATAATGACATTCATTTGTTAATACAAGATGTGTTACAATTCTTGGGGAAGTGTTATTGAGATTAAAACACCGATTGTTAAAGAATTAATTAAGGTAAATCTAAGTAAGAAAGTCGGGATGACTGTATATATATATATCTATCTGATTTTATAATCTTAGTGGTTAATCGAAAGAATTGTGGAACTCGAGTTTCGGGGTGTTCCTGATTTAATAGATCCGTTTGTAATAGGGAATCCAAGGGGGGTGGATTGTTAGAGTGAATAGGGGACGTTACTAAGAAGCATACTTTGGGGTCATTAGAAGTTTTAAAGAGGATGAGGGTTGTGTTAGTCAAAATGTGGTGGGATAGATGTGAATTGTTGCTTATGTGTGAAAGAAATGTCTGAGAAGGTAAAAGTTGGAGATTAAAGAATGGGTAGTGACGTCGAACACTGGTCTAGTTTCAAGACGGCTTGGTTGAATGCCTTAAGATAAGATCTTGGTGCAACTGTTTGGTTATGTGAGTATTGAGAAAACGATACCAGCATGTGGAAAGGTCGGGAGAGAGGGGCAATTAATGCTCGGTGGGCAATGCTCCACGCTAATGTGGGGAGGTGAAGATAGTATGTCGGAATAAGTGAGTAAGTTGGAAGTAGTAAACCTGACGGTGATGCCGAAAGGTGCAGTGTTGTATAGATTGTCATTGATAAGCGTGCGAACCCTTGGAAAGAGTATTGAGGAAGGGAATTGTGTTTGATTTTGTACAGGAAAGAAGTGGATGAGACAACTGAATGAATTAAGTTAGTGACGTTGTTAGAAATGTTTAAACGAATTGGTCGTGTAGTGATTAAGCTAGTGAGAATAGTATGGTGTGATCATGGTTACTCCTCCCAGTTGAGCGAGGATAACCGGAGTTATGTTTTTATGATTGAACGAACGTGGCAATTAGCGAGGAATGGTTGTGTTTCAAGATAAGTTTAATTCGAGTAGGTGGACACTTCAGCAATGGGTTGGAGGTTCCTACTCTTCGTTACATATAAGTATGGAGTGGTGAAGTGGTGAGGATATGAGAGATGGTTGACGAGCTGCGGTCTAGGTGGCCCGAGATTAGGAAAATGTTATCTGCATAGACAATTGTTGGGTGGCACAGGGTTGAGAGTTGGGATACGATGAAGGAACTCTGGGTTGTAAGTTGTCGAGGTGTACAGGGTTGGCCTGGTGCCAAGCTGTCAAGTGTGGGTTGGTCTCTTGGTAAATGAATCTCGGGTGATGGCGGATGGTTTAGCCAAGTTCCTCCTTAAAGGAAGTATAGATGCTTGAGGAGCCTTAGTTAATCTTCTGTTGTCAAGTCCGATCGAGTAGGAACAGTAGCCTACGAGTTAGAGTACCGTAAGAACTTAAGGAACTGCACCCAATGTTCCATGTTTCGAAATTATTAAGGTGGTTGACTGAGTCAGAAGTGGCATTACCTTGGGGAAGTGTCAGTTTTGGTATGGGAAAGATACCCGCAGCTCTTCCAATGAGGAATTCCGGTGACGGAATTCTTTTAAGGGGGGAGTGTTGTAACGACCCAAAATCCTAGCGAGTCTTGGAGTTTGGTGGTCAAAATATAAGAAACGAAAGTTAAGTTAAGGGGCCATTTCTGTCATTTGATGAAGGTATATAAATGCACAAACTTTTAGGGCAGCCTCCATTCCCTAAAATCAGTATTGTTGGTGTGAGGTTGGCGATTAAGAGAGAAAAGGGAGAAGAAGGAGGTTTTTGGGAAGAAATCAAGAGGGTGAAGAATCATAGAGGAATCAAGAAAGAAATCAGCAAGGTAACCCTTATTCCTCGTTTATTCTTGTGTTCGATCTCTACTGGTTTTGGATTCTTGGGATTTGTTGTAGTGATTCTTTGAGTTTTCACTTCTTTTCCTTCTAAATGGGTTTTAAGGGTTTTGTCTTGTTAAACCGATTTAGAAGTTTATAAATGGATTAAATGAGTATTTGAGGTTGGTGGATGAACCCTTGTAGATATCTAATCGACTTAATGGTAAAATCGGAGTATAAATCAGTTTTGGACTTGTTAAAATTCGAACAACAGTGTTTTCCGGACACCAGTGTTCGGTGGTGTCTGGATATGTTCCAGGTGTCCGGGTAAGTGCCCGTGAGGATGTCCGGGTGTTTCTTAGTATCCGGGTAGCTGAAGTCTCCGGATAAGCTTAGTGTCCGGGTAGTTTTGCCCGGATAAGTCTAGTATCCGGAAAAGTGTTGTGTCCGGATAAGTCTAGTGTCCAGAAAAGTGTTGTGCCCGGATATGTCTAGTGTCCGGAAATGTGTTGTATCCGGAAAAGTGTTGTGTCCAGGAAGGGGTATCCGGACAGTAGGACTGAGCTATTTATCTGATGTGGATCTATTGCCTTAGGTGTTCTGTGGGTGTAGCTTGAAGGTGTTTAGGAAGTGCATTATACGTCAATCAAGGTGAGTTCCCTAACCCTTTTACGGCGTAAAGTGTTAAACGTTTTCTTTACTGATTATGGTTCTTAAAGCGCACGAAATGTTATAATCGAAATGCATGTTTCTCACGAACGTACCTATTTATATCTAAAAGAAAGTTTGACATGATGAAACGTAAGGCATGCTTTGTAAGGTTTTATTACATGCTTTATGTAACGTATGTGCATGTTATGTGATGTTGGTCTGCACTGTGGGATCAGTGAGCCTCGGGATCCGATGATCCCTTGGTTATGGATGATGAGCGTACTGGTTGGAATTCGTTTCCTCCTAGGCGGGTGGAGGGGAGTCTGCTTGGGCCCCGATACCTTCGAGGGAGAAAAGGGGAGTCTGCTTGTGCCCCGATCGCGAATGGTTATGTGCTCCATTACATAGTGCAGTACCTTATGTGATGAGTTACGATATTATCATCTAAATGATTTTTACTGTTGATACATGTTGTTTTCGGAGGGAATTCACTAGACCTTTTGGTCTAACCCTCGCTTTCAAAACTAAACCATTTTCAGGTAAGCATGTTAAGGGTTCTTCCAGTAAGAACTAGGAGGCGATAAGAAGGACTTGAAGCTTAGAGTAACTTCAAGTTTTGGTTGTGATGACTATAGAATAGCTCTCGGCTGTGGATTTAGAGACTTCCGCTGTCAATTTTGTTTAGTATGAATTATTGATGATGTAAAGACAAGGTTTTATGTTATTCGAATGCTTATTTATGGTTGTTTGCCTGCTATGAAATTTGGGATGTTACATTTTCTCAATTTCATTTGTCAAAAAAAATACATATGTTATATCTCAGTGAGATTTGTATATTTCTAATGTCATGCTTTTGTTCACTGTCATACTGTTGATCGGTACGGGATGGTTGTATTCAAAACCTATTTTGCAAGAAAAAAAGATGAAGGCTTTGATGATTGTGACTCCACTTCAGGTATTGGCAAATACCTACTATAGTGGTAGGGGAAACTGGGTTGTCAACAAGAGTTGGGTAACTTGGAACCAATTGTCCATGATAGTAGATCTTATCTGTTATTTTGAAATTATTTTTCCCATGTGGTTAATTCGATTGGTGCAAGAGACCTCAAAGACATATGGGAAAGCTGATAGGAAATGGCAAAGTTGTACATGTTTCAAAATTTCTACATGTTGGTTATCGGATATTTGGATTTCACAAGAATCATAGTTTTTCACCGGAAACAATCATGTTGTAAAATTTGATAGATTGGTGATGAAATAGTTGTCCACTTGTCCTCATATTATGTTTTGTAGCAAACAAATGAAAATGATATGCAATTAGGTTGATTGTATTAGTTTGAATTCCATCAATTAAGTTGTATTAATGTATTTATTGTTATGATTGTTGAAAATAATAAGAAATGGAGTGGAAAAAGTAATTACCTCTTTCTCTACGGATCATAGTAAAAATGATGTTTGGAGTGTTTGAGGGATAATTTCATGTTTCTTTTTTCCAAATATTTTGGTTGCTTTATTTAAATTGTGCTTTACAACAAAATTTTACATGCTGGTATTTTGGTTGGCGGTGTTTTGTTGGTTAACATGCCAACTATAGAAGGTATTTTACCAAAAAAAACAAGTCTATATTCTTCCAAAAATAATGTGTTGATATTCAAACCAAAAAGAAGATTGTTTTCTATGTGGCTTGGTTTTATCATGAAAATCAGTAAAGCTCTAAGTATGGCAATTCCGAATGCATGTGTTATCAATATTCTTGCTTACATTTTTACAAAATCTATGGTCCGTCGTATTGTGCGGATACACAACTAGACCCATTTGTTTAAGTTTTGTATGGAGGAGATATGTGCACGTATGCTTGCATTCTTATGCCTTATGGAAAATCCATACTTCATGATTTTTTATTTCTTACTTTAAAGTTTGTAACGGTTTATAGTTTGATAAATTGCTTAACCATGATTACACAGAATAACTCAGGTTTCAATTTCTGAAGTATGGTTCGTTTTGTTGTGTATATTATTAGTACGCAATTTTTGAGTACATTGAGTACAGTGGGAGAGGAAGTACAAGAGCTACAACAAACAATTCAGAAAAGCAAGTTATTGGGTAAACTTGCTAAAAGATAGATATGGAAAATTCATATTTGTTTGTACTATTTACATCAATTCCTCTTCTAAAACATTTGTTTGATTTAAAAGTGCACAAAGATGATTCTTAGATATCATAGCATATAATAAAGAAACATAACTTTTGAAATATCGAATCTAAATTAAAGTCATGTCGTGTACCCGACCAATGGACGAGTATAATACTAGTTTAGCTATGCTGTATTAATTTTTTTTTTCTTAACATAAATAACTTATATTCATTTTCAACCATTGTTCAATGATGAAACTCCCCCCCCCCCACATATATATATATATATATATATATATATATGGGCATGTTCAAACGAGAAGCTAAACCTTATGCGAGAAGGCGAGAAATGTGATATCATATATGATAAACAAGCTTAATCATATATTATTAAGCATATGTTACATTGACAATACATAGACGTTGAATCATATATGATTAAACACACCCACATGTCGTGTAATCATATATGATATCACACTTCTCGCCTTCTCGCATGATCCTTCCCCTCTCTCTCTCTCTCTCTCTCTCTCTCTCTATATATATATATATATATATATAGTTATACACACACAAACATGAAGGATTGGTGAGAAACGTACGAAGGGATTTGGACCATTATCCATTGATCACCTTTAATTAGTATTGATATAATGATTCAGATTAAGTCCCAAAATAACCCATGACTTAATTTAGAAGGGTGTTTTCATTGATCTTCAATTAAGATTGGTTCAAAGGTGTAGATCATTTTTTTTAATCTTTTTCATTATATCTACTATTCTTATTGGAAAACAAATATATATATATATATATACACACACACACAAACGTTTTTCAAAAGGCAACATTAATATTCAATAAAAGAGACACTGCTACACGAAAGACTTTTGCTACAAACTTTTCACTGCGAAATCTGTCGCTAAAGGGTGATTCGTCACAAAACCGTCACAAAAGTTGGTTGGTAAATATTTTATGGGTAATGCAATTCAGTGATAGATTGCCCATTCTCGAAAAAACATCGAGTTCTATTGAACCATTAGTATTTTCTGGGTGATCCCAGGGTAATTACCGACGAAAATTTTTCTGGATAAATTTTAATTTGTGGATAATAGTCATTTGCTTTGTAGTGAGAGTACAACATCGACTACTGTTTCAAGAAGCGACAACAAATAATTAAACTACTTAATTTTGTTTTATATATTCTAAACATGGTTTGAGTAAACCACAAGGGTTGTGGCGCATTGGTTAAGGCCCTGAGGGATGAGGTGGAATATCCCATCTGCCCCGGGTTTGAATCCAGACATACACAATAATTGTGACCACTAAGGTTTAAACATGACTGGTGTCTTACAGTCATAATTTACCAATGGATTAATGTAGATATTGGGCAGAACACCCTTCCAAGAAAACATGGTTCGAGTACTTTTGGTCATGTTTGAAAGAATAAGTCAACTTATTTTTTAAACTTGATAATAAAAAATTCGTTTATTAGTTAATTTTTTTTGAAAGTTAATTCAAATTATCTTTCAATAAGTTTTTGGGGGTTTATTTATATTTGTTTTCAATTATGCTCCTCAAATTTGAACAAATATTATTATCTAAATAGTACTATTATCTCTGTCTAAAAAGTTCAAACATAATTTCGTCATTGATTTTGCATGCTATGCTTTAGGGACAAGATAGATTTTTTAAAAACATATCAAGTTTGTCTTGTTATAATATTTTCTAAAATGTTTTTTTTTTTTATAACAAGGGCGTCAATCCATGTACAGAAAAGAAAATATAATACAAAACTTGCTAAATATTATAAACAATACAAGTGTGGTCTCGTGAGCAGTAGCATAAATAGTGGCTCAAATCATGCTGGCTTTGTCTCCATGAATATTGCTCCCTCTTTTGCTCTTTGAAATTATTAATAAATATAACCACCTACAACTTCATTCATTGATAAAAACAAATGTATAAATAAGATTAAAATATATTTGAAAATGATTTATCAGAAATGATGGCGTGCAAATCCAGCAAGGCGGATACATTTTTCCTAAAAGACGATTCCTTTTTCATCTTCTAACTATTTTCCTAAAAGATTTGCCATTTTTTCCATATTCAAGATGGATGTTCATGTTCCCCTAATTAAAAGATTTGCATGCACGAATCACTTTTCAGGAGTCTTCACCTAATTAACCCCTATGCGTTTGATAAACTGGATATGACAGAACAGAACAAAACAATGATCACTGTCTCACGTTTGACATAACTGTAATGTGGAACAGACAGAAAGAATCAAAGTGGAACAAACCTCTTTCACCCCACCCCACCCCATGGAACAAGCTGGAACAGACTTATGTTTTGCCAATTTAACCTCAAAATAAAATCTAATTTTTTTTTTCTAAAACATCAAATACAAATTCTATTTATATTTTATTCATTTATTTAAATTTTATTTATTGTATGCTATCTAATGTTATCTGTTATGTTCTGTCCAGTTCTGTCTACCAAACGCTGAACAACTGTTCTGCCATGTTCTGTTATGTCCTGTCCCGTCCTGCCATTTTCTATTTTGTCTGCGTACCAAACGCACTCTTATTGCTGATAAGTTAATTACAAGAAATATATACAAATATAAATGATAATCGATACCCCATGAATATGGTGTTTCTTGAAGGAACTGCCATACAACAAAAAGGAATATTTTTATATCCATATGATGGAAATGCAGCACCAGAAAAGTTGTGGGTAGGATATGGATAAACAACAAGTGCTTGAAATGGATAAATCTTGATGTCAAAAACTAAGGTTCAAAGAGATGTAATTATGGAATAAGTAAATATAAAGAGAGAGATTTATGGTTTTGGTTTTTAGGGTATGGAGTTTGGACCACCAAATTACCAGCAATCAACATATCTGGTTATTTGTGATATTCTTCTCCATCCACACAAAATTATGCATCAACTACTTGTTCTTTTCCTGCAAATTTTGCCCTTTCACATTCATATCTGTTCAGCCAGGAGGGCCTGAATGCGATACACAGATTATACCCTACACGATCATCTACAAATCTGCTACCAATTTCAAATCTTTATGTCAATATATATATATATATATATATATATAGGCTGGGTATCAAATACAAACCAGTTAGTTTGTACAAACTCGTACAAACCATACCTAGCTTCATGATTTTGTAAATTTGGCTTCATGAATATATATATATATATAATACTCTAAAATACCCTTATTTTTGTAAAAAAATTAGTTAAAAATGCCAAATGATATATTCATGAAGCCAAATTATATATTCATGAAGCCAAAATATATATATATATATATATATATATATATATATATATATATATATATATATATATATATATATATATATATATATATATATTCATGAAGCCAAATTTACAAAATCATGAAGCTAGGTATGGTTTGTACGAGTTTGTACAAACTAACTGGTTTGTACCCGATACCACCCCTATATATATATATATATATATATATATATATATATATATATATATATATATATGGTCCCCTTCTTTTGTTAACCAGTCATTTAGTGTTAACTATGTTAACTAATCAGGACCATCAATCATCAAAATCAATGGCTAAGATTAAAATGGTTTTTTAATTCCTAATTAAATAAAAAAACGGTTGAAGCATATATGCTCAGGGGTATTCTTGTCAATTAACAATCCTATGTCAGATAAGGAATGTGGTAACCGTGTGCTACTTTTAAGGACCTGCTATCTAAAACTCATTTAGAAAAATAATAAAAAACCCTTCTCTCTCTAAACTATCGATTAAAACCAAAATCGATTCCAAATCCATACCAAAATCGTTCAAAAAGCAAATCAACTCGAAATCGATTCAAAACTTGTTCCAAAGTCGTCCAAAATCATTCAACAGCAACACCATTCCCGCCGATTGCAAAGAGGAAAATCGATTCCAAGAAATACAAAACGATTCCAAATCGTTCAAAAGAAAATCGATTCTCGTCGATACCAAGAAGTTCGATTACAAATCGATTTGGTTGTTTACTAATCGATTTGCTTGTAAACAAGCAGATTCCATACGCACTATCACAACAAATCAGTGGTTTTCGGAGCAAAAATCAAAAGGGGTGAAGCTTAGAATCGATATCCTAAAAGTAAAGGTTGAAGTTAATGGCGGAAAGCACAGGTGTAAAATATGCATATATGTAATTCTCTGATATGCATGTTGTGGGTGTAAAATATGCATATATGCAATTTTGATATGTGCATATATGTTGCAGGTGTAAAGTGTAAATATATGCAATTGTAATATGTGCATATATGCAATTCTCTTATGTGCATATATGCAAGTCTCTGATGTGCATGTTGTAGGTGTAAAATATGCATATATGCAACTTTGATATGTGCATATATGCTTCAGATGTAAAGTGTAAATATATGCAATTGTAATATGTGCATATATGCAGTTCTCTGATGTGCATATATGCAATTATCTGATGTGATAGCAGTTGAATTATCATGGAAGAATTCTTTGAAATCGATTGCCTAAATGATAAAACACTAAGATAATATGATGAAGATTAGGATGAATATTAAAAAATAATATATCAATAACTACCAAATTGGATAGGCGTGTAACTACCAAATTGGATAGGCGTGAAATTAGGAAACAATAATTACTGGAAATAAGTAAAATGTAAACTTCCTATACTACCCTTGCATCAACCGTGTAATTAATATTAAAACCAAACTTGAATCTTGCTTCCTATTGGTCCACACTAAGTTAACAAGGTTAACACTATTTGAGTGGTTAACAAAAGAAGGGCCCTATATATATATATATATATATATATATATATATATATATATATATATAGGCTGGGTATCAAATACAAACCAACTAGTTTGTACAAACTCGTACAAACTCGTACAAACCATACATAGCTTCATGATTTTGTAAATTTGGCTTCATGAATGTATATATATATATATATTTTGGCTTCATGAATATATAATTTGGCTTCATGAATATATCATTTGGCATTTTAACTAATTTTTTTACAAAAATACCCTAAAATACCCTTATTTTTGTAAAAAAATTAGTTAAAAATGCCAAATGATATATTCATGAAGCCAAAATATATATATATATATATTCATGAAGCCAAAATATATATATATATATATTCATGAAGCCAAATTTACAAAATCATGAAGCTAGGTATGGTTTGTACGAGTTTGTACAAACTAGTTGGTTTGTACCCGATACCACCCATATATATATATATATATATAGGGAGATGTTCAAAAGAGAAGTGCAAATATTTTGAGATATAGAGAAGTGATCTTGGCCATTTATTCGGTCAAGATCGGCGGCTTTGACCGAGAAGCAACGGATAATTTCTCGCATGGTCTGTGCGTGGTCTGCACAAGATAGAGGGGTAGTTTCGTAAAAAATACACGGGACGAGTTCATATATGAATCTGTGTGTTCATATATGAACCTTTGTAATTCACATATAAACTCTTTTTAACTAATTCATATATGAACCTTTGTGATTCATATATGAATCAATTAATTTGTTCATATGAGAAGTAGTTAAAAAAATTTCATATATAAATCACAAAGATTCATATATGAACACAAAGGTTCATATATGAATCACACAGATTCATATATGAACTCGTCCCGTGTATTTTTTACGAAACTACCCCTCTATTATTAAAGATGGTTTTAGTGTTTTTTAAGGGAATTTAATTAAAATACCAAAAGTTTGACTTTGACTTGCTAAAATACCCACTTTCTCGACCATTTTGCAAAAATAGCCATTTTTTCCGCGGTGGGTCCCACGATCACAGGTCAGTGCCCACGTGGCCCGCGGTTTGGCCAAAATGTCCTGCGGAGGCCCCCCAACTATTGCCGAGGTGACAACTTTGGCCCCTGTCCGCGATGGGGCAAAAAATTTACACTTTTGGTCTTTTTTGCACGAATTTTTGCATGTTTTTACTGTTTTTTTCCACAGTTATTGTACTTGGAAGACCAAATTGTGGTTGAAATTCACTGGCTTGTTTCATCAATGTTGAATCATTGTACTTGGAAGACCAATTTGTCGTTGCCATTCATCTTCCTCAATGAGATTTCATCCATAAATATCTGTAAAATGCAATCCATAATTCACACCCATTCCATCCTTCTTTCTTGCTTTCTTGCTTTCTTGCTTTCTTTATTCAGTATTTTGTTTTTGAGATACTACTAAAAAAATAAGTTCATCTGTTGCAAAAGCTAAGCTATTTTTTTGTTACGATGGTGAATGGGTGCAAGACAACAATGAGTGGAATTTTGTTTATAAATCTAAGCATGGTGTAAAATTGCCAGTAAACTTGTCTTATTAGAAGTTTGTTGCATACGCCATGCAAAAATGTGAAATTGACTCTTCTGCTGTTTGCAAGTTAGTGTTCAAGAATGATGATGGGTCATTTGTGGAGTTATCCAACGATGGGATATCTCTGGTTTTCTGCACTTTGCAGCCGAATCAGAAAGACCGCCATTACTTTTTGTGTATGCCGATTCATCGATGTGCGACGAAGACGATGACGAAGGTGATGACGACGATGATGACGAAGACCTCCAAATGGAGGAGCCTGATTCTCAATTTCAGGATAACGTCCTTCTTAATGACTGTTATCCTGATTTTGTTCCGGAGACGCAACAACAACAACCATAAGAAGAAGAAGACCAAGAAGGACGCTTTGCTGGAGTTGCTGATGACGAACCCCATGTTTTCACAATGGGTAATTCTGATATAGACAGATCAGACACCGATAGTGATGAGGACGAAGAATATACCCCTAGTAATAAATCATATAGTCAGTTAAATGACTTTTTTGATATGACCCCTATTCTTCCAGACAGGAATACCCATACACAAACCTACGAACCTGAACCTTATAATCGCAGTTCAAGGATAGAAGTGGGTCAAATATTTGATTCGAAGGATCAGTTGGCCATACAGGTCGGAATTAAGTTCATGGAAGAGGGTTTCGAAAGTTACACGCCGAGATCCGACAAAAGCAGATACATAGTTAAAGGTGCGAGAGAAAATTGTAATTGAAGGATGTACGCGAGGCCCGTGGGAGAGAAATGAGGGATGTTAGTTATTAGAAAGTTGCACGACGTACACACTTGTTCGAGGACGCAACTGAATCCCAACCACAAACAAGCCAACAAAAAGACTTTGGGTGCGATACTGAAAGGCAAATTTCGTGATGCTAGCAGATCATTGCGTCCAAAGGACATCGTGAGCGATGTCCACCAGCAGTACGAGATCACAATTGGTAGGGGTGTTCACGGTTCGGTTCGGCTCGGTTAGTAGGAAAAATGTGAACCGAACCGCCTTAGGCGGATACCTGGTTAACCGAACAGAAAACGAACCGCAGAATTAACCGAACCGAACCGAACCGGACCGAAGTAAGTCGCTTACCCGCGGTTCGATTCACGGTTATCCGAATTTATAGAAAATCTTATTTGCAATATAAAATTAATACCAAAGTAGTAAATTAAAACCAATTAAATAACAAATACATATTAATAATCCAAGAACAAGAAATTTAAATAAGTTTATTGTCTAAAAATATCCACTCTTCGGTTGATGACTTGATGTTGACTCGTTCACGACTTCACTACTTATACCACCGAATCTAATCATCCACCGCAATGGATGAGAAAGCTTGGGGCAAGTCCTTCAAATCTGAAATAGTAAAAAACAAGTTAAAGGAGACAAAAGAAAAAAAATTACAATTATAAAACACATAGAATTACAAATCGTATCGGCCTCAAAGTTTTCAAGATCTTCTAACTTTTCCTCAATGTCAATAGGAACATTTTTGGACCTAAGCTAATTTTGGGAACATACCAATGCCTCGACCAATGTAGGGGTTAATGAGCTACGAAAAATATCAAGAACACGTCCTCCGGTAATAAATGAAGATTCGGAGGCCATAGTCGAGGCCGAAATTGCCAAAATGCCCCTAGCCATTGCTTCCATAGCCGGTAACCTTGATTCATTTTTCTTCCACCAATCCAGTATATCAAACTTGTTGTCTAGAGGCTCACATTGTTCACCCAAATACCTATCCAACTCAGATTTCACACCTGCAATGGTTACACACAATGAATGAAAAAAATCAATTGTTGAAAAAAACATAAGTGTGACGATGCAATAAATATTAAAATTAAATAAGAATAAATTACGTGTACCACTTGAGGTATCTTCCAACAATCTTTTGTACTCGTAGCTCAAAAAAGTGGTCGGGTCATCGTCAACGTCTATAACAATTTCTTCTCCAGAAAGTTGAGAATTTGTTGCACTGTTTTCATTGACTACTCCAAATTCAAGTGAATAATGATTAAACAACGCTCTCAATACTTTCTCTATTTCCTGGCACAAATGTTTAGCCTTTTCTTTGTCACAACTTTGTCCGTCAATGAATGACACATAACCTAACTTGTGTCTTGGATCAAGAATTGGCCCGATAAATAAAAACATGTTTATGCTTGATTCATTGCTCCAATATTTATCATACTTCACCTTCATTCTAGCGGCCATCTTTTTGAGACCCACATCTCCAACAAACATCTTACTTTTAATCATTGCTCCAATGCCAAAGACTTCATGGAAGTAACTATTGCTAGTGACATATAAAGAGCCAGAAATACGCAAAGTAGAAGTATAAAAGCCTTTTAAAAAAGACAACAAACACTTAGCATACTCCCAATCTTCTTCTGTGGGCATACCCTTCAATGATTGAAGTTCAGATCTATACTTACTATCTTGCTCCTCCAACATATCAAACGCAACTTGAAACTTGATAGCGCTTTCTAGCATCAAGTAAGTCGAATTCCACCTAGTTTCAACATCAAGGCAAACAAGAATTTGACTCTCAATTTTCATTTTCTCAACACATGCCTTAAAGCGTTGGAGCCTAGCAGGAGAAGACCTCACATATTTCACAGCGGATCGAATTCTAACAATCGAGTCTTCTAATTCTTTTAAGCCTTCTTTCACGACAAGACTTAAGATACGGGCACAACATCTCATATGAAAATATTGACTATCCAATACACTATTCTTCCAAGCATTAAGCCTTCTTTTTAAGTATCGAATACATAGATCATTTGAACTAGCTAGCATTATCTACGGTAATCGTAAAAACCTTGTCAATACCCCAATCAAGAAAGTTCTTCTCCACATACTTTCCAATTATTTCTCCAGAATGACCAAATATTGGACAAAAGTTTAATATCCTTTTATGTATGGTCCAATTCTGATCAATAAAGTGAACCGTCAAGCACACGTAACTAAGATTTTGCCTAGAAGACCACAAATCAGTTGTTAGAGAAACTCGTTGTTTGGTATTAGAAAAATACTTCTTCAAACTTTCCCTTTCCAACATATATAAATCCAAACTATCTCTAGTTATAGTGGTTCTTGATGGGATCTGAAACTGTGGTTGCAACATGTTTACAAAATCACGAAACCCTTCATGTTCAACAGTTTTAAAAGGTAATTCATCAAGAATGATCATTCTAGCACAATATTTTCTACATTCGTCCGGGTCAAATTTCCAAGTAACAAACGTAGAAGTACTATCTCCAGAATTTTGGATAGAAGACTTAGCTTGGAATATCAATAATTTTTGTTTCTTATCAATGTTGTATGGGTACTTTTTGCAACGATTAAGATGATTTCGCATAGAACTAGTTCCATTCTTACTAGGACACTTAAGTGCTTGAGAACAATAGTCACAAGAGACATAATCAGGATTAGAAGTATCCCTAGTGAAATGATCCCATACCGCGGATTTTTCATGAGTATCCCCTTTAACCCTTCTCTTTTCTTTCTTATTTCCTTGAACTCCTTCATCATTAGATTGTTGTCTCGTTGGAGGATTGACGCTTTCACTTTCGGTTGCACTTGCACTTTTAGGGACAACATGATCAACATTAACTTCAACATCAACAGAAGCCTTGTCCATCACTCCTATAAGGTTTGTTAACAAATACCAAAAAATAAAAAATCATCTTAAAAACCGAATGGAGAATAATAAAAGAATTGAAACAATGGAGAATAGGAGAAGAATTAAAACTTACTTATTGCCTAAAGGAGAGAAACAATTCCTTTGAATAATAATCGATTGAGTGATAGAAACTTTGAAGACATGGTTGATTAATATTTATTTGCGTGATTTTGAAGCCATGAAGGAGAAGGCGGCAATGCTAATACATGATATCTAATTAGAAATTAGAATTGCCAATTTGTGATATTGATTTGGAAGGGCCGAAGGCTCCATCAAAGTGGCAATTAATATATAATTTTCTTAACGTAATTAACAATTAAAAGAAATATATTCCATAAATAAAAAAACAATTCTTAAATAGTTAATATTAAATATAACATTATTAATAATTTAATTATAGTATATATATATATATATCGGTTCGGATCGGTTACCCGCGGATACCTATAATTTAAAACCGAAACCGCCCCATGAATACACGGTTTTTTCGGTTTTCGGTTTTTTCGGTGTCAGATCAAACGGTTCGGCTCGGTTTCTCGGTTATCCGGTTTTTTTGAACACCCCTAACAATTGGTTACCACCAAGGCTCGCGTGCGCGATGTAGGACACTGCTAATGGTTAGAGGCACGTTCGAGAAGTCGTATGAACGACTCCCAACGTATTTATATAATTTGCAGCTCCATAATCCATGTACGGTCACCCATATAAGGACCGATTCAAATGGACAGTTTGAGATGTGCTTCGTTGCCCTTGGACCCGCGGTACGTATTTTAACACGGCATATGTTTACACATTATAAACTATAACATTTACAAAGGGAAACCACCTACGTTTTTGCAGATCCGCACATTTGTGCCAAATCTGCGTCGTGTCGTGGTAGTAGACGCTGCCCATTTAAAGGTCCCTTACTTGGGTATGATGTTCCTGGCGGTTGCCATGGACGGGAATAACTCCATCGTTCCCGTAGCTTTCGGAGTAGGCAAGTCCGAAACCGGGGAGGAGTGGACTTGGTTTTTGTCCATGTTGAGACAAGCTATCGGAGACCCGCAAGGGTTGGCGTTTATGTCCGACATGGCTCCTTCCATAAGCGCCGCAATATCTGCCATGTACCCAAACGCCCCTCACGCCTTATGTTGTCGACATTTGGAGATGAACGCCAAATCCCAAGACAAACGTATTACCACCTACCACGATGTCTACTGGAAGGCATGCAAAGCATATACGGCTCGGGAGTTTGACCGGTACATGAATGTTCTACGAGTTAGTGCCACGAAAGCAGCCAAAGTTATGGACAATGTTGGACCGGAGAGGTGGTCCGCCCATTTTCCTGCACAACGGTATGACATTCTGACCTCCAATAGTGCAGAGTCGGTGAATGCACTCTCTTGTTTTGTGCGTAGATGTTCGATTGTTACTCTTATGGAGTACTTTTGGGCCTTTCAACAAGAGTGGTACCAACTTCGATGCCGAAAAGGAGGAGATAGTTCTCCTTAGGGCGGGTCACGCGTCGGCATGGAGGGTAAGCGAAATCGGGTATGGGCGGTACCAGGTTCGGGATAACCAACTTGACGCGATTGTCAATATGACCGACCATGTTTGTTCATGTTTTCAATGGCAAAAATCTGGGTTTCCGTGCGGCCATGCCATCGCTGCGGCAAGACATATGGGTCGTAGAGATTGCAGTGACTTGGCTGTAAGTTTCTTCACGTCCGAAACTTATCGGGCAACATACGTAGAGGTAATAAATCCAACTGGACCCCCTGAAGCATGGGTGTCTCCACCCGACCCCCTTCCGCCATGTTATCCACTGTTAAACAATAAGAACTGAGCCGGGAGACCGAGAAAGAACGATCGACGTCCATCATGTGGTGAAGGTCCGATACAGCAAAAATGTACCCGGTGCCAATGCGTAGGACATACGCGTAGAGAGTGTCCAAGTCCCGCCCCTTCAACCGTGCCAATGAGTAGACGTTCAGTCAGTCAATTAAGTAACACGTAGGGCCCGTCGGAGCTTGAACCACATGGAACTATATCATATGATAGCGTTGATCTGAACATTGATTTTCCTTGATTGGGACGAAAAATATTGTATGTTTAGTGCTCTTGTTTTGATATATAACATGATTTTATCTACTTTACTGTTTCTCATCATTTGAATATGGTCAAAGTATTTACAAGTCAAATGAAAGAACAAGTTTGATAACTATTAGTAATATGATCTAAGAGTGAAAGTAGTCAAAATACTTGACTAAAAAGGAAGTAAAATGGAAATAGGTAGGCTTTAAAAACAAGTGAAAAAAGAAAAATAAGAGGAGTTTGATATGATAAGTAGTGAAAGAAGAAAGGTTGATTGTTACCTTCAATTTTTCTTAGTATTTTCTTAACCTTGTTCTTGCATCCATGGCAGTGAATGTATATATGTATGTATACATGAAGAAGAAGACTTAAAAATGGAGACCTTTATATGTAAAATCTGGAAATGATCATTCTTTGACATGCTTGTGGGTAAAGCTAAAGCAGAGAGAAGTGTAGGAGGTTCTTCCGCGGCCATAGTTGGGGGGGAGGGGGGGGGGGGGTCCGCGGCTACCGCGACCAATCTTGAGGGGCCTCCACGGTACTTTTGGCCAAATCTTGCAGGCTGCCTTTTCAGGCGAATCTTGCATCAACTTTTCAGACGAATCTTGCAGTTACTTTTTCAGTCGAATCTTACATGCTCTTTTTAGACGAATCTTGCAGTGAACTATTCAGACGAATCATGCATGAAACTTTTCAGACGAAATCTTTGACCATATCCACATCCCTGATGAAGAACATACATTCTATAAGTAAATGGCATGATGAAGTAGTAATTCACAACTTGCTATCCATCTTTTATATCCTCTACACCGTTTACAAACATTCTCTCGCTTTGAATAACACTATGGATGGAGGTTCAAGATCAAGGGGGAACATGTCGGCGAATGGGGCTAGAACTTCACGTTCGTCGGCCTACCAACCACTGAACGATGGAGCTCGCCGGAGTACCTGGAAGGTACCGGAAACAGACGAGGAGTGGAGAAACCATGGGCGAACTGCGGCCGATGATCCATTCACGACTGAGGAGGCAGAGGACTGGGAGATGGCATGGGAGCAATACTACCTCGATAATGCCTGGAAAAGCCCACCAAGGTATCATTGTACCCAGCCAACGGGTCTTCAACAAAGTCAATGAATTACTCCCTTGGTGCAAGCATCCATTGATCAGGCGAACGCCGATATCGAAACGGTAAAGGCTATGTGGAACCATAACATGGAGGTTCAACAGGGGAAAATGGAGTATCTAGCGGAGAAGAAACGAGATCTGGCCATGACTAGGGCTCATGTTCGGGAGGTGCAACGACAGATTAAGGAAGTAGAAGAGGAACTAAAAGAAATCGAAGAGGACTACACGGGAATGGAGGACGTGATCAAGGAAAAGGTTAACTTCATCACTGGAATCCAGGACGCCTTCCAGTAATAGATTTCTTTGTTTACCTGCACTGTATTCGTTTCGGTTGGGAAGATGATTTGCAATAATTCATCTTTTAATTATATTCCCTATTAAATTACTTAAAATGGGGAAAATATTTTCTTTAATTAATTTCTATATTAAATACATTAAAATGGAAAGGAACATTACATTAAAAAATACATGAAACAACTCAGACAAAAAGTGTGAAAAAACAGTAAAAAAAACGCAACAACACTTTAAAAACCTAAACTACATAAAATGATAACCTAAAAACTAGAGGGACCAAAAGTGTAATTTTTTTGCCCCATCGTGGACAGGGGCCAAAGTTGTCACCGTGGCAATAGTTGGGGGGCCTCCGCAGGACATTTTGGCCAAACCGCAGGACACGTGGGCACTGACCCGCGATCGTGGGACCCACCGCGGAAAATGGGTATTTTTGCAAAATGGTCAAGAAAGTGGGTATTTTAGCAAGTCAAACTTTGGGTATTTTAATTAATTCCCCTTTTTAAGTGTTGGGTTCGACTTGATTTTTTTTAGTGTTTAAGGGTCCCACCATTTTTAATGTTTGAGTTGGAGATGTCTAAAAAAATATCCGTTATTTGTCTATAAGAGTGTAACAACCCAATCCAAGACATGCCCAAAACAAGACATATATAATGATATATCGCCAAAACTTGGCCCAAGGTTCACACCATCAAAATAACAAAACTTGGGTTTGCGGAATAACCCTAATACAACTGAGAGTTTCTAATAACAAAAATGTAAAGGAAGTCCTCTAATGCCACACCATGCCCGCTCTCACGCCTTCTCTTTACCACTAGAGGAACTGCCCTTAACCTGCTTACCTGAAAAGGGTTTCAATTTTGAAAATGCGAGGGTTAGACCACAAGGTCTAGTGAGATCCCTCAGTTACAAACACACCACATTTATCATTTAAAACTTTGCGAAACATAAATCAATATGAAGTTTGGCAAATAACATATGGGACACCCCCCCATAGCACATCACACTATGACATATGGGACACACCCCCCATAAGCGTCATACCATCATATATGGGTCACACCCCCCATAAGCACCACATCAGATCGTATGGGACACACCCCCCATATAGCTCACATCATGCATAAGTAACATATATGCACATACATTAAGTAAACACGCTCATACAAGTAAATAAACAAGTATCATCAAGCTTTGGCTAGAAAAACTCACCTGATTTGCTTACGTCCTTCTCCTACTCTGACTCGCACTTCCAAACGACCTACCTGAGCGAAAGGATGAAAACGCATAAGCCGACTGCATCACTTATCCGGACAAAACCCCTTTTCCGGACAACACCCCTTTTCCGGACAACACAATACCCGGACAACTCGATACCCGGACAACTCTATACCTGGACAACTCTATACCAGGACAACTCTCCATTCGGACAACGTCACATCCGGACAACTCCTATCCGGACAACATCACATCCGGATAACTCCTATCCGGACACACACATCCGACTGACGAACACTTACCCGGAAACCTTCATCTGAACAACGTGTCCGGACGTCCAGGGAGGTCTCCGGACGTCGACCTGCTCCCTTTTTGGAGCTGAAATTAACTAAATAGATCGAAATACTCGAAAGGAAGATTTGCAGCAATACCAGAGTCATTAACCTCAAAAGTTCCTGAAATCCTAGCAGCTAAATCACACTACAGGGTCCAAACTCTCCCATTTAGTCTCATAACCCACTTTCAACACCAAAACCCCAAAATAACCATTCTGATAATCAAACCACAGATTCGAGATTAAAATGAGAGTTTACCTGGTGATTTCCTGCTGCAAATTCGAATCCCAAACACACCCTGGCTTTAGATTTCCAAGCACCAAGCTCCTTCTTCTCCAAAAATCACAAGAGCTCCAAAAAAACCCTTCTCCTTTTTCTTTCTCCAAAACACAGCCGACACACACACTCTAAATCAGTCAAAATGGAATGTTTCTAGGGTTTTGTGCCCATTATATACCTTGTCCTATTTTACAAAATACTACCCTCAACTTCCATTTATAATAAATCCACCACAAGACTTGGAACCCTTCCTTTTTGGACACGGTTACTACAACACTCCCCCCTCAAAAGAATTCCGTCCCCAGAATTCCATTCTCGAAAAGATGGGGGTACCTGGTTCTCATTTCCGATTCCACCTCCCACGTAGCCTCCTTCCCTTTGTGGTATCTCCACTGAACCTTTACTAGACGAACCTCTTTATTCCTCGTCTTCCGGACCTTACTGTCCACGATTTCTGTTGGTTCGTCCACGAACGTCAAATTCTCGTCAATACTGACATCCTCCAACGGAATGGCCACATCAGGCTCGGCCAAACATTTCTTCAAGTTCGACACATGAAACGTCGAATGAATTTTGCTTAACTCCTCCGGCAACTCCAACCTGTATGCCACCTCACCCACTCGCTTGGTGATGGCGAAAGGTCCAACGTATCTTGGTTTTAGTTTCCCCCTTTTTTCCAAATCGGACTACTCCCTTCCACGGTGATACTTTGAGCATCACTTTATCCCCCACCGCGAATTCAATTGGTTTTCTTCTCTTATTCGCGTACGCTCTTTGACGATCCTGAGCCACTTTCAATCTTTCCCTGATCACATTGATCTTATCGGCAGTTAACTACACGATTTCCGGTCCTGCCAACTGCTTCTCTCCCACTTCATTCCAGCACAACGGCGTCCTGCACTTACGCCCATACAACGCTTCAAACGGAGCCGCTTGAAGACTGGCGTGATAGCTGTTGTTATACGAGAACTCGATCAACGGTAGGTGGGATTCCCACGAACCCTTGAAATCTACCACACATGCACGCAACATGTCCTCCAGGGTCTGGATAGTCCTCTCGCTTTGTCCATCCGTCTGAGGGTGATAGGCGGTGCTCAAACAAAGCCGCGTGCCTAACTCCCTTTGCAGACTCCTCCAAAACGACGACGTGAAGCGACTATCACGATCGGAGATAATGGACGACGACACTCCATGCCTCGTCACTACCTCGTTGACGTACAATTTGGCCAACCTCTCCAACGAGTCGCTCTCCCGAATAGGTAGAAAGTGAGCCGACTTGGTGAGACGGTTAACTATCACCCATATAGCATCGTGACCCTTCGGGGTCCTTGGTAACTTTGTTACAAAGTCCATGGTAATACAGTCCCACTTCCACACTGGAATCTCTAAGGGCTGCATTTCTCCATACGGCCTTTGGTGCTCTGCCTTGACCTTCAAACAGGTTACACAATGCTCCACAAAGTACGCGACATCTTTCTTCAACCCCGGCCACCAATATAGTTGCCTCAGGTCTCGATACATCTTATTAGTACCCGGGTGAACAGAATATCGCGACTTATGCGCTTCATCTAAGATCCGCTCACGCAGACCTCCCCACTTAGGAACCCACACTCGGTTTCCAAAACACCTCACCCCACTCTTTTCACACTTCAAGGATGTCACATAGCCGACAATCCTCTCACTTTTCCACTTCTCCTCTACTAGAGCTTCCTCTTGAAATTTCCTGATCTCGTCGAATAGATTAGGAACCATTTCAATCCGAAAGTCCACCACTTTCGTTGGCTCTCTTCTTTCTTTCCGACTCAAGGCGTCGGCCACGACGTTCGCTTTACCTGGATGGTAAAGGATCTCGCAATCATAATCACTCAACAACTCCACCCAACGACGCTGTCTCAAATTCAGCTCTTTTTGATCAAACAAATGCTGGAGACTCTTATGATCAGAATAAATCTGACACTTAACCCCGTACAAGTAGTGCCTCCAAATCTTTAGCGCGAAAATCACCGCCGCTAACTCCATATCATGCGTAGGATAATTCTTCTCGTGTTCCTTCAACTGACGGGATGCATAGGCAATCACCCTTCCGTCTTGCATCAAAACGCACCCTAGCCCCAACTTGGACGCATCACTGTAGATCACAAATCCTTCGATTCCATTAGGCAAGGATAGAACCGGAGCACTACTCAACTTGTCTTTCAATTTGCTGAACGCCTCCTCCTGGGCCTTAGTCCACACAAACTTAGAATTCTTTTTGGTTAAAGCAGTCAACGGCGTAGCTATCCGAGAAAAGTCCTGAATGAACTTCCGGTAGTAGCCTGCTAACCCAAGAAAACTTCTCACCTCCGATGGCGATCTCGGGGTCTCCCACCCCTTAATGGCCTCCACTTTAGCCGGGTCTACCTTGACACCATCTTCCGACACCACGTGTCCTAAAAATTGGACTTCTTTAAGCCAAAACTCGCACTTAGAGAATTTTGCAAACAATTTCTCTCGTCGCAACAGGTCTAGCACTAAGCGAAGATGCTCTCCGTGCTCACTTCCAGATTTGGAATAAATGAGGATGTCGTCGATGAACACAATCACACATTTGTCTAACAGCGCACTACACACCCGATTCATCAGATCCATGAATACCGTCGGAGCATTAGTCAACCCGAAGGGCATGACTAAGAACTCGTAATGCCCGTACCTCGTACGAAAAGCCGTCTTGGGCACATCCTCTTCCCTTACTTTCAACTGATGATAGCCAGATCTCAGGTCTATCTTCGAGAAGAATTTCGCTCCTTGCAACTGGTCAAACAAATCGTCGATCCTCGGGAGCGGGTACTTATTCTTGATCGTCACCTTGTTGAGCTCGCGATAATCAATGCACATTCGCATCGATCCGTCCTTCTTCTTGACAAACAGTACCGGTGCTCCCCAGGGTGACGAACTAGGGCGTATGAACCCCTTATCCAACAACTCTTGCAACTGAGTCATCATCTCCTTCATCTCTGCCGGTGCCAACCGATACGGCGCACGCGCTATCGGTGCCGCGCCGGGCATCAAATCGATTTTGAACTCGACTTGTCGATCCGGGGGTAAACCCGTCAGGTCATCCGGAAATACCTCCGAAAACTCACTCACCACCGAGACGTCTTCTAGACTTTTCTTCTCCTTCTTAGCGTCTAACACATATGCTAGAAAACCCTGACACCCCTTTTCTAAACAATGCCTCGCCTTCATCACCGTGATGAGACAGGACTTACGTTCACGCCTATCCCCATAGATCACTACCTCGGACTTATCCGGCAATGCGATACGTATCATCTTCTTATTGCACAAAATGCTAGCATCATTACTAGCCAACCAATCCATTCCTACCACAACATCAAACTCTCCCATACCCATCGGGTATAGGCGCAAGGGAAAAGTATGACCCTCTACTTCCATACTACACCCCTCATACACCTCCTTCACCAAGACGCAACTATCGTCTGCAATTTCAACCTCAAAACCACACTCTAACCTTTTAGGCATCACAGACAGACACTGAGCAAAGGTCGGCGATACAAACGAACGGTTTGCACCCGAATCAAACAACACTTTAGCAAGCTTCGAATTAACAAGAAATGTACCTGATACCACGTCAGGCTCATCAGCCGCCTCTTCCGCTGACATGTGAAAAGCCCTAGCCCTCACTCGGCCTGGTTCCACCTTCTTTTCTCCACCTCTTCCTCCTTGAACCCCTCCCGAACCACCAGAAGATCCCTTCCTCAACTGCGGGCAATCAGGTTTGATATGATCCGGAGAGCCACACTGGTAACACGTTCTCGGGCTAGAACATTCCCGCGCCATGTGCCCCAGTTTTCCACACTTATAACAACCATTAGGTTCAAAGCAATCTCCACGGTGCACTTTATTACACTTCCCACACGGTCTGTCACTGAACCTCGGTCCCCCCGCAACTCGGGTCTAGAGGTCTTAGATCTCTTCACATCCCGCACGGGTCCATCCCACTTCCTCTTATCCACACTCCTTTCTGACATCTGTCGGTTCTTTTCCTTCTCGGTTAACTCTGCCACATCGACCGCCGCTTGAAACGTCGCGGGGCCACGGTTCTGCACTAGCTCTCTTATACTGCTCTTCAGTCCCCACACATACCTTTCAACTCGTCTTTCCTCAGTAGGTACATAAACTTCAGCGAAACGTGCCTTTTCAATGAACTTAGAAGTGTATTCTTGCACAGACATCGACCCCTGCTCAAGTCCCATAAACTCCTCTTCCAATCTCTTCCTTGCCGCCAACGGGCAAAATTGGGCTAGGAACCTTCTAGTGAAAGTTTCCCACGATGTCTTCTTTGCCACTTCCGAGCCTTTACCTCCTGTTTCCACATCCCACCAAAAGATAGCATTTGCCTTCAGCATTGACATGGCAAACATCGCCTTGTCTCCTTCAGCACACTTACTTGTGTCAAACGCCAGCTCCATCTCCCGAACCCACCTCATTGCTAACACCGGGTCACGTTCCCCACTGAAAGATGGAGGCTTGCAAGACATAAAGGTTTTGAAGGTACACCCCTTAACAGACTTTGACTCTCCTGTCACAAATGGGGTCACTTGGGAGTGGCTCCCCACCTCAGTTGTAGGTAATTTGGATGCTTCAGCCTCAGTTTCTTTCACACTTTCAGTTTGCCCTTCCGATGTCGACCCAGTACGATGCCTCCGCAATGCCTGCAAAGTCTCTTGCAGTTTACCCATTTCAGCAGTAAACTTTTCTTCCGTCACAAAAGCCTGGTTGCGGTCCAGACTCGGACCCTCTTTCCCTGAAGCGGTACTCTCAGATTGGGTCGGCTTGCGTACCTCCGGTGCTCCCGCACTCTTAGCCCGACGGACGGTCGGCGCCTTTTTCTTACCTCTGGTCGCCATCCCGCTATTCCCAGTCTGGGTGGCAGCTCGCCGGGGTGCTCTTCCCCGACCCCTTCCACGGCCTCCGCCTCTCCCGCGGGTAGCCGGTTGTCTCGGAGAACCCACCGATCCACCCTCCAAAATCTCCTCCACGCGGATTTCCCTCGCCGGCACAGACATACTCCTCAAACTCCGTTCTGACATTTCAACTACTGTAACATTACACAAAATATAGATTAACAACCGCCCCAAAGTAACAAGGCAAGAGTGATCCCCATCATGTACCTGTAAATTCACAATTACACTGGCCAGGTGTAATCCCGAACTTACCTTACATGATAGTTTTCACCACCCTATTATGTACGCATCCTAGTGAGGTCTCCCTAGGCCTTCCCATTTTCTCAGTTGTACTCTACAGTTTAAGTTTAGGCCCATCCGGTCACCTAAATCCCTTAAACTACGGCTCTGATACAATTTGTAACAACCCAATCCAAGACATGCCCAAAACAAGACATATATAATGATATATCGCCAAAACTTGGCCCAAGGTTCACACCATCAAAATAACAAAACTTGGGTTTGCGGAATAACCCTAATACAACTGAGAGTTTCTAATAACAAAAATGTAAAGGAAGTCCTCTAATGCCACGCCATGCCCGCTCTCACGCCTTCTCTTTACCACTAGAGGAACTGCCCTTAACCTGCTTACCTGAAAAGGGTTTCAATTTTGAAAATGCGAGGGTTAGACCACAAGGTCTAGTGAGATCCCTCAGTTACAAACACACCACATTTATCATTTAAAACTTTGCGAAACATAAATCAATATGAAGTTTGGCAAATAACATATGGGACACACCCCCCATAACACATCACACTATGACATATGGGACACACCCCCCATAAGCGTCATACCATCATATATGGGTCACACCCCCATAAGCACCACATCAGATCGTATGGGACACACCCCCCATATAGCTCACATCATGCATAAGTAACATATATGCACACACATTAAGTAAACACGCTCGTACAAGTAAATAAACAAGTACCATCAAGCTTTGGCTAGAAAAACTCACCTGATTTGCTTACGTCCTTCTCCTACTCTGACTCGCACTTCCAAACGACCTACCTAAGCGAAAGGATGAAAACGCATAAGCCGACTGCATCACTTATCCGGACAAAACCCCTTTTCCGGACAACACCCCTTTTCCGGACAACACAATACCCGGACAACTCTATACCCGGACAACTCTATACCAGGACAACTCTCCATTCGAACAACGTCACATCCGGACAACTCCTATCCGGACAACATCACATCCGGACAACTCCTATCCGGACACACACATCCGACTGACGAACACTTACCCGGAAACCTTCATCTGAACAACGTGTCCGGACGTCGACCTGCTCCCTTTTTGGAGCTGAAATTAACTAAATAGATAGAAATACTCGAAAGGAAGATTTGCAGCAATACCAGAGTCATTAACCTCAAAAGTTCCTGAAATCCTAGCAGCTAAATCACACTACAGGGTCCAAACTCTCCCATTTAGTCTCATAACCCACTTTCAACACCAAAACCCCAAAATAACCATTCTGATAATCAAACCACAAATTCGAGATTAAAATGAGAGTTTACCTGGTGATTTCCTGCTGCAAATTCGAATCCCAAACACACCCTGGCTTTAGATTTCCAAGCACCAAGCTCCTTCTTCTCCAAAAATCACAAGAGCTCCAAAAAAACCCTTCTCCTTTTTCTTTCTCCAAAACACAGCCGACACACACACTCTAAATCAGTCAAAATGGAATGTTTCTAGGGTTTTGTGCCCATTATATACCTTGTCCTATTTTACAAAATACTACCCTCAAATTCCATTTATAATAAATCCACCACAAGACTTGGAACCCTTCCTTTTTTGACACGGTTACTACAACACTCCCCCCTCAAAAGAATTTCGTCCCCGGAATTCCATTCTCGAAAAGATGGGGGTACCTGGTTCTCATTTCCGATTCCACCTCCCACGTAGCATCCTTCCCTTTGTGGTATCTCCACTGAACCTTTACTAGACGAACCTCTTTATTCCTCGTCTTCCGGACCTTACTGTCCACGATTTCTGTTGGTTCCTCCACGAACGTCAAATTCTCGTCAATACTGACATCCTCCAACGGAATGGCCACATCAGGCTCGGCCAAACATTTCTTCAAGTTCGACACATGAAACGTCGAATGAATTTTGCTTAACTCCTCCGGCAACTCCAACCTGTATGCCACCTCACCCACTCGCTTGGTGATGGCGAAAGGTCCAACGTATCTTGGTTTTAGTTTCCCCCTTTTTCCAAATCGGACTACTCCCTTCCACGGTGATACTTTGAGCATCACTTTATCCCCCACCGCGAATTCAATTGGTTTTCTTCTCTTATTCGCGTACGCTCTTTGACGATCCTGAGCCACTTTCAATCTTTCCCTGATCACATTGATCTTATCGGCAGTTAACTGCACGATTTCCGGTCCTGCCAATTTGATAGTGTCCGGTAGTTCCTCTTTGATAGTGTCCGGTAGTTGGAGTATCCGGAAACCCTTGTGCTAAGGTATCTGGACGAGTCAAATATCCGGTAAGTTTCTCTTTTCTATAGTTTCCGATTGAAATTAGATACCAGATGGTGTCCGGATTGCTTTGGTTTCCGGATGTCATCCGGATTGAGTATGTTTCCGGTAAGTATCCGGACAGTGCTAGTAACCGGTAAGATGTGTGTATCCGGAAAGTAGGTTGTCCGGATAGTTTCATGGTGTCCGGAAACTTTGGTTGTCCGGTCACTTTTGAGGTTCCAGATACTTTTGAGTATCCGGTAACTTTGGGTTTTGTCGACTCTTGGATAGAGTATGTATGAGGACTGGAAATACTGTGGACTCGACTTAAGTTCGGGTTTGGGGGAAACATTTGAGGATAAGAGTTAGATAGGTTTATCTAGAGTTCTTAGCCTACTAGTAAGTTTTATGGGTTCGATTGGTAAAGAGATAATTGTATTTAAATTGTTTCAGATTCTGTGAATTCTGGGTGGAAGATCGAATCGTTTTGAGAAAAGCTTGGAAGCGTTTTGATAAGCAAACAGGTGAGTTTTACTTTAAAATGTTTTCAAACTAGAATACATATATGTGGATTGAGAATGTGCCAAATAGTGTAATAATGTGTGTGTATGTATGAAGTATGATATATTAAGGTGTATATTATATTTATACGAGCATTACACTACACGAGTGCACGTTGGCCGGGCTTAGGACCGGTGGAGTTTGGCTGTACGGAGGGACAGCGGAGTTGGCTGTATATTAGTGCAGCGGAGTAAACTGATTAGTTGGCTCGCAACCACCTAATATGGCCATGAGACAGGAAAGTACACAATGCATATGAGTCATAATTGGTATTCAAATTGTGTTATATATATGGTGTCTGTTTAAATGATTTTAAACTGACAGGGATTTTCTCACATAGACCACTAGGTCTAACCCTCATTTTGTTTTAAAAATATGTATTCCAGGTCGTGGATCAAGTAAGAGCAAGTGAAAAGGGTAAACTGAGAATAGCTTTTGGAAGACTTATGTTTTGAAGATTATGAAGTATTTTGTATTTATAACTTTGTTATTAGTTATGATGTAAATTAAGTAGCAAAAAGTTTGTAATGAAATACTTATTATGGTTGTAATGACTAAGGGACCGTACATGTTATATGATGTATCTTTTGTTATGAAACAATGTTATGCAATATATGTTATTTGATATATGTTTGGGAACCGGGTCGTTACATTTCCCCTTCCAGCGACCATCCTCCTTTCTACCCCCTAGCACAATTGAGCAAGAGGAATCAAGCACAAACCTCTTGTTGGAGAAAATAGTTGGCCAGGGTATGAGATCAGTCACTGGATTTCTTTAGAATCGTGTTAGAGTTCACTTTCCGAATTGATATTTCGGCCCTATGCCGGGGTTACATGAATTCAATCTGGGATAAAACTCAAGAAGACTTTCGTTTTTAGGCACAAAAACGAAAACAAATTCACTGTAGAGTATATGAAGGCTTGTTTGAATTGTGTGTATAAAACGTAAGCATATATCGTATTTATATACTAATTTCATTCATAAAGAAAGAAAGAAAGAGAAATGACAATCATTGCTAATTGATAGCAATAATGGGATCATTATGGCAATCATTGCTAATTGATAGCTATAATGAGTCAGTTACCACCATTATGGCAAAAATCATGGACTGAAATAACTGCACAATAAATGCATGATCTGAGCTCTAATCTTACAAGACCCATAGATGGGACTTAACCTGATCAGAGCCCAACCATTTCAGAGGTAGTCTAATCAGAGCCCAACCACTTCAGAGCAAGACTATCTCAGAGATAGTCTTTCGGAGATAACCTCTTGTAGAATATTAACCTATTGTAAAGAATATTAACATCTTGTAAAGAATATTAAAATCTTGTAAAGAATATTAACATCTTGTAAAGAATATTAACCCTTGACCCCCACCATTTCATCGTGTCCGGGATCAAACTCGTCTTATGACAAGTGTGCACTCCGCACCACCTAACTTGCCTTAGATCATAGTTTGAGACTAATTATCACACGTGTTAAGTCCAATTACACTTAAATGACCCGGCGACACTAAAATCACCAACATTCCTCCCCCATTTAGTATAACCCATGAAATAACACCTTAAGTTAAACAAAACCAAACTTGCACGTAAATGAAAATATCGAAACGATTGAACTTCCATATTAGTATTTTACATGTTCCAAATATTCGAGAATCAAGGTGTCCTAAGGATTGAACTCATCAACTCATTTAAATACCTGAAGATAAAATACACAAGTTTTGTTAGGACCATAAATGTCCTACATCTTAGAAAGATATATAAATAATTATATAGTGCTTAATTAGATTTATTATTAATTGTAAAAGCCTTAATTATGTTTAATTGGGCTTAATTGTTTAATGGGCTTAGGCCTTGTTTGTTTAAAGGCCTAAGTATATAAGGTTTCCTTAACCTTGAGCTTAATCGTTTAGAGAGAGATAGTTAAGATTTTCATTCAAACCTTTGTAACTATCTTGAATCTTGAATATGAGAGGGATGACAAGTTGAAATCATTAATTGTTCTTGTTATTTCTCATTGAATCGTTGTTACCTGATCAATCTAGGACTCTCAATTGGTATCAGAGCAGACGGACTACATCGATTCAAAGTGCAAAATTCGATTTCTGGTAAGTTTCTTGAAAAATACGGTTGTGTTCTTACTTGAATCTCAAAATTTTGATTCTGGTAAAATTGATCGATTTCGCTTATTGGGTATTGTTAGCATCATTACTCTTAGTGATTCTGCAAATTTTCGTGCTCTAATTCGATCGTTTGAGTGTGTTTTTAAGCAAATTAAGATCAAAAGTTTTGAGTGTGTTCTTGAGAAAAATCATATTTTTAATCATCAAAACTTGTTGTTTTTGCTTCAAAATCGATTTGGGTAGTGTTATTTTTGTGTTTGGTCGAGTTCCTAACCTTTCAGGAACGATTTTAAGCAACCCTAATTTATTCCCAATGAGAGTTTATCACTCCAGCCGCCGTTTCCGGATAACTGCAGACCTTTCCGGACAATCGCATTCAAATCTATCCAGGCACGTCAAAACTTTCCGGGTAAGTCTTCGAATTCCATACTCTCCGGGTATATTTGTTCCAGAAACCCAAAGTTCTCGGTAAAATAGTTTGTCCGGATAACTAACGTTTCCGGTAACCTATTTTGTCCGGATAACCCGAAGTTTCCGGTTATATTGATTTTACCCGGAAACCCTTTGCATCCGGAAAGAATCTCATCCGGAAACTCTTTCCATCCGGTAAGTTTGTGCTTAATTTTTCATTCGGAAACTAGTTTATCCGGTAACTCAGAGCCACCCGGTAACCTTATTTTTCCGGATTCCCTATCCGGAAACCACCCGGATTCCATAATCCGGGACCCCCGTGCTAAGTCGGAGGAGGGGGACATTTAAGTATCCTTGATACAGTTCCACTTTGAATCGAACCATCGTCCGACGATCACTCCACTTTGAACTGAAGATGTCTCCAGCTGACGAAGTAAAGGCAACGACAAGACATGTATGTGATTCTATCCAACAAGATTTCATGAATCAAATGCAATCACTTACTGATCAGGCAAATTCCTTTAAGGCCACCACTAAAGAACAAAAGCTTGAGATTAGATCACTAACCGAAAAGCTAGATGTTCAAATACGAACAACAGAAAAATATAAGTCTGAAAATGCTAATTTAAAAGATAGATGCAAAATTCTTTCAATAGCACCTAAAGACTTACGGGCCAAAATATCTGAACTTCAGTCTCAGTTTGATCAGTGCATGAATGAGAAAGAAGAAATTGTTTATCAATGTTCTTCTCTTCAATTTCAGCACAAGGAATTTGTTTCTAAAATCCTTGATCTTGAAACCAAACTCCACAAAAGGGGTCAAACTGATCAAACCATTTTTTTGAATAAACCCAAAGAGTTCACGTACTTTAACAAAGAATGGGGAATCGGATATGATAACCCACATTACTTGAAAAAGGGAATATACAAACAACCCACTTTGTATGATTGCCTGTTTTGGGTTAGCTAAAAAGTATCCGTCATATGCTATAAAATGGACTGGTCCTCTTGAACCTGAAAAGGAAGAGGAAACCGAGGAATATAAGCGTGCACACAAACGAGGAATACAACTTCCATTTTGTTATGAACCTTTAAATTATTCGTATCAAAAGAACAAAAAATATCTCTCAAATGACTACTTCGACCCTTACAAGGTTGCTACGCCCAAGGATTCCTCCAAAAAGGATGAGGTACAAGCAACAGCAACCAAGACTGAGACGGACGAGTTTAAACTCTATGTTCCCCCTCTCATCTTGGAAGCAAAGATTGTCGAGTTGGAGGAGTCGCTTGAGAAAGAAAGGTCTAATTTTCAAACGAAAAAACAAGCGCTAATCCAGGAACTAGAGAATCATAAATCGGTCAAAACCGAAACTGTGTCGAATGAGAGACAGGAGATCCTTCGGTTTGAAATCAATCGACTCACATCACAACTGTCCGCTTTGGCAATAGAAGTGATGCAAGAAAAAGTGAGTAAAGGTCAACTCCAAGAGCAGTTTGACCAACTCCAATCTGAAAAGAAGATTTCGCCCGAACTTTCCTCTAGCTCATCTGACACGTCTTCGTGTAAAGCTTTCTTAGGAAAACCTTTTTCAACACAAGACGATCAAGATTCTCAAGACGAGAGTGTTTTAAGGAATTTGAACTCTGATTTTTTCTTAGCTTCCGCACCAAATTCCCCAAAGCACACAAGCACAAAGTGTTCCTCGCCTTCCTCGACCAATCCAAGTCCAGTAATTCCGAAAGTCGATTTTTCAGAATATATGAACTCTTAAGGCAATTCTGATGGAGAGTTTGAGTCGTTCCCTTTCGATAAACCTCTTCCGAGCCATACTGATTTTCTATCCCCCGTAGTCAACCGACCGGTTAACTTTGAAAAGGGTACTTGTTCTAACACCAAGGCCCCAGCTGTGATTGCGGTTCCCAAACCTAAGCCTGTCTCTCAAAAACAATCACAGCCGAGGCAAAAGACCGAGCGATTGCCTGCCAAAAATCCTGTTCCTTCAAAAGTCACTGACCGTACTGTCCCTGTTGTTTCGGATAAAACCGGTCGCGCTAAACAAGAAAAACCAAAGTGGCTAAAGAAGGAACCTGTCAAGGATGCTGCATCAAAGTCTTTCCCTCTTGTCTTTAATTCTAGGATAAACAAAGACAATTATGCTTGGAATCATTGGAATCATTTTGAAGTTTCTTTTCCAATTAAACTTAATTCTCTTAATCAATTGATTCAGTTATCGCGTGATTGTTTATGTTGTTCTAATTGTGGTTGGAATGATTTTGATGATATTCAGAATAATATTTGGTTTGGGTCGTATCACATATGTAATTTATTTCCCAAACGCAAACCCCGTAATAACCAGCAAAGACACTATCAAAAACGGGGTTACCAATCAGCGGTTAAACCACAGCGGGAGACCAAACCCATTCCTAAACGGGTTGCTCCTACTGAGGTTAAACCAGCACCCAAGAGGCAACCTGCTACAAAAACTATTCCTCCCAAAGGTGTAAATTCTACACCTAAGAGGCAACATGTGCTAAAACCAGTTACTCCAAACGGTGTACAATCTACACCTAAGGGGAAGTCTGTGTCAAAGCAAGTTCCTCCACGGGGTGTAAAAACTAACCCTCCGGGACCCAGGAAAAACTGGGTACCCAAGGTCCGCTAAACTTGTTTTGCAGGACGGTCATGTGTGGTACTTAGACTGTGGATGCTCCACACACATGACCGGAAGGAGGGAGCTGCTCACGATCTACAAGGAACAATATTGCGAAGACGTGAGATTTGTCTATACCTGTAATTTCACGACTGCTCATGTGTTTAGGGGGAGCATGATCAACCATCAGGTAAGCATACTCTACTGTTGAGGGGGAGTGTCACACACAATTTTTTTTAACTGATGAAAAGTTTTTTGTGTGTGTGGATAATCCCGTGTGCACTTCACACTATGCGCACATTCTGAGGGGGAGTATATACCCTTATGTTCATCATTTGAGGGGGAGCGACACAAATTTTTCTTTAAATGTCTAAAGTTTTTGTGTGCCGGACTCTCCATTGCACATCCATGTACACTATCCGAGGGAGAGCAAGTTTTCCCCATTCTCAGTTTGAGGGGGAGCGAGAGATCCATCTTTTCAAAATTCTACAGGTTTCATATCTTTGAAAAATGGAATTATTTTTTAAAGTGTAAAAGTGTCCGGACACCCATCAGTCCGGATGACTTTCCGGACCGGATGGGTATCCGACTAGGACTATCCGGAATCCCTACTCTGTCCGGAAAAACCCTTTGTCCGGATATTTTGTTTTGTTCGGAAAGTTTTGTATTCAATCTGTTTGTCCGGACACCCATGTTTTGATCTATCCAGTACCTGTTTTGTCACTGCCAATCCTCAATCTGTCTCAGATTGAGCCTATTAAAGCAAAGGTACGCGCCGTCTCTTGTTTATCCGTCTTGTTTACTAACTTTGGGTCTTTCACAGATATTCCATGGCGGATCAACAACCTCAACAAAATCCAAGGGGAAGCGTCACCCTGTTTTTCTTAAAAGTCTAAATGTTTTCTCCCAAGTAAATGACACTCTCACTCCGAGGGGGAGCAAGTCAATCCCCATGTATGTTTTGAGGGGGAGCAGGATAATATCCGTGCTATGCATATGCCTGCAGCCCTACCAGTGATAGCATATAGACGAGAGTTAGGGAATCCCATGGTCCAGCCAGCGCCGGAGGGACGTTCCCCGGGACATAGAACATGTGAGAAGGAGGGAGTTAAGGTCGAAAGCGAACCAAGAAAGATTGAGCTGTAAAGATAACGAGGCTCATGAGCGAACCCAACCGAGTGATATCCGGGTCACCACATCTACTATCCCGTCTCATTTGTTGGGACAGGGTATTGAAGAAGCCTCCGTGGACCCAACGGAACAATTACACAACCTCCAAAGCCACTCATCCGTCTCTCAAAAAGACGGATGTTTCAGTCAAACACGGGGATAAAGCACAACTTCCACCGGTCTCTCATTCGGAAAGTGTTGGTGTTGAAACAAGCGACCAGCAACCCCCGGTCGCGACTTCATTTCGTGCAGATTACCTCAGATCAGAACTCGAACTTAATTTTATGACTTCTGATCATCTCAGATCAGGACTCGTTCTTAAATGTTATGACTTCTAAACATTTCTGTTTAGAACTCGTACTTCACTGTCTACTAAACTGCTATACTCGTTGCATGAATGTGTGTTAGGAATTACATCGTTTCTATGGTCTATCCAGAACCGGAAGGACCTACCCATGAAACACACCCATTTATAGACTAACAGTGAGGGGTCTAGATGATAGATGAGTTTGGACTGAAAAGAATATGGTGAGGATGTGACAGGACTTAAAAGAAATATTGGTCCTTACCAAACCGAGTCAGTTATCCGGGTAACCACACAATCTATTCATTCTCGTTCTTTGGAGATGAATATTGAAACAGACATGGACCCAGTGTCGATAACTCGTGTCACCTCACCCAGCCACTCAAGTATCTCCCAACAGATGCTTGTTTCATATATTCACGGATAATTAGCAAATAATCTATCTATTCCTCACTCGGAGGTCGTAGATATTGAAACAGGAAGACATCAGCTCCGGTCTCCGAACTTCACATTCTATTCATTGTGTCTATTGATTTTTAACTTGTGTCCCGAGTTAAGTCAATATTTTGAGCCTAACAGATATATAATCTATTTTTTACACATGCACGAGTCTTTGTGATTCCATTTGCATATCTTTGTGATATTGCCGAAACAGTTTGAGAAGTTAATTTTTTTTTAAATTTCCTCAGTGATAACTGGAAGTCCTATCAGAGATTCACCATTGCCAACTCTGAACATAGGCCACACAATTTTTTTAAATTATTGTGATAACAGTTACTTTTGTGTTTCTGTGTTAGATTTTTACCCCGTTCTGGTTACTTAATGATATTATCTGAATTTTTTGTTACTCGTTACTATTGTCTTTGAACGCGCATGATGCTCCGGATGCTCCTACTCATCATGAGGGGGAGAAAGGGTACAGATTCAAAGACACCGAAGATCAAGTTGAGGGGGAGTTAGCAAAAGCCGAGGGGGAGTAAAACCGAGGGGGTGTAAAGAAGTCCCCATGAAAAAGCCAAGGGGGAGTAACGGTCAAGTTCCGAAATCCAAAAAGACTTCAAAGTTCTTACAAGTGATCAACTCTTCTCATCGTTTATCAAGTGGTGTTCGCTTCAGATTATTTCCTCCTTCGAGCATACTGGTTCGACACGTTTTTAAAGTTGAAGATTTGAAAATCAAGAGCTTTATTCAAGGGGGAGCGTCGAAAGACATGAAGACAAGCAACATCATTGCATTTCAAAGATCCTAAAGGAAGAGAAGATCAAGACTTGAAGGTTTCAAGACCGATTTTTATTTATATATCTTTAGGGGGAGATTGTTAGGACCATAAATGTCCTACATCTTAGAAAGATATATAAATAATTATATAGTGCTTAATTAGATTTATTATTAATTGTAAAAGCCTTAATTATGTTTAATTGGGCTTAATTGTTTAATGGGCTTAGGCCTTGTTTGTTTAAAGGCCTAAGTATATAAGGTTTCCTTAACCGTGAATTAGGTTAGCAATTGATAGAGAGTCATCGTGAGCTTAATCGTTTAGAGAGAGATAGTTAAGATTTTCATTCAAACATTTGTAACTATCTTGAATCTTGAATATAAGAGGGTTGACAAGTTGAAATCATTAATTGTTCTTGTTATTTCTCATTGAATCGTTTTTACCTGATCAATCTAGGACTCACAAGTTTCCATACTCTTCTAGTAAATAAAATGTGACACATTTATAAAGTTGTGTGTCTTAATCCTCTCATGATTGTATAAAGGCCAAGTCCCCAACCTTTTGAAATGCGGATACACTTCACAATCACATAGGTAATTCCTTTACTTTGTGTACCTGCAAATACACTTTCTCAAAAGAATTATTAAGAAGTTAATCTTCAACCTACTTACTGCAAGATCAAACACATACCTGGGATGATGCAACATGTGTTCCACTTTATAAGTGTGAGTTTTCCGCATTGAATTCAACTTCTAATATAATGTTAGAAGGGAATTGGGTGTCTCACCATGATAAATTTATATGGACTTTAATCCCATCCCGATCACCGATATGTGCATTAAGTCTCTTGTCAGACCTTTTGTCAAATGGTCTGCCATATTTTGTTGCATTCTAACAAACTCAAATGAGATTACACCATTCATGATTAATTCTCTAATCATGCTATGTCTAACACCCAAAATGTCTAGACTTGTCATTGTAGACTTGGCTATAATCCTTAGCGAAAGTGGTCGCACTATCACACCAGATAGAGATAGGTGCAATCGGCTTTGGCCACAATGGAATCTCATAAACTAGATTCTTTAGTCATTCTGCCTCTTTACCGACGGGGGCTAGTGTAACAAACTCAGATTCCATTGTTGAGTTTGTAATGCAAGTTTGCTTCTTGGATACCCAAGAAATGGCACCTCCCTCAAGCACAAATACCCAACCACTCGTTGAGGAGTGATCCTCTATGTTGGATATCCAACTTGCATCTAAATAACCTTCTAAGACCGAAGGATATCCCAAATAACTCAAATCATAATCCATTTAAGATATTTAAATACTCTTTGAACCGGTTACCAATGTTGAGTACTATGATTACTAATATACCTGCTCAACCGCCCTACGACATAAGCAATATCGGACCTGGTGCTTATCATGGCATACATCAAGCTACCAATGGTCTTAGAGTATTCAAGTTGTGAAATTGTATTGCCCGTATTTTGCATTAATTTCACACTAGAATCCATATGAGTGTTCACGTGAGAACAATCACCGTAATTGAATTTATTGAGATTTTTCTCAATATAATGTGATTGCGTCAGAACAATCCCTTTGTTAACACGTTTAATCCTTATACCAAGGATTACATCAACCTCTCGCATGTCTTTCATGGAAAACTTAGATGACAACAACTTCTTAATTTCATCTACCTGATTTTCATTAGTCCCAAAACTCAGCATGTTATCTAGGGTGTTCGCGGTCTGGTTTGGACGGTTTAGCCCCTCAAACTACAAACCAAACCACAAGTGGTGGTTTGGTAAAATTTTCAAGCCGAGCAGTTTGACATCAAGTGCCCAGACCGGTCAAACCGGACCGCGGTTTAGGCGGTTTGAGCCTTTTATGGGCTCTAAAACTTAAACTAAAAAAACATATATAGTTTGCAGTTTTAAAACTTCTTTAGCTTGAGTCCACAAAAAAGTAAACAAAGTCGACAAAAAATAAAAATAGTCCACTTATATTTATAACTATTATTACGGAGAATAAAAAAATTGAAATAATAATATGATAAGTAATTACAATTTATACAAAATGTTAGTACCAGAGATAAAATCCTTCAAACTCCACCGTTTAATTAAATCATGGATTTTCGTATCCTTAAAAAAAAGAACTTAAAAATCACACAAACCCTTTATTTTAGGTTTCTATAAAACATAGTTAACCAGACGTCTACACGCCCTTTCCACAAACACCTCCAACATGTAAGTACTAATCTAATTAGTTTAAATCTAAACAATCAAATTACGTGATATCTTAATGTTGGTAAATCAAGATATCTGATATAAGATTTTCTTAAGATTCGTGATATATATATATGGCTGTCGGTTTGGTCCAAACCGCCCAAAAAAACCTCCAAACATCAGACCGGACCGGTTTGACCCGGTTTGACAAATTTTCAAACCAAACCGGGCTGCCAAACCTCTCAAACCGCCAAAAGCGGTCCGGTTTGACTTGGTTCGACCGGTTTGAGCGGTCCAGCGGTTTTTTTGTACACCCCTAATGTCATCTATATATAAGCAAATGATCACACCTGCACCTTTAGCATCAAATCTGCTATAAACACATTTGTCGCATTGGTTTAAAGTAATACCACATGACAAAATAACCTCATCAAATTTTTGATGTCATTGTTTAGGTGTTTGTATCAGCCCGTATAAAGATGTCACAAGTTTACATACTTTACGCTCGTTTCAGGGCATAAGAAACTTTCTGGTTGTTTCATGTAAACTTCCTGTTGAAGATCACCATTAAAGAAGGTTGTTTTAACATCCATATGATGGATAAATAGATTGTGTATTGCCACCAAGTCAATTTACAATCTAACAGTCGAAATACGTGCTACCAGAGCATACATATCGAAATAGTCAATACCGGGTTTTTGTCGAAACCCTTGAATAACCAATCAGGCATTGAATTTATCAATCGTCCCATAAACTTTCATCTTCCATTTGAAGATCCATCTACATCCAAGTGGTTTAGAACCTGGAGGCAAATCTGATAACACCCAAGTGTTATTTTCAAGAATTGATGACATTTCGTCATGAATTGCTTCCTTCCAAAATGCGACATCTCGAGACTCCATCGCTTCTTTGAAAGTATTTGGGTCATACTCAATACTGTAACAATAGGAGTATTGAAGCCCAAGTTCGTCCCTTGAACCTTCCACCAAATACAGTTGGAAATCGGGACCGAAATTTTTGGCAATTCGGTCTCGTTGGCTTCTCCGGACCTGCTGTGTTTCGGGACTGGAAACACCATCCAAACTTTCTGAATGTTACACTTTAAATATGCTATGAATCAGGTCCTTGGGCCTTTGTATGGATGAAAATCGCAGCTCATCAAAAATCGCATCATGCGACTCGATTACGGTGTTAATCAACACCGAATCATTAGGTTCTATCACGTAGAACTTATAAGACTTGGAATTTTCTGCATATCCAATGAATATACAATCAATTCCACGTTCACCCAAACTTTTCCTTTTGGGTTCGGGTAGTTTTACAACAGCCCGACAACAGCAAATTCGAAAATAATTCAAATTTGGAGTTTTCTTGAACCAAAGTTCATATAAGGTTGTTTTGTTCCTTTTATTTAGAACTCTATTTAAAACATAATGGGCCGTTAACATGGCCTCTCCGCAAAAACCCTCACTCAAACCCGAGTAACATGGCCTCATGCATTCTTCTAAAATTGACATGACCCAATCTCGCATGCCAAACCATGAAGTCATCAATTTTATAAGAAGACGACGACGATAAAAACACATATTTATTAGAACATAAATTTTTATTCAACACGTTTAAACGAAACATGCAATAAAAATACCACCTCGAGATAGGATAAACCTTTCCGATTCAAATACTTATTTATAACCAAGTTTATTCAAACAACTACCCTGTACTCCAATGTCTCATCCTCTATCACCTCTGGCATGGGGGGTAATCAACACATACACCACCTTCAGAGTCATTAGCAGAAAATGTATCTTTTTCTGCCAGCGTCTGAAGTCAGTGCTTTCAAACTTTTCTAGCTTTTCGAACTTCGAAGTCATCTCTCTCCCAGAATCGGCCATGACGTACATCACGAACTATCAATTCGATTGTTAGGGGAAATAGTTGGCTAGAGTATGAGATCAGTCACCGGATTTCTTGAGAACTGTTGGTCCCGAAGGGGTTATACAAGTAAACAGTTTGTAGAAGGGGGTTGAATACAAACATAAGATTTTGGTTTTCTAAATTGTTTATTGATAAATCAAACAGTTTATAGTTTGTTGCGGAATAAGATTAAGTAAAATATAATATAAAATAAACTTGAGAAACGCTAAGAGTTCTTGCACAAGAAATAGATAGAAAAGGAGGTATAGAAAAATGAAGATATTTTTCTATGCACTAAGTTGTTGAGGAAGAGACCACCTTCAAATAAATTGAAGGAGCATTCCTCCTATTTATACCCGATGCATTAAATGCATGACAGGTTGACTTTACACGTGTCTTCATATGGTTGGATGCATGCTTATGACTTTTTGCACAACATGCTTTGGGTCGTATGGTGAATAGTGTAGTGGCAGAGTGGTTATACGATCCTGGACAAAGGCATGTCCCTTCTGACAAATTGTACGGAGTGTGCAAGTAGATAAGACAAACATTTTTTGAAGTAGAAGCTTTATGATCAGCGATCGCTGAATAGATCTTCCATCAGAGAAGTCCTGATGTAAGTCAGCTATCGCTGCAGTCTTCTTCTGGAAATGTCGTACGTGTTGGACTTGTGTTGGTTTCACTGATATCCACATCAGATCATTAGTAGACTTGTCACTTGTTCATCAGCTTTGTCTTCGATGTCAATGATGAACTCTTTGTCGTGAAACTTGTCTTCAGGGATTACAAACAACATTGCTTACAAATGAAACTATTAGCGATCATCAGTGATAAGTGAACAGGCTCAGGTTATCACTGATGGACATTTATCGCTGAGGGAATACTATTAGGAACAATGAATACTATCAGTGATACTGAACAGACTCAGTATGCTTATCACTGATGTCAAAACGTTAATACATACATATGTCATTTGTATTTTTCACTATGTTATTCTAAGGGTCATCATTAAATCACTGAGAGAGTTTGGATCAACAATCTCCCCCTATTTGATGATGACAAAGCAAGAAAAGAAAACTGCTAAGTATGAAAAACATAAGGATGAATGTGACTCATAGATGCGTGTCCCATTTACTGTTTTGAGGGAACTTTTCTGGTACTGAATGGAGTAAAGTACTTCACTGAAATTTTCATTTAACTTCGTAATAAGTTTACAAGGGAAGTTTGAAAAATTACAAGTACAAGTGAAGTAAAAATTACAAGTACTAAAAGTAACTACTGATAAAGAACAAGAGATTACAAAAAGGAGAATCTATCAGCTATAGAGGTTCGTCTTTGAAGAGTGACGGTGCTTTAAATACACCAATAGATGTGTGCTAATTAAACCTCAAAGCAAGTATACAATGAGATCTAATGTCGTCTTTCAAGTAATAAAATGGTGAGAGCCACGTATCGTCCCACAGAGATTGGAGTAAAAATGCAATAAAAGTCTAAGAAAAGAAATGATTTCAGAGGATCAATTCGAAGATAATTGTTTGGTTGGAGTTATCACAGATTGATTAAACAAATAATAAAAGAAAGCAAGGGTGTAAGATATTGGGGTGAAGTCTAAACACAAATTCCAGCAGACTAATGTTGTGGAAATGCTACAACATTCGTCTATTAATAACTAAGTTCATCATCGACTTTTCAGAATGTCCTTCTGGATCTTCATCATTGCACTATTGATCTAGCTTTCAATCAACCCATTCCTGGTGTTGTATCAGAACTATCAATAGCAACAAATGATGCCTTCCAAGTATATGGATAAGCAAATTTCTTTGTTAAAAATCACTCTTCCAAGTTGATCCCATATCAGTTAAGTTGGTGTATTCTGAGTGGTCCATTCCTGATACACACTCAATACTTTTACCACCATTAGAGATGACCAACCTATCGGGCAAAATTAAACTGGAAAGCAGAGATGACAAATTCCTTTGTCAGTATCTCTTTCAAGTCTTACTTCCTTTGTCATTCGGATTGACGTGCATATCAATGGCTCATTCCTGATGCCATGGCTCTTTAACACTTTCAAAGTGATCAAAACGTCATGGAGTAAACTTGATCTTTTATAAAACTTAACATGAAATGGTGAACATCATTATTAAGAAAGAATGTCCACCTTTCTTTGTGTTTAAAACCTCACCCTTCAATCTCACACCCAAGCTAGAGAAATTAGCTACTCAAACTTGAAAGTAAATTACAACAAATATAAAGAACATAAATTAAATACATAACAGAAAGTTAAATTGCAGAAAATAAAGACAAGTATGAAAAGTGCACACGGTAAAAAGTGGTAGAATGTTGCAGCAATGTTGTCAGTAATGCTGCAGCACTTTATCACTAGAGATTAAGATGAAAAGAAGAATTAAAGATTCAAAAGTAACTTGCATAAATTAAAATTAGACTAGAGATTTTCACATCAGTTATGAACTGATGGAAGCTTACCAAAAACCTTAACTACACATCTCTATTTATACAAGAGAGGGATGGCATAAAGAAAAATATCAAAATAAATCTTAAAGGTACAAAAGAGGTACAATAAATGTACTAACATATTATATTTAATGAACTAGATTGTACTAATCTCATTACAAACAAAAGGCATCAGTTTTAAATGTAACTAAGCTAGTTGGATTTGGATTTGTTTGACTCTCTTCATTTGCTTCCCAAAAGATAAGCTTTATGTCATAAATCCTCCTCCACTCTTCATGATAACCAATGCTGTAGCAATGAGATAGCAACATCCTGCAGTAAGAACAAGTTAGCCATTCTATTTTGTAAAGCATGTAAAATCATATACTTAGCTCCATGATTAAGAAATATGAAAATAAGAGAATAAAATGACTCAAAGGTTAGGATAAAGCAAAATATTCTGTCTAAAAATAAAGTAAAAAAGCACTTTATGCATTGAATAATCAATGCATATCACACCCTCAAATTTAAAGTGTTGTTTGTCCCCAAACAACTAAAAGACCAAAAAATAAATCGACTCAATTTTAAAATTTTCTTGCAAAATCTTGGCATTAAGTGCCCACATAATGTAATACCTATCATATGTAGTTCATAGTCTTTCATAAATCTTTTAGTACCCAATCATGCATAGATGTGTGTATGGATCATAGGCTAGCATTATTCTTCTCTTTGTTAGACACAACACAACCTATATTTAGGATCACTAGGGCTTGTAGGGTCACTCTTTTTGGCATTTCTTTTCTCACATAGCCTTTTCTCTCAAAAAAATTCCACAATAATTTTCAATTTTTGGCACTTTGTGATCTTTTTTTTTGTTGACTTTGTGTACCTTGCCCCTATGGGACATTTTTGGGACTTCTTTGATCACAAGAATTCAGATTAGAGCTTTGCTCTTTTGTATTGATTTTTTTTCTTTTAGGTGTAACCCTCCTTTTAGGGTGTAACCTTCCCACCCTCAAATTTAGAATGTACAATGTTCCCATTATACCCTATGAAGTGTGTGAGTGTATCAAAGTTACAAGTTGCTATGCAAAGTGAAAAGATGGCCTAGATCATTCCCCTAAATGTATGTAGGTCTTATTGGTCAATTTGTGTCCCAAGAAGAAAATGCTAGTTCTAACAGGAACACACAACTAAATGATTGGCATGCATCACATATTTGATATGGATATGAACACAAAATTATGATACTACCTAAGTGAGATTTTGCAAAATAAAATAAATCTAAAAATGAAAAACTATCCCAGACACAATAAATTAAAACATGGAAGCTAAGGAATTGATTTAGACTTGTCCTACTCCATAGGAGTAGGCTGTGACTCCTTTTGTGCAACTCCAATAGTTGCTCCTGATGCTGCAGCAACAGTGTTGGTTTCTTCTGTTGATGTGGTGTTCAATGTTGCAACATCAACCTGCTGCTCCTCCTTCTCCAAGCTGTCTTGTTCCTCTTTCAGCCTCTTGTTCTCCTCAGCCAGCTTTCTGTTCTCAACCTTCAGCTTCCTCATACTGCTCATCATCTTCTTCAGCCTCAGTCCCTTTCTGGACTCCACCCCATGATTGACTTTTTCTTGAGTGTCACCATCTCCTTCTTCAGCCCCTCAATCTTGTTATCAAACTCCAACCCTTGTTTCAGCAGGCTATCCATGAGAGCACTGTTTTGAGAGCATATGGTTTGCAGTAGTCTCATCATATCACCGTGGCTTGACTTCTCATGCCTCAACCTTGAGACACTTTTGGTGTCAATAACCCACTTCTCATCTGTCTCCTCTTGAATGTCATCTTCCTTATATTGGGGCACTCCACCTGCAATCAAGAAATTGGATAATAAACTAGGGAAGAAAAACATCCCTTGGCTCCTTTTTGCAGAGTAGTTGATGGACTTACATATGATGTCCCCAGTGTTATCTTTTTTTCCAGTCATGAGGCAGTACAAGAGGATCACTCTTTCACAGTTTATGGAACTGTCATGGGTGGTTGGGGCCAGGGACCTCCTAATGAAACTCATCCAAACATTTGCATCTGGAAGGAGGTTGTTGGCTTTAAAGGTCCTAAGCATGTAGTTAGGATGGTTTTCCCATGTTGTTCCAGGTTTCCCAATGACCTCAACCATGTCATCTAACTGTCTGTGGGTTGCTGTTCTGGTGAGTGTTTCAAAGGCAGTGGTGGTAGGTGTGGTGATTTTCAAAAAATTGTTTATGGATTCTACAGTGAAAGGGAGACCTACACCTCTGACAGTGATGATGGTGGTGTTGCACTCAAAAATCTCAGCATAAAATTCTTTAACTAAGGTGAGGTTGTAAAAAAGTTTTACCTCACAGAACTCCTCCCATTGTTGCTCTGTAATCACCTTATTGATGAACTCAAACTCTCTAATGCTCATTCGAATCAAACCCTTTATCCATCAAGACACACTTCTTCTTTAGCTTGTCACAAGCCTTCTGTGCTTCAGGGGTGCTGAAACCATCATAAACCTTCCTGGGCCTTGATATGAGGTGAGATCCATATGATCCAGCCTCTGGTTGCTTTGTGGATGCTCCGACATTGGTCTTCTTAGCAAAGGCCTTAGCTTTTCTTGTCCTTGGTGGTTTGGCAGCAATTGTCTTTTGCCTTGGCTTCTTGGTCTTGGGTTCAGAACCTGTAGCATTAGTAGAGGTGGTATTCACATGATCTGAGGCCTTCCTCTTGTTAGGATTCTCATTTGGTTCATCAATAGGACTGTTGGGAACCTCCACAGAAGCATTTTCTTCTTCAGAAGCTTGATGTTGTTTGGAGGCTTCAACATCAGTGGTCTGTGGAGAATCCTGTGCCATCTTGTTTACAAACAAATCATCAAAATCCATATAGTCCCAATTATCCCACTTAGGTTCATCCAAAACTGGGTTTGGTTGAAAATTAGGGGGAGTCCTTGGTTCAACTAAAGGCCAAGTCAGATATAGCATTTGTGGTGTGTGTGAATTATTGATTTCAAACCTCATCATCAGAGGTGAAATAATCATGTACTAAGACTGAGAGTTATGAATATACCTCATCTGCTTCCATGTTGGGATCATGGAGGGGGTTTTGCCTTTTTCCCTTTGTGTGGAAGTGGAACTCGTATTCTGAACAGGGGTCTCCTTAGGTGATTTTCTCTCTTTGCTGCATCCTTTTATGCTTCTGTAACCTCAGGTTCCACCACCACAGTGGGTGATTCAAGAGTGGCCTCATTGGTGGTGTTTTTGAGTGAGATTGGAACATTGGGTTCACCCACAGAATGGTTTATGCTTGATGTCGAGGCCTCAACCATAGAGGGGTTTGCATTGATGGAAGAATCAAAAGGGGTTTTTTCAAATGTGGGTTTTTCAGAGGGTTTGATGGGGGTTTTCTTCCATATTTGGTTTTTCAGCGGTTGTGGGAGTGGTATCGATAGTAGGATTGTCGATGGGAGTAGAAGATGGATTAGGTTCGACTTCTAAATCCACCATTTCTGCTTCAGCGTTCGAAGGGGGTCGAACTGCAGCCATCTGTCGAATGCTTCTTCTTGTGGGTTGATCACCCCCATCTCTCACTGCTACCTGCTTCACTCTTGCCATCGATTTTGCTTCTTGATCGATTTCGCTGGAAGTTATGGCGGTTTAGGGTGGTTTTCGGATGGAAGAGAGAGAAAAGGCAAAAAGGGTTTTTTTAGGTGGTTTTTGGGAAGTTGAAAGGGTAGTTTTTGGATTAGGACTAACCACCTTTACCCTTTTTGACTTAATCTTATTTTAATAACAGTTGTTATTTACTAAGAGAGGTACATAAAAGACATTTTTAAGTGTACCTTGAAAAGATGTTAGGGATGAGGTACTTGTACCTTCCTTAGAAAAACAACAAAAGTAGTACCAAATGGAGGCTTGGGTTATGATAAAATTTTCCAGGGTTACCTCATTTGTACTATCATTATTGCATTGCTAAAACTCACCAACCTTAAAATTTTCACATTTTCTCCCACTTGAAATAGAACCAGGAGGTGGATGCTGGAGTATGCTGTAGCATCCAAAGTCTTCTTGCCTTGAATGCAAACTGTTACAAAAAAAATACTAACAAAGCTTAGATTAAGACTACAATTAAACTAAGAAATGAATATTTAGAAACACTTATGGACTAGAAAGAGTCCATGGCTTTTTATGAATCTTTTAGCAAACTGTAGCTAAAAACACATAGCATTGCTCTGGGATTGCTACAACATCATGGTAGAGTTTCACTCTCTGGCCATTCACCTTAAACACATTGTTGTTCTCAGGATTGATCAATTCTACAGCCTCATAGGGGTAGACTTTGTGAATGGTAAAGGGACCAGACCATCTGCTCTAGAAGAGAACAAAAGAACATGTTGTCCTGCTTTTAATTCTCTATGTTGGATTCTCTTGTCATGCCATTTTTTGGTCTTCTCCTTATAGATTTTGGCATTCTCATAGGACATGTTCCTATGCTCTTCCATCTCACACAGTTGTAAATTCCTTTTGTTTCCAGCATCATCTAAGGACATGTTTAGCTCTTTGATGGCCAGTATGCCTTATACTCAAGCTCTAAAGGGAGGTGACAGGATTTTCCAAAGACTAGCTTGTATGGGGACTTACCAATTGGTGTTTTAAAGGCAGTTCTGTATGCCCATAAAGCATCATCTAATTTAAAAGCCCAGTCTTTACTGTTTGGTTTTACCACTTTTTCCAGGATTCCTTTAATTTCCCTATTAGAAAGCTAAGCCAGTCCATTTGTTTGTGGGTGATATGCAGTAGCCATTATGTGGTTAACATTGTATTTTTCAAGTGTTCCTTGCAACACCTTATTCACAAAATGGGTACCCTCATCACTGGTTAGTGCCATGGGGTACAAACCTTGTAAAAATGTGTTTTTGAAGAAATTTAACCACGGTTTTTGAATCATTGGAAGCACATGTAAATGCTTCCCCCCACTTTCACACATAGTCAACAACCACTAGAATGTATTGGCAATTGTTAGATGGTGGGAAAGGTCCCATGAAATCAATTCCCCATACATCAAACAATTCCACTTCCAAGATTCCATTTAAAGGCATTTCATTTTTTTTTTGAGAAATGGAACCAGTCCTTTGACATTCATTACACGTTCTGGTAAAGTTGTAGGAATCTTGGAAGAGAGTTGGCCAATAGAAACCAGATTGTAACACCTTGGCTGCTGTCCTTTGGCTCCCAAAATGACCTCCATATGTTGAAGTGTGGGAGCGGTGTAGGATAGCTGCCACATCATTTTCTGGGACATATTTTCTCAAAATTTGATTTGTACCAAGTTTAAACAGAAAAGGATCATCCCAGAGATAAAATTTGGCATCATGGAGAAACGTTTTAAGCATATGACTAGTATAATCAGGAGGTTTGATGCCACAAGTCAAGTAATTAGCAATAGCGGCATACCAAGGGATGCTAGAGGAATGTTGTAGCATCAAGATTTTCTCATCTGGGAAGGATTCAATGATATCTCCTTCCCTTTTCTTTTCCACCAGGTTTTGTAACCTAGACAAATGATCTGCTACTTGGTTGTTTACTCCTTTTCTATCCACAATATCTAGGTCAAACTCTTGCAACAAAAAAACCCACCTAATTAACCTAGGTTTGGCATCCTTTTTAGATATTAAGTATTTGATGACAGCATGATCTGTATGCACAATGACTTTTGCTCCCACCAAATATGATCTAAACCTCTCAAAAGCAAAAACTACAACCAAGAGTTCTTTTTCAGTTGTTGTGTAGTTGATTTGTGCTTCATTCAAAGTTTTACTTGCATAATAAATTGAATGGAACACTTTTTCCTTTCTTTGACCTAAGACAGCTCCTACAGCCCAGTCGCCTGCATCACACATGATTTCAAAGGGGTTTTCCCAATCTGGGGCCACAACCACTGGAGCAGTTACAAAAGCTTTCTTTAAAGTGATGAATGCATTTCTGCATTCTTCATTAAAATCAAATTTGTGGTCATTTTGTAAAAGTAAACACAAAGGTTTTGAGATTTTTGAAAAGTCTTTGATAAACCTTCTGTAAAACCCAACATGACCAAGAAAGCTTCTAATTCCTTTAACAGTGGTTGGTTCAGGTAGTTTTTCAATAACTTCTAGTTTAGCTTTGTCTACCTCAACCCCTCTTTTTGAAACCAAGTGTCCAAGAACTATCCCTTCTTTGACCATGAAATGACACTTTTCCCAGTTTAGGACTAAATCAGTTTCCTCACACCTTTCAAGGCCTTTTTTTTTAAATTTTCCAAACACTTATCAAAAGATGAGCCATATACAGAAAAATCATCCATAAATATTTCAATGGATTCTTCAAGCATGTCAGAGAATATGGACATCATACATCTTTGAAATGTTGCAGGAGCATTACAAAGACCAAAGGGCATTCTCCTAAAGGAAAAAGTACCATAGGGACAAGTGAAGGTGGTCTTTTCTTGGTCCTCGGGTGAAATGGCTATTTGATTGTAACCGGAGTATCCATCCAAGAAGCAATAGTACTCTTTTCCCGCTAACCTATCTAACATTTGGTCAACAAACCGTAGTGGAAAATGGTCCTTTTGTGTAGTTGTGTTAAGTTTACGGCAGTCCATGCAAATTCTCCATCCTGAAACTACTCTAGTTAGGATGAGTTCATTCTTTTCATTAGCCACTACTGTAAACCCTCCCTTCTTTGGGACTGGGACAGGACTAACCCAAGAGCTACTGGCTATAGGAAAAATTATTCCTGCATCTAGCTATTTTATCACTTCATTTTTCACTACCTCTTTCATGACAGGGTTTAGCCTTCTTTGAGGTCCAATGGATGTGAAGTTCTTGTCTTCTAGAATGATCTTATGTTGACAAATAGAGGGACTAATCCCCTTAAGGTCAGCAATGGTCCATCCTATGGCTTTTGTGTGCAACTTCAACAAATCCACTAACTTCTTTTCTTGATGCAATTCTAAAGTGGATGAAATGATGACAAGCAGTTTGTTTTCATCTTTTAGAAAAGCATATTTTAAATGGGATGGGAGTTGTTTCAACTCCAGTTCAGGTGGTGAAATGACTGATGGTGTGAAAGTCTTTTGCTCACTACGTTCAAAAGATTCAAACTTAGCAACAGTCTCATCTATTTTCTTCTCATCATCATCATCATATTCCTCATCATCCTTTTCCTCCAACCTAAAAATTTCCCTAACTCCTTCTTTATTACACAGGGTTTCAATCACACTTAGGCTACAACATTCTTCCATGTCATCAGGGTATTTCATTGAATTGAAGACATTGAATGTGACTTTTTGGTCTTGCAGTCTCATGGTCAACTCTCCCTTTTGGACATCTATCAAGGTTCTTCTGGTGGATAAAAATGGTCTCCCTAAAAGAATAGGAATATCTTGGTCAGCCTCAAAATCTAAGATGATAAAGTCTGCAGGAAAGATGAATTTGTCAACCTGAACTAAGACATCTTCAATTTTACCCTTAGGATAGGCAATGGTCTTGTCAGCTAGAATGAGTGTGACAGTGGTAGGTTTGGCTTATCCTATACCTAAGCTATTAAAAATAGACAAAGGCATAAGGTTGATACCGGCTCCCAAATCACATAAGGCCTTTCCAACTTCTTTCCCTCCTATGGAACAGGGAATGGTAAAACTCCCTGGGTCTTTGAGTTTAGGTGGAATTTTGTTGGTTAGGAGAGCACTACAACCTTCAGTCATAGCCACAGTTTCATATTCAACCAACTTCTTTTTCTTGCTTAAAATGTCTTTATGAAATTTGGCATAACTAGGCATTTTCTCAAGTGCTTCAACAAGGGGTATGTTGATATGCAATTGTTTAAACACATCCAAAAAATTCTTGAATTGCAATTCTTCCTTATTATTCTTTAATCTTTAAGGATAAGGAACATAAGGAGAAGTTGGTTCAATTATGGCTTTCTTTGTTTGTGTTGAGCTGGATGGGTGGACTTCCCCCACTCTCAAATTTGGATCTTTGATGCCTTTTGTTATACCTTATTTAACAGGACATTTTGGGTTGTTGACCTCACTTTCCACTGTGTTTTTCTTTGGGATTAGGGTTTTTGGCTCTAAGCCCTTAGGCGATTGTTCTTCTAGGGTGGTGGGCAATGTTGTAGCATTGGACTTGGACATTGAACTATTTTCTATTCCAACTTGGGTTTTTGGTCCAAACTCTTTGTCTAAGGGTTTATCTAAGTCTTTCCCACTCCTTAGTGTCACAGCTTTCACATGTTCTTTTCCTGAGGACCTAGGGACTTCTGTGTTACTTGGCAAGGTCCTCGCAGGTCTGTTACTTTGGTTAAGAGCAAGTTGACTGGCCTGTGTTTCGAGGTTTTGTATTGAAGTTTGAGTTTGGGCAACAGAAGCATTGGTTTGGGAAATTGCAGTGTTAGTTTGAGCAATAAAACTTTTCAACATTGCTTCCAAGGAAGGGTCTTCTTGTGAAGGGGGCTTGTTTTGAAAAGGTGGTTTGTTGTTTTGAAAATTCTGGTTTTGATGATTTTGGTAATTTTGAGAACTGTTGGCATGATGCTAAGTTTGAAAATTGGAATTTCCTTGTTGCTTATGCTCAGGTGGGTTTAAACTTGAGCTGTTCCATGAAAATTTTGGATGTTGTTTCCAACTGGCATTGTAGTTGTTGGAGTAAGGACCATTTCTATTATAAACATAGTTAACTGATTCGGAGTTGTGAGGACAATGTTCATAAGAGTGGTCCCCACTGCAACAAACACATTGCACTGAGAGGACAGTTGGAGTGGGTGTAGTGGCAGTCGGCTGTGCTCCTTGACTTGTAGTTATGTTTTTAAGCATATTGGTCATGGAAGCAAGCTAAGCTGTCAATGCAGTATATGCATCTAAATCATGCATTCCAGTAGTCTTTTTTATAGTTGGTGCCCTTGGATCAGCCCAATGCCCATTGTTTGTGGAAATCTTTTCAAGAATTTCATACCCGGTGTTATAGGTATTGGAAGTAAAGGCCCCTCCTGATGTCGCATCAAGCATTTGTTTTGCATTGGAATCAAGTCCATTGTAAAATGTCTCGAGTTGAAAACAATAGGGGATGCCATGGTGAAGGCATTTCCTTAATAATTCCTTAAACCTTTCCCAAGCATTGGGAATTGCTTCATCGTCCATTTGTTTGAACATGCAAATTTCATTTCTGGACTTAGCATTCCGGGTAGGTGGAAAATATTTTCTTAAAAACTTTTAAGCCATGTCAGCCCATGATGGTACAGAACTTGGTGCCAATGAATTAAACCATACTTTTGCTCGATCCCTTAAAGAAAATGGGAACAAGGTGAGTCTTAAGACATCAGAAGATACCCCAGGAATCAGGAAAACATTGGTGATTTCTTTAAAAGATTTTAAATGTGAGTGTGAATCTTTCGATGGTAATCTGGCAAATTGACCATTAGCTTGCAACATGTGAAACATAATGGGTTTTGGTTCAAAATGTGTTGTGTCCATGTGAGGCTTTATAATTCCTGAATTTAATTGCTCAAAATTAGAAATTGCATAGTCCATGATTCGCCCATTTATCGAGTTTGCAAGATCAATGATGTTAAGAGGTTCATTTTGTTCATTGTTAGCATGAGATTCTTCATCATCACTTTCATTATCAATCGGTTTCTCTGGAAAAACATTAACTGGGGGTTTTCCAAAAATTGGAGGATTACCAAAAATCGGTGAGTTTCCAAAAGTTGGTGGTGCTCTAGGGTTTTCTAAAATTGGTGGTCTGATTTGGTTCCCTAGTGGTGGTGGTCTTACTTCTAAGACTGGTGGTCTTGCTGGTCTATGCTTAAATCCTGGTGGTACATCCATATCGGGAGGATTCATGGAATTTGAAGTTCTTTGTAACCTCCTTCTATGATGAAAGGTTCTTTCTATGTCAGGATCTAATTCAAAAAGTAACCCTCGTTAGATTCGTGGCATACACCACACTTAGTGTGATTCGGACGATGTTAGAAAAACCAAATCTTTTAAAATAGTTTTATAGACTCTTAGCATGCCAATCCCCGGCAGCGGCGCCAAAAACTTGGCAGTGCTTTAAATACACCAATAGATGTGTGATAATTAAATCTCAAAGCAAGTATACAGTGAGATCTAATGTCGTCTTTCAAGTAATAAAGTGGTGAGAGCCACGTATCGTCCCACAGAGATTGGAGTAAAAGTGCAATAAAAGTCTAAGAAAAGAAATGATTTTAGAGGATCAATTCGAAGATAATTGTTTAGTTGGAGTTATCACAGATTGATTAAACAAATAATAAAAAAAACAAGGGTGTAAGATATTGGGGTGAAGTCTAAACACAAATTCCAGTAGACTAATGTTGTGGCAATGCTACAACATTCGTCTATTAATAACTAAGTTCACCATCTACTTTTCAGGATGTCCTTCCGGATCTTCATCATTGCACTACTGATCTAGCTTTCAATCAACCCATTCCTGGTGTTGTATCAGGACTATCAATAGCAACAAATGATGCCTTCCAAGTATATGGATAAACAAAATTCTTTGTTAAAAATCACTCTTCCAAGTTGATCCCATATCAGTTAAGTTGGCGTGTTCTGAGTGGTCCATTCCTGATACACACCCTTCTTTGTGTTTAAAACCTCACCCTTCAATCTTACACCCAATCTAGAGAAATTAGCTACTCATACTTGAAAGTAAATTACAACAAATATAAAGAACATAAATTAAATACATAACAGGAAGTTAAATTGCATAAAATAAAGACAAGTATGTAAAGTGCATAAGATAAAAAGTGGTAGAATGTTGCAACAATGTTGTCAATAATGCTGCGGCACTTTATCACTAGAGATTAAGATGAAAAGAAGAATTAAAGATTCAAAAGTAACTTGCATAAATTAAAATTAGACTAGAGATTTTCACATCAGTTATGAACTGATGGAAGCTTACCAAAAACCTTAACTACACATCCCTATTTATACAAGAGAGGGATGGCATAAAGGAAAATATCAAAATAAATCTTAAAGGTACAAAAGAGGTACAATAAATGTACTAACATATTATCTTTAAGGAACTAGATTGTACTAATCTCGTTACAAATAAAAGGCATCAGTTTTAAATGTAACTAAGCTAGTTGGATTTGGATTTGCGTGACTTTCGTCATTTTCTTCCCAAAATATAAGCATTATGTAATAAATCCTCCTCCACTCTTCATGATAACCAATGTTGTAGCAATGAGATAGCAACATCATTCACTAAGAACAAGTTAGCCATTCTATTTTGTAAAAGCATGTAAAATCATATACTTAGCTCCATGATTAAGAAAGATGAAAATAATAGAATAAAATGACTCAAAGGTTCGGATAAAGCAAAATATTTTATCTAAAGGTAAAGTAAAAAAGCACTTTATGCATTGAATAACAACGCATATCAAAGAGCATCTCGTCAAAGAAGTCAGTTTCAAGGATCGTCCAATCAGGTATCACTTCGCCTTGTTCCCTTCTGAGTTTAGCTTCGCTAACTACGTGGGTTTTAAAGAAGAGGCCTGGTCTTGATTGATTACACCAGTGGATGAGATCCTTGAGTTGTTACTCTGGGCAGACAGGCAATTCAGAGAATCGTTGAAAGCAAATATTTCGATTCCAGTAAGGGAATATGATTCCATAAGGGTCACTTATCACTTTGGCAAGTTTGCATGGTCCACCGGGTGGTAGTGATAAGTTTAAAGCTGAAAGGTCAGGAAGAGGTCCGAGGACTTCTTCTCTTGAGAATTCTATACCGGTTTCATTTACTGATAGCAGGCTCTCCAGAGGTCGAGGCTCGTTTTTTTTTGCTGGAGCAGGTCTTCGATTTTGAAGAAGAGCTAGAGGAGGAGGCAGATCCATTCAAGATGTGACTTTGTTGATGTGCAGGTTCAAGAACTTCTCCACATGGGATTTTGTTATCCCAATTAACAAGTAATGAAATCAAGATCTATCTAAAACTCTGTCCATCTCTCATTAACATCAAGATCAAGTAATACAATGTAGAGAGAAACTCACAGAGAGTTCTAAGGATATGAATATCAAAAGTGTTAGTGAAAATGAGATAAACTAGGCTATTTATACCTAGGCTCACAATTTACAAAATAACCCCTCAACTTGAATACAACATATAAAATTGACACTAACATTCTCCCCCTTTGTATTCAAGTGAGCCAGGTAAGCTTTAACCATAAAGTTCTTCCGGTGGAAGGTATCTCTTTCTGATCCCAAAGATAACCTCAAACCTTCTTAGTGAATTCCGGTAATCTATTCCGTCTTGTATCGCTTTCAAGGCTTTGTTGATCAAGACAATCTTCTTCTCTTTCAGAGGCACCTTTCTTTGTTCATCCAATCTTAGCCTTTCATTCAGCAGAATCTTGATCATATGGAGTGTTCCATCAGAATATAGGTTGACTTCAATAAATCTCAAGAACTTCTTCTTCGTTTGCCCATTATGATAAACAACACCAAACTCTGGTTTTTCTAACACGGTATACAGAGGAATACCTTGCATGTCGGGTAAGCCTTTGTTTGGCTTTCGTTTGTTGACTCTGATTTGATTACTTTCCAAAGCCATCTGAAAATCAGGTAGGTATGAAAGCTTGATCAGGTTCTTCATGAAACGTTTTAAGGCTTGATAGGCTTTAGAGTAGGTAATATCTTTGTTCGGCATCCGGGCAAGAATGTCATACATCCTGAAGAAGTCTGCAAAGGTAAGGGATTTGAAGTCGGCTTCACATAAATTCCACTCTTTTCCATCTGATCTGAGAACGTAGAATCTCGGATAAAAGACTTTTAGAATCTTCTCCGATTCTATCTTCACAAGCTTAACAATCTCTTTATCTGTTTTGACTGCACTGAGCTTTTGATCTTTGTCACCCATCATATACAAATATTCAATATGTTTTGGACGTGGAAACTTTTCAATAGAATACAACTTTACCTTGTCGATTGGCTGAATCTTTTTCACAAACAAGTCACTCCTTATATCTTCTTGGAATGGAGTAATGATTCTTGTTCTGTGAGCACGTCTGACAGTCAAAGCTTCTTTACCAATTAACATCTGTAGATTACGTAATTCTGCCTTGGAGACTGCATCTATGATTTTGCCTTAAGGTAGATCAGGTATTACCGGAATTTGTATCACTGGATCAGGTAGATTACTTTCTTTCTCGGAATCAGAATCAGGTTGAAAATTTCCACCATCAAATACATCATCCATCTCCTCTTTAATCTTTACCACAGTTTGATCTTCATCCGAGTTAATATATATCAAATCCTGTAAGAACTCATCAGCCATTATTTCCTCATCAGTTCTGTTATCACATCCTTGAGGCTTTTCAACCCTAGGATTGATATCATCCAGAACACCAACATCAGCACTTTGAACCCCTTGTGTACCACCAACATTACCGGTACCCGTTTCCACGTTCGTTTCCACATTTTCAGTAACATGAACACCCGAACCACTGCCTTGTTCCACCCTTTGTCTTACACTTCTCTCCCCCTCATGGTGATTATGATCGGGATCTTGATTATCATGTCTCCGTTTGGTGGTTTGGGCTTGAATGCCACACTTTTCTTCCACCACTTTGATTCGGTTAGATAGAGTTGTAAAGCCAGAACAGATAGCATCGGTTAGGTTGGATATGGATTGTTGTAGGGTGTTAAGTGAATCTGGTAAAGTGGCTTGTATTTCGGTTTGGCGTCTAAGTAGACCAAGAATATCTACTTCTTCTTGAGTATTCGCATCGCCTTGTTCTAGTGAACGGGAAAGTAACTGGTGTTTCAATTCATGTAAAGGTAAAGTATGATGTACCTTTGGGTTCGGCTGAGATTCTGGTTGAGTGTCGGATGGTACGGATGAAGAATTAGCAACAGACTTTCCTTTAACAAACTTTTGTACTTCGGCAGATAATTTCTTAACAATATCAGTCAATTCGGACACCTGAGCTTTATGAGTGTTGGAGAGAGACTGGATGGCCATTTCAAGCAACTTCTTAGATACATAGTTGTGAGGAGGAGGACCCACCAAAGACTGAATATCACGCGCTTGTTCCAAGGTAACACCCAGACCACTTAGGTTACTGGTTTGCATAGCAGTCATAGAGACTGTATGGCCTACGTTCAACGCTGGCATAGTGTTAACGTTGGTAGGACTTCTGCCCGGTCCTCGTGAAGCACCAACAAATAGCGGCAACACTCGGGGCATTTCGGTTGGGTCACGCATAACACCAACGTTTTGTGTCACCATAGATGAAGTGACGAACGGTCTCCGTGTCCTAGGAAAGGAAGTAAAATCAAAAGGTTCTAGACTCGATCTGTGAACAAATGAAGGTGGTGGCCGGGGCAGTTGCCATCCTGTTTCAATACCATCCGACACCGAGTGTGTCGCCGATAGTGTTTGTGCTAATCCCATGTGAGAAGATGAAACATCAACTTGTGAAGAAGTTGATGAGTGGATGAGTGGGGTTGTGCATTGCAAAGCTGGGCGGACTATGTCTTCTTCAATGTCATGTGGCGACGAACGCGCACCGACAGTAGATGTGGCTACCCGACTAGACACGGTTTGGAAAGGATCATTAGTTAAAACTTTTGTTGATCATGTCTCACACTCACCATCTTTTTTTCTTTCCTTCTCACTCAACCTCACTTGATTTTCTGTTTCAACTAATACTCCCTCATTTCCCCTTATCACTCCTCCATCACCACCAGAAGTAGTAGTGATTACCTTTTCAATTACAGTATCAAGATTCTCCATGACTTGATCATTGTTGTTATCATCATTGTTATCATCAGAACTATCATCCTCTTTTTCATCATCAGCATTCGCATCATCATCATCTGAACTATATACAAGATTAGCAGGATCATCAATATCCGCATCAATATCTTCAGATTCTTCCTCAGTATCGTCGGAACCAAGATCTTCCTCATCATCGTCCTCAAAGATCTGAATCATCTTTTTAGATTTGGAGGACTGACCAAGAGCACCCCCAACTCCTTTTCCCCTTACATCACTTTTACCTCTCAACACGCCGTGTTCAGGTACCCCAGTATCCTGAACTCTCTTTCTAACTCTAGAACCCTCACCACGCTCACCTAATTGGTTGGCACCGTGGGTAGGCCCTACCGGTCCTGGCCGGGCCATCAGTGCATTCTTTTCTCTATACTCACTCAAATATGGTGACTCTTGGTCAGCGTAGGCGAGTAGTGCTTCAGGTAAAACCATAATAGTTGGAAAAGATAGACCTTTCGGAAGTCGGAGATACTTCATGTAATTGGTTGGACCAAGAACAGCATTCTCGCGTCTCGGAATCTGATCATTAGAATCCATGATAGAACGGATAATAATCTGAAGATATCTTTGAAATGGCACAAACGTTCTGTCTTTTGATGGCTTTGCTTTATCGGTGACCACCTCGATCAAATCATTCCAAATAGAAATTGCAAAGTCAATCTTCCGGTCAAAACAATAGCATGGAACATCCTGATCACTGAAATACTGGCCGTGTCGACTCCCGTGTGCTTTGAAGTCATACATCTATTTACAGCACTGAATAGTGTGTAATAGATCGGCGGTAGATAGTTCCTTTTCAACTTTGATGTACTGGTTAGCACTCTATAATTCGGACGTGGATCATTGTAACCCTTCAGCATAATATCCCGGCACAAATCTTCTTCAGACAACATATCTTCAAAATTAGAAGAATAAGGAAGATCAAGAACTGTCCGCAACCTTTTCAGAGTCAGCTTGGCATCAAAATGATCTACTTTCAGAGTAAAGTAGTTGTTCTGTGGTACGTATTGGATGTTATGCCATAATTGTTGCAGATAGATTTCCGAAACTTGTTGAGTTCTTTCAAGAGCAATACGAAGCGGATGACCTTTGAGTATTTCCATAACAAGATGATAATCCATAGTGACATTGAAATCTAGAGTGTAGTTGTTCGGCTTTAGATCCTTCTTATCTCTTGGAAGAATAAGTTCAGCATCTAAATCTCGAGCGTTCACCGATGGATGTGATGAACGATGAGACGGGAACACTGTGTTCTAGTCAGAAGAATTACCATCACCCTGCTCTTGCAAATGTGCCATGGTCTATGATTGACAGTGTAAGACCATATAGATATTAGTGCTTTTTCGCCACAAACTTTTCAAAAATTTCCTAAGTATGGGATACTGTCGTACAAAACATCAAGTCGCATGACTCTACTAGTCGGACAAAGCTATACGACCAAAAGTTGTCGTACAAGCTGTGTGCGACAGTTATGAATGTCAGTTGTATGCGACAGTTTTGAATGTTGAAGAACACAGTATTGTGCGACAGTTATGAGTGTTTGAACAATGATGAACATTCAAACCCAAAGACCTAAGATTCATCAATGAAAGCTTGTTAAACTAGTGCCCTAAGTACGGTTTTGTACCAGGAACACTATTCTAACATCTTTTCCTATTGATTCTAACATACAAATCAGAATCCGAAGAGTTTACTAAAACCCCTTTTCGACTTTTCAAACAATCAAGATATCAGTTAACATAATCGATGAAATGCGATGAAAGATAGTATAAAGATGATACCTGAATCGATTCTAATCCACAAGATCAACGAAACAGCAACAAAAGATCAAAATCGATAACTATGTGAGAGAATCGGACAGTACAAAAGTCGGAAAATGAAACAACTTTCAAAATCGCACTATATATAGAACTTAGGCTGTGTGGACACGTGTCAAGAAATGAATGGTCCAAAGGTTGACCGACACGTGTCAGATAGTCGTACGATACAATGTATGAGTATCTCGTCTTAGTCGTAGGATGAAGTGTACGACTAAGGTATAATGATGAACAGTAACTATCGTACGATGTTTGTGCGACTAGGATTGCTAGTCGGACAAAGCGTCTACAACTTGACCATATGAACAGTGACTATCGTACGAAGCATGTACGACTAGGATTGCTAGTCGGACAAGGCTTGTGCGACTGTCGTGCATGAACAGTAACTCTCGTACAAGTTATGTACGACTGTCGTGCTGGAACAGTAACTCTCATACAAGACTTGTACGACTACTTTCCAGACTTGAAAAATTTTCAGAAAATTTGAACTTTGAACTTTTCAGTTTAAAATCAGTTCAGTGTTCTTGAAAACATTTTGCTCCCCATACAAAAATGCATATGTCTTGAGAAAATCATTTGCATCAAGTAGGGTTTGCCAAAATCATTTAAGATAGAACACTCTCCTTTGTTGTTTTGCTCAACCATTTCTTCTTTGTACAATGCTCCTCCTTGAAAGATACTCTCAAAGATTTATAGCTCCCCCTAAACACATGAACCACACATAAAACTGCACAAGTAAAAGCAATTGAAGTACATACGGTAAAAAGAATAAAATTGAAATCTAGTTTGTAAACTACTGAAAAAAAATCTAAATTTGAACAAATCATAATGAGTATTCAATATTATGAAAATAAGTATTCTTCACTCAAATTTATCAAAATTTGAATGACTAAGAATTATTTTCAAAATGTTGAATAAAAATTATGACTTATCAAACTTTCAAATTCAACATGCCTAGCTTTGAGACAAGAAAGTTGAAACATTTCTCATCCAAAGCCTTGGTAAACAAGTCGGCTAGTTGAAATTCAGTAGAAACAAAATAGAGTTCAATTGTACCTTTTTCGACGTGATCTTTAATAAAATGATACCGTACTTCGATGTGCTTGGTTTTCGTGTGTTGAACTGGATTCACAGATATTGCTATTGCGGACTTGCTATCACAATAGATTGGAATCTTTTCATACTTACACGCAAAATCCGTCAGTTGGGTTTTCATCCAGATGACTTGTGAGCAACAACTAGCGGCCGCGACATATTCTGCCTCCATCGTAGAAAGTGACACGCAGTTCTGTTTCTTAGATGCCCAACTTACCAACTTATCACCCAAGAATTGGATATGTCCGGATGTGATTTTCCGGTCCAATAAGCTATCACCATGATCCGCGTCGGAGTAGGCTGTTAGCTCGAATCTCGTGCCTTTGGGATACCATAGACCAAGGTAGGGAGTTCCTTTAAGATAGCGGAAGATGCGTTTGACGGCTCCTACATGAGATTCCTTAGGATTCGCCTGAAATCTCGCACAAAGACAAGTAGCGAACATAATATCCGGGCGACTAGCAGTTAAGTACATTAAAGATCCAACCATACCTCGATAGTGTCGTATATCAGTTTCCTTACCATGAGGATTTGGACCGATCTTTGATTGTGTTGCCATCGGTGTTCCAATGGAAGTACAATTTTCCATTTTGAATTTCTTCAAAATGTCAAATATATACTTTGACTGGTTGATGAATATCCCCGTGAAAAATTGTTTCACTTTCAATCCTAGGAAGAAGTTAATCTCCCCCATCATGCTCATCTAAAATCTAGTAGTCATCAGATCAGAAAACCATGTACATAAACCAGGGTTAGATGTACCGAATATTATATCATCTACATATATTTGTACTATTACCATCTCACCGTTTAACGTTTGACAAACAAAGTCGTATCTACCTTACCTTTTTCAAAGCCATCACCGTCTCATGTTTGATAAACAAAGTCGTATCTACCTTACCTTTTTCAAAGCCAGAGACGAGTAGAAATTGAGATAGAACATCGTACCAAGCACGCGGGGCTTGTTTTAACCCATATAAGGCTTTATCCAAAATGTAAACGTGATTTCGATTCTCCTTGTCTACAAAGCCTTCGGGTTGTGAGACATATACCTCCTCTTTTAGTATTCCATTAAGAAATGTTGTCTTTACGTCCATCTGATAGACCGTAAAGTTTTTGTATGTTGCGTACGCCAAAAATATTCTGATTGCTTCAATGCGTGCGACTGGAGCATAAGTCTCATCGTAATCTATCCCTTCTTGCTGTCGATAGCCTTTAGCTACAAGTCTCGCTTTGTTACGAACTATGATGCCTTCTTCATCTTTCTTGTTTTTGAACACCCACTTTGTTCCAATGATGCTTTTATCGGCTGGTCCTGGAACTAACCTCCATACTTTTAACTCTTCGAATTGATTTAGCTCTTCTTGCATAGCTAAAATCAAATACGGGTCATTTAAGGCTTCTTTTACTGTGAGTGGTTCAATGTTACTTAAAAACATTGAGAACATGCACTCATTTACGGTAGCACATAAAGCAGATGAACGAGTTTGAACTGGTGAGCTTGGGTCACCGATTATTTGGTGAATCGGATGAGCCTTCGTCCACTTGGTTGTATGAGGATGAGGAGCATAGGATTCTTGAACATTTTCAAGAGTAGCATTCGTTTCTTCTTCGGTTGGAGAAACCAGTGGTTCAGCACCTGGAAATTCTGTAGGAATACTAGAAGATTCTGGTTGTGACTGAGGAATGGTTGGTTCAGTAACCGAAGAACTTGGATTTTGTGTTGATCCTTCCACAGTAGTTGTAGTCTCTTGTTGTGGAATAACAACTTCTGGTACTTGAACATTCTGAACAGGAGTGGAAACATCAACCGGTGTTGAAGTAGATGCACCATTTTGAGTAGTTGTCGCAACAGAAATAGTTGTAGGTGCTTGTACCATCCTGTTAGAATTAGTAGAATTATTGTAAGTACCATAAAATTCATCATAGAATTCATCAAATAATAAATCAAGATCAGTTAATTGAGATTTTGAGGCAGAAGGTTGATCCTGATTAGAGATTGAAGCAGGTTCTGAACTGAGATGTCCAGAAGCTAAAATTCTAGTTATAACGGGTCCTGAACTGTTTTGATCAGAAGCCAATTCGTGATGTTCGTCGAATTTGACATTGACACACTCCATTATATTCCTTTATTGCTTTAGATATATCCTATATGACGCCGATGAGAAAGAGTATCCAACGAAGATACCATCAATCGCCTTTGGACTGAACTTGTTCCGTTGTTCTTTGTCGGTTAGAACATAACACCTAAAACAAAAAACACGAAAATGTTTTATGTTAGGTTTCCGGTTATTCATGATTTCATAAGGAGTTTTATTAAACCGGCGGTGTACGACAGAACGATTCTGTGTGTAACATGCGGTTGCCACGGCGTCGGCCCATAAGAAGAGAGGTTGCTTTGAGTATGCCAACATTGTTCTCGCAGACTCGACTAACGTTATGTTACGTCGTTCTACAACACCGTTTTGTTCAGGAGTTCTGGCGGCAGAAAATTGTTGCATAATCCCATGTGATTCATAGAAATCACCTAAGACTCTGTTCTTGAATTCTATACCATTATCCGAACGCACGATTTTTACTGAGATCTTCATGTTGTTCTGAGCTGCCTTGATAACACCAATGAGAAGTTCTGAAGTTTCATCTTTTGACCTTAGAAACTTAACCCATGTGTATCTTGAAAAATCATCGACTATTACCAAGACATATTTCCTCCCACTTATGCTTTCCGTTTTCATTGGACCGCACAAATCCACATGTAATAGCTCAAGTACACTCTTCGTTGTCGGTTCCGGTTTATGCTTGTGAGGAACCCTCTTCATCTTTCCTTTCTCACACGCATCACATAGATTTTCGGCATTGAATTTCAAAGTTGGAAGCCCCAGAACTGAATCTCCTAAAACCAGCTTTTGAATGTGTCGGAAATTTAGATGAGATAACCGTCGATGCCATAGCCAACTTTGTTCTTCTGAAGCTTTGGATAAAAGACACACTTCATTGGTTGGTTTGATATCTGCCAAGTTGATTGTGTACAGGTTTGACTTGCGAGTTCCAACAAGAAGATCTGTTCCTTTCTCGGTTTTGACACAACACATTGTCTTCTTGAAATGCACTTCCAAATCCTTATCGCAAAACTGTCCTACACTGAAAAGGTTGTGCTCCAATCCTTCAACATAGTTAACCTTCTTTATCGTAAGATTGTCTTGAATGAAATCTCCAAAACCTTTGATAGGAGCAACCTGATTGTTTCCAAACCTTACCCGACCAAGATCTTTTTCCACAAAATTGGTTAGCATGTGTCTTTGGCCTGTCATATGCTTCGAACATCCCGAATCTAAGTACCATAACTTACTTTTCTGCAACAATCAGATTGAAACATTTTTAGGTACCCATTGAATATTGGGTCCTTTTTGGTTAGCTTGAGAAGACGTGAATTTAGATTTTTGTGTCTTCTTCTTTTTCTTCAAATTTGACTTTCTTTTACCATTTGAGATAAAATAAGAATTATCCCAACAACAAGAACCAGGCATAGCAAACGTACTTTCATATCCACAAACAAAACAAAAACATTCACCATTTTTAAAATTCAACAACTGGTCTTTGGAGTAATCTTTGTATGTCTTTACAAAAGAATTTTTATTACTCGTACCAAATTGTTTATTCTTTGAAAAACTACTATTATTGTCATTTTGTTTGGATGAATCAGACGCCGTTTGCTTTACCCGCCATTCTTGTTCTATCTTCTTCGGATTCACAGAATTATCTGAAAGAACAGAAGATTTAGAGTTAGAATCTTTAGAACTCTGAACTTGAGAATTCTTTGACATTTTATCCTTCTTTCTTTTCTCTAAAGGTGGATTCTTTGTGTTTGAACACTCACCTTTATAGAAAGTACTCGAAGATTTTTCTTTGTTTATATAAGAAACAGATGTTATTATAATTGGACTTTCTTGAGATGATTGAAATGAATGACTACCACATTGAACACAATTGAGATTCTTTCTTGCAAGAGATAATAGATCTGAAACATAAGTCTTTTCACTATTATTGCATTTCATACAAGAATCATTGATTTTAGGTTTAGAAGTAGTATTCAACTCAATCTTCTTAGAAATCCTTTTCAGGTCATCTTTCCTTTTGCTTTCTTCTTTTTCTTCAGAAATAAAAAAATCAGTATGGTCAGGAAGTTTCTTTGAGAAATCAAATGCACAAGCTTTTCCTTTTTCATTTTCTATTGGTTTTGACTTGGTTTCAAAAACTTTCTCATTTGGTTCATAATCACAATCCGAATCAGAATCGGCGTTGTGAACTTCAAAATCCTTGGTGGACTCAGGTGAATTCCAATTTTTGAAAGCATTTTCTTTTCTTTCTTTTGTTAATTCCTTTTCTAACTCATCCACCTCTTGAGAAAGCTCAATTATTCTCATTTCATAAGAATGTTTCTCATTTTCAAAAATTACTTTCTCAATTTCAAACTGTGCTCTTTCAAGATTGAAGGAATCTTCAAAATCAGACATTATATTAGGTTTTTCTTCTTTCAAAAGTTTTTCTAATGTCATCACTTTTTGAGAAAGCTCACAGTTCTGTTCTTTAAAAAAATTGCTTTCTTCAAGATTGAACCAGTTTTTCAAGGCAAATTCTTTTCTTTCGTTTTCTAACACAATCTCTAATTCAGCTTTTGTCTTTAACAAGTCAGTTAACTTCGTTTCAAATGAATTGATTTGGTTTACAAAGTTGACTTTCTCATTTTCCAAATTGGTATGCTCAGAAAGGAGAATATTCTCAAGATCTACCACTTTCTTTGACAGTTTGAGACATTTTTTATCAATCTTTTGTTTACCATCAAAAATGTTCTTTGATGATTCAGAAAACTTTTTGATCAAAACATGTTCAATTCTTCCAGTTTCCTTTTTTACTTCGTCATTATAACAAGAATATATTTCCTTAAAAGTAGTTGAGAAAATAGTTGAAAGGAGATCATTTTCATAATCATATTTGATCCTTTGTTCAGCAAGAGAGATCTCAAGTTCAATAATTTTCCCTTCTAGAACCAATGTAGGAACATATTTCTTAGTTACAACAACTTGATTGTTAGTAACTGGCTTTGTAGCACTTATGTCAAAGTAGTTATCTGGAAGTGGTTTATCTAGATTGTTGAGAATCTTCAATGTCTCATTAGTATAGCAAAATGGAAGTTGGATATGAGTTGTTAAAGATCTTTTTCTTTGTTCCTCTCTTTGTGTTCCCATTTCATCAGTCCAAAAAATTTCAAAATCGGGCCAATATCGTGCGTACCTTAAACATTCAAAGTTATACACTGTCGGTACTGCTTTGATAGCTTTGGCTCCATATTTTGGACATTCATAACCATGTCCCCAATATTTATTGACATTGTTTACATGTCTTCGCTTGTTCATGAAAATTGTTTGAGCAGATTGATCTCTCAAATACAGCTTCTTTTCCAAACTTTCAATTTTGGTTAAAAATTCTGAATTCTTATCTGAAAGATTTGTCAAAGAAAATTCATTTTCTTTATTATTTGATTCTAAATCTTTGATTTGCTTGTTCAATTCAGATAATTGAGAATCAAGAACTAACTTTTCTGATTCAAATTGATCATGTTGAGCTTTGAGATTTTTGATTTCAGAACATTTGTCTTTTATCTCAAATTCAGCATCATCAACCTGTTGTTTCAATTCACTATTCTTCTTTCTTTCGTTTTGTAGAGTTTTTGTTAACTCTTCAACACATGGTTCCATTACTTGAAACTCACGAAATAAACTAGCAATCTCTTCTTCAGAACATGCTAATTTATTTAGTGTTTCATTTAGTTCATTACGCAGATTTATGACTTCTTGATTTACTGATTCAGGTAAAGGAAAAGAATTTACCTGTGAGGAAGTGTCAGACTTATCCTCATCGTCAGAATCGAATTCTGCTTGACACATATTTGCATGCTCTTCCCTTTCATCCTCATCATCAGAATAATCAAGAAAATATTCTTCCTTGTAACATCCCACAAATCCAAACGTACATATAATCATATATTTCATAACCTAATTTCAATATATAGGTAATTCATATTTCACATTCGGTCCCCAAAGTCTGACATAGAAAAATTCAGTACAACTTGATCTACTTTAAGTTACATAGTAATAACAAACATTTTAAATACAAAAGCGTCCATAGTATCATGATGATCATCTTCTCAAAAGCTAGCCAACAAGTACTCTATCTACTTGTTCTTACTGGAACCATCACCTGGAATACATAATTTTTAAAACAGAAAATGAGGGTTAGACCTAAGGGTCTAGTGAGTAAATCCCTGACATTTGGAAATCATTAAAACTTTCATTTATATAAAATACTCTTTATATAAATACACATAATTCACACGTAAACTAATACCAATCAAGATTGATACATCATACCTGTCTCATTCCACCTTATCCCTCCACCAATGGCCAATATCAATTGGTTGCGAGCCAATTTAACACACCGGTCCAAAGCCCGGCCACGTATTATATTTTCATATAATACTCACGTAATTATAATATCTCAATATATTATAATCACTCACGTATGACATATTCATACACTTTATCAAACATTTAATATTCACATAATGCATTCCAGTAAAATACTTTTTAAAGTAAAACTCACCTCGTGTGTTTATCACAAAAACTCTTCCAAGATAATTCACGTATGTCGATCCTTCCCAGAATCTGAAATCAGATAAAATACCAAATATCTCTTTTAACACTTAAACTTACAAAATTCTCAACTCAAATCGCAATGAACAGTACCAAGTCGCAATCTCCTATTGCGATTCCACCCTGGAGTCGCAACCCACTACTGCGATTCCACCCTAAGTCGCAATCCACTATTGCGATCCCAAACCCGAATCGCAATCAACTACTGCGATTCCAAGCCAAGTCGCAAACGACCATTGTGACTTCATACCCAAGTCGCAATCCACTATTGCGACTTCGATGAATGTCGCAGTCGTCCATTGCGACTTCGATGAATGTCTCAGTCCACTGTTCATCCTAAAACCCAGATTTTTAATCTTTTAATCTATGCATGTTGCTGTAAAGATGCAGATATGTTTAAGACCATTAACATATCCTAACCATAAGCTCAGATTTCCCAAAACATCCCTGAATCATCAAAACCCACTTCTAAAACTTATAGCAAAAACTTTTAAAACTAAATACTTAAGAGTATAGATTAAACATAAATATTACCTTGAATTCTTCAGTTGATGTAACAAAACCTAGCAGAATTAAAAGCTTTACTTCTTCCTCTTCCTTAGCTTCTTTCGATCTCTCTCTCTCTCTCTCTCTCCAAACCGAAAACACACACTACACCATAGGAAGTTTAGATATTTTGCTAAGAAAGAGACTTCATTTGCCAATTGAAGTACTAAAGGCGGTGGAGGTGGTGTATGGTTTTTGCAATAATACCAATCCAACCCTCAACTTCTCCTATATGGCAAAATACACCCCTATACTTCCCTATTAAAATTATAACTTACCCTTTAACTTCTAACTCCAAAATATTAAATTAAAATACTACTTATGAATAAACCAATAACTTACCTGGTTATTACAACATCTCCCCCTTAAAAGAATTCCGTCCCGGAATTCGGTTAGACGAAAGATATTGATACTTAACCTCCACTATTACCTCAAACTCAATCAAAACCGTAGAAACTAACACATATAAACAACAAAAGCACGGGAATATCAATACCGAAGTCAGATAACACTTTAACACGTATAGAGTTTATTAGAAGTATACCTGTAACCTTATCAGGGAATTTCCTCTTCTTCTTGCGTTGTCATTTGGAATACTCGGCCTTTTGCTTTCGGTTCCCCAGACCCTTCTATTTCTCCCGACCTAACATTCGTTGGTTTCTCCGTCATACTACCCTGTCGTACCTTCCATTGTGGACAGTCTGCCTGAATATGATCAGGGGAATTGCAAACGAAACAGAATCAATTTGCGCGACAATTCTTAGCGACGTGTCCAGCCCTTCCACACTTGTAACAACTTCTAGGATCAACATAACAATTTCCTTGATGTACGCGGTTGCAATTTGGACATAGTTTTTCATTTGGTCTAAAAGGTAGGCGACTATCGAACCTCTAAATTTCGTACTCCGTTGAATTATGTGTCACCTCTTCCAATTTTCTTTTCCCAGCACTCTTATCATTTGCATCTCTCTTAATATCTCGCTGTACATTTTCCGCGGCATTTACTGCGGCTGAGAAGTTATCAGGTCCTGTTGCAGTCACTAACTTTCTGACTTCCGAATTTAACCCGAAGATAAATCTCTCCATTTTCATCTTTTCTGTAGCAACATAATATCCTGCAAAATGAGATTTTTCTAAAAATCGAGCAGTAAAATCTCTGACTGACAAATTCCCTTGTTGTAGATTCATAAATTCTTCTTCCAATTGTCTGACAGCAGCTTGTGGACAGAAGTGTGTTGTGAAAGTTAACACGAATTCCTCCCATGAAAAAGTAGTATATACATCCGCTCCTCTCGATTCTGTATGAGCCTCCCACCAATACAGAGCATCACCTTTTAGCATTGCAGTTCCATAAAGTACTTTATCTTGTTCAGCACATTTACACGTCTTGAAGATGGCTTCTATTTCTTTTAGCCATCTCATTGCTTTTACCGGATCCCGATCTCCTGAATATGTAGGGGGCTTGCAACTAAGAAACATTTTATAGTCACACCTTTTCATCACCGGTAAGACAGTAGAGGTAAGTGGCATTTCAACTTCGTGTTCCGGATTCGGTCTTTCAGTTTCGTTGTGGCGATTATGTTCAAACATAGCTTGTATATTATCCCGTAACCTCCCCATTTCAGCCATCAGATCATCCCGTGTACAAATTCCGTACCATGCGATTGTGTTCCACCTCCAGTTCGGCCCCCAGTTCCCCTTCCGATTCTGCCTCTACCACGATCTCCACCTCTTCCCCTAGTTCCTATTGGTGGATTTTCCCCACCCGAATTCCTTCCTCCTCTTTGGTTCCTTTGTCTAGTGCCACTTGCCATTCTGGTATTTCAAACAAAGTTAATATACACATAAGCACATACCCCATATAACAAGGTATTCCAGTTCAAGCATGCACCTGTAAGATCATAATTACACTGGCCTGGTGTAATTTGAAATTACCTTACATGATGTTCCTTCTACCTTTTATACTTAGCATCCCCAGGTTCTAACATATTAGGGACATCCTACTTCACATGCAGTTTAAGTCTAGGTACAGATACTAATACCTAAATCCCTTAAACTAGGGCTCTGATACCATCTGTAACATCCCACAAATCCAAACGTACATATAATCATATATTTCGTAACATAATTTCAATACATAGGTAATTCATATTTCACATTCGGTCCCCAAAGTCTGACATAGAAAAATTCAGTACAACTTGATCTACTTTAAGTTACATAGTAATAACAAACATTTTAAATACAAAAGCGTCCATAGTATCATGATGATCATCTTCTCAAAAGCTAGCCAACAAGTACTCTATCTACTTGTTCTTATTGGAACCATCACCTGGAATACATAATTTTTAAAACAGAAAATGAGGGTTAGATCTAAGGGTCTAGTGAGTAAATCCCTGACATTTGGAAATCATTAAAACTTTCATTTATATAAAATACTCTTTATATAAATACACATAATTCACACGTAAACTAATACCAGTCAAGATTGATACATCATACCTGTCTCATTCCACCTTATCCCTCCACCAATGGCCAATATCAATTGGTTGCGAGCCAATTTAACACACCGGTCCAAAGCCCGGCCACGTATTATATTTTCATATAATACTCACGTAATTATAATATCTCAATATATTATAATCACTCACGTATGACATATTCATACACTTTATCAAACATTTAATATTCACATAATGCATTCCAGTAAAATACTTTTTAAAGTAAAACTCACCTCGTGTGTTTATCACAAAAACTCTTCCAAGATAATTCACGTATGTCGATCCTTCACAGAATCTAAAATCAGATAAAATACCAAATATCTCTTTTAACACTTAAACTTACAAAATTCTCAACTCAAATCGCAATGAACAGTACCAAGTCGCAATCTCCTATTGCGATTCCACCCTGGAGTCGCAACCCACTACTGCGATTCCACCCTAAGTCGCAATCCACTATTGCGATCCCAAACCCGAATCGCAATCAACTACTGCGATTCCAAGCCAAGTCGCAAACGACCATTGCTACTTCATACCCAAGTCCCAACCCACTATTGCGACTTCGATGAATGTCGCAGTCGTCCATTGCGACTTCGATGAATGTCTCAGTCCACTGTTCATCCTAAAACCCAGATTTTTAATCTTTTAATCTATGCATGTTGCTGTAAAGATGCAGATATGTTTAAGACCATTAACATATCCTAACCATAAGCTCAGATTTCCCAAAACATCCCTGAATCATCAAAACCCACTTCTAAAACTTATAGCAAAAACTTTTAAAAGTAAATACTTAAGAGTATGGATTAAACAGAAATATTACCTTGAATTCTTCAGTTGATGTAACAAAACCCAGCAGAATTAAAAGCTTTACTTCTTCCTCTTCCTTAGCTTCTTTCGATATCTCTCTCTCTCTCTCTCTCCAAACCGAAAACACACACTACACCATAGGAAGTTTAGATATTTTGCTAAGAAAGAGACTTCATTTGCCAATTGAAGTACTAAAGGCGGTGGAGGTGGTGTATGGTTTTTGCAATAATACCAATCCAACCCTCAACTTCTCCTATATGGCAAAATACACCCCTATACTTCCCTATTAAAATTATAACTTACCCTTTAACTTCTAACTCCAAAATATTAAATTAAAATACTACTTATGAATAAACCAATAACATACCTGGTTATTACATTCCTCCACCATAAGAGATTTTCCATCTTCCTTTTGTTGTGCAAGAAGCAACTTTTGTTTGTAGTAATCAGTGTTCTTTACAACCTTCTTTCGACAATCTCTTGCATAGTGACCCGGAGTACCACAGTTGTAGCACTTTTGAATCTCCACATCTTTCTTATCTTCGAACTTTTTCTCCGTGTTCTCATACATCTTCTTTCCTTCAGCTTTATCCGATCTTTGTTCAAATCTTTTATCAGTATTCTCAACTCTTTCCTCTCCAAAAGGTTTCCTTTCATAACTCTTGTTATCAACCTTTCTCGAACCAGACGTATACCTCAGATTGTTGTTTGATGACGGAGATTTGTAAAACTTCTTTTGAAAGTGCCTTGTGAGAAGAACTAAAGCTTGATGTAGTTCCACACCATCATCAGAAATATTTCCCCTGAAACCTGTATCAAACATTCCAGATTCATCAGATGTAAAACTGTTTGGTTGTACCTCAGCTTGTAGTGCAATCGGTTCTTGAGAAAAATCTTTCTTCTTTTTCTTATTCTTCTCCTCTCTTATCTCATCTATTTCTTCCTCATCTTGCAACATCGTCTCATACAGCTCATGTAATGGCATAGTGGAGAGTCTCGGATTTTGTTTCATCTTTCTAGCCACACTCTTCCACTCGGGTTGTAGTGAGGTAAGAAATTTGACATTTAATTCGATCAGATCCTTTGTGATCTTGTTTTTACTCAACTCATTAAGTAAAACCATGAATCTGTCATATGTGTCGTGAAGTGACTCATCTTCCTTAGCCTAAAATTCTTCATACTTATTGATGCACATTGTGATTTTCATCTGATTCCCAATCTGTGACCCTTGTAACATCTTTTCTAATTGTCTCCACATGTTGTTTGCCGTATCTTTGTAACTATCTATGTTGTTGAACACCTAATTCTGAATTCCCATAATGACATATGATCTTGCCTTTTTGTCAGCATCGAATCTTACTTTTTGATCAGGAGTGTACTCTGAAATAGGAGCCAATCTATTATCTGGTTCTGGTGCACCCTGAACACGATAATCCTTAAGAACAGGTTTCATTGGACCATTATGAAGAGAATCTATCAAGTGATCACCATTTGATTGTCGTTCAAGGAAATCTTCAAACTTTTCTTTCCATTATTCATACTCTTTTTCGTTTATCAAAATCGGATGTCTAGTATCACTTCCCAAAAAATTCATTATGTCGTTTCTATTCATCTTAAAAATTACTTGTATTGATCTTTACACAGAAAAGTGAATTTGTGAAAATTTGACAAACTGTCCGGCAATAACGTACGACTGTCGTATAGAACGTGTGCGACTTGGGCTTTGAAACAGTAACTGTCGTATAGAACGTATACGACTTGGATTCAGCAACAGTAACTATCGTACAACAAGTGTGCGACTTGGACCAACTCTCGTACGAAACTTGTACGACTTGGTCATATGAACAGTAACTGTCGTATGGGTCTTGTACGACTAAGTCTCGTGAACAGTAACTCTCGTACAATACTTGTACGACTAAAAATGTAGTCGGACAAGGATCGTGCGACAGTTATGATGATAAGTAACGTACGACAGTTATGAATATCAAGAACACATAAGCGTACGACAGTTATGAGTTTCCTCGCAAAAAATTTCTAAGTGACCAAAAATCCTCAAATCAACACCAATTGATTTGAAACTTCGTAGGATAGGTCGTGAGGGCTTTCTGAACACCTTTTGTTCAGCAAGAAATACCAAGAAACTAAAAGAAGTCCATGTTCATATCTGAACAGTGAACTTTTTCGAAAACCTCAAAAATTGCCAAATCTGTTGATTTACATGTTCTGAATCCGAATCCTTGCACGAATTGATCCAGATGATCAATACGAACAATTCTGTGCCTAAAGCTCGATCCAAAACAACCTCAAATCACAGAATCCATATAGTCCGAAAGTGACAAAAAATGCCCAAAAACTTCAAATTCTTCACAAATCCGATCTGCTAGGCTCTGATACCACTTGTTATCCCAATTAACAAGTAATGAAATCAAGATCTATCCAAAACTCTGTCCATCTCTCATTAACATCAAGATCAAGTAATACAATGTAGAGAGAAACTCACAGAGAGTTCTAAGGATATGAATATCAAAAGTGTTAGTGAAAATGAGCTAAACTAGGCTATTTATACCTAGGCTCACAATTTACAAAATAACCCCTCAACTTGAATACAACATATAAAATTGACACTAACAGATTTGAACTTGGACTTGCACTTTTGAATTGAACTCCTGACTTCAAGCCATTCATCGAGACCAAAGAGCTCTAACTTTGACATGTAGAATCTCTAAGACGAGTCATTTTCTGAATATGGTGAGTTCCACCATTACTGACTTCTTTACTGTTTTTCCTTTCAGGTTTACGTTTATGATTCGACTTGGATGGAATCTATGATCTACCTTATCTCTGCACCATTCCATCATGGGATCACTGACTGCTCTTTTCCGTGTTTCCTTCTCAACGTCTTTCAGGAGTTGTTCCTGAACCCTGATCGGATGCTTCTTTAGTTTCTTCTCAGAAACTGAGCTATGAGCTACCTTAAGGGAAAATAGCTTGTCCTTTTGGCATTCAGCGAGTAGTTGCTCATCCCTGATAGATTCTTCCAATTCTTTAGGCGTTAGGAACTCTAGACCAGGTTGAGGAGGGACCCATAGACGTTGACTCTCTAGCTGACGGATCATTGCTGATCTTCTTTCTTTGTATTCATCCTCAGACATTTGAGGAGGTCGTGAGGGTCTGTTTGGGTGACTCAACAGTTCTTCTTCATCTTCTTGTTCTTCAGTCTTCATTACTGAGACTAGGATTATTTGAAGGTCATCAGCAATAGATGTTGGGATTATTTGTTGCTGGATAGGTTCTTCGGCTCGTCTCTTAAGCAAGGGAGAGGACTAGCTGAATCAAAAGAATGAAAAGATAGAGAAATTTGGCTACATGTATAGGAGAGGTTTGAGGAGGAAATACTTTTGCTCTTGCTGAATCATTTGGAGTGGATTAGATGAATCAAAAGATTACTCATTCTCAACGTTGAAGCAAATTTTTAAGTTCCCAGAGGCAACAATACTTTTGTTCTTGCCTTGGGAGGACTTCTTTGAAGGAGACTTCTTAGTCTTCTCCTCTGTTTCGGTGATGGCGACCCATTTCTGAGCAGGAACCCTGATGGAGGAAGGTTTGAAACAAACTGTAACCCAGGAGAAGTGTGTTTATATACGTATGCCACAGTAACCGAAATAAACTGTCAGGAAGTCCGCGCGACTAGCGGCGCGGGTAAACTCGCGTAGGGATGCGCGCCGTGTACTGTCCATCGAATGCAACAGAGGCCCGTGCGCCTCTTAGCGCGGCTCAAGTCACCCCGCAATGCGCGCCAAGCTCTGTTCCATTATTCTTCCAGTGTTCAGCGCGACTCCTCCTGTGGCTCGGGTCGCACCGTGATCCGCGCCAGATTTTGCACACACATACACACTCGTTCTTCAATCGTTGAATCTCGACCCCATCGAGACCCAAGGCCCAAGGCCCTATCTTTGACATTTTATATATATATATTTATGTCAAAGAGAGCCCACCAAGAACACCACACTCCAAGGCCCAAGCAATTAAATGTTTCATTTAATGCTCAATGTTTGGAGTTTATTAGGGTGTGTAGACTTTGCCTTGGCTCCTATGTGGGACTAGTTTTCTCACATCTCAACTAAGTTCCAACAATACCCCACATTTTCTATTCAAACCCAAATAATACCCCATATTTGAATAGAAAATAAGCAATACTATGGAACTTATGTTTCTATCACCAAGCTAGTTAAAATATGCATCGGAAAAGGTGTCTTTTAGACTTGAACCGTTCCTAGTGAATACCTATCGGATCTACTTCGTGGATAGTGAACTAAAGTCTTGAACTAGCCACTTTTTGTAGTAAATCGAGACAATAGGTATCACACATATTATAGCTATACATAATCTAATTCTTACCGTTGTGTTCATTTCGGTCGTGAACATATCCTTTCTTCATGAGAGTTTTAGAAGACGTAGCCATATCCGTTTTCAAAGATGCGACCACACATCAGTCTCACATAGGTAATGCCGATCAAGAATATTCCGTTGTATTCTACTAAGAAGCTATCAGCATTATTAAGAATATAAAATTCAACCCTTAATCGTCAACGGAAATATACACATAAAAGTCATCATAGAATTAGGCATACCTGTGTATAGGCGTCTCTTGAGTGTTCCTCAACTAGTTTTCCTATTGAACCTAGACCATGGGATCTCCAATTTCGCTAGGTTAGGTTTTCGCCGAGGAAACTCATTGTATTGGCTTTAAGCCCATTCCCCTCGATGAAAAGGATACTTGCTCTCTACTTAGGCCTTTTGTCAAAGGATCATTGATATTCTCCTTTGACTTTACGTAGTCAACGGAAATAATTCCATTTTTTAGCAAGTCCTTTATTGTATTGTGGCATCGTCTTATATGTCGTGACTTGCCATTATATATTTGATTTTTTCCTCTTGTTAGAGCAGACATACTGTAACAATGAATACAAATGGCAGTCACGGGTTTTGGCCACAACGGAATACCTTCTAGGAAGCTCTTTAGCCATTCGGCTTCTTCAGCGGCTTTATCTAAAGCTACAAATTCTGCTTCCATAGTTGGTCTTGTATTCACCGTTTGTTTGGATTATTTCCATGAGACCGATGCTCCACCAAGTGTAAACACATATCCGCTTGTGGACTTACTCTCCGAATGGTTGGAAATCCAATTGGCATCACAATACCCTTCTAGAACGGGAGGGTATTTCGTATAGTGTAACCCGTAATTCATTGTATACTTCAAATATCTAAGCACTCTCACTAGTGCATACCAATGATCCTTCCCGGGATTATGTGAGTACCGACTTAGTCTACTCACACTATATGCTATATCCGGTCGTGTGCAATTCATGATATACATCAACCTTCCAAGAACTTGTGTGTATTCTAATTGAGCCACACTATCTCCTTGATTCTTCTTCAATTGACTAGAAGGATCAAATGGAGTCACCACCGGTTTATCATCATAGTGACCGAACTTTCGAAGTACCTTCTCAATATAGTGAGATTGGGTGAGAATGTAACCATTTGGATTCCTTTGAATTTTTATACCAAGGATCACATCTGCTACTCCCAAGTCCTTCATATCAAACAAGGAGTGCAACATCTTCTTGGTTTGATTGATTGCATCCAAGTTCGATCCTAAGATGAGCATATCATCTACATACAAGCATATAATGACATATGCATTTTTGTATTGCTTCACATTGACACACTTATCACATTCATTTATTTGAATCCCGTTTGATATCAACGTGTTATCAAACTTTTCATGCCATTGCTTTGGCGCTTGCTTAAGTTCGATCCATGTATTGTTTTGTACTATGTAGTCTATCTCACTATGGATTGCCTCTTCCCAATAAGGTGCCTCGGATGATTCCATGGCAGCCTTATAAGATAAAGGTTCTCCTTCAACATTAAAGGTCATAAAATCAGGTCCAAAGTCTTTGGCTACTCTACCACGTTTACTTCTCCTTGGTTCCAATTCTTCTTGAACCTTGGAGGTTTCACCTTCATGTGTTTGATCATTTTCATTTGTTTCAATTGAAGTGTGTGTGTCATCATGCAACCTTTTCTTTGAATTAGAGGTTTGATCCTCTTTTTCTTTGTAAGGAAAGGTAGTCTCAAAGAATTCTGCTTCCGCGAATTCTATGATAGTGTTATTGCTTATATCATTCACACAAGATTTATATACTAAGAATCTATAAGCAGCACTATTAAGAGCGGGTCCAATATATACACAATCAACGATTTTAGGTCCAAGTTTTGTCCTTTTCGGTAAAGGGGCTTGAACGTTGGCAAGGCAACCCCACACTTTCATCCTTTTGTAGGATGGTAATCTCCCTTTCCATAATTGATAAGGGGATTTATCACTCTTCTTGTGGGGGATACTATTTAGGATCATATTCGCAGTAAGACATGCCTCACCCCATAAATGGTATGGAGCTCTGGACGTGATCAACATTGAATTTATCATATTCTTTAATGTTCTATTCTTCCGCTCGGCTACTCCATTTTGTTGAGGAGTGTAATGAGCGGTGGTTTGATGTACAATGCTATGTGTAGCACAAAATTCTGCAAAGTCATGGGATTCATATTCTCCTCCCCGATCCGACCTTAGAATTTTGATTTTCTTGTCGAGTTGATTCTCGACTTTGGCCTTATAAGTTTTAAACATGTTTAAGGCCTCATCCTTTGTATGGATTAGATACACATAGCAATACTTACTGCAATCATCAATGAAGGTAGTGTAATAGTTTTTACCTCCTCGTGAGGGAGTTACCTTGAAATCACATAAGTCGGTGTGAATCAACCCAAGTACTTCATTTGATTTTTCAACAGACTTGTGTGGATGGTTTGTGAATTTAGCTTCTACACAAACTTCGCACTTAGTCGATTTGTCAATGGAACACTTAGGGATCATGTCAAGTTTGATCATTCTTTGAATTTATCTAAAGTTGACATGTCCTAATCTAGAATGCCAAAGATTAGAAGGAGCAATCATGTACATGGAACTAGCAGCGCTAGGGCCTGCCTTATTCTTATTAACAATGGCGGCATCAAAGCTATTTACAACGCTTAACTTGAAGAGCCCCTCGTGGAGGTAGCCCTTCCCAACGTACACACCACCCTTGGTGATGAAAACTTTATCAGATTCGAATACATTTTTGAACCCTTTCTTACTTAGAACAGGACCAGAAATCAAGTTTTTAGTAATGCTAGGTACATGTACAACATCATTCAACACAAGATCTTTACCGGAAGTCAGCTTCAAGTTGACCTTCCCCCTTCCTTCTATCTTTGCAGTCGATGCGTTCCCCATGAACATAGGCTCCCCGTCGCTCACTTTTTGGTAGGATGCAAACAAGCTTTCCGAATTGCAAATGTGCAGTGTAGCCCCGATGTTGATCCACTAATCCATCGTGTTGGTAACCATATGAGCTTCAATTACACCAACGAACTCGTTCGAGGAGTGGGTGAGATTGGCATGACTTGTAGATGCCCCATTTCCTCCACCACCACTTCCTCAGGCACCACCATGATCATGTTTGAATCGACAATCTTTGGCTTGGTGTCCCGGTTTTCCACATACCCAACAACATGTCATCCTTTTGAATTGTTTCTTTTGTGGGGCCAAAGGGCCTTTTCCGGTGTTGAAAGGCCTCTTGGGTGCAATTCCCTTTCCCTTGAATTTTGGGAACTTCGACTTGGATGAACTACCTTCAATCATGTTGGCATGTGGTTCGATTTGAATGGCATCGGCTTTGTCATTGAGTCGGTTGTCCTCCTTAACTCGAATTTTAAGAAGCAACTGTTCAAATGTAATTTCCTCTGTAAGATGCTTCAAGTATAACTTGAAGTTCTTCCACGACGGAGGAAATTTATCAATGATAGCACCGATCATAAAATTTATATTCAGCCCCATACCTTCAACATCGAGTTCGTGGACAAGAATTTGCAATTCTTCTACTTGTTTTACCACGCTCTTTGTGTCAATCATCCGGTAGTGCAAGAATTTTCCCACTACAAACGTCTTGGAACATGCCACTTCAATTTTGTATTTGGCATCCAAGGATTCCCAAATTTCTCTTGCCGTTGTACAAGAGGAATAGATGTCGTAGAGGGAATCGTCGAGAGCATTCAATATATAGTTTCTGCAACTATACTCGTTGGATCTCCATGTCTCGACCGATCGTTCATGAGCGAACACTTGTATTTGTGACGGTGCCGCCCCGTCCGCCCCTACCGGAAGATTTGTCGGTGGCTCTTCCTTGGTGAGTACGTTGGCAACGCGAAGAGTTGTCAAGTAGAACAACATCTTTTGTTGCCATCGTCGGAAGTCCGAACCCTTGAATTTCTCGGGTTTCTCCACATGACTTTTCATCAATGATTGATCCATCACTCCTTAACAAAATGTATGTCTTAGATTGTTAGGAGTAATCAATTATATATAGATATTATGTATATAATTGGACAGAAATTGAAGAGAAGAAAAGGATTTCTTGTATAAAAACTTTGTTTTTACATCATAAAACAAACAATCAAACGAAAAACAATAATTAATCCTTACTTGATACGAAGATTCTTTAAAGATAGTAAAATCGATTAAGGCCTGCACGTTACGCAGTGTCCTAAGACAGAAATTTCACCGGTATAGCGTCTGTCTATAGGATACAACAATCGTATTCAAGTGTTTCACTTGAATCTAGCGAATCATCATATGTTTGGTGAAGAACGAGAAGGAGAGAAAACCCAGAACAATTCGTCAAAATTCGTATCAGAAGTCTCGAAAACGAAAGGGAAGAAGTGTGTTTATATACGTATGCCACAGTAACCGAAATAAACTGTCAGGAAGTCCGCGCGACTAGCGGTGCAGGTAAACTCGCGCGAAGATGCGCGCCGCGTACTGTCCGTCGAACGCAACAGAGGTTCACGCACCTCTTGGCGCGGCTTAAGTCGCCCCGCAATGCGCGCCAAGCTCTGTTCCATTATTCTTCCAGTATTCCGCACGAGTCCTCCCACGGCTCGGGTCGCGCCGTGATCCGTGCCAGATTCTGCACACACATTCACACTCGTTCTTCAATAGTTGAATCTCAACCCCATCGAGACCCCAAGAGCCCCAAGGCCCAAGGCCCTATCTTTGACATTTAATATATATATATATATATATATATATATATATATATATATATATATATTTATGTCAAAGATAGCCCACCAAGAACACCACACTCCAAGGCCCAAGCAATTAAATGATTCATTTAATGCTCAATGTTTGGAGTTTATTAGGTGGTGTAAACTTTGCCTTGGCTCCTATGTGGGACTAGTTTTCTCACATCTCAACTAAGTTCCAACAGTGAGATCCTTGGAGAGAGATTCCACTAAGTCCTTGACCTCTTTGAGAGAGGTAGAGATCGTGCCCAGATTAGGACCAGTAAGAAAAGAAGAAATTTGAGCAAAGGAAAGCTCAAAGTTTGGAATGGGTAGAGAAGAGAGAGGTAGGGATGGTGGAATACCTGATGGCTGCGAGAATTGGTCAAAATGACTACTCCCGCTAAAGTAGAGCATGTCATTCTCCAAAGGAGATAATGACGTTTGGGGCATACTCTGAGAGCCCCCGTGAGGGAGGCCACCAGGTCCTAATTCATTGATGCGGATGAGATTTTGAAGCAGCGTTTCTTGTTCGTCAGCGACCGTTGTTGTCTCTAGTGTAGTAGATGTGTTGACAAAAGTGATGGAGGGAGAATCAAGATTTAAGAAGGTCGTGTTGTGTTGCAGGATGGCACTGACGTTTCTGAAGTCAAATTTTTCAGTGCTTTGAGGCACTAAAAATGTTGGGGTAGTTATCAGCGATAATTCAGCGGTTGAAAGCACTGAAGTGGTTGATGAGGTAGCAGGTGTGGTGGAGTGTACCATGAAAGTGTCTAGGGTCGCCTGTGAAGAGGCCAAGCCTGCTGATGTTGTAGAAGGTTGTTGTTGGGGTTGTTTCTCCTTTGAAATTCTCTTGGTCTTTTTCGAAGGACCAAGAGTGGTTGTAGAGGGTTTCCTCTTCGCTGAGGATGTGGAGGTGGCAACGTGGGAAGCTGCGGGGGTTGAACCGCAGACATGGCTACTTGAGAAGTAGAAGAAGAGGGTAGAAGAAGGAGTTTGAAAGTAGAGAGACGTACCTCGTTGGCGGTTGGCTCGACATCTAGGATGCGGGCTCCTAGCTGAGGAAATTGGTAATCTCCCTCTGATAGATATTCTCTTTGAGAAAGAAGGAGAGGAGCGTTGAGACGAATCGTACATAGGGTACCTTCAGCTCCCTTTTCTTTTTTTCCACTTTGACCATGAAATCGTCAAATATCATCCTGGCGTAGTGTAGTCTATGTGACGCCCAGTTATGAGGTTGTACCCCATCTGCAGCTGGTAGTGATTTGCTTGGTCCAACGATCCGGTCTTCCCACTCATTGAAGAGATCATGTGGGAGAAACGAAAATTCAGCTCTGAAAGCATTCTTATCGAAGAGTTCAGGGTTTCGGGGCTTAGGATCCCATATGTAGCCCATGAGATCGAGAAACTGAATGAGTTCTTCATCAGTAGAAGGATCGAAAAATGGTCCCACTAGAAGTTGGAAGGCGGAGCGAGTTCCGTTGGCAGTGACTGCCTTCACCAAGTTCGGTCTGGAAGGCGATGACAATTACCTTCCTTCCAGATTTCGGCGTCTTTGCGGTATGCTCGGCAGTGTACCAAAACTACTGAACTATATGACGGTGAGCAGGGGGTGCAACGGTCAGATCGTAAAATATGGGAGAGTTGCGTGGGAGTGTGACAGTGTCAGCGAGGTTTAGGTTGGTCCTTTTCTCAGAGAAACGAAGCAAAGCAAGGTGGTTGTTGGCAACGAATTGCACCTGGTTTTGTTCGAACCTGGTATTTTTGGATTTCACCATTGTTGTAGCTTGGGCCATTTCTGAGAAAAGGGTAGAACAAAGGAGAAGAAGAATGTACTTTCTTAGTTAGGAAAGATGTTCAAAAATAAGAGATTAGGGTTTTACCAATTTCCTTTTAAGGAAAGACTCTTGTGAAAGATGATTTTCCAGTTTGAAGAACACTAAAACTGGTAAAAAACTATGTTTTACCAGTTTCTTTTTAAGGAAGGATTCTGGAAAAACGTATTTTTAAATAGAGATACAGTTTAAAGAATATTTTTAAACTTAAGAAAACTCTTTAAGGTTTTAAAAAAACATGAAGGAGTATGATCTATTAAGAATAAAACTACATTTCGATCTTTGTAAACAAAGATTTAAGATCAAAAGAAGAGTTTTTGTTCAAAAAAATTAAGGAGAAGAAGTATGAACCTGTTTGTCTTGAAGGTTTGAAGATCACAGTCTTAGGTTCAAAATCCATTTAAATGCAAAGGTTTTTCTTGCCTTGAGGGTTTTTAGTGCACGTAAAGAGGAAAAATATAAACGAGAGGTGTTTATATAGGAATGAGAGAGGAGAGAGAAAGGGTGATGAGCGGGAAAACACTCATCATGACACGGACACGTCCCACGAATGTGATTGGACAGGAAGTGTAATGGACGAACGTGTCAGACAAAAAGGCGTGCCATGGTTTATCCTCTTTTGATGACGTCACAGAAAAAACTGTCTTTTCATTTTCAAAAGGCATCCCTGATTGTCTTAGAGGATCAGGGTTGGATGCTATTTTTTAAAATAATCACTGATGAGAAATATCAGTGATGAGTTTATCTCTTTCAAAGGGATAATTGATAGAGAAATGTCAGTGATTGAGTCTTCTTTTGGAAGACATCTTACTGAAGAGAACTTCAGAGATCGAGGATAGAGAACATACCTTAGTATCAAAGAGCATTTGTTCAGAGATTATAAGATGTGTTAGGTCATATTTTATATTGAATAGAAGTTCAGGGGCCTTTTGTGTAAATATCCCCTTTAGGGTATAAATAGAGATGACCATCTCTCAATTAGGGGTTAATGATTCTATTAGCATCCTAATTACTTTGTACGGCTACAAGGTTTCTTTCTGCAATATTCAATTCGATTGATTACGTTTTGATTCATTGTGTTGATTCTATTGATTACACTTGATATTGGGATCCACAATTGGTATCATAGCAGAGAGACGAACGATCCAAAGGCAATTTTTGATTGATTTTGAGCCATTCCCTACTTCTAAGTTATCGACACTATGTTCTTGAGTAAAATCGTTGTTCATTGATTTTGGTGTTAAAATCAAAATTCTTGTTTAAGAAACTATTGGTAATATTCATATAGTGATCTTTACAAATTTTCAGAACTGATTTTAAAGCCTTTGACCATCAATTTGTAGAAATCGAATAACTGGGTTTAAAGTCTCTATTTTTTTTATTTTTCTTGATTTTTGATCAAAGGGTGTGTTTAGGAGTAAAATCGACCATGTTTTCTTGTTAGTTTGGTGTTTTCTTTGTGAAAATTGTGCTCAGGAAAGGTTTATATCGAGAAAAGGCTCTCCCAGAATCGCTTCTTCAAATCCCAGGTACGTTTGTTCTTCGTTTTCCAGACTTATTCCCGATCACGGTTAATTCCGGATCCTCTAGATTCTTGATTCCGGTCCCTTTCGAAAACCGACGTGTCCCGATCCATAATCACACTGGATCCCGGTTTCCCGATCTCGGTCTTGATATCGGATCCGATACTGGTCTCAGTTCCAATAATCGGTCCATATACCGAGTCATCACATCCCGGTAACCAGTTCCGATATCGGGTTGACTTATTCCCGGAAGCCGACTATCCCAGACTTAACCACCGGGTTTCCCTTTCCCGGTTGCAAACATCGGGTTTCTCAATCCCGATCTCTGCTTACTATCAAAAATTTTCTTCCTGTTTGATTTTACACTGTTATTTTCTTCTTGCTTTCTGTCATAAGATTTTTCGCGCTCTTTTAGTCCAAACTTAGTGTTCCACGGCATTAAGTTTATCACTCCTCATAGTTTCTTGTGTTAGGAAGTCACTCTTACCTTTGGATCACTACATTTGTCTCACGATCACTCAAGTGCCTTAAAAAAATGAATGCTCAAGACGCGTTAGCTATAGGATCAGACCTAAAGCAACCGATCCTATATAGAGGAGGATACAACTTGTGGCGAGATCGCTTCATGTGTCTTATTGAATCAAAGCCACTCTATCACGAGATACTCCGCTCGATGACTCATGGACCACAAGAGCCACTGTTGATAGATGTTCCGGAACAAGCTGGTGGACCGCCAGGCCAACGTATGCCTAAAACCTACGACACGATGACCACTGAAGAGAAGAGAAGGGCTGACGGTGATAGGCTAGCGAAGACTTATCTAATATACAGCCTTCCGAACAACATCTACTGCAACATTGATAGCCATAAAGATACGGCAAAGAGAACGTGGGATCAACTAGCAAAGATCATGCAAGGCAACCGCGTCGGGAACCAACTGAAGGTCACAAGTTGTCTTACTCGTTATGATGCTTTCAAGGCTCAAAGAGGAGAAACACTGACTGAAACATACGAAAGGTTCTGCACTCTCATAAACGATCTCTAGAAGAACAGTATCTCCAAGACGAACACGAAAAACAACATCAAGTTCATGAACAATCTTCAGCCTGAATGGAAGAGGTTCGTTTCTCATGTTCGTCACAACCACATACTAGAAAATGTTCCTATGCATGAACTGTATGATATGCTTCTTCAAGATGAGGATGATGTACTCGAATTAATGGGAGATCAGAGGCCAGCAGAGAAACCTAAAGAAGACCCTCTAGCTCTCATCTCACACAAGCGGGAAAAACATGTCCAGTGCAGTACATATCGCGAAGAAGCACAAAGTGAGACGAAGCCTGAGGAAGATGAAGCTGAAAGTGACTCCGACCCTGAACTCGATGGCATCAAGAAAGCAGTCTCTCTACTATCCCGAGAGTACGCTAAGAAGAATTTTTCAAGAAACCATCCAACAATAGCCAGAGGTACTCCACCAACAACAAGCGACGTGACTACAGAGATAAGTTTGAGGGAAAAAGAAAAAGAGATAAAGGAAGAAAGCGAGTTGATAAAGGAAAGAAGTCTGAAGGCAAGTCTGAAGAGAAAGAAGAAGATGAACCTGTCAAATGCTACAAATGTGGCAGGCTAGGCCACTTCGCGAGAGACTGTCGAAAGCCAGTAGTACATAATGTCGAGTACTACAAGAACAAAAGGCGACTGGCCAGACAGAAAGAGGCAGGAAAAGCCCTTATGACAGAAGATGATCACTGGCTAAGCCTCACCGATGATGAAGAAGGACATGCTAAAGCACACATGTGCTATACGGGAACACAACCAGAACATACAAACTCCGTATATGAGGCTCTGAACGAGTCCACGGATAAAGTGACATGTCAGATCCTACTCATGAAAAACAAATCAAACAGATGCATGTTATGGTGCGTACGTTAGACTCTTATAAGCAAAAGGTTAAGACCAAAGACGTCCAAATAAATGACCTAGAAGCTAACGTCAAACGGAAATACGACACTATAGGTAAACTAGTTGTCGAAAAAGCTGAACATAAATGCATAATGAAAATTATAAAGAAGAATGTGCACCTATTTCCAAAAAGACTTAATCCTTAGAGACCCAATTATCTGAAATCACTAAAAAAACTAAGTAAGTCTCAGGATGAGTATAATAAGATTGTCAATTTTCGTTCCACTGTTCAAAAAGAAAATGATAAGTTGACGAACAAGCTCAAAGATCATGAATCCAAACTTTACAAGCGAAGTCAAACAGACCAAATAATTCATTTGAACAAACCTAAGGAATTCAAGTACTACAACGCCCTTTGGGGACTCGGATATGACAATCAATTACAAACCCTTTAGGTGCCAACCAATTACAAGCACTTACTATTTTCCTATGTTTCGAGAAAATACATTAATGTGTGTGAGTCTTGTCAAAAAGGTTTTACTCCTATGTCATTATAGGACTAAATGAAAAAGTTCTAAAATTTGATTTAATGAAATTTGTTACGTTTGAAAATTTAGTATGGACTACCTGTTGCATGTAATTTTACTTCTGAAAACCCACTAGGAGAGTGTTACAAGTTTGCATACATATTCCAATATGAGATTTCTTCACGATATTTTAGTTGTTATCTTCGAATGATGAAAACGTATTGTTATTTGTCTTTAAACTTGGAACCAACAAAAATCATTCCATATTTTAACCAAAGTGTACATATGGATCGTCTCACCATCTTTGCAAAATAAACTCACACGTTGCGAATTTTGTTGGTAAATTTTACTTCGCGTCATTTGTAGTTAAAAGAGAGAATTTTTGGAGTTTGACGTCGTTTATGTTATTTTTCGAAGCTTCGTACAAACCTTTTTGTTGCACACTATTTAAAGTAGGAAATTGCTTTACGTGCATGGCATAAATAAACCCATGCTAGAACCGTAGTGTTTTATTTCAAAAGTTGTTGAACATGCTTTTGCGTTTTGTTAGTAACTTGAATTATGATGAAATAGTTTTCAGGATGATTTTTATATGTGGGACGAGTGTGTCCATTTTTGCACAACTATCGAGTAGGTAGTAGTAGATTTTATGCGTACGATTTAATTGATATGAAAACCTTCGTGTTGAAAATTTCAATAAAAGTTTCGATTGGCATATTTGTTGCGTATTTCACTTGAAAACCTTGAACTCATTAGAACCTTGGGAAGGTTAAGCAACCTCGGTTAAGGGTGAGGCATGTAGAACCTTGTCAGGAGAAGTTTGGATGTTCCAACGCGTGATGTTACCGTGAGCTGTGTGGTGTCGTTTGCGAAGTCGAATCATTCCATGTTGGTAACTAAAAGGTGGGACTCGCGGTATCTTCTGGTAATGCTTATGGTAACCGTTCACTTCAGCAACTTTGCTTTGGGTTAGTTAGTTTTGCTTAAAGGACGTATAGGACCCATTAGACACCCTGGGGATAACCTTGGTTTCGTGGGGATGCTTGAGGAATGAAACTGGTGTGTGTGGAGTTCTGTTGTGACTCAAAGCGCAGTGTTTTGACTAGGTGTCAACTTTTGGGTTTCGAGGGCAAGAACCGTTAGTGTATTTGGAAGGTGGTAGCCTAATTTTAAAGAATAGTGGTATCAGTCGTATTGGTCTTAAGAAGTTCAATTGTCGATAAGTGGATTTAGTGGGATGACCTTCCTTGAATTGTAAAAGAATCTGTCGATTGGATGATTAGTGGTCGGACGTATTCTTGGAGTAGTATAATCGATGGGTCGGGGGCGACCTTCTGTTTTGGAGTCTAATGGAACTCGTTAGGAGTAAGTGCCAGTTCAACAGCGGGAACATTTGGATTCGGAGGTTTTGATGGTTTCAGTGGTGATCAAACCTTGGGCTAATTGGAGAAAAAGTTTAAGAGTGTGTGGACATGGACTAATTTGGAGTCGGGATCCTCCGTTAGGAGAAGTATGGAACACCTAAGGTTAGGAGACAACCGAAGGCATCTGGTTGGAAGTTACTCTAGTAGATGGAACGTTCACCCGGACATGAGTATAATGCACCTAAGTGGACATTGTTGGTAAGTGTGGATCCCAGATTAGTGCAAACAGTATGAAATCATAAACAAGTAATCAATAAGAACAATGATTTCAACTCGTCATCCATGTAACACTCATAAACCTTTCAGAGTGTTTACAATGTATCAAATAATAATAATGACGATTGTGTCAATTAACCTAAGCTAAAGGTTAAGGAAACTATTTATACCTAGGCTATACTAACCAGGCCCATGGCCCATTACATTATTTAAAGCCCAAATATGAATTTACAAATTATTCCCTTGAACTTCCATTCAATTAGATTTTAATCACAACAATCTCCCCCTTTGAATCGAAGTTCAATCTCGCGCCAGTTCGAAACGTATCTCTTACGGAGTGCAAACAGAATCTCGAAGCTTCGGATGGCTTTATGAAACTCAACGTGGTCTTCAATAATTTCCAAGGCATCTCGGGCGTTTGTTTTCTTTTTAGACTTGTAGCAAATGAAATCCGGAGTTCTTTTTCCTTGGTGATTATGTCTCTTAGAGCATCTCTGACCTTTAGCAGAGTTCCGTCGCAGAATCTTTCAACTTGACTAAAACTAAGAACCTTCTTTTCGTTCTGTTCGTTGAGATATACGATTCCAAATTCTGGTTGTAGCAACAGACTGTTGACAGGATACATCTTCAATTCAGAAGCATTTTGATCAGGTTTCAGCAAGTTCATTTTCTTCGCCCGGTGCTCGACTCCCATCTGAAAGTCAGTAATGTATGACATTGTTACCTTGTATTTCAGAAATCGCTTTACAGCTTCAAGCGCTTTGGTGATGTGGAGCGGTCGGATCATTCGAGTTCGGGGTCTTTGAGGATTAGGTGAAAGTCGTTCAGTCGGAGATTCTTGAAGTCGGCTTCGGAGAATATCCATTCTTTCCCATCTTCTCTTTTGACGGTAAAGACTGGGTATCAGATCTTCAAGATTCGGCCAGATCGGATGTTGATGACTTCGGTGATCTTGGGTTCGGTTCTGACCTGACTGACGGGTAGACACCTTTTCATTACCTCAAGATATTGTTTCATGTAAGTATTGTCGAACTTTGCTAATCCGAGGCAAAAGGTTGGGTCAAGCACACGCAGTTTGTGGACGAACAACCTCTTCAGGGAGTCTTCAAGGAAAGGAATCAGTATAATGATTTTCTCCCATCTGACAGGTTGTGGTGGTTGATCAGAAGTTGTTTGTTTCTGATGAAATGTCGGATGTGTTGATGTAGAAGTTTCGGAAATCAGATCAGCATATGCGGGTGTACTCTGAATGGATTGCAGCAAGAACTGATCGCAGTCAAAGTCGTCGTCGGCATCGGTAGGAAAGATAAAATTCACCTTAGAGTATTATAGCACTGGCGGCTTTTCCATACCATGCATTTTCAGTCTCCGGTTCAATCTCAGAATCAAGGTCTATCAAATCAAGTGCAGGCCTTTCTGGTGCGGTTTACACGATCAGTGCTTGGGTTTCTCTCTCGGCCTTTTCAACCATTGGGTCTTCGTCATCTGAGATGTCCATATTAATGACCATCTCGGCTAAGCTTAGTTATGTTTGTGGCTAATCTTCTGATGGTGCCACAGTTGATGGTTCCGGTTGAACCACTGAGTAGATTCGATGTTGATTGGCTCGGACTCGGTTAATCTCTGATGTTTGTTCTCCCCCTCACGGTGATCAGGATCATTCTGGTCATCGTGTCGGCGTTTGAGTCCACCAGCTTGACTCTTGCAGGTATCTTCGAGATAGGCGACCCTGTAGGACAGAGTTGTAAGGGCGTTCTGAACGTCCTTCAGGGTCGTGTCAAGCTGATCCAATCAGGTGTTGACAGTTGACGGCTGAGCAGATGCTTGTGATCGGAGTACTGAGATTAGATCTGCCTCAGTCGAGGAGTCAGTGTTGGTGTGTTGGAGCAGTTGGGCGAGGAGCATGGTCTTTAGATCCATCGAATAGGATTGTTGTGCAGGTGTCGGTAGAGGTATTGGTGCGGTTTCGGGTTCTACCACTTTCTCCTTCCCTTTTAGTAGGCTTTTTACTTTATCGAGCTCCATTATGAACTCCTTTTCCATAGCTTCTCGGACAGCCTTTAAGGCGCCATCCAGATATTTCCTTGACACAAAGTCAGGTAAATCACCGTCGGGATCACTTAGATTACCCGTTGAGGTTACAACTGTTGCTTCAACAAAAATACCACCTACGTTCATAGCTGGCATGATGTTAACTATGGTAGGATTTCCATCCGATCCTCGTAATCCGCTCAAAGGCAGACTTACTACGGATGTTCCGATCGGTTCACTTGATTCACCGATGTTAGCAGTCTCGATCTGTGTCCTAGCTAAAGAAGATGTTATAATATCAAAGGGCTCTAGACTCTCCGAGTGAGATAACGATAGACTTTGTGTTATGTCCCCGTGAGAAATCAAAACAACCAGATATTGAGAGCTGGTTGAGTGGCTAGGGAGGTCGTGCAATTGCGTCGCTAGGTCCACGACGGCTTCTTCAATGTCTCATCCCAACGGATGAGACGAGGCAGCAGATGTGGCTACCTGGGCGACACTGGCTCGGATGCGCTCATTCTTCGCTCTATTTTGGAGACTTACCCTCTCATGATTCTTTTTCGATCTCCATTCTCTCCGTCTCACTTGTTCTAAATTTTCAACTAAATCTCCCTCCTCTCTCCTTATGTCTCTCGTAATAGACTGGGATGTAGGGATTTCGGAGGGTGTGGGTGAGTTAGATGGAGATTTATCAGTCGTAGGCGGGCAACGTCCGATACGGGGTGGTATCATTGTAATACAGATGGCTCGTTCCGTATCGGAGTCGGTTGTTTCGGACTCCACGACATCGGTTTAGGTGTATGGTGAGATAGGTTCAGTGGTGTCGGTTCTGGTGTCTTGATCAAGCATTGGGGCAGTGACGACCGGCATCTCGTGTAGGGTAGTCGATGGTCCGGCGTCATCGGTTGTACGGGTGGTCGAGACGGTATGTGGAGGGGTAGGTGGTCTACTTGTAGACGGTCGGGAAGGTTGGCTTTTAGAGGGTCAGGTGGCATGGCTTGTACTGGCACGCAAGTCCTTCGAACCGTCCGCTTCGGTTCCCCTCACAGAGTGTACTCTCAGCATGCCTCGTCCGGGAGCCCCAGCTACCCGGACTCTACCTCCTCTTGTCCTTGGACCCTCACGTCGCTCAGGCCTAGCTCCCTGGGAGGTCCCTCCGACTCTGGTTGGACCACAGGAGCACCTAACGCTCGTCTATTTTCTATAACACTCGGTGCTTGCGGATCCACGTATGCCAGTAAGGCTTCGGGTATAGGCATTGCTTGGGCATTGGACAGGTTGCGAATAACAAGATAGTGTAAACTAAATTGAGGATATACCGGGTGGTTCATGCGGCGTGGGACGTCCGGGTTCGCGTCCATGTGTTGACGGATAGCAAGCTGAAGGAAGCGCAGATAAGGAATGAACTTGCGCTCTTTCGTTCCGTCGATGGTGCGTATAGCGTTCACGAGCTCGTGCCAGATGATCGTGGAGAAGTCGATGTGGCGGTTGTAGCAGATGGCGTGAAATACTCGCAGAAAGTTGGCGTTGCACTGATCAATGCCTTTCCATCGTGATGAGAGACACCTGTTCAGGATTGTGAACAAGGTGTACCAGATTGGCGCCAAGTATTTTCAGTTGAAGGCTGAGGGGCGGTTCAGTTCATGGTTGTTGTTAGGGCAAAATTTCACCAGTCTCGACCACGACCAAGGTAAGGAAAACACTTATTCCCCTTTGCTAAAGTAAGGTAAAATCATTGTATTTTATCTCATGATTAAAGTTGAACTCGAAAGTTATTTACCTCACGACACTCGACCATGACGTCGCCTAGTCCACACGACCGTCGCGTAGAACCTTGCGATCTCGACCAACTAACAATCGATATTACTGTTACGTTTGTTCAATGTTTAATGTAGGAATCAATGTCATTAATTGCTAACGGCTATAACTGACAAAGTCCATTAAACAGCAATGAAGACAACGACCGTTACGTCTGTTACATAAACACCCGAAGACTACAAATACTGGGCTCAAACATCAGTTCAAGGACAGAAGAGCATACACGAAAAAATACAACGCACAACACACAAGCAACTGAACTCAGAAGCAAAGAACTTTCTCTCGAAGAATCGCACTCGACGCACGACATTCACACACGACAATTTATTTTTACACACGACGCATATTGTTTTTACGTTCAAAACACTTGTTACTTTACATTTCGAAGTCTTTCTTTCATTTGTATTGTAATCTCTGTACGATCGACACCAGAAACATAAGGACATCGCCCCTGTTTGGCGACCATAGTGCAGCGACGACTTCCACAGTCGTCCGCGGGTTTTTTCCTCGTTGAGGTTTTTCCCGCGTCACCAAAATCCTTGTCTCTTTGCGATTTTCTGTCTTTGTCGCACGCTTTGTCAAAATATATCTTTCTTTAGTTGTTAAATTCCACAATCAACCTTAAGTTATCCTTTTGGACAATTTTTGGCATTAACAGTTTGGCGCCATCCGTGGGACCCCATCTAGAGAAAATATTCGACAAACGTGCGTCCTACTAACGGTTTCTTGGAGTTTCTTCTGTTTTCTGTTTCAGGAAAATGGCAGCCCCTAGAAATCAAGAGCATATCGTTGCCCAGATGTATCAGGAATTGGAAGTTGCGCGGAATCAAATCAATGCAATGGCTGAGCAGCTGAAGAGATCGCGCGACTGAGAAATCAGAATTCGAATGGATCGTTTGGACCGCAGAATGGTCCTAGGCCATTCGTTCAGAATCCAAGGTCTGCTCCATTCGTTCAGAATCCAGGATCCGCTCCATTCGTCCATAACCCTGGTTCGGCTCCGTTCATCCGTAATCCTGGACCAGGTCCATTCATGCAGAATCAGCAGCCAGGTCCGTTCGTGCAGAACCAGCAGCCGGGATCGTTCAACCCAAATCCCCAGCCCGGGCATATTCCTCCTCAGTATATCAGACCTCCACCCATGCAGAATGGGTCGCAGCCATTTCAGAATGGATCGCAGTCGTTTCAGCATGGGTCGCAGCCGTTTCAGAATGGGTCGCAGCCGTATTTTGTCCCTTTCAACGGGGACGCCAACGGTTCATCGTATGGCAATGGTACTAGCTCGAGAGCTAATCCATTGACAGGGACGAATCCCGACCCTAATGACCCCGTCGCCCAGCGGTTGAAAATGTTAGAAGATCAGAATGAGCGCGTCCTGTCTTTGCTCGCCAAGCTAGCCGGGGCAGCCGTGCCCGTCGACGTCGAGCCTCGATCAGGCTTTCAGGCGTCACCTTTCATTGACGTAATCGCCACCGTCGAGGTATCGAAGAAATACAACGTCCCCGCCTTCGCGCCCAAATATTCGGGAGTGACCGACCCGACGGAGCACATCGCGCAGTATAGGCAGCTCATGTGGACGGTCTCGATCCCACACATGTATCAAGAAGTATGCATGTGCAAAAGCTTCCGCACGACTCTCACTGGTCCTGCCTTCCAATGGTTGATCAATCTCAAACCCAAGTCCATCGGGTCGTTTGCTGACATGGTCAATCAATTCTCCCAGCAGTTCGCCAGCAGTCGCAAGATGGAGAAGCAGACCAGTGATCTATATTATGTCGTGCAGAAGACTAATGAATCTATTCGAAGCTACTTCAATAGGTTCAATGCAGAGATGATTAGTATCCGCAACTACGACATCAAAACCGCAATTGAAGCTTATAAGTGTGGTCTGGACGACAGTTCAGGTTTGTACACTGATCTGACCAAGTACCCCCCAGAAAATTTCGAAGACGTCCGAGCTCGAACCCTAGCGTATATGAGGGTAGAGGACGACGTTGTCTTCCGTCGTAAGCATACCGATGATAAGAGGTCGTTAGGTGTGAAGAAGCCGGAGTTCAAAGCGAAAGCAATTTCCAAAGTAGAACCCGCACGCCAAATCTCGAACATACGGTTCAAGACAAAAGCGGAAACTAAGACCGCGACCAAATTTCCTCAGTACCCTAAGATATCCTCCTACGGGTTCAAAGGGTCCACTAAGGACTTGGTCGAGGCTCTGAAGACCGCTCAGGCGACCATCCGGTGGCCCAAGGAATCCGATCAGGATGATGCCAAGAAAGATAAATCGAAGTGGTGCGACTTCCATGTCGACCATGGTCATGCGACAGATGATTGCATAGCTCTCAAAAAGGAGTTAGCATATCATGCCCCGAAAGGAAATCTCAAAGATATCATCCATGACGTCATTACTCCAGCTAACGACGATCGACCGCCAACCCTCGAGCATTCGAAGGTCGTCAATTGCATCACTGGTGGTTCCGACGTATGCGGTCTAACGTATTCCGCAGCCAAATGTCACGCCAGTCAAGCACCCGACGATCGATCTATCCCTCATTCATCAAGACCCAAAGGAGATCTAGAGTTGGAAGCTTTGAAGATTTCGTTCGACCACGATGACCTCGGAGATTCGTATCGCAAGCATCATGACGGGTTGATCATTCAACTCACGATTGGTAATTGTTTAACCCGGCGAGTCTTGGTCGATGGAGGCAGTTCAGCAAACGTCATATTCCTTGACACCATCAAAGCCATGGGAATCGATCGATCGGAAATCACCCGACGTTCGACAACCTTGGTTGGTTTCAATGGAGACGTGACGAATACCTTTGGAGATATGATCTTGCTTGTCTATGCCGGAGGAATCAACAAGCAGACCAAATTCAGCGTCATCGACTGTGCGTCGGCCTATAACATCATTTTAGGCCGACCATGGATCCATGAAATGAAAGCTATTCCCTCGACGTATCACCAGACCATGAAGTTCCCTACGCCGTGGGGAGTCCAAGAAATCAAGAGTGAGCCAAAAGTCGCCCGCGACTGCTATAAGACCACCCTGAAGCCGCGGAAATAGGCCAAATAGCAGTCGCAGATCGAAGGAATTAGCCTGGATCGAAGCAAGCATGACCGTAATGTCTTGACAGGTTCATCGCTCTATCCCTAACCTTAGAGACAAACTAATGCTTTTCATGCAGGAACATGTCGACCATTTTGCCTTGTCGCACGAAAATATGGTCGATATAAACATCGGCATTAATTCTCAAAGACTCAGTGTCGACCCGTCATTTAAACCTATTTTCCCTTGAAGGAAATAGGATAGTAAATGACGAGGGGAAAATACCCCATTAAACAAGAAGAATCTATAAAGGTATTGTTTCTAATCCCTTTTTTCTTTACGATTTTTTATCACAAACGACTACTGACTTAAGCATCGGAGGGTCGTTGGTTAGCCAACGACCAACCTCTGACATTGTTTTATCGCATATCGGATAACATAAATTGCTAAAGTCTACTATACGACTCTAGTCTCGCAGGATCTCACGACACAAGCAATCGGGTGTATAACTCGATTATCTTATCACAGGAACGTATGACTCAAATTCATCGTATGATCTAATCGTACGACCGCAAGGTCTAACGACCCCATGATTCTAGTTCTCTAATTTAGATGAAATTTGTGCTCTGAATGAATGCTATGATTGCCAACACGATTTAAAAGTCTTATGGCTTACGTTCTAGTTGTTGTGTTGCAATGTATGCCTAAGTCGCATGATCTCTTGTTTATACTTGGTGAACTTTGCAATCGATTTTGTATTTATTTGCAAAAACATATAAGAGTCAAGAGGAATCTAAGTTTCATTCACTGAATAAACTGCCATACATACATCCAAAAAAGCTCGACCCCCAACGGTCGATCGATAAAAACAAAACAAAGATATTTTCTAAGGCAGAGGAGGAGCGTCGGTCGCGTCCTTGCCTGACACCTCGCCTTGGGGATCTTCCTCCTCCTCGACCTCCTTCTCATCATCCGAATCAAGATCTCTCTCGGTCCCGACCTCCCTGTAGAAGAGGTCCAGCTCGTCTGATGCCGAGGCCAGAGGATTCTTGCCCAAAAAGTGACGACGCATGATCGCCGCACGTGCAGTAAGTCTAGGGATGGAAACGGGGCGGGTATTAGGCGGGTAATGCATCCCCCATCCCCGACCCCGACCCCCGTTTAAGCCCCCCGTCCCCGACCCCGCCTCGACTAATCCTCGACGGGTTCGGGGGAGAAAATCCCCGACGGGTACGGGGAACCCGTTGGGTACCCGTTTACGAAAAAAAAAAGAATTAAATTATTTTTAAAGAAAATGAAATTAGCGAGTTTTTAATTTTTAAAACAAATAAATAAACCTCAAGTTTCAAAAACATATAATGATATAATCAACCATGTGTAATCATAGTTCATGACAAATTTTAAAGTATAAAATTATCAAGCAACGAATAAAAAACTAATTAAATTATATATAAAAATATATATCAGGTATTATTAGGGGCGGGTAGTACCATCCCCGACCCCGGCCCCGAACCCGCTTCGGGTATGAAAAACAATACCCGTCCCCGCCCCGTTACCCGATTAGCCGAGGAATCCCCGCCCCATTAGGGGCGGGTACCCGTGGGTACCCGACCCGATGGGTAAAATTTCCATCACTAAGTAAGTCGAGCAAAAGAAAATAGGGACTTTTTCTCGTCCCTCAGCTCCTCCAACTCCTTCTCTAAACTTGCCACCTTGGACTTGGATTCCTCGGCTTCTTTTCCCTTCATAGCCAAGGATTCCTTCATCCCCTCCAGCTCCTCCCTTTGATCATGCATCAAAGTTAGGGACTCCTTTAGACGCGAGTTCACCTCATCCCTCGCATGACCGACGGCTTCTAAATCGTTCAAAACATCGTCGAGACGCACTGACATCGCCTCTTCACGTTCCAGAGCGGACCTTTCCCTCTCTAAACATGCGTCTTCTTTCTTGATAGCAGAAGCCATTAAGCCTTCTACCTTTGTCGTTTCCGTATGCAATGCCAAAGAAGACTGAAACGTCTGAAAACATATTGTTAGGGCAGGTTTTAATAGTTGATTTAAAGTTCAAGGGTTGTTTTGTAATAGTTTATTTTGAGCCTTTTAGTGAACGGGTCGTGGGCTTGTTAACTACGGGCCCATAGTATTTAATGTTGATTAGCTTGGAAAAACAAGCTAATCATCTCTTTTAGCTTTCAACTCTTATTGTAATATTCTCTCTGAAAGATTAATGAAAGGGATGACCAGTTGAAATCATATTTCGTATTGCTTTATCATATTCGATTTCATATTAGTTGCAAGGATCTGGATTCTACAATTGGTATCAGAGCAGACAGACGGATTCGATTCAAAGCTACATTCATCAATTTCTGGTTAGTTTGACTTTTTTTACCCGTCTGACCATTCTTGAATTCTTGAATATTTGATTCAGTCGAAATTGGTTGTTTTTGCTTATTGGGTTGTGTTAGCATTATCGTTATAAGTGTTTCTGCAAATTTTCACATCCTAATTCATTCGTTTGATTGGTCAATTTAGCAATTTAAGATCAAGGTTTTTGGTAGTGTTCTTCAACAAAAATCGAATTTTTACCATCAAAACGTGTTCTTTTTCTTAGAAATCGATTGGGTTAGTGTTAGTTTTGTGTTTGGTATTGTTTCTAATCTTTCAGGAACAATTTTGAGTAACCCTAGTTGAGAATTCGATCGAATTGAGAAAACAGCCGACTTGTCCGGACAAACCAGCCGACTTTTCCGGACAACTTCAAGGTGTCCGGACGTTTGTGTGATTTTCATCCGGATACTTCCAATTCCATCCGGACTCTTCATTTTTTCTGGGTAAGTTCTGCAATCCAGGTAAGTCACTATTCCTTACATTATCCGGGTAACATTTGTATCCGGAAACCCAGTGTTTCCGGACATATCTTATCCGGACAATCCTTTGTACCCGGAAACTTCATTGCATCCGGACAACTCAAGTTATCCGGACACGGTAACTTCGTTTTATCCGGAAACATCTTGCTTCAGTTTTTCTATCCGGACTCTTCCTCTTATCCGGACTCTTTCATTTTTCCGGATTCTCTATCCGGAAACCACCCGGATTCCACATTCCGGGAGCTTTCTGAAACCTCAATTCTCAAAGTATCCTTGATACTGTTCCACTTTGAATCGAACCAACGTCTGACGATCACTCCAGTGCAAATGAAGATGTCTCCTGCCGATGGAGAAAAGACAACAACAAGTCAGGTAAGTGAATCTACTGCTCAAGAACTTTTTGATCAAATACAATCTCTTACTGATCGGTTAGGTTCCCATAAGGCCACTACTTGCGAACAACTACTTGAAATCAGATCTCTATCTGAAAAGCTAGATGTTCAAACGCGTATAACTGAGAAATATAAGTCCGAAAATGCTATCTTAAAAGAAAAATGCAAAATTCTTACGATAGCACCTAAGGACTTACGGGCCAAATTATCTGAACTTCAGTCACAGTTTGATCAGTGCTTGAATGAAAAAGCATAAATTGTTTATCAATGCTCCGCTCTTCAAATTCAGCACAAGGAGTTTGTGAATAAAATCACTGATCTTAAAACAAAACTCCACAAAAGGGGTCAAACTGATCAAACCATCTTTCTAAATAAACCTAAAGAGTTCACATACTTTAACAAAGAGTGGGGAATCGGATATGATAACCCACACTATTTGAAAAAGGGAAGATGGCATGTACCCACTCTGTATGATTTTGCTTGTTTTGGATTAGATAAAAAGTATCCAGAATATGCAATCCAATGGACTGGTCCTCTTGAACCAGAAAAGGAAGAGGAAACCGAGGAACATAAACGCACACAAAAACGAGGAATTCAACTCCCATTTTGTTATGAACCTTTAAACTACTCGTATCAAAAGGACAAAAAGTACCTTTCCAATGACTACTTCGATCCCTATAAGGTAGCTACACCCAAGGATTCCTCCAAGAAGGATGAGGATGTAGCACCTGCAACCAAGACTGAGACGGATGAGTTTAAACTCAATGTTCCTCCTCTCATCTTGGAAGCAAAAATTGTCGAGTTGGAGGAGTCGATTGAGAAAGAAAGGTCCACCTTTCAAACCGAAAAGAAAGTGCTCATCTCTGAGATTGAGAAACTCAAATCTGAGAAAACCGACGGTGTGTCAAGTGAGGAAAAGGAAAAATATTAGTGGGAAATCAATACGCTCTCATCAAAACTGTCTGAAATGACAAGAGAAACGATGAAAGAGCATTTGATAAATAGTCAACTCCGAGTGCAGCTTGACTTGCTCCAAACTGCGAAGCAATTTTCACCTGAACTTTCCTCTAACTCATCTGACACATCCTCGTGTAAAGCCTTCATCAGAAATATTTCTTTGCAAGAAAACGAAGTTTCTCAAGATGAGTGTGTTAAAAGGAATTTAAATTCTGATTTTTCATACGCTTCCGCACCGAATTCCCCAAAGCACACAACCGAAAACACAAAATGTTCCTTGCCTTCCACACATGATCCCATTCCGGATATTCCAAAAATAGATTTTTCAGAGTACATGAACTCCGAAGGTAACAGTGAAGAAGAGTTTGATTCGTTTCCCTTCGACAAACCTCTTCCAAGTCACACTGATTTTTTATCCCCCGTGGTCAATCATCCGGTTAACTCTTTAAAAGAAAGCTGTTCTCAAACAAAGGCCTCAGCCGTGATCAAGATTTCCCAGTCAAAACCAACCTCGAAACCTGTTTCCAAAAGGCAATCACAGACAAGGCGAGCGACCGGACCATTGACTGCCAACACTACTATTTCTCCAAGTCAACCTGATTTTTTGTCTCCAGTGGTTAATCGTCCGGTCAATTTTCTAAAGGACGACTGTTCTCAACCTAAGACTCCGGTTGTGATCAAGATTCTTCAAAATGTTTCCAATTCTCAAAAACAGTCACAGCCGAAGCAAAAGACCGAACGACCGACCACTAAGACTCCTGTTTCCTCAAAAGTCACTGATCATACTGTCCCTGTTGTTTCAGATAAAAATGGTCGCGCTAATAAAGAAACACCAAAGTGGCTAAAGAGGGAATCAGTCAAGAAGGATGCGTCAAAGTCTTCCCCACCTGTTTTCAATTCTAGAATAGACAAAGACAATTATGCTTGGAATCATTGGAACCATTTTGATGTTTCTTTTCCCGTTAAAGTTAACTCTCTTAATCAATTGATTCAGTTATCGCATGATTGTTTATGTTGTTCTAATTGTGGTTGGAATGATTTTGATGATATTCACAATAATGATTGGTATGTGCCTTACTTTGTTGATAACCTATTTCATAAGCGCAAACCTCATAATAACAAGCAACAACATCATTTCAAAAGGGGTTTCAATCAAACGGTTAAACCACAGCGGGAGACCCGACCCATTCCTGCACGGGATACTCCTACTGAGGTTAAACCGGCACCCAGGTGGAAATCTGCCACAAAATCTGTTCCTCCAAAAGGTGTAAATTCTGCACCCAAGAGGCAACAAGTGCCAAAACCAGTTCCCTCCAACGGTGTAAAATCTACACCTAAAGGGAAAGCTGAGTCAAAGCAGATTTCCCAAGGCAGTGCCAAATCTAACCCCCCAGGACCCAAACAAATTTGGGTACCTAAACGTCACTAATCTTGTTTTGCAGAACGGTCATGTGTGGTACTTAGATTCTGGATGCTCCAAGCACATGACCGGAAGAAGGGAGCTTCTCACGAATTACAAGGAAGAATTCTGCGGAGACGTGAGATTTGGGAATAACGAGAAGTCGCCGATCGTGGGCTACGGCAACATCGTACAAGACAAGATAACAATCAAGAAGGTATCCCACGTCGCAGGATTAGGACACAATCTATTCAGCATCGGTCAATTCTGCGACAAGGATCTCGAGGTCAGCTTTAAAGCCACAAGGTGTAGAATCCTCAACAACGAAGGTGAGGAACTTCTGGTTGGAACTCGCAAGACCAATCTCTACACTGTTGATCTTGCCGCTCTCAAGACAGACAAACCAGTATGTCTCTTGTCAAAAGCCGACTCTGGCCAAGTTTGGCTCTGGCATAGACGTCTTTCGCACCTCAACTTCAGAAGTATAAATCAACTTGTGCTAGGCAAACACGTCAGAGGCGTGCCCCAACTTCCATTCGTGAAGGATCGTCTCTGTGGAGCATGCGAAAAGGGAAAGATGACGCGCGCATCACATCCGCCGAAGGCAACTCCGAGCACGACCCGGACTCTCGAACTCATTCATATGGATTTGTGTGGTCCAATGCGTGTTCCAAGCATCAATAAACGAAATACGTGCTCGTGATGGTGGACGACTACTCGCGCTACACTTGGGTGAGGTTCTTACGCTCGAAGGACGAAACTCCGGAGCTCATCATTGATCACCTGAAGATTATCCAGCAAAACAAGCTTCAACACGTTCAGTCCATCAGAACTGACAACGGGACGAAGTTCAAGAATCAAAAGGTGAATGACTATCTGAGAACGGTGGGCATCACACACACTTTCTCTGCAGCACGCACTCCACAACAAAACAGAGTAGTGGAAAGACGGAACCGTACGCTCGTTGAAGTTGCTCGAACAATGCTATCCCAAGCAAATCTACCGCTATATCTCTGGGCTGAGGCGGTGTCTACGGCATGCTACACACAAAACCGCTCTATCCTTCTCAAGCGGTTCAACAAAACACCATACGAGATCATGAATAATCATGTTCCAACCGTCGGCTACTTCCATGCATTTGGATGCACTTGCTATGTGCTTAACGACAAGGATGATCTCGGGAAATTCAGCCCCAAAGCGGACGAAGGAGTTTTCATCGAATACTCCATGCAAGCTAAGGCGTATCGCGTTTACAACAAACGGACCAAATCTGTTGTTGAAAGCATAAACGTGACATTCGACGAAGCCGCAGATTTGGCTTCTGAACAACTCAGTTCAGAACCCGGTTTAACTGGAGTGCTAGCTTCCGGACCTTCAAGTTCGGGATCTGCACAAGCCACAGTAAATCTGAATCATGCATCTTCATCGAATGCTGACTCTTCTGATTTAGATTTACTGCTTCAATAATTTTATGATGCCACTATTAATTCTTCCACATCTGTCTCAGCGCAACCGTGACTTGAGGCTGCTCGCAATACGGATTCGGCCGCTTTATCTGCTCCGCCCCCGTCTACGAGTACGCCATCAACATCTATAGAGACAGCCCAACCGTCATCATCTGATACGACTGCACCTGGTACTGTAATCCCCCCGGAGGAACCCATACTCTCAGAGATCGCTCCTACCGATTCGTCATCTGCTACAACCGATGCTCAACCTCTGACGACCTCGGAACCAGAAGTTGTTCAATCATCGACGAATCCTCCCCCACTTCCTCCAAGAAACACGACTGCTACTCTTGAACAAGTTCAAGACCTTCCATCAGGTTCATACGTGGATCCGGACACATCTCACTCTACTCAGCAGCCGCTTCTGCACTCCACCAAATGGACGAAGGCCCATCCCCTACATCAGATCATCGGTGATCCCTCGACTCTTGTTCGTACACGAGGCGCCTCCGCCAACTTCTGCCTATTCTCGGGCTTCTTGAGCACGATTGAGCCAACGAGCGTACGCGAAGCGCTCGAAGATCCAGACTGAATCATCGCCATGCAAGAAGAGCTAAATCAATTCGAGGCTCTAAAGGTATGGCGACTGGTTCCACGTCCTAAGCACAAGACGGTAATCGGGACCAAATGGATCTTCAAGAATAAAAAGGACGAAGATGGTATCGTTGTTCGCACCAAGGCGCGTCTTGTGGCCAAAGGGTACCGACAACAAGAGGGGATTGACTATGATGAGACCTATGCTCCGGTAGCGCGAATCGAGGCAATCCGTATGTTTCTCGCTTATGTCGCGCACAAGAACTTCACAGTCTTCCAAATGGATGTGAAGACAGCCTTTCTTTACGGCGACCTCCAAGAAGAAGTTTACGTGTCGCAACCCGACGGATTTGTAGATGACTCGAAGCCTGATCATGTCTACATCTTAGACAAGGCACTATACGGCTTGAAGCAAGCACCGCGAGCATGGTACACCACACTATCAAAGTTCTTGTTAGAAGCCGAGTTCACTCGAGGTACAATTGATTCTACACTGTTTATCAAGAACGAAAAGGGTCACATAATTCTAGTTCAGGTATATGTCGATGACATCATTTTCGGTTCTACTAGTCCTTTATATGCAAAGAACTTTGCCACTCTTATGGGAAATTTTTTTAAAATGAGTATGCTTTGTGAGATGAACTTTTTCCTTGGTCTTCAAGTTAAACAATTGTCGACAGGAATTTTCATAAACCAGTCCAAATACATTCGGGATATCCTTCGGAAATTCCAATTGGACCAGTCCTCACCAATGAAAACTCCCATGGCAACCAATACAAAGCTAGACGCCGATCCTAACGGAAAGGCTGTCAACGCCAAATTGTATCGGGGAATGATCGGTTCTTTAATGTATCTCACTGCCAGTAGACCGGACATCATGTTCTAGACATTTCTTTGCGCCCGTTATCAGTATAACCCTAAAGAGTCTCATTACAATGTTGTTAAACGAATTTTTCGTTATTTACGTGGTACTGCTGATCTTGGCCTTTGGTACCCGAAAGAGACAGGTTTTGGCCTCTCCGCTTACTCTGATGCGGATCACGCGGGATGCATGATGGACCGTAAGAGCACCTCGGGACACATTCAGTTCTTGGGAGATAGCCTCGTGAGTTGGGCATCAAAGAAACAGCAATGCGTGTCAACGTCAACGGCCGAGGCGGAGTATGTGGCCGCCGCAAGCTGTTGTTCCCAAGTAATCTGGATGCGGACACAACTCAAAGACTACGGATTCACGTATGTCAAAGTCCCGATCTACTGTGACTCAAAGAGCGCAATTGCCATATCAAGCAACCCGGTCCAACACACCAAGACGAAGCACATCGACGTTCGGTATCATTTTATTAAGGATCACGTCGAAAGAGGTACACTCGAACTCTACTTCGTAAATACTGAACATCAGTTAGCAGACCTTTTTACCAAAGCCTTGGACGAAAAACGCTTTAAAACTCTTGTGTTCAAGCTAGGTATGCTAAATCTGAAGACGTAATCCAACTGTGTGCCCGTTACAAGTTCCATACATATACGAGAAACTGTCTACTCATCATCCGGTGTTTAACCTCCTGATGCATGAGCACACACTTCCTCGCACTTGTATTCTACTTGTTCTTGTTACACAGCTAGATTTAGTCTAGGTATTTATTAAGTAGATCTCGTTTGTTTTTCATTCTTTCTTCGTGTGTTTCCAATATTTCATATTGTCGTCTATATTTTCTCTTTCACTATCTCTGTGCTTTCACCATATTTTCTCGTGTTCAGGGGGAGCAGAATGCAATATCAGGTAAGTTTCCTCATACTTTGAGGGGGAGCGTTACACACAGTTTTTCTCTTACATGTCGAAAGTTTTTGTGTGTGTGGGCACTCCTGTGTGCACGTTATGGTCATCGTTTGAGGGGGAGCGACACAGTTTTTTCTTACAAAATCTAAAAGTTTTTGTGTGCCGGAACTCTCCCCTGCACTCTACTGCACAATCCGAGGGGGAGCAAGGATATACCCATGCTCTGCTTGAGGGGGAGCGAGAGGAAGTTCTTTTCCAATACTATTCAGTGCAATTCCTCACAGAACAGAACTACCCAGAGTTATCCGGACACCTCACGCACCCGGAAAACTCTCGCATTCGGACATAATCCGGACCGGGTAGATATCCGGGTCGGCTATTACTCGGACTCCATCCACGTATATATATATACGTACCCGGAGTCCTCTTTGTTTTCTTTATCCGGACAAAAGCTCTAAAACCCTAAACCCCACGACGTTTTTTTTTTCTCTCGCGCTCAGACTCTTCTCTCTTTCGATTCACGGTGGTTTTAGTCCCTCGAATCAGGTATGTTGCTCCTCTATCTATCTCGATTCCTATACCTCGAGTTTCGTTCACATTGCATCACAAACAGACCCGATTTGGTCGATTTCTTTCAATCCGAACCTCATTTTCGGGTCCACACATTTTGTGGTTCATTAGTGCTAAGTTTTGATAGGATGACTCTCTCTGTGTGGTCTAAAACAATACTTGTCACATTAGTCTGCAACCACACTGGTCGATAGGTCGCTGATTATCCTCATGGTTTCGTCCGGACACATTCGTCGTGTCCGGACACATTCAACCACATGCTGATCCATCCGGAAACCGACATCACCCGGAGACCTAGTTGTCCGGAAACCTTAGGGTTTCCGGTAAGTTCAACTACCGGGTAGTTTGGTGTCCGGACACTAATGTTATCCGGAAGAAGAGTGTACTCGGACACCATTGACACCCGGACTCTCTTGTCCGGAGTCCCCACTTTATCCGGACACTCCTCTTTTTTCATCCGAATACCTCTGACATCCGGACACATGTGTTGTCCGGAAACAACTAGGTACGGATAACTTGGCCTACCCATTCATATCCGGACACTTGCTTATCTTATCCAGAAAACCCATGTACCCGGACACCATGTGTTATCCGGACTCCTTGGCACTTTCATCCGGAAAACTCTGTTGTTGTGTCCATTATGTACCTGTTTTGTCACTGCCAGTCCTCGATCTATCTCAGATTGAGCCGATCACAGCAAAGGTACGCGCCGTCACTTGTTTCTCCAACTTAATTACTAAATGTGCTGTTTTCCACAGATTATCTATGGCGGATCAACAACAACACCCTCACGAACAACCTGGAGACCAACAACCGCCTCCTCAAGAGAAAGTACCTCAAGAGGCGGATATCATTGATGAGGAAGCCGATGCTGCCCTGGTTCACCCTGACCATGGCACTGAACTGGAGGCCAACAACCACCACCTGGACACGACTTTGTTCAGGCCCCAACCACTTCAACGAGTGCTCCTGGACATTCTCACGAATCACCCTCTCCGTGAGGCCCTTACCAGCACAGCCGACGTCCCAGTTCTGTACGTTCTACAGGTATGGCTCACCGCCCGAGTCGTCACAGCCGGTAACTCGCAGTCGATCACCGCTCAGGTCGATAACCAACCTTTCATTCTCACACCGGACTCATTCTGCCGCCTTTTGTCTCTTCCGGAAGCCACCGCCAACAATCATGAACGGTACGATCCTGCCGTAAATGATGATACGCTTTGCGCTCAAATTCGCGCACTTGGATACAATCATGACCTAAACCGGCCATCCGCTTTCAATCGCAAGTACCTCGCTCCAATATGGTACACACTCTTTACAATCCTAAACCGCTGCCTTTCATCGAGATGGAGAGGCATTGATCAGTGCACCGGCGACTTCCTGCGCCTAGTTCATGTTGTGTGCTACAACCGCCACATAGACTTTGCGATGATTATCTGGAGGGAGCTCGTCGAGGCTATTCGCCAAATCGGAGGTTCCAAACAGAAGAAATTCCTTCCGTATCCGCGTTTCCTTTCGCTGGTTGTGCGTCAACACATGGACGCGAATCCTGCCATTCCTCGCCGCCTGAACCATCCGGTATGTCACCATCACCACTTACAATTCATGGTTATCCGCAATCCATCTGATGCGGTAGCAATGCCCATCCCTGAACCACTACTAGCCATCGCCGATCCCACTGCACCAGGGGTAGTAGCATATAGGGAAGCGTTAGGTAATCCCATGGTCCAGCCAGCACCGGAGGGACCTGCCCAGGGACTTAGACCCGAGAGACGTGAGGGTCCGAGAGTGAGAGGTGGAAGGGCCCGACAAGCAGGTGCTGTCGGGCGGGGAACATTAGTTGTGAGAGAAAGGGGAACGAGAGTAGGTGGTGCAGTGGAATCGCAACCCGGTTCCAGCTCAGCCCAATCCGGTCCATCCTCTAGACCGATACTACATCACTCGACCGAGCCGTATATCACCGAACCCCCCTCACCATCTCACAATGTTGAAGACGTGGAATCTGACTCCACGGACTCCGATACCACCCGTACCATACGCCTAACACGTATACCTCACGGTATCGGACCCAACCCAAACTACAATGTCCCAATCCCTCTTGAATCACCACCTCATACTGGAACCGGGCATGTTACTAGGACATCTGAGGGATAACAAGTAGAGGAGTTAGGACATGCGAGCCGGAGAGAACTGCGTTCAAAGTTGAACCAGGAAAGATTGAGCCGTAAAGATAACGAGGCTCCTGAGCGACCCCAAACGAGCGATATCCGGGTAGCCACATCTACTACACCGTCTCATCTGTTGGGACGGGGTATTGAAGAAGACTCCGTGGACCCAGCGGAGCAATTGCACGACCCCCTTATCCACTCATCCGTCTCACAACAGACGGATGTTTCAATATTACACGGGGAACAAGCACAACTTCCATCGGCCTTTAATTCGGAGAGTGTTGGTGTTGAAATAAGAGACCAGCAGCCCCCGGTCTCGCCTTCATTTCGTGCACCATCGAGTCTAGTGCCTTTTGATATTGAACATTCTTCGGCTAGGACACTCGAAGCTGAGCAACACCAAGTCGAGACTCTTCGTGACTCGACCGGAACCACCGTAGTGTCTTCACCTCTTGGTGAAACACAAGGATCGGCGGGAAATCCTACCACAGCTAACATCACGCCAACTGTGAACGTAGGTGGCTCTACCCCTGTGGTAGACGCCTCAACGGGTAACCTAAGTGGTCCCGTAGTTATTCACCCCGACTTTGTGTCGCAAGGGTCCCTGGACAGCACCCTCAAGGCTGTCCGCGAGGCACTGGAACAGCATGTCACCGACGAGATCGCCAAAGCCATCAAAGGCAAAGCAAAGATCGTTGAAGCCGAAACCGCACCACCACATCCACCGACATTTGCTCAACCTATCTATTCGGTGGATACCTTAAAGACGATGCTATTGGCCCAACTGCTCCAGGAATCAGACACAACCGCATCTGCCGAAGCAGACCTGATCTCAGTTCTCCGATCACAGGTTACTGCTCCATCTTCATCTATTACCATTCGCTTAGACGCCATTGACTCGACTCTCAAGGACTACAACCTAGCGCTCACAACATTGTCCGAGAGGGTCCGTTCACTTGAAGACACTTGTAAGAGTCAAGCCGGCGGTCTCAAACGCAAGCACGATGACCATGATGATCCTGATCACCGTGAGGGGGAGAAGCGTCTACGCCAAACCGAGACCGTCCATATCATGACTGTCGAAACTTCAACAGTGGTTCAACAGGAACCCCCAACTGCGGCAACTACATCAGAAGCACCCGAAGCCGAGTTGCCACTAGCAGATATGGTCATAGATATGGATATTTCAGATGAAGAAGACCCGGCGGTTGAAAAGCCCGAGGGTTCAACACAGGAACTGGTCGATTTTGACTCGTCAGACAGACCGATACTGGATATGATAGATCCGGAGTGTGAGACCAACCCGGAGACCGAAGACGCATGGTACGAAAAAGTCGCCAGTGCCGTAAATCTCCAGGTAAATTTAGTCTTCCCTACTGATGAGGACGACAATATTGACTACGGTCAGTTCCTGCTCCAAAATTTATATGGAGCAACCCCCGTTCACTATGCTCAACCCGTCGGAACATCATCAACTAGACCCGAGACTACTACTTCCGATCAACCGACAACTACTCCTCCAACGACAGCTTCTGATCTTCCTCCCCTTCCTCAACAGCAACAAAACCGATGGGAGAAGATCAAGGTACTTATCCCTCATCTGGAGGAATCTTTGAAAAAGCTGTTCGTCCACAGACTTTGCCCGATCGAGCCAACCTTTTGCCTTGGTATTTACAAACTCGACCCCGAATACCAACGGCGTTATATACTTGCAATGCAGCGGTGCCTTCCAGTCAGTCAAGTCAGAACAAAGCATCAGATCACAGAGGTTCTTAACATCCATTCACGCCGCATCATGAGGATCGTCTATCCAGTCTTCACCGTTCGCCGCGAAGATGGTAATGAATGGAGATTCTCTGAAGCCGACTTCAAGAACCTTCGACTGCTCGACTTTCTGGTATTACTGAAAGACTTACGTTCAAGAACCGTCCGGCCGCTAGAGATTACAAAGGCGCTCGAAGCCGTTCGTCGACACCTGGTCCGTACTATCATGATGTCATACTTAACGGACTTTCAAATGGCTGTCGAGAACAGGGCTAAGAAAGTCAATCTGATAAAACCAAATCTGAAAGCTCCTGAACTGAAGATGTATCCCGAGAACTCTCTACTTCTACAACCTGAATTCGAGATAGTCTACAACAACGAACAGAACGAAAAGAAGTTTATGCGTTTCAGTCAGGTAGACCGATTTTGTGACGGCACGCTTCTAAAAGTCAGAGATGCTCTTCGAAAGATTATTCAACACGAGTCTGAGAATCCAAAGCATTCGTATGTCCCAAATCCTAATGAAACAACTGATCGGGAAGCTTTGGAAATGATTGAAGACCGCATCGACTATCGTCGTGCTATCAGATTCTTTGAGGTTCACTTCGCGTTGCGCAAACGATATGTATTAAACTGGCAAGAGCTAGAGCGCGAACTCGAACTTCAAATCAAAGGGGGAGATTGTTAGGGCAGGTTTTAATAGTTGGTTTAAAGTTCAAGGGTTGTTTTGTAATAGTTTATTTTGAGCCTTTTAGTGAACGGGCCATGGGCTTGTTAACCACGGGCCCATAGTATTTAATGTTGATTAGCTTGGAAAAACAAGCTAATCATCTCTTTTAGATTTCAACTCTTATTGTAATATTCTCTCTGAAAGATTAATGAAAGGGATGACAAGTTGAAATCATTGTTTTTATTGCTTATCATTACGATTTCATATTTGTTGCACGGATCTAGATTCTACACATATAAAAACACATTAGCAAAGTACACGACACCGACAACAGACAAAAGACAAAGTCTTGAAAGATAGACTTACCATGAACGTTAGTCCAGCGACATGAGACTCCACATCTTCAAGGGAAACCCCGTTGAAACGCTCTCTGAAAGACGGGAGATGATACTTTCCCAAGTGGGGGAACAGTTTCGTCTCGTCCAAGACATTGTCCTCTAAAAAATCCGACGGCAACGTAAAGTTTACCGTCGTTTCCTCCCCAAAGCCCGTCTGCGCACCTTTACCCTTGTCGGTTGACGAAGGGCCTGACGCAGCAGTAGGAGACATCGTCGCCAGTTGCGCAGTATCAACGGATCTTGCGTCGATCATGTCAGAAGTCTTCTCGACATACACGGTCGACGCCTTCGCCTTCTCAGGCGAAACGGCTCTCGAAGAGCCGCCCGTCCTCTGAGACGGTTCCTTCAGGACGTATATCCTTATCCTCTTTAGGAGTCCCCACCCAGTTGTCGGGACCTCTTTTCGCTTTAAGACCCCCGACCCGGTTATCGAGGCATCCTTCTGCCTGTTTTCCCTCGCCTTGCGAGCCAGTTCGATTTGAGCCGCCTTCTTGGCAGCTGCAGGTGTCATCTTCGACCAAGATTTACCTGTATGGCAAAAGAAAGAATTGTACGATTAAGGGCAGAGAAAGACTAGGTCGAGCAGGAAGGAAGTAAAGGGATACTTACCAATTATCTCTACTTCTGTTTCCTCCCCCTTCTCTTCCTCCTCGGTCTCCTCAGACTCCTCTTCCTCTTCTTCTTCTTCTTTCTCTCCTCGACCCATCCGCATTCTATCGCCCAAGAAAACAATATCGTCATCCTCGTCTATCAGGTGACGCGTGACGTACGATCGATCATCGGCGCTAAACTCCAAGAACTTCTTGACCTTAGCCTTGGAGTCATCTTCAGGTTTTACCTTGTCAAAATTAATATCTACACATAAGGAAGAAGATTAGTCCGAAAACAACCAACTAACAAAGTGACACAAGACGCATGATAATAAAAGCTCACCCACTATATTCCAAACAGACCTAATCTAGTCGTTGTCAGTGTCTAGCGTTGCCACTCGCACGAGTACATACCTGGTCTTCCATTTTTGGTCGTTGACTGCAGTATTTAAAACCAAGGTGCGCTCGCCCTTGTACCTCGAAAACAAACTGTAGCGACGGTAATGATCCTTCTTGATCTGGTACGCCGTCAGTAGGTCCCTCACGTTCATGGGAGACTCCCAGTGCAAAGTAAGTCGTTCGATGACTTGGATGATGCGCCAGAACTGGGGCATCAGTTGCCCTGGCGAAAGATCGAATTCGTACATAAACGCCTTGGCAAGAGGCGAGTATGGCCAATGGAAGCCTATCTTGAACGGGTACTCATAGATCACGACGTACCCTTTGGGGCACATCTCCGGACGAACCTTGCCAGCCTTGCTTACAGTAATCCCCGCAGGGATCCTCGCTAAACTTCTGAAATCGTCAAGATCTTCTTCGTTTTGAATGGTACTTCTAGGCTCTGTCGACATTGCTAACCCCGTCAACCAAGTCTGTATCTCTGAAAGGCCCCAGATATCCCAGTTTTTCCTAGGCTTCCTAGCGATAGATTTGCGACGCATACGCAGACTGAAGGGTCGTACCTTATATAGGTGCTCTAGACCGCGAAAAATCCTAACTGATTCAGAGTATCTTGCAGGTGTAGAAAAAATTGGTAAGAAAACCAGAAAGAAATCTTTGCCTAAAACTCTCTATGAAATCGTAAACAGGAAAAGATCCACCGTGGTCTCTATTTATGCAAACGCTCATGTCAGGTCGAGTCCCTTGATGATTGACACGCACCCTTGTCTCTTCGTATAACCGCACAGATCGCCGACACTTGGCAATGACAGCTGCTAAGCATGATCGTGCGTCAGCATGACGTCACGACCTTATCCTCCCTTCGACTTCCCATTCAGTTACAATTGGACCGATCCAGTTCCTATGTAACTGAAAAGATTATTCGACACATGTCACGACTCTGGACATCCGACAAGCAAAATTTAAAAAACTTTTTGAAATTTGAATTTGCCATTCCACTTTTTCAAATTTTGGGGGCAAACTGTTTGGGAAAAATTTCACCAGTCTCGACCACGACCAAGGTAAGGAAAACACTTATTCCCCTTTGCTACAGTAAGGTAAAATCATTGTATTTTATCTCTTGATTAAAGTTGAACTCGAAAGTTATTTACCTCACGACACTCGACCATGACGTCGCCTAGTCCACACGACCGTCGCGTAGAACCTTGCAATCTCGACCAACTAACAGGCGATATTACTGTTACGTTTGTTCAATGTTTAATGCAGGAATCAATGTCATTAATTGCTAACGGCTATAACTGACAAAGTTCATTAAACAGCAATGAAGACAACGATCGTTACGTCTGTTACATAAACACCCGAAGACTACAAATACCGGGCTCAAACATCAGTTCAAGGACAAAAGAGCATACACAAAAAAATACAACGCACAACACACAAGCAACTGAACTCAGATGCAAAGAACTTTCTCTCGAAGAATCGCACTCGAAGCACGACATTCACACACGACAATTTATTTTTACACACGACGCATATTGTTTTTACGTTCAAAACACTTGTTACTTTACATTTCGAAGTCTTTCTTTCATTTGTATTGTAATCTCTGTACAATCGACACCAGAAACATAAGGACATCGCCCCTGTTTGGCGACCATAGTGCAGCGACGACTTCCACAGTCGTCCGCGGGTTTTTTCCTCGTTGAGGTTTTTCCCGCGTCACCAAAATCCTTGTCTCTTTGCGATTTTCTGTCTTTGTCGCACGCTTTGTCAAAAGATTTCTTTCTTTAGTTGTTAAATTCCACAATCAACCTTAAGTTATCCTTTTGGACGATTTTTGGCATTAACAGTTGTACCCAAGTGCCAGTATATCAGCACAGAGGGTGTTTTCGTTGATGGCAGGGTCGTATGCAGCGCGGCCGCCGGCAGTAGCTTCGGGTAAGGATATAAGTCGTCTGAAAGACTCTGGTGGGAGTACGAATGAATGATGATCGATTGTGGCAGTAATCGTCTAAGAGTTGTGCGTCGTGATGACCTGGATGGTGTTCCAAACTTGCTGTAAGTACAGAACCAGGTCGTCGATGGTAGCGGTGAGTGCATAGCGAAGTGGATGGCCGAGAAGGATGTCCACGACCACACGATGTTGTGATCGGAACTCAGCAGCTTCGAGGTGGTGGTTGTTCCCCTCGATCTCAGAGATGTTGTCTAGGTGGACGAGGGCGTCATCGGTTGCCTCGTCAATGAATTCCTCATGAGGAGGATTGCCTGGTGGTTGTTGTTGATCCGCCATTTGTGTACCTGAAAGACACGGTATTAGATTATAGGCGGATGCAAAAGTGTCGATGCGTACCTTGGTGAAGATCGGCTCAATCTGGAACAGATTGAGGAATGGCAGTGGAACAGGGTACTGAAATTTCCAATTAAAGAAAGTATCCAGGAAGCATAGTGTTCGGGTACACTGGTTACCGGGTAACAAAAGTTACCGGGTACATTGGTATCCTGATATATATGGTTACCGGACAAATTAAGGTTATCGGACAAAAGGAAGTTACCGGACAAAATTGAACTAATCGGACAACTAGGTTTCCGGATGAATAAGGTTACTGGACAAACATGATCTTACCCGATAGTTGAACTTACCGGAAACCATAAAGGTTTCCGGACAACTTGGGTTACCGGGTGAGATGGTTTCCGGATAATGGAGGTTACCGGATGAGATGGTTACCGGATAAAATATCTTCGATTTGAATGTGTCCAGATAACTTTGAATGTGTCCGGATAGTATGAAACTATCCGGACGACATTCGGTCAACACAAATCGGCCAAAAACACAATCAAATCACAAATCTACCTACACTAGAATGATCTAAACTAGTATAGGAGCAGTAAGAGAGCAACAATTGCGTCAAAAAAGGCCTAAATGACGGAATGTGAAACGTCAAAGGGTTCGGGAACCGAAACCCTTTTCAATCGATAAATCGATGTGATGTATGTGTGATTGACGAGTAATGGATATCGAAAACACATATAGCAGTTGAAATCGAACAACATACCTGATTTGGGATCGAAATCGAATGTGTTTGGAGCAAGAATCGTGAGTATCCGAGAGAGAGAAGACGAGAGGGTTTTTGCAAAAGGGTTTCTGGAAAAAATGAAACAATGGGGAAACCGGATATATATATAGGGAAGTGGTATCCGGGTGGGTCGTCCGGATACCTATCCGGATAGGATGGTGTCCGGATACCTTTCCGGATACTTTTGAAATTTTTCAAAAATGACCCTCGGATTTTTAAAGGCTTGACTTTTATTTCCAAAAATATTTAGAGAGTCTTAAAACACGCTCCCCCTCAAACTTTGCACAAAAAGAAAATGCTCCCCCTCGGATTGTGCATATGGTGCTTATAAGAGAAAACAATTTGGGATGAGCCACACACAAAAAACCTATGATATAAAAAAATTGTGTGACACTCCCGCTCAAACGTAGAACAGACTTACTTGATGAACATAAGCTTATGTGCTCCCCCTGAACACATGAACAAAATCGTGAAACGCACAGATATAACGAAGAATAATGTAGACAACAGTAATGAAACATGAAAGGAAATCACAAACGAAATGAAAGCTAACAAACGAAATCTACCTAATTAATATAGAGATTTAACGGAAATATGTGTACGATACAAGTAGAATACAAATGCGAGGAAGTGAGTACTGGATCATCTGGAGTTTAGACAATAGATGATGAATAGGCAGTTCCTCGTAGGTGTATGGAACTTGTATCGGGCGCACGGTTCGGTTATATCTTCGGATTTAGCATACCAAGCTTGGACACATAGTTAAAATGTTTTTCGTCCAAGGGTTTTGTAAAGAGGTATGCTAACTGATGTTCAGTATTAACGAATTAAAGTTCGATTGTACCTTTTACGACGTGATACTTGATAAAATGGTATCGAACGTCTATGTGCTTCGTCTTAGTGTGCTGGACCGGATTGCTTGAAATGGCAATTGCGCTCTTCGAGTGGCAGTAATTGAGCACTTGTGAATATGTGAAGTCATAGTCTTTGAGTTGAGTGCGCATCCAGATGACTTGAGAACAGCAGCTCGCGGCGGCTGTTAATGCCAAAAATCGCACCAAAGGGACAACTTAAGGTCGATGTAGACTTAAACAACTAAAGAAAGAATCTTTCGACGAAACGTGCGACGAGGATAAAAATAAAGAAACAAGGGATTTGATGACGCAGGAAAAACCTCAATCGAGGAAAAAACCTGCAGACGACAGGGGGTGTCGTCGCTGCACTATGGTCGCCAATCAGGGGCGATGTCCTTGGATACTGGTGTCGATCGTACAGTGATTACAATACAAATGAAGGAAATGCTTCGAAATGTAAAGTACAAGTGTATGTCGTGTGTGAAACAAAGTGCGAACTGCTGGTCGAGGGCTGTTGTCGTGCGTCGAGAGCGATACTTAGAATAATGGTTCTTCACTTCAGGTGTTCTTGAATATTGCTTCGGTTGTTAATCGCCGGATATTCGATGTGTATCGGATGTTAACTGATGATCCTTGATGTGAAGACTTAGCTTGGTATTTATAGTCTTCGCGTCATTAATTAGCTCCATTAATGCTTTGATCAACGGCTACAACGGCTGGAAACGGTTGCCGGAGTGATTATCCATGATGATCTTCGTCCGTTACGGCTATCGATCGTTGATGGTTGCGTCGGTTATATCTGTTGCTCCTTAATGACTTTGACTCCTGCATTAAACACTTAACAAACGTAACAGTCATGGTTAACGTTAGTTTGGTCGAGGTCGCATGGTTCTATGCGACGGTCATGCGGGACGGGCGACGCTATGGTCGAGTGTCGCGAGGAACTCTCGACTTACCTTTTAAGAGGGATGACGATGGTGTTTTGGGTCTTTGTCGAGACCTTATCTTAATACAAGATATAGTTCTTAATCATACGTCTTACCTGTTCCGATTTTTTGCCCAAACAGTTTGCCCCCAAAATTTGAAAATTGAATGTCAAATTTAAGTTTTAAATTTTGTCAATCAGACGCAAAGGAAATAAGACAAGAGTTAGAAATTACCTCAATCTCCTTGGAACTAAACTGGTCCGTTTCTAACTGAACGAGAAGTCGAAAAGGGAACGAGGTCGTGACGTCATGATGACACACGATTGTGCTTACCAGCTGTCGATGACAGGTGTCGACGATCCCTGCGGTCATACGAAGGGACGAGAGCACGCGGTGATCATCAAAGGGTTCGACCTGACATGATCGACTGAATAAATAAAGATTACGATGGATCTTTTCTTGGCGATCTCCGTTCGATTAAAACTTGCAAGAATCTTTGACCTAATTTAAGTTTTTCTGAGATCATATAAGATACGACCCTCCAGTTTGCGTATGCGTCGCAAGTCTATCGCTAGAAAGCCTAGAAAAACTGGGATATCTAGGGCCTTTCAGAAGTGCAAATCAATTTAACGGGGCTGGCAATGTCGACAGAGCCTAGAAGCACCATTAAAAACGAAGAAGATCTCAACGACTTTAGAAGTCTAGCGAGGATTCCCATGGGGATTACCGTAAGCAAGGTTGGCAAGGTTCGACCGGAAATGTGCCCCAAGGGGTACGTTGTTATATACGAATACCCGTTCAAAATAGGCTTTCACTGGCCATATTCGCCTTTAGTCAAAGAGTTCATGTGTGAATTTGATCTTTCGTCGGGGCAATTGATGCCCCAGTTCTGGCGAGTTATCTTGATCATCGAACGACTTACCTCCAACTGGAATCCACCGATGAATGTGAGGGACCTTCTGACGGCGTATAAGGTCAAGAATGACCGGTACCGTCGCTATAGTTTGTTTTCAAGGTTCAAGGGTGATCGTATCCTGGTTTTAAATACTGCGGTCAACGACCGTGGATGAAAGAAGAGGTACGTATTCGTACGGGCGTCGACGCTGGACACTGATAGTGACTGGATTAGGGAGGGTTGGAATATGACGGGTAAGCCTTTGATTATACGTTTTCATGTTATTCTGTTACTCGATTGTTTTTTCGACTGATCTTCTTTTTTATGCGTAGATATTGATTTCGATAAGGTAGAGCTGGATGATGCTTCTCGGGCTAAGATCGAAAAGTTCTTGGAATTTAGTACTGAAGACCGGTCTTACGTCACCCGTCATTTGATAGACGAGGATGATGACACCATTTTCTTGAGCGACAGAGTGAGGATGGGTCGAGAGGAGAAAGAAGAAGAGGAGGACTCTGAGAAGACTGAGGAGGAAGAGAAGAGTGAAGAACCAGAGGTAGAGATAATTGGTAAGTATCCTTCTGTCTTCTTTTCTCTTGACCTTGTCTTTCTCTATTCTGAATCGTCTAATTTCTTTCTTTTACCGTACAGGTGAATCTCAAGCGCAGGCGACATCTTCTGTTGCTAGGAAGATGGCCTAAGTCGAAGTAGCTCGCGAGGCGAGGGAGAAGGACGTTTCGACAACTGGGTCGGGAGTCCTGAAAAGAAAAGAGGTCCCGATAGCCGGGTCGGGCCTCTTAAAGAGGACAAAGGTGTCCGTTCTGAGGGAGCCGTTTTTGAAGACGGGTAACCCATCGAGGGTTGCCTTATCCAGGAAGGCGAAGGCGTCGGTTGCGTTTGACATGACCGGCGCAAAATCTGTGGATACTGCGCAACTGGCGACGATGTCTCCCGTCGTCATATTCGGCCCTTCATCGACCGACAGGGGCAAAGGCACGCAGAAGGGACCTGTGGGGGAAACGACGGTCAACTTTACGTTGCCGTCGGGTTTTCTGGACGACAATGTCTTGGACGAGACGAAGTTGTTCCCCCATTTGGAAAAATATTTGCTTCCGTCTTTCAGGGATCGTTTTGACGGGTTTTCTTTCGAGAAGAAAGAGTTCCATGCAGCTGGACTCTTATTCTTGGTAAGTCTTTCTTTCAAGACTTGTCGTTTGTCATTGTCGTTGTCGTTGTTTACTAATGTCGCTCATATTATGATTCTTTAGGCGTTCCAAGCTTCCCTGGCACTGCAGGCCGAAACGACGAATATAGAGGTTTCAACGGCTTCTGTTACCAAAGATGAAGATGCAGCGTTAGCTAAAGAGAAAGCTGCTTTGGAGCATGAAGAAGCGATGTCGGTGCGCCTTGACCATGCTCTGGACGAAATGGATGCCCTCGGTCATACAAGAGACGAGATAAACTCATGTTTGAAGGAGTCCCTGACTTTGATGCGTGACCAGAGAGAGAAGCTGGAGGGGATGAAGGAATCCGTAACCTCGAAGAGGAAGGAAGTCGAGGGAATCAAGGCTAAGGTAATAAATTTGAAGAAGGAGTCTGATGAGTTGAAGGACGAAAATAAGTCTTTCTTTTCTTATGCTCGACTTACTGCGCGTGCGGTAGTTATGCGACGTCACCTGCAGGGCAAGGATCCTTTGGCTTCAGCGTCAGATGAGCTGCGTCTCTTTTATGAGAGAGTCGGGACCGAGAGAGATCTCGACTTGGATGACGAGAAGGAGGTCGAGGAGGAGGTGGCTAGCGAGGGTTTTCAGGATGAGGTATCGGACAAGGTTGTGATCGATGCTCCTCCACAACCTTAGAAAAAATGTATTTGTTTGTTTGTGCTGCTCGACCATTAGTGGTCGATTATGTACTCGATGGTTTATATAATGAACGCAACTTTTGTTTGAACTTTATGCTTTATCCAAACCATGTTTAATTATGAATTTGAACATAGGACACATAGGAAATTATGCGACTGAGGCATACATTGTAATACGATGAGTAACACAAATATGTGAACACGCGATTAAAGCATTTTCTAAGTTAAGAGACTTAGGGGTAAAATCGTTTAGACTTTGCGATCGTACGATTAGATCGTATAATGAGTTTGTATCGTATGCCCCTATGGAGGGATGATCAAGTCACAGACCTGATCATGTGTGTCGTGCGACCCTGCGAATTTAAAGTCATATAGTAGACTTAGTGATTATTTTCGTGCGATCTTGCGATAAAATGATGTCGGGGGTTGGTCGTTGGCTAACCAACGACCCTCCGATGCTTAAGTCAGTAATCATTCGTGAGAAAAAATCATATGAAAAAGAGTTAGGGAACATACCTTTAAATTCTCTTCTTAGTGGGGTATTGCCCCCCTGTCGTTTATTATCCTATTCTTTTTGGAAAGAAAGATAGGTTTTAAATGACAAGATGTCTCGGTGATTCGGTGAGATATTGTCTGTGTCGAGGTCGACTATATTTTTGTGCGACAGGGCACCATAGCGACGTTTCGACTCATTCTCGATCTTCAGGATTCCCAATGGCGTAGGGGATTTTAATTGACAACTTTTGTATGCTCGGGAGTCGACGGTCGATGGCTGTTAATAACGACATTATCAATAATGTCTTTGAGATTACCTTGTGGAACATGATATGCCAATTCCTTCTTGAGTGCGATACAATCATCTGTCACATGACCATGGTCGACGTGGAAGTCGCACCACTTTGATTTATCCTTCTTAGCATCGTCCAAGTCAGACTTCTTCGGCCACCGGATGGTTGCTTAGGTGGTTTTCAGAGCTTCGACTAAGTCTTTAGCTGACCCTTTGAACCCATAAGAGGAGATCTTGGGGTACACGGGGAATTTAGTCGCGGTTTTAGCTTCTGCCTTTGTCTTGAAATGAACGTTTGAAATCTGACGCGCTGGCTTTATTCTGGATATGGCTTTCGGCTTGAATTCTGGCTTCTTGACACCTAACGGCTTCTTGTCGTCAGTGTGTTTGCGACGAAAGGCTGCGTCATCTTCGACCCTCATATATGCTAAGGTTCGAGCTCGGACGTCTTCGAAAGTCTCTGGGGGATACTTGGTCAGATCGATATATAAACCTGAACTATCGTCTAGACCACGCTTATAAGCTTCGATCGCAGTTTTGATGTCACAATTGCGGATACTGATCATTTCGGCATTGAATCTATTGAAATAACTTCGAATAGACTCATTGGTCTTCTGCACGACATAGTACAGATCACTAGTTTGCTTTTCCATCTTACGACTGCTGGCGAATTGCCGAGAGAATTGGTTGACCAATTCGGCGAACGGCCCGATAGATTTGGGTTTGAGACTAATCAACCACTGGAGAGCTGGACCAGTGAGAGTCGCCCCAAAACTCTTGCACATGCATACTTTCTGGTACATGTGTGGAATCGAGATCGTCCACATGAGCTGCTTATACTGCGCGACATGCTCGGTTGGATCGGTCACACCCGAATACTTGGAAGTGAAGGCAGGAATGTTATACTTCTTTGGGACCTCGACGGTGGCGATCTCGTCGATGAAGGGCGACGCCTGATACACCGAGCGAGGCTCGACGTCGACAGGCACGACTGCCCCAGGTAACTTGGCGAGCAAGGACAGGGCGCGCTCATTTTGGTCTTCTAACATCTTCAGACGCTGGGCGACGGGATCGTTAAGATCAGGATTTGTCCCTGTCGAGGGATTGGTCCCTGGACTAGTGCCATTACCATGCAACGAACCATTGGTGACCCCGTTGAACGGAACAAAATATGGCTGCGACCCATAGTGGAATTGATGCGGTCCATTCTGAAACGATTGTGGTCCATGCTGAAATGGTTGCGATCTCTGCTGGAAAGATTGCGATCCTTGCTGGAAAGGTTGCGGACCACTGTGGAACGGCTGGGAAAACGGCTAGGAAAACGGTTGGGTGCCACCTTGCAATGGTTGGGATCCATTGTTCAAGGATAGTGGTCGGATGTGCTGAGGGGGAATCTGTCCAGACTGGGAATTTGGAATGAATGGACCCGGCTGCTGATTCTGCATGAATGGACCTGGATGCTGATTCTGTGCGGACGGGCCTGGTCCCGGACCTGGATTCTGGATGAATGGTCTAGGACCATTCTGGGGTCCAAAAGGATTCCTTAGCCGCGCGATCTCTTCAGCTGCTCTGCGATTCTGCTCTGCCATTGCATTGAGTTGATTCTTGGCAACCTCGAGCTTCTGATACATCTGAACGACGGCTTGCTGCGGATTTCCAGGGGCTGCCATTTTTGTGCAACAGAAAATAGAAGAAACTTCAAGAAACTATTAGTAGAATGCACGTTCGTCGAGGATTTTCTCTAGATGTAGTCCCACGGATGGAGCCAAACTGTTAATGCCAAAAATCGCACCAAAGGGACAACTTAAGGTCGATGTGGACTTAAACAACTAAAGAAAGAATCTTTCGACGAAACGTGCGACGAGGATAAATATAAAGAAACAAGGGATTTGATGATGCAGGAAAAACCTCAATCGAGGAAAAAACCTGCGGACGACAGGGGGTGTCGTCGCTGCACTATGGTCGCCAATCAGGGGCGATGTCCTTGGATACTGGTGTCGATCGTACAGTGATTACAATACAAATGAAGGAAATGCTTCGAAATGTAAAGTACAAGTGTATGTCGTGTGTGAAACAAAGTGTGAACTGCTGGTCGAGGGTTGTTGTCGTGCGTCGAGAGCGATACTTAGAATAATGGTTCTTCACTTCAGGTGTTCTTGAATATTGCTTCGGTTGTTAATCGCCGGATATTCGATGTGTATCGGATGTTAACTGATGATCCTTGATGTGAAGACTTAGCTTGGTATTTATAGTCTTTGTGTCATTAATTAGCTCCATTAATGCTTTGATCAACGGCTACAACGACTGGAAACGGTTGCCGGAGTGATTATCCATGATGATCTTCGTCCGTTACGGCTATCGATCGTTGATTGTTGCGTCAGTTATATCCGTTGCTCCTTAATGACTTTGACTCCTGCATTAAACACTTAACAAACGTAACAGTCATGGTTAACGTTAGTTTGGTCGAGGTCGCATGGTTCTATGCGACGGTCGTGCGGGACGGGCGACGCTATGGTCGAGTGTCGCGAGGAACTCTCGACTTACCTTTTAGGAGGGATGACGATGGTGTTTTGGGTATTTGTCGAGACCTTATCTTAATACAAGATATAGTTCTTAATCATACGTCTTACCTGTTCTGGTCGCGGTCGAGCGACGTGATTTTTTGCCCAAACAGCGGCCATGTATTCCGCCTCAACAGTAGATGTGGAGACGTACTGCTGACTAATCTATCACCCAGGAATTGCACGTGTCCCGAGGTGCTTTTCCGATCCAGCATGCTTCCCGTGTGGTCCGCGTCTGAGTACGCCGTGAGCTCAAAACCTGTCTCTTTCAGGTACCACAAGCCAAGATCAGCAGTACCTTTTAAGTAACGAAAAATTCGTTTTACCGCAATTAAGTGAGACTCTTTTGGTTTGGACTGAAAGCGGGCGCATAAGAATGTTGAGAACATTATATCTGGTCTACTCGCCGTCAAGTACATCAAAGAACTGATCATCCCTTGGTAGTTTTTGGTATCCACATCCTTTCCGTTAGGATCAGCGTGTAACCGCGTTGCGGGGGTCATGAGAGTTTTCATGGGTGAGGAATGTTCCATATGGTATTTCTGAATAATATCCCGGATGTACTTAGCCTGGTTTATGAATATCCTGGTCGACAGTTTCTTAACTTGAAGACCGAGGAAAAAATTCATCTCACTCAACATGCTCATTTGAAAATACTCTCCCATGAGTTTTGAAAAATTATTACAGTACTGAGGGTTAGTGGAACCGAAAATAATATCATCAACATAGACTTGGACCAATATTATGTGACCTTTTTCATTCTTAATAAACAATGAAGTGTCAATTTTTCCTTTTGAAAATCCTGCTTTGATTAAGAATTTAGACAGAGCATCATACCAGGCACGTGGAGCTTGTTTGAGACCGTATAGAGCCTTGTCGAGGATATACACGTGGTTTGGCTTGGAGTCATCCACGAATCCGTCCGGTTGCGATACGTACACTTCTTCCTTGATAACGCCGTTGAGGAAGGCGGTCTTGACATCCATCTGGAAGACCCTGAAATTCTGGCTACAGGGGCGTATGTCTCGTCGTAGTCAATTCCCTCTTGTTGGCGGTATCCTTTGGCCACGAGGCGTGCCTTGTTGTGAACAACGATGCCATCTTCGTCTTTCTTGTTCTTGAATATCCACCTCGTGCCGATGACCGTCTTGTTAGCTGGACGTGGGACGAGTCGCTATACCTTGAGGGCCTCAAATTGGTTGAGTTCCTCTTGCATCACCATGACCCAGTCCGAATCATTGAGAGCTTCAGAGACGGTGTTTGGCTCGATCTTGCTTAGAGAGTCGAAGAACAAGCAGAAGTTGGCAGATGCACCTCACGTCCGAACTGGAGTTGAAGGATCGCCGATGATCTGGTGTACAGGGTGTGCTTTGGTCCACTTGGTGATGTGTGGAAGCGGTTGATGAGTCGCGTGAGAGTTGTTCGAGCTGATGAGAAGTTGGAAGATGCACCTCAAGAGAAGACGGATGGTTCCTTGGAGGAGACGGAGCGGGATTCGTCATTGGTTGAGCAACTTTTGGTTCTGAGGAATTCAGAGGTTGATCCTTGTGAGTTGTTGAGGACGAATCTTCAGGAGCGATCTCCGGAATTGGTACAAGTTCCTCCGAGGGATTGGCCATTTCTGTAGTCGTGTTTGTTGAACTTTGAGGAGATTCCAGAGTAAGGGCTGGAGTGCTTGTTGAGGGTGACGGACCGGAGAGATTCTCCGAGTTTTTGATTTGAGCAGCTTCATTCCTAGGTTGCACAATCACACGAGGATTAGGCATATTAAAGAATTCATCGTAAAAGTGCTCAAAAAGTAAATCTAAATCAGAAATATGTGATTTTGACGTAGATGCATGGTTTATATTTACTGGGGTTTGTGTAGATCCCGAACGATAAAGTTCGGAAGCTAACACGCCAGTTAAAGCGGGTTCTGAACCGATTTGTTCAGAAGCCAAATCTGTGGCTTCGTCAAAAGTCACGTTTACGCTTTCGATGACGGATTTGGTCCGCTTGTTGTAAACGCGATAAGCCTTAGCCTGTATTGAGTATCCAATGAATACTCCTTCATCTGCTTTTGGACTGAACTTTCCGAGGTCATCCTTGTCGTTTAAGATGTAGCACGTGCACCCGAATGCGTGGAAGTAATTGATATTCGGGATGCGGTTGTTGATGATCTCGTACGGGGTTTTGTTGAACCGCTTGTTGATGATGGAGCGGTTTTGTGTGTAACAAGATGTTGCAACCGCTTCAGCCCAGAGAAAAAGTGGCAGCTTTGATTGTGACAGCATCGTGCTACCATCTTCAACAAGGGTACGGTTCCGCCGTTCTACCACTCCGTTTTGCTGAGGAGTCCTCGCGGCAGAAACGTTTTGTGAAATACCGACGGATGTCAGGTATTCGTTCAATGTTTGGTTCTTGAATTCCGTCCCGTTGTCCGTCCAGATAGACTGAACTAGTTGTCGTAGATTCAGTTGAATGGTCTTCAGAGGGGTGATTATGAGTTCTGGTGTTTCGTCTTTCGAGTGCAGGAACTTCACCCATGTGTAGCGCGAGAAATTGCCGACCATCACTAGGACATACTTCTTCTTGTTGATACTCTGAACACGCATTGGTCCGCACAAATCCATATGGATGAGTTCGAGGTACCGGGACGTGCTCGGAGCGGCCTTCGACTTGTGAGTCGCTCGCTTCATTTTTCCCATCTCGCATGCCGGTATGTTATGCTAAGTTGACGATTTTGCCACTAAATGTCATGTTGTGGTCACGTTTTTGAAAAAATAAATGTTACCATATGTTATGCTAAGTTGACGATTTTCAAAAATAAATGTCATCGTATGTCATGGTATGGTGACGGTATTGACAAATAAATGTTAACGTATGTCATGCTTCAGTGGTGGATTTGAAAAATAAACGTCACCGTATGTCATGTTACAGTGACGGTTTTGAAAAATAAACGTCACCGTATGTCATGCTATGGTGACGGTTTTGACAAATAAACGTCATTGTATGTCTTACTATGGTGACGGGTTTGAAAAATAAACATCACCATATGACATGCTACAGTGACATTTTTAAATAATAAATGTTGCAACATGTTATGTTGCGGTAACTGTTTTGAAATAATAAACGTCACTAAATGTCACGCTACGGTGACTGTTTTGAAATAATAAATGTCACTACATGTCATGCTACGATAACTATTTTGATATGTAAGGGTCACCATATGTCATGCTACTGTGACTGTTTTTATATATAAACGTCATCGTATGTCATGCTACGGTGACAATTCTGAAATATAAACGTCACATATGTTATGTTATGATGTCAGTTTTGAAATATAAACGTCACGGTATGTCATGCTACGATGACAGTTTTGAAATATAAACGTCACCGTATATCATACTACGGTAACAATTTTGAAATAAAAACGTTACCATATGTCATTACATGGTGATGGATTTGACAAATAAATGTCACCATATGTCATGTTACATTGATGATTTCATAAATAAATGTCACTATATGTCATGGTATGGTGACAAAAAAATAAACGTCATCATATGTCATGCTACAGTAACGGTTTTGAAAAATAAACGACATATTATGACGTTTTAAAAAATAAGCATCACTGTATGACATTCGATGGTGACGATTTCAAAAAATAACTGTCATAGTATGTCATACTATGGTGAAGGTTTTGAAAAAACAAACGTCACCATATGTCATGCTACAGTGACGGTTTAAAAAAAATGTTTTTCTAATATTTCTGAGCTGACGGTTTTAGGTTATGGTAACGGTTTTTTATAAGATCTGGTGACGTTTTTTCAAACGTATCCAAAAGTGTATCAAAAGTGACGGCAAGATAGGTGACGTTTTTTATGTCTACGAAAATCGTTTTCGTATACCTACGGTAACGGTTTTTAACCGTCACCAATGACCAATTTTGTACTAGTGGCCCCGCAGAGTCTGTCCTTCTCGAACTTGAGCTCGGGCATGCCTTTAACGTGTCTGCCTAGCACCAATTTGTTGATGTTCTTGAAGTTGAGGTGCGAGAGTCCTCGATGCCATATCCACGCTTGTTAAGAGTTGGCCTTCGATAAGAGGCAGGCAGAATCATCGGTCTTTAGGGCAGAGAGGTCGATGGTGTAGAGGTTGGTCTTTCGAGTTCCAACAAGTAGCTCCTTTCCGTCTTCTGTCTGGACGCTACACCTTTTAGCTTTGAAGTTGACCTCGAGATCTTTGTCGCAGAACTGTCCGATGCTGAACAGATTGTGTCCCAATCCCGCGACGTATGACACCTTCTTGATCGTGATCTTGTCTTGAACAATATCGTCGTAGCCCATAATCGGCGCTTTGTCATCGTTCTCAAACCTCACGTCTCCGCAGTATTTCTCTGTGAAGTTCGTGAGCAGCTCCCTCCTTCCGGTCATGTGCTTGGAGCATCCTGAGTCTAAGTACCACACATGACCGTCCTGCAAAAACGAGATTAAGAGTTTTTAGGTACCCATTTGAAAATGGGTCCTGGAGGGTTAGGTTTGACACCTGACTGGGGAACCCATTTTGAATTGGGCTTCCTTTTGGGCTTATGAGATTTGCGCTTAGGCTTTGAATTAAAAACATGATAAGACCCTAGTTGCATAACGCTTATCATTAAAATCATTCAATCCACAGTTAGAACAACACAAACAATCATGGGATAATTGAAGCAATTGTTGTATAGAATAAAGTCTTAATGGAAATTTAATACTTTGTTCAACAGAATCATTCAAATTATGAAAACCACAATCATTAATGTTTTTCCTAGAATTGAAAACAGAATTAAATGACTTCGACTCCGACTTGTTCTTGTTAGATCCTTTGGCTACCCACTTTGGTTTGTCTTGGCCCGACCATTTTTATCTGAAAAATCATTAACCGCATGGTTAGCAGAGTTTGAGTAGGAAGGATTTCTATCGTTTGATCGATCGGTCGTTTGTCGTGGCTGTGAATGACTTTGTGAATGAGAATCAGTTTTAGAAACTTTGTTCACAATCGGGGTCTTTAGTTTTGAAGAACTCTCGCCTTTAAGAAATTTGACCGGACGATTTACTGTTTTAGAAAGAAAGTCGGTGTGATTCGGAAGAGGTTTGTCAAACTCAAACTTGGTAAACTCTTCGTCTGAACTTTCATCGGAATTCATGTATGCAGAAAAATCAATATCAGGGACAGATGGAGTAGGATTGGTTGAGGGAGGTGAGGAACACTTTGAGTCTGTGTTTTTGGAAGAATCTGGTGCGGAAGCTTTTTGAAATTCAGAGTTAAGATCCTTTTGAACACAGTCAGCTTGAGACTCTTTTCCTTTTCGTGAAGAAGTTCTTCCAATAAAGGCTTTACACGAAGATGTATCGGAGGTGTCCGAGGAAGGTTCGGGTGAAATCATCTTTTCATTTTGGAGTTGCTCAAGTTTCCCTTGAAGTTGAAACTTGCTCACTTGCTTTTGCATCACTTCTGTTGCCAAAGCATACAGTTTTGATGTGAGCCGATTGATTTCATTCCGAAGGATTTCCTGTTCCTCACCCGACACAGATTCGGTTTTGGAGGATTTGAGTTTCTCAAGTTCATTTAGAAGCGCTTGCTTTTTCCTTTTGAAAATCAGTCCTTCCTTTTTCGAGTGTCTCCTCTAACTCGACTATTTTTTATTCCAAAATGAGAGGAGGAACATAGAGTTTAAACTCGTCCGTCTCAGTTTTGGGTTCAGGTGCTGGGGCCTCATCCTTTTTGGAGGAATCCTTGGGCTTCGCACCCTTATAGCCGTCAAAGTAGTCATTCGAAAGGTACTTGGATTTATTTTTCTTGTAAAAATAGTTAAGAGGTTCATACGCAAAAGGTAATTGCATTTTAGTGGTGTGTGCGCGTTTGTATTCCTTAGTTTCCTCTTCCTTTTCCTCGAGAGGTCCAGTCCAATCGATTTTGTATTCGGGGTACTTTTTGTCGAGACTAAAAAAATTGAATTCGTAGAGCGTATGTCTCATTGTCAAAATATTTTTCAAATAATGTGGGTTGTCGTATCCAATTCCCCATTCCTTGTTAAAGTACCTGAATTCCTTAGGTTTGTTCATATGAATTGTCTGATCAGTTTGACCTCTTTTGTGAAGTTTAGTTTCAAGATCAATTATTTTAGCAACAAACTCTTTGTGTTGGATTTGAAGAGAGGTGCATTGATAGATAATCTCTGCTTTCTCATCCTCACACTGATCAAGGTTTAAATTCAACTCAGATATCTTGGCCCTTAAGTCCTTTGGTGCTATTTAAAGATTTGTGCATTTTTCTTTAAGGTTAGCATTATAGGACTTGTACTTTTCAGTGATACGCTTTTGAACATCTAGCTTTTCTTTTAACGAGTTAAGTTTAAGCATTTGTTCATTAGTGGATGCCTTATAGGATTCTATTCTTTGAACAAGTGGTTGCATCTGTTCGACTAAGTTTTGATGGATAGGGGCACATACCTGACAAGGATTTGCTTTTTAGGACGGAGGAGAGTGGTTGCCCATGAAAGCATCAGCATCTTCAGAATCGCTTTCACTGTCAGAACGATTTAGCCAGTGGTCGTCTTCGACTAACAGTGCCTTTCCTGCAGCTTTCTATTCTGCTAACAGAAGTTTCGCCTTGTAGTATTCCACGTTACGCACAACTGGCTTTCGGCAGTCCTTGGCAAACTGGCCCAATTTTCCGCAGTCATAACACGTGACAGGCTCGTCCTTCTTCTTTGACTCGGGATTTCGATGGTTCTTTTCATTCTTCTCCTTGTGATCAGATTGCTTGTGCTCATCAGACTTTCTCTTTCCTTCATATTTATCCTTATAATCATGGTGCTTGTTGGGAGTTGTGGAGTAGCGTTGATTACTAGACGAAGGTTTCTTGAAGAACTTGTTTTTCTGAAATGACTTGGTGATGAGGGTCATTGCTTTCTTTATTTGAGTCAGCTCAGGGCCAGAGTCACTTTCCTCTGATTCTTCAGATTCTGGTTCTGATTCGCTGGACTCTTGGGTTCTCTTGGAGTGACGGCTGGAAGTTTTGCCGCTTTTTGAAGATACGAGAGCGAGTGGATCGGCATGTGACTTGGAAGATGATTTCTGACTGCTCATTATCTCCATGACTTCATCCTCGTCTTGCATGAGCATCTCGTAGAGTTCATGGATTGGAACGTTCTCAATCAGATTATTGTGTTTGATGTGAGAAGCGAACACTTTCCATTCTGGCAGGAGATTGTTTAGGAACTTGAGGGCATTCTCCGTGTTAGATCAAGTGATCTTGTTTTTGTGGAGCTCGTTCAGAAGAAGGAAAAATCGTTCATATGCCTGAGTGATTGATTCGCCCTTGCGCTGCTTGAAACCGTCAATTTTGGTGATGCAACTGTTGACCTTCAGCTGGTTTCCTATTTTACTCCCGCTCATCATCTTCTCAACTTGATCCCACATACCTTTGGAAGTGTCCTTATAGCTATCTATGGCCGTGTAGATCTCATTAGGTAGACTCTGGACTAGATATCTCTTGTCATGCTTTTCACCATCAAATCTGTTCTTTTCCCCTTCAGTCATCTGCATGTATGTCTTGGGCTCAGGTCGAGCTGCAGCACCTCCTGCTTGAGCTGGTACGGTATTCATCGGAGTTTCTTGTAGGCCTTCAGTAAGATCTCGCCAGATGTATTCGAAGTTATCTTTAGCTTCGATAAAGATGGTGAATTTGTCTTGCCATTGGCTGTATTCGCCTCGATAGAGAGTCGGAGGCTTGGCATCGGTACCGATTGCTAGCGCGTCGCGAGACATCTTTGAAGTGTTCACTAAAGTGATCGTCAGATGTAGGTTCGATTCAAAGGTTGGAAATCCTAACGCAAGGCACTATGAGTGAAAGTCCTAATGCAGGTTCTAAGAGTGACTTAAAGTGAAACTGGTAAGAAATTAACTAAACAGAACTTACCGGATAGGAATCCGGATAACAGAAGTGTCTGGATCTGGTAGTGACCGGATCCGGGTGTGTGAGGTGTACGAATAACACAGGTAAGCGGATAAGCAAGTTTACCGGATAACACTAGGTTACCGGATAAGAATAGACTTACCGGAAAGAAGAGGTGTCCGAATAAAGTAAGTAACCGAACAAATGACTTACCGGAAAGAGACACTTACCAGGAAGATGAAGTGTCCGAACGTGGTGTATCCGGGAACAGGTACTATCGGGAAGTAGGCTTTACCGGATAGGATCGTCCGGATACAAATGTAGTCCGGATAATGATCCGGAAACTGAAATCGTCCGGAAACTTACCGGATATAAGAATTTTACCGGGAACTATAAGCAATCTGGATGAAATCATCTGGATAGTAGCGTAAAAATGGAAACTTACCCGGATACAAAGAGAACTTCCGGTAAATGCGGCTGTCGACTTAATCGGGTCACAGATCGAACTAGGGTTCACGATTTTGCTCCTGAAAGATTAGGAAACAACCAAAAAAACACAAACTAACACAACCCTAATCGATTTCTAAGCCAAAAGACATGATTTTGATGAAAAAAATTGCTTTTAATAAGAACAGAGACAAAACTTTGGAAACTTGATTTTGCTAAAAAATGACTTAATCAGACGAATTAGATTGTGAAACTTTGCAGAAACACTAAATAAATCAATACTAATCGAATGGAGTAAGCAAAACACACAATTTTGTCAGAATCAAAAGATGATATTATAGAACTCAAGAACACAGTCGACAAAACTAACTAGAAACTTACCAGAAACCTTGAATCAACCAATCTGTATGCTCTGATTGTTGGATTAAAATCTAATTGAATGGAAGTTCAAGGGAATAATTTGTAAATTCATATTTGGGCTTTAAATCATTTAATGGGCCATAGGCCTGGTTAGTATAGCCTAGGTATAAATAGTTTCCTTAACCTTTAGCTTAGGTTAATCGACACAATCGTCATTAATATTATTTGATATACATTGTAAGCACTCTGAAAGGTTTATGAATGTTACATGGATGACGAGTTGAAATCATTGTTCTTATTGATTATTGGTTTATGATTTCATGCTGTTTGCACTAATCTAGGATCCACGGTAAGTATTCACATGAAGTTTGTCATAGCAGTTTTGCATGAAGGAATTTGGATTTCAGTTGGAAGTTTTTGGATCATGGAAGGTGTTGAGTTCGATAACCATTGGTTGTAAGGGATACAGATTTCGAGGACGAAATCTCTTTTAAGGTTGGGAGGATTGTAAAACCCCGATCTTTGGAAGGTATCCACATTTTGAGAAAAATATGAAAAATAGGATTTTGGATTAAGTCCTAGATTTTATATTCTTGTTGGATGGGTAATTCAAATACGAGTCCAACGGTTCTTTTCGGAGCTAAAACGAAGAAGTTATGGCCAAAACAAGTTTTGGTACACTCTGTGTTATAGTGCTTGGCGATTGTGACACTGTCACAATCGCATGTCACAATCGCCAGATGCCAAAAACTCTCGGTTCAACCCGTGCGATTGTGCCAGCGATTGTGACACTGTCACTATCGCATGTCACTATCGTCCGGGGGTACCAGGACCCTTAAAACGCGATTTTCAGCACTTTTCTCATTCTAATTTCACCCACTTCATTTTTCTCTCCCAAGAACCGAAACCCTTCACCTCCAATGTCGATTTTGAGCCTTTTAGACCCCAAGAATCAAGTTTTCAAGTGTCCCTTCTCCATCTATCATGGTTTTGGAAGCTAAAGAAAGAATCCTTTCATTTCATCTTCTTCATCAAAGTTTTCTAGGGTTTCATCCAACCATTTTTCTCCATTTTGAGGATTTGGAGTTTGTGGTTCGTTTTGGTAACTCTATTGGTGTTTGGTTGGTGGATCCAAGTTGTGGTTAAGGTCATCTTCTCTTTTCTTCATCTATGGAAATTAGGGTTTTGGTATAAAGTTAAGATATTGATGTAAAATGTTTGAGGAACGATTCTAGATGGTTGAATATGGATATTGATGGTTGGAAACTTGTAGATCTAGGTTTTTGGAAGATTTGGCTTGAGGATTATAGTTTCTTCAAAGGAGCTCATATTGGGGAAAATCTAGATTTAGCCTAAATCTAGCAATGTGAATTCAAGTTGATTTTTGAAAACGTTGTGCATGCCAAAAATGTTATTTTCCAAGTATTTGTGTGTTTTACTTAAAATTATCAAATTTTGAGTTATTTGGTGAGTTTGCCCCTTTTAAGTGTTTAACTTTATAAAGATTGTAAAGCACCCATATTTGGGATTTTTGAATATTTTGATGTGTAGAAATCATAAATATGTCCTTAAATGATTTATTGCTCAAATGAGGTTTATTCAATGGTTTAATCATGTTGGTATAGTTGATTTTATAAACCGTTTGGGAAAATGCACATTTTCGTGTCATGAGTCGTTTTGAGAATTATAAAAGTACGAGTTCCTTTGGGGAAACCATTTGTATTAATCCGTAATGAGTTTTGGGTTAATGATGATTTTGTGGTATATGTTTACCTAAGCGATGTCTATATGCATTTTATATTTTGAGGACCGTTAATTATTGGTCTAATGAGTTTTGAGCATTTTGCTCAGTTTTGACTTTAAATGAGTCTTTGGGGACATCTTGTCCGATTTGGATGGCTCAATGTGGAGTCCTATTTATGGTTTGTATTTATTTCAACTTATTGCATTTACTGCATTTTATTTGGAGAGTACATGTTTTGACTGTGTGTGTCATTCAAGTGGAGTCATGTACTTTTAGACTGTAATGCATTGGATCCTTAGGCATGTAAGTCAGTCATACTTAATAGTGATGAGTCTTGATATTCTCACTTTGGGAATTATACCCGAACTAGCGTTGGTGATGTCTCGTTTCTTTTGTGGAGAGAAACCGTTATGGGTTGTACTCCGGGATTATGAGTTATTTGGTGTCTATCTCTTTGTGCACAAGGAGTGGACTATTGGAACGCATGGTTATATGTGGTAGGCCGTTCGGGGCCACTAGCGAGTAGGCAATAGGGGACATTGAAGTCCTTGAGGTGTAACTCGTCTAGATTGGATAGGCAATATGGTCCCATAAGTCCTTGAGGTGTAACTCGCCGGAGTAGGCAATAAAGGCATGTATATGGTTTGAGGTTGTGATGTCTTTATGGCATGGGAACTAAAACCGGGACTTGACGTGTAATCCAATAACATCATAGGTGACCCCACTCACGTGTTATCGTCACCTTGATGGATACGGGTCTCCCCCGTCATCGGAAGGTATTGGCTTGGTTATTGAATTTTATTATCTATGTTTTCGGTGACATTTATATCTATGGATTTTTATTCATGATTTATGGTTTGAGTATTATTCCCCATCTGTGTCTTGGATGTTTTGGGACGTAACGTTTTATGTACGTTTTATAAATTGGGAAATTCATTTCTATCCTCGTTTTGAGTGAATTTTGGGTCGAATTTACCTTACGTTGGGAAATCGTTTATTTTGGTGTCTCCATCACCTAAAATGCATGTTATTGGAAATTGGGTCGTTTTCATATCTAAAGTAAAACATTTTGGAAATCATGGTTAAAGTTGTACTCTTTCTTTCTTCAATTTTATATAATCATGGTGAAAACTCTTGAACTCACTAGGCGTTAAGCATAGCCCTTTTTATTTGTTGGCATGTGCAACAGGTTCATGTTGAGAATAGTTCTAGCGACACTGTGAAGAGATGAGTGTTAGTAGTGTGCTCGAGAAGTGATTCGCTTAGTGAAGTCTTCCGCATTTATTTTGGGATTAGCAACTTGTACTTGGGTTAAGTAACACCCGTTATGGATTTAGTCTTTGTAATAAGACTTGGGAGATGAATTTTTTAGGTTTATTATAGAAGTTAATTTGAGATATTTCTAGTATTGGTTTATAGGAAGAAATTCTATTCTTTTTTGTTGTATTATTGAAAATTTTTGTTAGTTGTTCTTTCCAATTTTGAGGGTGTTACAACTTGGGAGGACTATGAGTAATGTTCAGGCCGCCGAAAAATGTTGATAGCTTATTGGTGACTAAGATGGCAGGGATAAACAAATGGTTCTCGATCATAGCTCCTTGGTCGAGGGACATCGTAGTTGCTGAAAGATTGTGTTGGCTGATAGTAGAGGGAGTTTTGGCCAAGGTCTGGGATCCAAATACGTTCATCGAGATAGCAACGAAGTGGGGAGAGGTAATAATTTCATATCCTAGATGGCACTCTCACACCAACCCTCGAAGTGGAAAGGTGTGTATCCTTTCTAAATGCGCCTACAGAATTGAGGAAGAAGAAGGCATCTTGGTGGACAGTAAGGTTTTCAGGATCAGGGTTAAAGAGAAAGATGATTTCTGACCAATTTGGGAGGCGATGGTAGAAACATCAAAAAGTGATGATATGGACAGTGACGATGAATATGAGGTCGAAGAGGAATTAGAGGACGATTGGGAGAAGGAGTCATTCGATCAAGTTTTGGAATCGCTTTCGAAAGAAGAGGTGAGAAAGATTAACTTAGAGAAAAAGGAGAAGACAGAGGAATCAAAAAACACAGAGGTGGTTGTTGAAGACTCCTGTTCGACTGCAATACCGGAAAACATGGATACAGCGGTACCAGAGACGGAGGAGATGACAGATATCGGGAAGGTTGACGACGAAGTCGTTTCGAATTTCCATGTGCATGTGGGAGGAAAAGGCGGCGGTATTTCAAATTTACATGAGCAAGCGGTAGAAGAAAACGGTTGTAATCATGAGAGATGCCATTCCGAGAATAAGGGTGTGAGAATTGAGAAGCAAAGTTTAATCCCTCGTGTAGAAAACGTTCTGGACCCATTATTATGTAATCTTATGGAGCAAGGAAATGGGCCTACTTTTTTGGGCTGGGACCCATCGATGTGTTTGAGAGACGAGACATTGTTTGGGCCGGATCTTAGGATCATTAATAATAAAGAAAATTGGATTCCAGCTGTGGGCTTTGAAAAGTCAGATCAGGTTGAACCGCTTAATCATGATAACATTAATAAGTCCTACACCAGACCCCCAAAAACAACAGAAAATATTGTTGATGGAACTAGAGACCTGGAAGGCGAAATCTAGTTTTGCAAGAGAGAGAGAGAGAGAGAGAGAAGTAATTTTAAAAGTAAAAGCATCTCCAACCTAGTCCCTAATCCAAATCAAGATGCAAAAGAGTTAAGAAAGAAAGGTAGTAAGAAGAAAGGTATGAACCAGTCCTCAGCAAACGAAAGCAGTATATTGGAAGTAGCTGATTCTGAAATTCAATGTTGTAATAAAAGATTTTTATCCAGTTATTCAATAGAACGAACTAAGGAGAGAAAGGATGAGGGGTTCCTTGACTTGGGTACCGAGATTGAAAGAACTATGGAGGTAGGAGAAACGTTGGGCTTCAACATGGAAGGGAAGGAGAAAGAAATTGAAAATAGCATGCTGGGACAAGGTGCGATTTTTGTTATCAATGAATTTGCTCTCTTTAAATTGCAGAAGTATGGGGTGTGAAGAAAAATTATCCTGGGTCCTAGGCCTTTGTAGGTTTCACAAGGTCAACTTCTTGGCTCTACAAGAAACGAGATTAAAAAGTGTGAATGATTGTATTGTCAAAAAGATATGGGGAGATTTCAACTTTGATTTTGCAGTGACAAATGCTAGAGGTAAGTCTGGTGGTATCTTATCTGTTTGGGATAAGGATTTGTTCATAAAAAATGAAGTTTTGTGTAGGGATGGGTTTGTGGCTTTTAAGGGAGTTTGGAATCCAAATAATGTGCATTGTTGTATCATTAACATCTATGCACCGCAACAAGAAGCCAAGAAGAGAATCTTATGGGCATCTCTTCTCGATATTATCAATAATTGGAATGGCATGTTGATTATGGCTGGAGATTTTAATACGATCAAAGATCCATCCGAAAAAATTGGGGCTTTTTTAGATTTAGAATCGATCCGAAGGTTCAATGAATTCATAAGCAAAGCTGGTGTCACTGATTTGCCTTCTATTGGCAGGAGATTTACTTGAGCTAATAAATTAGGATCCAAACTCAGCAAAATTGATAGGATACTGGTGTGCAAAAAATTCCTGGATGAATGGCCAAATTCTTGTTGTACGATTTTACCGAGGGACAAATCTGATCATTGCCCCATCTTGCTGAAAGATATGGTGATCGATTATGGACCTAAACCTTTCAAGATATTCAATTTGTGGTTACAGATGAAGGATTTTATCGAGTTGCTTGAGAAAGAATGGCGAGAAGGGACTTTTAGCCATCACAATAGTAAACTGATTGTCCTCAAAAATAAATTGAAGTTGCTCAAAGAAAGAATAAAAAGTTGGTGGCGACAAAAGAATAATAAGCTGGAGGAAGACAAAAAGAAAGTAGAGGCTGAAATTGAAGATTTGGATCGTATCATTGAATCCAGGAATGTAGATGACGATATCATAGCACGTAGATCGAAAGTTTTAAAATTAAAAGAAGAGATTGATGTCAAAGTTCGAGATGACCTTCGACAAAAAGCGAAGGTACATTAGGTGGTGGATGGGGACGAAAATAGCCGTTTTTTCATGGAATTATCAACCATCGTCGAAATAAATCCTTAATCCGGGGGATAAACTCAGAAGGAAGATGGAAAGAAAGCTGTTCAGAAGTAAAATCTACATTCTTGGATTACTTTAAAAATTATGTGGGTCAGAACATGCAAACGAGAAGTAAGTTCGATTTTTCAAATATCCGTAAACTTTCAGAGGAGAATTCGAGATGGCTAGATCAGGAGTTCAACGAATCGGAAATTAAAGAGGCAATATGGAGTTGTGGAGATAATAAATCACCTGGACCTGATGGGTTCTCTTTTGGCTTCATCAAGAATTTTTGGCAGGTAACTAAACCGGATGTCATTGAAGCCATTCGTGAATTGCATTCTAACTCTTGGATTCCTAAAGGCTGTAATCCATCTTTCATAAGCGTAATCCCGAAGACGTTAGACCCGCAAGAGTGTAAGGACTATAAGCCAATCAGTCTAGTGGGATGCATTTACAAAATGATTGCAAAAGTGTTGGCTAATCGCTTTGGTAGAGTTATAAAAATCACTTATTCGCGATACACATACAACTTTTCTGAAAGGCAGATTTATCTTAGACGGAGATTTCATTGCTAATGAGATAATAAGTTGAGCGAAGACGAATAATAAAGAGATTTTATTTTTCAAAGCTGATTTCGAAAAGGCTTTCGACTCGGTTGAGTGGGGATATTAATCGGAAATCCTTGAAACTATGGCCTTTTCAAATAAATGGAGAGGTTGGATCAGAGCTTGTCTTCATTCTTCATCTTCTTCGGTCCCCATAAATGGCTCCCTGACTGATGAATTCCGAATTAAGAGGGGACTGAGACAAGGAGATTTACTCTCACCATTTCTCTTTATTGCAACGATGGAAGGTCTTCACTGCTTGATTGAGAAAGCGAGAAATGCAAATCTGATAAAAGGAATGGAGTTAGGGACAGACAGGTACAACATATCTCACATTTTCTACGCTGATGATGTGATTTTCATAAACAGGTGGTCGATCGAGGAAGGTAGAAATATGATTCGGTTGCTACGGTGTTTTTACTTGGTATCTGGACTAAAACTAAACTTGGCTAAAAGCAATATATTTGGTATCGGGGTGGATCAAGGAAGGATTCAACGGGCAGCCAACGAGCTTCAATGTAAAGACGGGAATTTTCCTTGTAAATATATCGGCATTCCTTTAGGCAATAAGATGATTAGCATAAAAGCTTGGGATGCTGTCGTGGAGAAATTTCAAGCTAGATTGTCAAGGTGGAAAGCTAAAGCATTATCGATCGGTGGGAGGAGAGTATTAATACAGACGGTGTTGGGCAGTCTAGCAACGTATTCGTTATTTATCTTCAAAGCTCCTATATCAGTGATCAACAAATTGGAGAAACTAAGAAGAGATTTTTTCTAGGGTGTAGAGAACGGAGAAAAGAAAATTATATGGGTTAAGTGGGGTTTAATCACGAGAAGTCTGGCTAACGGAGGACTTGGGTTAGGGAGTATAACAGCCACTAACATTACGCTTCTCACAAAATGGATATGGAAATTTAAAACAGAAGAAGAGACGATATGGGGAAGGGTGGTGAAGGCGATGCATGAGAATGATGGTGGCTTAGATAATAACGAGATTGGAGACGGGAAACAGGGACCATGGTCAAATGTTTTAGAAGCAATGAATTGGTGGAGGTCGAAAGGGATACAATTGGATGACCTCATGTACAAAGAGATAGGTGACGGTAACAACACATCCTTTTGGAACGAGAATTGGACGGGCGACGGCAAATTAAAAGACAATCATCCCAGACTGTATGCGTTAGATAAAAATAAGACGGTAAGGGTTGCTAAGAGAATCGGAAATGGAGAAGTCAATTGGGATTGGCGTAGAGACATTCGAGATGGAAGGGAAGCTGCAGAACTTGTGTCCCTGACTACAAAGCTGAGAAACTTTAATCTCAATTCTATGGCCGATAGATGGAGATGGAAGCTCTCGTTGGACGGTCAATTTTCTGCCAAAAGTATTAGAGAAAGAATAGAGCAAATCATGTTCGGGATTGATAATAGTTCAACGAGATGGAACAAACTCATTCCGGCTAATATTAATATCTTTAGTTGAAGGGCAATGCACGGTCGAATTCCAGATAAGGAGAGGATCGCAAACATGGGCATAGATTTAGATAACATTGTTTGTTCCATCTATAAGAGGAGACGGAAACGATTGATCATATCTTATTCTCTTGTGAAGTTGTGGTGGTTGTTTGGAGAAAAGTTCAAGGATGGTGGCATCACCCGTTCTCCACCTACTCTTCGTTAGAAGCGGCTATGGAAGGTATAGGAGCGGTTCAGGGCTCTTCTTTGAAACGTAATTGTCTCGAAGCAATTCTTTTTACGGTATGTTATTCGTTATGGTGCTTTCGTAACATGATCGTATTTGCGGGAACGGGGCAAAACAGGAGAGAGTTGTTTGATGGCATTATTGATAATTCGTTTAGGTGGATGGTGTTGCGAAATAAGAAGTGCATTAAAAATGTAAGTGTCTAGAGAATCTCTCATTTTGACTGTTTTGAAGCCAAGTAACATGTTGCTAGTCTCTTGCTAGCTTTTTAATGCATTGCCATTTCAAAAAAAAATAGTTAATCATATGTGATTATGTATATATTTATAGTTATCATAGTTGATCATATGTGATTATTCATTTTTTATATTCAGATGTATATTATCATATTTGATATATACAAAAATTCATATAATAGATCATATATGATACATAATGGATAATATATTAAACGAAGTTAATCACATGTGATTAAAAACGTGGATCCAAATTAAAGATAAAATATGAGAAAGATAATAAATTGATTGTGAATATCACATGTGATATTTGATGAAAATTATTATTTTTTAATCAAATATTTATCTAGAAAAATTTATATAAAACTTAATAAAAAAAATATAAACTTATTAAAATTAAAAGATATAATGAGATTTTCAAGGATTTATCCAATTAAAAATGATAATTATTCTAATTTTTAAAAATATTTTTCATTTTTTATGGTATTTTTTAATTAATGAATTATGTGGTCCATATCTCGCCTTCTTGCATATCGATTGACTTTTCGTTTGAACCTTCCCATATATATATATATATATATATATATATATGATAGATATATGATATCAGAAGCATGTGGTTGTGACAAATGAAGATTGCACAAAATACCCAAAGCAATTAGAAGTAGTTGTGCACAAAAACTAAGATCCAGCATCAGATATTATATCCATGACTGCAGTTCAATTCATTTGTTTAAATATATACATCGATGATGATGATGATGAGGTATCCATGCAGCAGTTTGCAAGAATATGAGTGCAAGGCAACGCCAAAACCTTCATTTAGAATTGTTGCTATCATATGATAATGACCCTCTCCTCTCCTCTCCTCTCATCTCCTTTTTGAATTAGCTCATTAATTAAACCCATTTAAATTAAATACCATATACCACATGCATCATGTACATCAATAAATTAGTTAAAATTTGATGGTTATAATAACATAATTAATATATAGTAAAAGATTGAAATAATTGATGATAACATGGACGGACCCCCGCAGTAGAGATATAAACAACAATACACACTTATTTTTCTTTCATTTGTTAATTATTGAATCCTATTTATTAATTACCCAAAACAACCCTGCCTGGAATTCAGCACTTGTCATTTATGGCAGAATGCCGTTGAAGCCAAACCTCCCTTTTTACTCTTATTATTCTATTAATAATTATTATTATTAATTTATATGGATTTAAAAAACAACATTATATTATTAAAATATTACAGCAACGATGATATTTCACTTGGAGCAGTACATATTATGTTGGACTCCTCTTTTTACAAAAGGTTATGTCTTTTTTGGTTTTTGGGCAGATTCTATGCTTGCTTCACCCTAACCCATGCCTTTTTCTATATATATAATAATAATATAATATATATATATATGTCTTTTTCTATATTAATAACACAATGCATTCACAGCTTGTACAGTATCATCTCTCAATACATATATTTACTACACTTTTCTAATGCTATTTTTCCATCATAAATTTACAACCTACTAATATAATCCAGTAACTATCTAAATCGACTATTTGAAGTTGGTAATTTAACTTGAACAATATACAATATATAGCTCCATATATTACCATGTTTAAATAAAAATAATTAGGAATTTTAAACCGTATATTTCTGTATATAGCTTCAAAAAAAAATATGTTCAAATTAATGTTTTAAATTTTAGAGCCCTCAACAACATTATTTTTAATTTCTAAAACATGCATGTAATGTATATTAGTTAATGTTGTCTTTTGTTGGATAAAAACAAAAAAAAAAATAAGTTCAATTTAAAATAAATAAAATCATTTTTTATCTTAAATTTTTAAGTTAACAAGCAGTTTTTCCTTCTTTATAAAGATTAACAAAATTATTCAACTATTAATGACATAATAAATGATAAAATATGAAAACTTTGATAGAGACTTGTCAATATTTTGCTTGAAAAATATGTAATTTTAGTTAGAGTACTATTCCATACACACAAACACACAATAATGGTGAAAGTTAGAGATAAATCTCACTAGCATTACTAAAATTAGTGGATATACATCTTTCCATAAATAGAAATCATACTTTTGAAGAAGAAGCATCATCTGAGAGTACTACTGCTGCTGCTGCTTTCTGGTTATCACCATCATCATCATCTCCATGGTTATCATCATCATCTTCTTCTTCCAATGAACAAGATGACAAACAATGACTTGTACTTGAACAAGTCCCAGAAGAAGATGCTGAAGATGATGTGAATGAAACAGCAGATTCTGGGGATTCACTACTAATCATCTTCTTTTTATTACCACTAGATCCCATTATTAATAAAGATTCATCCTGACCGTTCATTAACGACGATGAAGAACTTGAAGATAAAGATGATGATGAACCAAGATTAACCAACATCAAGTCAACAAAAGCTCCAATAATGTAACCATGGTTAATCTTCTCATTAACTGCTAGATACCAACTCAAAAGCTCTTGAAGATTCTCCCACTCTTTTAACCCTTCATCAGCTTCCACCATTTCTTGCATTGACTTCTTGAAATCAATAAATGGATCAGTTGACTCAATCTCCATCATTGACACACTGCTTTCTTTGAATGGCAAAACACCACCTTCTTTTTCTTTTTCTTTTTCTTTTTCTTTTGGCTTTGCTTCTTCAAGAATGGAGCTTGTTTTCTCCGGCTTGAAAAAGAACCTATCTGTACTTAACCCTCGAATCACAGACTCTATCGACGACTGATCTTCTTCGTCGCCGGCAGCCATGTGGTCGCCAGAGATGGCGGCACGGAAAGAGAGGGTTCTAGTAGGGCTGCCACAAGAAGGAAGAAATGGGAGTTTTCTTCCCATTCTTGATGGGTTTTTTGAATTAGAATTTTGAAAACAATATGATGTTGATTTTGAATATGAAAGTAGGAAGGGGTTATTAATGTTGCAGATTGATGTTAAATAGATGGTCAGATGGGAATTAAATGAGGAGGGAGAAGAGGGTGTTTTTAAAATAAAATAAAAAAGAGTGGTGACTGGTGAGGGAAGTTAGGATCAACAACAGTAGCTTGTTTATATTTATGGTTCCCTTTTTGTTCTTTTTCAGATTAATTACATCTCTGAACCCTTATCTTTCGGTTTTGTTGGTTTAAGTCCCTGTTGTTTCAACATGTTTTACAATTTGTACATCTTGACTCTCGAACTTGTATGATGATGGACTATTTAAGAACAAGTTAACCGGAAACGAAATGTAACGAACTTTTAGTATTACGCTTCTGTAACGATTGTCAATTTAATATCTTTGAGCTTAACAAACATAAGAAAACATCATGCAAGTAAATTTTAGATTTTAAGGGGTCGTTTACTAATACAAATTAAGTATGTGTTAACTAGGTAAGAATGTGGTCTAGATAAGAGGTTCAGTCTAGGTAAACACTAACCGAGTAATTATCTCTGTTAAAAATCTAAAATATTTGATATCATTTAGTGTGTATTATCTCTCTTAAAATCTACCATATATTATCTATTTAGAAAAAGAATCACATTGTGATCGATTTAATGCATTCAACGCTTTGATTTGATTAAATGTGCTTGACAGTTTTAATGAATAATAAACTGTAAATCATATAAAACTTGAATTTCAAAAATATACAAAGAAATAGTAACATGGTCACCATGATGGTGAGCATAAATGACTCATTAAACACTTATTCATTTCCATCCATATTTACAATTACCCATAAATGTCTCATTTATCCACCGTCTATCATAATTTACTATGAATTATGGTAATAAAACCATAAAACAATCTTTGAACTTGAAAATGAAATGTGATCCAACGACTAGTCTATTGAAAGACTAAGTTGTATTCAAACTTTCCACCTGTAGCACCTAAGACAATCTGCATCCTGCAATTCATTTACACTTTTAATTGTGTCATATTAGTTTTTGCAATTACCATCTACATCCATGCAATCCACCTATACTTTCAAAAGTGATCCCCACTACAACATTTATTAATTATTTTATAAATTATTATATATATATATATTCTAATTATTTTTTAGTTAATAAATACATGATATAAAAATCAATTTATTTAAATAATTTATAAAAAATAAAAATAAATATAAATATAAATATAAATTTTAATATTTAAACTAATTTAACTATATTGTATTTATATTAATTTAAAAATAATATATATGTATATACGTACATATAATATTTTATAAAAAGAATAAGTAATTTAATTAAAATATAAATTAACATTATTAATTCATAAAATATATTATTTTATATGAAAAATTAGTTTATTTAAACAATTCTGAAAAAAAAATAGGGATAGATGATGACTTGCCACGTGTGATTGCAAGTGAAATTGCAAATGTTGCAATTGGTTTGGTGATGTGGCACACACTTTTCATTTGCAAGTCAATTTGCAAGTGTGTGTGGATGCCCTAAGAGCATCACCAACAGCTTCTTTATTTTGGAGAAAATGAATAATATGAGGATTTTAAGCTATAATTTTGCTCCAACAGCTTTCCTAAAACTATCTCCAAAATGGAGAAAGCAGGAGAGAGAAATAGTTTTTCTGCGAATATGGAGATAACCCAAAAAATGATTACTTATGAGAGCACCAATAAAATCTTTGAAAATAAATATTTAGAGAGCTCGAACTCCAACATGTATTTATTCCCGTAACCTATAAAGTCGAGATATACCTACTCCTCACCGGAAGACTAAGAGGAGGATGCCCAAAGACAAAAATTCCTCTATCTCCTCCTGCCTAGGTAGGAGTGGGCTAAGAAACCGGTTCTTTGGAATAGTTGTTTTTGATAAGGGCTTAGTTACATTTGATGAATTCCCAAAGGTCGTGCGTATTCAGGGCCCGTTTTATGAGGATCATATTGGAGTTGGGATCCAAAAGAAAACTTGGGCCTGAGAGAAACAATATTTTAATAGATGAATGAAATATTTTAATATTATAATCACTGTTTGTTTTTTTAAAACGAAGAATCTGTTGGAGATGAATGTAATGGTTTTTTGGAGATTTTAGTTTTTGGTTCGTCATTTTAGAGAATTTGTTGAAGATGCTCTAACATGTATGTATTAATTGTGTGCTCTTATCCAATAATTTTTTAATACATTTATTTGTAAAAAGATTAAGACAATGATAATTGTATTAAGCGGTATGAAAAATAATGAAAGATTTTTTTATTTATTTTTTTGATAAAAAAAATAATGAAAGATTAAAACACAATAAATGGTGAAAATTTTCAGATACATAATTTAAAAAGTGGTGGGTGTCTTTTTCCATTTGGGGTAGGAATGTTTTTTGTAATTTAAACGTCATTTTCCTCAAGTTGCTGCATTACATCCAACAATAAAAATGGCATTGTATTTTCTTTTTATTGAAAGGATAAGAATTCTCCCCACTCCTCCAATAATAAATAAATTAAATTTTTGTTTGCTAAATAGTTATACCTTTTGATGCCAAACAAATCCACATATGGATCCAATAGCTTTCCAATGGTTATTGCAAATATTGAAGAAAAATGTAACACTCAATGTTAAATTACAGAAATGGGTTTCACCGATAGTTACGTATGCAGAGTGTTTTTACTGTAGCAGTTCCATTGTTATCATGGGGGATGAAAATCGAATTCTCCCCAACAAGTTGGTGATGTCTAGGATCAAAACTGAAAAGTCTCATTTGATTACCACCTCCTAGCGAGATGATCATTTGCAGGTTTGAATTGGACATGTGTCAAACCCAACAATCTTTTTTATAAGTTTTAGAGTAAATTGCATATTTGGTCCCAGTGGTTTTAACACTCTGAGTCCCTAAATAAAATGAAATATCTATGGATTGTGGTTTACATTTTATAACGTGTTGAGTCCCTAAAACTAACTCCGTTTGATATCTCTCCGTTAAATGGTCATTTTATCCATTTTCCTCATTTTACAATAAAATTAAAAAATTTAAAATTAAATACCAATCAGATTTTGCCATGTGTCCCTCTTCCCCCCTCTCTCTCTCTCTCTCTCTTCCCTTTGGTCGGCTTAAGAGGTTTTCCGGTGGACTATTCCGGCAACCTTGAACCTACAACTTTTTTTTCCTTTCTGCCTCCTCGTTTTTCAACCCGCAACAATATTCCAAAAACTAAATTAACTCCATAATTAAGAAATTGTTAAACATAAACAAATTGAGAAGAACAAACATGTAAGTTTTATTATTTGCCCTTATCCAAATATAAATGGGTTGGGCTTGCCCGCGAGCTAACAAACCGAAAAATCAACTTGAAATAACTTGTGCAAAATCAATCGAAATGCACAACTTTTTTTTCAACTTTAATAACACTTGATTCATAGCTTAAGGAAAATATATATTTTCACAGGATGTGGTGTATGAAACTTTTTTGAGACAACCATTATCGATTAGGAATCGGGACCGTTGGTTAGAGATGGCCAAATGAGCCCGATCCGGCCCAGGACAGACTTGGGATGACCTAATTTTTCATTTAACTTGATTTTACATGTATTTTTAAATATATATTGTAAAAGAAAAACGTATTTGTTAGCGTATTTGATTGACCCAATTATAATAAAACGTATTTTTTTAAAACACGAGTATTTTTTTAACATATTCGATTGACCCACTTATAATAAAGACGTATTTTTTTAGTTTATTTTAATTGACCAAATTCTTCAAAAAATATTTTTATAAGTTAAAAATGAATTTTAAATAAAATAATATAAATTAAGTGGGACCGGTTTGGGTCCGGCCCAAGACCAATTCTCGTAACCAGGCCTTACAAAGCTTAACCGATCATTTGTATTTGGGTCGAGACCGGTTACAGGACCGATTTGGGCCCACCAGCCCGACCCGGGACTGATTTTTAGCCATCTCTATTGTTGGTTAGGAAGATTTCAATGTAATAAGAAAATTTAGGTGAAAGAGTTGAAAGTAGGTCATAAAGTCGAAAATATGAGAAATTAAAAATTGGGAGGTCGTCTAAACTTGTATTATAGAATTTTAGTAATTATAAGAAATAATAATTATTAGTACAAAAATACAAATGCTTTGTACACAGATCTATTTTAAAATCGTCATGTCTGACCATTTATCTTGACGGGACAGTCCTAGACAAATATTTCAATAAATTTTTTGGTTTTCTAGCGGGCCGGTGAACAACAAGTACGTAGGGCATTAATTCCTTTTCAAATTTCAAGTGAACTGAACCGGTTTTCTTAACCAGGCAAGGCAAGCTAGGTTTTGTAGAGAAATGGATTTCATTTACTATTGCAACGTCTTTTTTTGAAGTATACCAATAAATGGAAGTAACGTCGCTACCAGTACTTGTGATTTGTCTATTTATTTAACCCATCATCCTCTTCCCAGTAATTATATTAATACCCCACCACCATTGTTGTTTTTATTCCCCCCGACCGTCCGACACGACACAAAATAACTCGTTTTCTTCATGTAGTTGTGACCTTGAGGCATCCCGCTTACATGGTGTACGTATTCCCCGCGTTTTTACAAGGAAAAAATATAGCAGCAACAACCATAAGCTTGTTGATGAGTAAACCGAGCCAAACCCGTACTTAGAGGTTGTTTACCAAACGCTTACCCAGGTAAGCACTTACCGGTAAAATTCAACACTATCACTTACTTACCGAGTAAGATTTTAGTCCACCAAAAAATGTCGTATGCAACAATTTTTCCGGTAAGCACTAACCGTGGTAAGAGTCTTTGGACTCACTTACTGGGTAAGACTCTCGATCCTTGCCTTAGCTCTTAGCGGGTAAAATTCTTGGTCCTTGTCATATTCATGTGGTAAGGTAATGTGATTTGGTAAGCACTTACCTGAGTAAACAGTCTCTTAGACTTGAGCTAGGTCACCTGCAACCCAATCTATTTAGAAGCACAAGACTATTGATGAACTGGACGAATAATAAATAAAATAAAATATAAAAGTTTATACCATGTATTATGTTGAAAGTGTTGCAAAATAAATAAATAAATAAATAAACAAGGTCTTAAAATGACAAAATAACATATGAAATTCATTTAAATAGAATCTAACATTCTCCAAAACAAAGTCTTCAATCTTCAAACATAATCAACATTTTATCAAAAAACCATTTTCAATAACCATCAAGACTAATCCGTTATGTCTTCCTAGTGTCGTGCATAATTGGGTACATGCCCATACGGCGTGCTCAAATGCCCTGTAGCTCTTTCGTTAAATTTATAAACTCATGTTTTACCAAAAGAAGTTACAGTTTCATAAGATGATTACATATATATGATGATGTTATATATAAAGGACCACCGAGCTAATTTCGAGTCGAGTCGATTCGATATGACATAGGTAGGGCCTTGAGGTGTGTCAATAATGCCTAAATCTTGTTGGTTTCTACAGTTTAAAGATTATGTCACTTTCGATTACCTTACTCCCAAACCCACCATGGATATTATCAGTATGTCACTTTCTTCCCTTAGGTCCCAAAACCCCACCTTCAATTCAACCTCTACCAGGCCTCAAACAAATCACAGCTCATGGTGCCCATATTTAGTGGGCCCAACATGAACATGACGGACGGCCACGGGAGGGGGGTAACTTATAAGCAAAACGGGCCTTCATTGTTTAACATCTACCGCTACATAGTTTTCATTTCTAACATCTGGACCATTTGAGAAAGACTGTCTTAAAAACTCACATGTTGGTATGGTCCCTGTTGCATATGTCTATAACATTTAGATGCGATTCTACATGAGTTTCCTAAACTTCTTTCAACTACTTAAATACACAAAGTTGCAATGAAAGCGGATAAGTAAACCATTTATAGTGGGCGGAAGAGGTAGCAATGTCCCAACATGGTTGTAATAAGATCTCATCCTAGTACAAGCCACGATAATAGCTTATCGTATGAAAGCACCAAATATTTTGCCAGAAATGATTTGTTGAAATTAAAATTAAAATGGATGGATCATGTTTCTTAGTTTCACAAGTGAAAGAGTATATATATATATATATATAATATGAACCATGCTGCCTTTCTCTCCACGTTTTACCCTGTGCAATTTAAGGTCAATTCAATGAGACTTAACATAATCTAGGAATGTGTTACCTTGTAATGATAAGGCTTAAAGAGGAGCTTAACAGTAGGGATGAGCATCGAGGACCGTTTTCACGAATCGAACCGGTCCCATGTATTCGGTCTGGTTTTCGGTTCCAAATATTCCGCAAAATCTGTGTTCAGTATTTCGGTATTCGGTACCGGGATTTTCCACAAAAAACCAAACCAAAAATTTAAAAAGCAATGTCTTCTTAAATTCTTTAAGTATGCATATCATCTCCTAAATTAAGTTTATCTTTTCCTAATCAAACTATATCATCTCCTAAACTACCCAAACCTTCTCCAACTTTTGATTGGTTTTGAACTTTTGATTGTTGAAGATTGGTTTTGAAACACATTTGAAAGATTATGAAGGTATTTTGGTTTACGATTAGTTTTGATACACATTTGATACATTTTAAAATATTCGGTCCTAGTACCGATTTTCCCGTCCCGAAACTGAACCGGTACATATGGTCCGGCTTTCGGTACCACTTTTTAGTCCCAAAGATTTTTGGTACCAACCGGTCCGGTCCCGATCTCATCCCTACTTCACAATATGAATTTTGAAACTTACACCGAACCCCAATCGCCCGTCTCAAAAATTAAATATGGCTACACTAGGTGTCCCTGTAATGTTTTTGGATATAACCAATATAAACTTATGCTGCAATTTCCCAGAAATCCAGAAATCCATTTTATTCGTGGTTGCACCACCACCACCACCAAGTTTTTAAGCGAAATGCAGAAATTGCAATATAAATTATAATTGACGAACCCCCAAAAAATTTAAGATATGATAAGCATATTCTCATGCGTTCCAATCTATGTCCAACTTGGGCAACTCCCACGATAGTTTTCTACCACCCCTAAGGGACCTTTCAGTGGTAAAAAGTCTTTTTTCCTAACCTGTGTATCCAAATATTGATCTACTTCAGATATAACAAACCACCCCAAGTAGTGCTGTATAATGCTACCCATCATTTATGATTCAACTTTTACATGGCTGCAAATGCCAACTGATTTCAAGTGAAATAAACTGGCTGCATAAATTGCATCAGCCTCTTGACAACTAACGCCACCCATACCTTCTCCTGTTGGTTATCGTTCATTTTTTGAAGTGATTGCACAAAGGCAGATTGGTTTCTACTTTCTAGATAACACACAAACTGGGTGCATATACCCACACATTGAACCTAAATTTGGTACTTCCATCATCCTTTCAAGAGAAAGAATTTTTAGAATCAGATGCTTATTAAGGCTGCGTTTGGTATGCAGACTACTTGGGACAGGACGGGACTAAAAAAAATAGTACCATGTTTGGTAAGCCGTGGAACAAAAATGAGATGGGACAAGGTGGGACAAAAATGGTTTCACCTGGGACAAAAGTTAAAAATTTTAGTTCCACCAAAACATGTGGAACAAGTTGGGACTATTTTCAAATTTACCATTATACCCTTAAAATTCACTAGAGTCAGACTAAACCTTCCTTTTGTTTTTATTTTGGTTTGTTTTATTTTACTAAATAAAATAATAATAACACAATTAAATAAGATAAAAAAAATTCACCCAAAGTTGTAATTTACTCTAAAAATTTGGTTGGTGTAATTCAAAACTATTATACGGTAAGAAAAATATAAAACTAACATGTTAGGGGCAATGTGGTCATTTTAACAGTCCAGTCCCGTCCAGTCCTGCATACCAAACGCAAAACATATAATTAGTTCTGTCTTGTTCTAGGCGTACCAAACGCAAGACAGACTATTAATTTTGTTCTGTCCTGTCCTGTCCCGTCCCGTCCCATCCAGTCTGCATACCAAACGCTACCTAATAGAACAATAGTCGAGAATGCTAATACAAAATCTTCATTGTGAAAATTGCTTATGAATGTCATCATAATGCAAATTCTGGTTAAAGTTCAAAACCTTGCACTGTCATATGATTATGATATGTGGCTTCAATTATCAGAAACGTCATTGAATAAGATGGCAAACAACCAACGGATAGAACAGTTCTCGATAATTATATGCATAGGCATTAGTGCGTCCTACCCAAAGTTTAATCAAACTGCTATTCACATGGAAATAACAAACAAATAAGTCCAAACTCATAAAGAAGTAGATCGTTACTACCTATTCAGAGCCAATTATATTTCCTTAAAGAATCGCCCCTAGTATGTTGAAAAGATAGAAACCAGTGTGGTGTTGTTCATATACTAACTCGTACACTCTTGTTTTGTTACAATATATATACATATATATACCTGAAGAGAAAAGTAACCATCCTTCATGAAACAAATAATTAACAAATTGGTTAAAATGTGGATTTGTTTGTTGTGTATCTTGTGGTCATTGGTTGATAACTGTGAAGAACATTTGTGGATGGTTCTAATTACAACCAAGGGGAAGACAACAAAATAAAAATGTAGTAAAGGATCGTAAACTGATTTTATGCTAAAACTAATGCAAAAGTCATCTAGAATATTCCTGTGAAACTAGAAAGGTAATAAGCATTGAGAGGTAACATTTACCTGAAAACTAGTAGCACTCTTGGAAAGAAAGAAGTAGGCATGGCCGTAGCGGTGCAAATTTCCCATTGAGCTGAGAATGCTACCACCAAGGACGAAACTGTGATTTCCGTTAAGTTTTCCTGTAAAAAATGTCCCATGGTAGCATGAGTGAGCCGGGAAATAACCTTAAGAATACCAGAAGCCCCTGGTGGATGTATGTTTCAGATGAGCTCAGATGAACACAGAACTAGAATTTCTATATGGAAATTTTCATATATACATACAGTTATGGAGGCGATTTATGTCTGATTCATTGATAATAGTGAATTTATAGGATATAAATAAGATAGATTAGTGGTATACTTAAGAAGCCATTGCAAACCCACGTTGAATATATTATACAATGTGGGTGTATAAGTGTATTTAGTTCATGATTTGGTGCAGGATGATTAAGTGGTCAGAATGACTAAGAGGCTCTTATGATAAAGTGCAAAATGAAATATGGTTATTTGGTAATTTTGTTCATTAAAAAATTAGGGCGCTGAATGGATAAGGGAGGGCCAAGATACAAAATCATTCAGAGGGTTTTAGAACCATTAAGAGGCAGACTTTTTTTTGCAAAACAAGATTCACCTCTTAGTGATTCAGAGGTTGCCTCTTAAGGCAGTCAACCACTTTGGATGGGTCACATACAGTGCGTAGAAGACACTACAGGAAGTGGCATGAGTAAAGGTGACTTACCGATTACACCAAGAATACAACATCCGGCAAACTTCTCATGTCCCATTAGTCTGAATCAAGGAACACATTGCTCCAAAAATCTCTCCCATTGGTCTGTATTTGGGACAGCTGGATAGCTTCAAGTAGCCAGCCACTGGATTTGTTGGCAGATATGATGGGTGCTAAACATATATACTTCCTTTAGTTGAAAACAAAGAAACCACCAAACATATAGATTTGCTATAGTTGGAAATAAAAGAAAGTGCTAGTTGGAAAGTCATAAATATGACAGGCATCCGACAAGTGGGTGGTGGTGAAGCAATAATGTAAGGTGGCTTTAATAACGTGAAAAGCTTGTTACCTGCAAATGCATTCGAACCACTGCACCAAGAACTTTATACCACTTTTTTTCCAAAATATAAGAGCATTTGCCTCGGTAAAATACAAAGACGTGTGCCTTACAGTGATGCAGGGGCGAGGTGGGATTCTTCTACCTAATTTCTAAGTTGGCCTATAGATGTAACTATATATTTTTGCCATACTTCCAACTTTTAGGGCCCTTTTACCAAATGCTTACCAGGGTAAGTACTTACCAAGTTACAGTACCTTACCAGATGAATATGGTAAGGAGCAAAAATCTTACCCGGTAAGAGTGAGGCAAGGACCAAGAGTCTTACCTGGTAAGTGAGGGCAACGGCTCTTACCACGGTTAGCGCTTACCGGGTAAATTGTTACATACGATGCCGTTTTTGTGAACTAAAATCTTACCCGGTAAGTAAGCGATAGTGTTGAATTTTATCGGTAAGCGCTTACCAGGTATGTGTTTGGTAAACGGCCCCTTAGTCTCTTAAAACTCCAACTTCACAACTATAATAAAAGATGCAACCAATAAATGTAAAGAACTAGGGAAGAGGTCCTCAAGTCTAGAAAAAGAATAACTCCATCATGTTAGGACAACTTGACAATTAACTAGCAAAAAAAAGTTTAGGCTCTGTAACATTTAAACATATATCACATAAACCAAACTAACTCAGAATAAACAGGTGAAACTTTACCACACAGAACAAGATGTCAACTATATGTCGAAAAAACAGAACAAGATGTCAACTAATGTGGATTTTATACGCATTCATTGAACAGCAAGAGAGTGTTTACATGCATCCCTTAAACAACATTCATTTCATGCATGATACTGCAAAGGCCTCTGAGTCTGAGGTTATCAGATGATAACCAAGGACAGGAAAATCCAGGAGGTACAAGAATATGACCAATTGAGGAAAGAATTACAATCTGAATAGTCTTCCTTGCCCAAATCACAGATTGGCTTATATGGCACCACTTAAAATTATATAAATAACATAGTTGGTGCTTGCACAATGCATAATAGAAATAATTACAGCTATGCCTACTAAAAACCACAATGCTGATTAGAAAAAGAAACTAATGTGACTTGCAAAGGGATGATTGATCTACAAAACTCACTCTAGCAGAGTAGCACTACATTTGGCCTATCAGCATTACTGCATTAGCAGATCAGCAGCCTAAAAAATAAGCTTTGATCATAACACATTTTTTCAAGCTCCAAGTGCAATATCAAACTGCCAATATATCTGAAACATAAAAAAACTTCATAAACAATAAAAGGGATATGATCGACTTCTCTCGTATTTTATCCTTTCTTTGTTCTAGTTCATGATATAAATGAGTTGCAGATAACCCCACTGTCCTTGACTTTAAGGACATTCCCAAAAGGCCCCATATACATCTGCATTTCAAGAACCTCGGAATCCCATGGCTTATCAAAGCCACCGCTAATCCCTCCAGGACCCAAAGTCAGTCAAGCTACCTCACTAAGGACCTCTTAAACTCTACATTTCCAAGGGAATCATCAGAATCCCTTAGCATACCTCCGTTAAGCCTCCTGGGACCCGAAGTCAGCCAAGCTGGCTACCCTACTAGACTACTACATTCAGAGCTACACAAACATCATTATCTCATCTTCATACATATGAAACAAAATAGCTAAGTCCAAGCTCCAGCACCTCAACATTCCCTAATTCACAAGCCCACAAAATACAAGATTACTAAAAGACCAAATGTCTGAACTAGGAACACACCGAAATGACCAGAAACAAACATTATTGGTCTCAACATTCTTACGACATGAAGATATATTCCGGGCCACTTCAATCAGCTTTTCCAAGATGAATAATCGATCAGCCACCTCCTTACCGTAATGCTGTAATAAACAGTGTGTATGCTTAGCCACTTGGGGTCTGCTTATTGCATACCCCAGCTGCATCTACATATGTATTAATTAGTAAGCTATGATATAGAGTCAAAGGATCTTGTGAGAAGTTGAGGTTAACGTGAGAAGTGGATCTGATCCGTTAATCAATTTTAATCAAATGCTCTCCCATGAATTGCCCTCAGAAAGGTGCATCTTATAATCCATTTCTCATCCAATGGTTGATAACCACTTACGATAACCCCAACTTCTCACTGAACCCGACACATGATATGATATAGAATCGTCAAAACTAATAAAAACCAAATAATTGAATGATCGCAGCTAATTGATATTATAAAGACCAGAACTTTACAGCTGTTGATTTGCTAATAGGATTTTAAAAAGAGAATTCTACAGGCTACCATCACCAAAACACCTCAGAAAACTTCTAATCCATACAGAACGCCAGCATACTTCTCAGGCCCGCCTCTGCAAAGAGCCTTAATCTTCTGAAACGCATGCCAAGTCAATAAGCTATCTGAACCTGCCTGGTGACACTTCCCAACCGCTCGATCCACCTCCAAAGTCTTAGCCACCCGATCCAACCCACCATAAAGACTCTCACAGTACCTCATCAGATGCTTAACATCGTAAACATTATCCCCAAAGAAAGTCTTCAAAAGATCCAGAAACCGGATCAAGTCATCTGGCAAAACCCGACCCGTCAGGATCTTAACCAAGTACCCAAAGTCATAAGCGCTATGAAAAGTCACCCAGCTCACACGCTCGTTACATACCATCCCCGAAGACATCATCAACTCTGAGAATTTCACAGAGTTAATCCCAAATTCACGATTCTTCTCGAAATCAATCCCTTGTCGTTTTAAAAGTTCGATCGAGTCAGAAGCGTGCTGGTCGCGTGACGGATCAAAGTCGTTGAAATTGAATTCCCAGATGTAACGAGTGTTATTATCGGTCTCATCGAGATCCGGGAGATTTCCGTCAGCGTCGGTGAGGGTGAGACCGACCTGGATGAGTTTCAGAGCATCGACATTCGATTTGAGGAGAACATAGTGATCGGACGCGTTCTGGTTGCGGAAGTAATCGTAGCCGGCGTTAGGACGAACGACAACGCCGGGAAACTCGGTGTCCATGGAAACGAAAGGGTAATCATCGATGATTGATGCGATCAAACGAAATTCGGGTTCAAGGTTGTACGCAAACACAGAGCGTATGACAATCAGTGGGGGTGGTGTGTCCTTGATCAACATGGTGTAATACAGTCTGAAACTCTGAAATTTGCAGAAGAAATCGGTGATGGTGGTGCCAATGGTGGTGTGGATTAGGGTTAGCGAAGGGGGTGTATATATAAGATTTGGGGGAGAATGAAATAAGGACGTGCAGACGGTTTATTATTGAGCATTAGTGGGGCCACAAACAGACCCGGACCATGGTATCGAGACGTGTTCTTTTTCCCCTTTTTCTGTTCCATTTACTAAAATATTTATACAACAATTGCTTTCTAATCAAAAATTTCAATAATACAAAATCATGTGTAAAACTTGGAATTGAACAAAAAAATAAACTAAACTTGAGGGGTTGTCTCTCTCTTTTTTTCTTGTTGATCATTGTTTGTGTGTATCTCGATTAATTCTAGTGATTTTACTGAGCACTTAGGAAAATCCCTCAATGACTTTGCAGTACTCATATCAGTGACTTGTAAAAAGAAACTTTAAGGGGTGTTTGGTTGGGGGTATTGAGGGGTAATGAATGGGAATGATAACGAAAACTGTTGTTTGGTTTGATATAATATAATTGGCTCATTACCCCAACCCCATTAATTTTCATTCCTAACCAAATCGGGGGGAATGAAAATCTTATTCCCGCTCAGTCATCTTTTCTCATGCGTCCCTTCATTTCTCAATGTTAAATAAAAAATATTTTTTTTCATGTTGAACTTCACATATTTGTATTAAAAATATTAGAGTAAATTACATGATTGGTCCCTGTGGTTTACACAAAATTGCACTGTGCGTCCCTAATTTGAAATAATTATGGAAAATGTCCCTATGGTTTACATTTTCATACGTCTTTGGTCCTTGTGCCCTAACACCGTTAGATAATTCTGTTAGAGTGAGTTAACTCTAAGGGCATTTTAGTCTTTTACTCCTTTTTATTATTATTTCCAATTAAACATTAATAAAACCCACATGGACCAAGAATGTAACACACATTTTCTTCATCCCTCGCGTTGCTACACCACCATCATCGGCCACCATCACTGAACTCCACCTTTCCTCACCATCTTCTCGGCCACCATCACCCTCCTCCACTGTCCTCCTCCACCGAGACCGTGAAACCCACAAATGTCGTTACTCTGCCCTGATGAACCCCATCGCCTCCATCCATACCGGCACCCAAAATCTTCACTAATGAACACCATCGCCTCCATCCACCCTGTCTCTCCTTCTCTCTCTTCGATCCCAGGTGAAACCCCATTCTCCATCAAAGTTTGATTTTAGGGTTTTCAAATTTGAATTTCGACTTGGGATTTATCAGATGTTTGATGTTGAAACCATTGTTTTATTAATCTGCTGGAGTTCGAACATAGATAAAACCTGATAAAACCCGATTCTACAGATCCATTTCATATTCTGCGTCAATGTACAGTCGCATCAATTTCTTGAGGAGGTTATTGATTCAGATATAAAGATTTGTTACACAGATTTAGTTTTTCTTGTACAAAATTGTTGTTTGTCTTGTGTTTTGTACAAATTAGTTTGAAGAAATTCTAATATGCATCCTCTTTTTTGTATTTCTGGATAAAATGGGTTAATTTTTATGGCATGTTTTGGATTGATGAAATGGGTTCATGCTCTTGTGTTCTTAAAATAATCACTGCATAAATTTGTTCTTGAATTTTCAGTTTTCACTAGTTTCATGTTCTTTACTGGAAATAATACTGAGATGGTAGGAGATAGGGCAGAGATATTGTTGAGAACTTGAGATATCCAAAAAGGGGGTAGGTTGGGTTGAACACATGGTCGACAAGGTGACGTGGGTATAGCATGTGTGTAGGTGTGGGTGTGTGTCTTCATAGGTTTATGTGGTCAAACAAATGCAAAAAATCCAAACTTTTTGAATCTTTGTGTGTTTCTTGAATCTTGTTTGATCTGTTTCATCATCTGGGTGGTTGTTGTTTTGAAAATTTTGTAATTTCTTTAATAAAGATAAAGAAAACAAGATGACTCTGGAGGAAATTTGAGGGGCTGTTGGGGTTAGTAACGAAATTGACAGATTTCCCATAGGGACTAGAGTTCTTGTTGTTGATGATTATCCAACTTGCTTGAAGTTATTAGATGGCCTTTTGAGGAAATGCCAATATCAGGATTAGTTTTCTTCAAATCACTTTAATTGATTGTCAAATTTTGGGTTCTTTTTCCTTCAACAACAGTTGTTTTGAAATCAAGTTTTAAACCTTTTCATTTTAAAGTTTTAAACATTATATATATATATATGTATATATTATACACACATTATATTATATTATAATATAGATAAACTTTAATAGAAAATAGAAAATATTAAAAGACTAAAATACCCTTAAATTTAACTCACTTTAACATAATCATCTAACGGTGTTAGGATGAAGGGACCAAAGACGTGTGAAAATGTAAACCATAGGGACGTTTTCCATAATTATTTCAAATTAGGGATGCACAGTGAAATTTTGTGTAAATCACAGGGACCAATCATGTAATTTACTCAAAATATTATAAAAAAAATATTTTTTTATTAATTATATTGGTTTAACCAAACAGCATTAATGGAATGCTCATTCTTATTCCGATTCTCCTGCATTCCCATTTTCATTCTCATTCTCATTCTCATTCTCATTCCTTAAAATGAACCAAACGTCCCCTAAGGGTGCGTTTGGTATGTAGACAGGACAGGGCAGGACGGGACATGGTAGAATAACTGTTCAGCGTTTGGTAAAACAGAACTGGACGGAACAGAACATATAACATGATCAATTTACCCCTAATAAACATGTTTATATATTTTATATATTTTGATTAATTATGTAATTTATTAAGTTATGATGACATATATACTTTTTACAATGATTTTCTTCAAGACGGTTAAAGTGACCCCAAAATAAAAAGTTTATGTAATTTTCAAATTTTATTTTGGGAAAAGTCTAAAAAAACCCAATGAACTATCTGATTTTGAATGGTTAAGTGCTTAAACTATTTTTTGAATGATAAAACTCTTAAAGTTTTTAAACCGGTTAAATATATCATTGTAATCTTTAAAACAGGTTAATGTGATATAAACTTGGGAAAAATCTAAAAAAAACCAATAAACTATCTGATTTTGGATGATTATCCTTCAATTTTTTTAACAAATAAATTTATAAACCTTTTTCGAATTTTTTTCTATCAAATATATTCTTGAACTTTTTTAACAAATAGAGTAAATTGCAATTTTGGTCCCTGTGATTTGTTGTTTTTCTCACTTTTGGTCCCTATAAAACTTTTATTGCAAGAAAAACTCTGTGGTATGCAAAAGTGCTTGGTTTTGGTCCCTGAGGACTAACGCAGTTAAAGAAATCCGTTAAACTAAGGGTATTGTTGTCATTTTACGTTTTAATTTAATTTTCTATTAAAAAGGTGATTTACTCAAAATTTGTGAGTTTTAGATGGGTTTCAATATCGAACATCGATTTTTATGGGTTTCTTTTACCAGTTTTTGAGTGTGTTAGTGTATCGATTTTTAGTTTGGGTTTCGACTTTGAACCTAATTTTGAACCTGGATTTTTGTTTTGGGTTTCAATCATTGAGATGGAGGTCGTGAGACAGTGGGAAGCAACAAAACATAGCTTCTTCTTTGTTTAAACAAGGAAGCATCAAAATAGGAGGTGTGACCGGAGATAGAATGTAACAACCCAATTTCACTAAAATAAAACTTGTAACAATACAACCAAATTTGGTCCCAAAGTATACAATTAATGCTACTTATACTCTAAGTTCGCATCGGAAAACACACCCACAACTGAGATGCTACAGGAAGCCCGACGAAATCTACAAGTCTTCGCTAGGCTCTAGCTCTTCTACAACGCCACACCCTTCCATCATCGCCAGATGAAATCCCAAACACGACTATCACTTGAAAAATGGTTTTAGTTTTTGAAAAGCGAGGGTTAGACCATGAGGTCTAGTGAATTCCCTCTTAAACGTATTCACAAGCCATTTAAGAAAACGTACTATTACGAGACAGTAACACATCAACTTATACTCATCAAGGGTGTATACAGTGGCATAGACTATTTAACACCTTACAAAGCCAGGCACGGCAACTCGGCACCTTACAAAGCCAGGCACGGCAACTCGGCACCTTACAAAGCCAGGCACGGCAACTTGACACCTTACAAAGCCAGGCACGGCAACTCAAGAAGTCCCCCACTGTGCAACCCGACTCCACCCATAGCAATAACCAAACAAGCATGTAATCAACATTCACGCATAACTGTACGTATAAACAACTTGTATGCAATTGTAAACATTTCTATGTCATGCACAATAAAACCTTTCCAAAACGTTTAATCATGTCATCATGCTTGTAAACATAATCAGTTAAGAAACCTTACCAAAACGTTTAATCATGCTCAAACCAAATTCAGATACGAAATCCTTAGCAAAACATTTCATTTGCACCAAAAAGGGTTAAGGGAACTCACTTTAGCCTTAGTACATCGACACACGCTCCGGAACACACTTTAGCTCAAACCGAACACCTGAATTGGACGTCATAAGAATGGTGTTAACCATCTAATTACATCCCAAAACATCCCTACTAAGCCCCTAAGACAAACCCCCAAACGATGCCTCGATTCTAGACCCGAAACACGAAGCGAACCGAAGAAGGGAAACAAAACAGGGACTTACGCCACTTTCCACGTGGTTTGCAAACCGCGTGGAAAACCGCGTAACTTCCTGTTCATTTTTCCCCAACTTTGCACAACAATTTCAGTCTGAAATCTCACCCTTTCTCAACCCCAACTCATCCCAAATCGATTTTAAGCTTCCAAAATAAAATAATGAATGTTCTAAACCTTTTCCCACAATTACCAAGCATCAAAACATCATTTAATCTAACAAAATCCATCTAAAACCCACCAATGATTCATCACTTTTATTCCAATATCTAACTCTTGGCAAAACCCCAAAATCTACCATGGAAATGGTGCAAGTTCACAAGGAGGGTGAAGCTTCTTACTGATTGAACAAAACCCATAGATAATCAATCCCAAAATTAATTGCTTCTTTCTTCCATTGATTAAAACTTACCCAACAAATGGATTATCAAATCCCTAAATCATAAACTAGTCCAACCAAACATAGAGGAGAGGAAGAATAAGAAGAATGAGAGATCATACCTTGAAGATGATGACTCTAACATTTGCTGAAACTTCTTCCCTTCACATCTCCAATTAGAGCTCTCCTCTTCTCCCAATTTCTTCTAAAATGAAGAGGAGAGCTCTAATTGGAGATGTGAAGGGAAGAAGTTTCAGCTCTTCTCTCAGACGCATGAACCAAAATAAAATGAAGAGATTAGGGTTTTCATGTCATTTTAACTTCCTCATTCACCTCTTAGGCACTTAAGTCTCATATTTCACACTTTGGCCCCCAAAGTCTTAATTATTCTCAACAACCATAAGAAATTAAAATATGGGGTGTTACATCACCTCCCCCTCATTTGAATTCCGTCCTCGGAATTCCATTGCCGGACCCATGTTGCACTTTGGAGTTAACTTCCGACTTCCAATACTCGCATTACTCAACAGAATTTCTTAAAAGGTTGCAAACACCTCTTCTACAAGATTTCAACCGACCAGCCCAATGCTCGCTCCCTACGACATACCAATATCCCACTCTCCATCCCTTCGCGCTACTTACACTGGTAACACCGCACCTAGATTTCAACCAACACTCCCCAATTCGTTCGATAGCCATTATTACTCCATTACAAAATGGTCCAATTCAATTTCCTCCTGAAACACACTACTCCAACCCATGGGGAATGTTTTTTCCGCCTTGAGATTGCAAATACCCATACCTTGCAATCCAATCGTTCTAGTCCCATACACTTATCCATCCATTTCTGATCAGAACCGTCAACGTACAACATTCTTTGATATCACTCCTCGGCCAACTACCCCATTCTCAGGTCGGTAGCATGCCAACCCACGCACTCATGTAATCTCTAAACGGACATTGACCACTCCCTTCGTCGACATTACACAAGATCACCCTCATATCGCTACCGCGTTCTCACCACTGCATAACATCCTTTTCAAAAGGAAGAGCACCATCCCGCCAACACAACTCTCGCCTGACATAATTTATGTTTCCCCAAACTCGCACCGATCACACGTGCCACCACAGTTACCAATCAACGGTCCAAACTCATAACAATCACTAAGCCATAATTCATTTCTATACATCATTATATTCCTCGCCAAATCCACCGAATGGTTCCACTAAAAAGGAATCACCACCAAAATTCTCTTGCCCTACCACGAAGAGGAGTGACCAAACTCACTCAAATTGTCTCACTTGATCGAACACTGAACAACACGTTCATGTGACACATTCTCCCCGACGATACCGAATCAAATCCAAAAATCTCTCAACCAGGGAACCACATCCGACCACATGCTTCCATTCTAACTTGATACACTAAAGATGCCTCAACATAATGACTTGCTAACACGAGCCAGCTTTTAGACCGATCGCACGAACTTAGCTTCCTCAACTCTTTAACCATGACATACATATCAATCCCTCATCTTATGCCCCTCAAATAACAGTTCCTTAATTACAAACTGCCTTTCCAGTATCTCCTGAAATTTTCTCACCGCAAGCCTGTCTATACTTGATCTACCATACCGTCATCACTTTCTCTCGTGCCTACTCAGAACGCCCAACACTCACCGCTACAGTCCAAAAGAACGGTTTCTTCTAAATTGTCAGTCAAGGCCTTTAGCCTAATTCTCGTAAAGTACTTAGCACCAAGAACTACTAAGAGTTCCTAACTCTCCAAAACAGTCGACCCACCCATTGTATTTCATTACATCCACGGAATACCCCAACGCTCCTGACTAAACTTCACGACGAAGCACTACAGCTTAACGGGTACAATATCCTCTTCGACAATCAAGTGAAGTATGAAAACTCACTCCAAGGATCCAATGGGATCGAGAAGAACAAGGATTCTCCTCTCATCCCGTCACCAATCGCAACTCAATCTCCAGATCTCAATCTAGCATTAACGTATACTGCCTGCAAAGCCACACACTTCAATCAAGCATACTCACCACCTTTGACTATTCTAACATTACGGCAAACCAACATTACATCTATGACCTACACGTTCCTTCGATTCCAAGTGCTACCACTTCCTCACGCTACTATCGCACCACACGACTACATTGCAAACAAGCTATCGTGATGCCTTTACACACACAAAGGATACTACTTCCTTCACGCCACCCATAACACAATTCCATTTGAAGTGAATCGTTTCCCGACTTTGTCTTTCTCGGGTCTAGACGAACCACATGACAAGATCATCTAATCAAAGCACACTCGCTTCGATTACACTAATCAACTCGTTCTTATTTGGCTTATCAAGCACCATAGAAATTCACTTATGCTACCAAAATCTTTCACTCCTAAAACACTCACACAAGGTGGTCCAGCGTCATGCCGGATATACACCTTTCTCCAAACAACTTCTTACATCTCACGCAAGAAAACTCAACACGATAACCACACTATAGTTACTTCTCCAATGTCAGCCTCCTGATAACTATCCGACAGAACGGTCATTGATTTCAACATCGATAATCGACTTGCAATTGTCCAGTCACCTCACGACAGACAAGGATTCCCGAAGGAATCTACTTCTCCTAACTCCTCGAACAGATTCTCGTTTCTCGTCAACCCCTCGCGATCCATCTCCGCTATGCTAAACACCTTACGCACCCGTGAATCATCAAAACCTCAATGAGCATCACGTCCACATTGGTGATCTTCCGTCCTCCTAATGCCCTCACTAGCTGTTCCTATACCATATCATTTACACATTCACGACCGACCTCATTCGTTCACACACAACGGTTCATTTCCCAATTTTCAACTTCCTGACAAAACTTCCAACTTGAGACATGCTAAACAGTCGTAAATCTCCACATCAAAGGACTACATGATGGTTCCATTCCTTCTTGACAATCTAGGATTCCTAACAGAATCCACTTCGTCCAACGCATCATAACCAACTTATATCCCATCGTTCCCACTTGAGAGAAAACAAATACAAGATCTTTCTTAGCGCAAGATCTAGTTATCAAACCATCTCACTACTCCAACTTAAAACCGATAACATCACCTCAAGTCTACTTACTACTATTCCCCCAACAGACACTCTAACCATTTCAACTTTCACCGCCTTTAAGACTACTCTCATATAACCAAACAATAGCTCAAACTACAATCATACCGACATTCCGAGTTCACTGCCCGAGGCTCCCGGTATTCACCCACTTCCTCTAAAGGAAACACTAAGGTCATAACTCGAACACATCTTATTCTACTGGCAATTCCACTCTCAAAGCCTTTCTTATCCTTAGTCGCAATACCATTCCCGACCTAGCGAGTTCATAGCCTTCATGCACAATGACACAACGATTGAAATCATTTAGCACCCTTTTAAAAATGCAATAGTCACAAAATCATAAAACAAGCTTGAGTATGCATGATACGACACCACTCAGGATGAATAGTGAACACAACGATCGCAAGGATCGCTTACAGGTACTCTTACGATAATTCGTAACCTTGTCCATCCAACTCGATGCCGACACAACGGTCATCTCCAACGAAACCCTTTCACATACGACTAGAAAAATTTCGAATGAAAAATACTTACCCAAAGTGGGTCTGTCAGCTCCAACACCCGTTCATATAATAATAACGAGCCAACACTCCTTTGGTTTATAAACAAAACCTCGCAATACAACGTTTTCAATATTTTCATAACGAAGGCTCTCTTCCACAATTAAAAGCGTGAAATAATTCGTAGGTCACTACGTCCAAAACTTTATCGTATAATGAAAACAAGTTTGTCTTTTATTTTAAAGAAACACACGCTCGCATGCGTCAACTTATTTCCCCAAACAAGAAAACCAGTCATGCACGTACATGCTTTTAACATGAAAGAACTCGTGTAATAAGTTTAATGACATAATGCATGAAATTTAAGATGCAATTGAAGGCTATTCACTCTAACCAAGTCAACCGTTGCACTCACTTCAACTCTTCACTGATACCTCACTAAGACCAACCACCGCTTTCTTACTTATGCTACAACTTGTAGTACAAGTGCTCCACAACCCATTTGATCGACCGCTCGACATGGTTTACCAAACTAACCAGTTATCTCACTTCCTACTCTTATGCATACCTCAAAATAACACTGATCTCCTTCCTTCATTAACCTTGCCACTAAATCGTTTGACTAAGGAATCCAAGACTAGATTCCTTCACTCGATCTTGAATTGAAGGTTTTCAAGATGCTAACATAATTCTCACTTCCTATCCCAGAGAGTTTACCTCTAGACAGCTCATCAGCATTCTAAACAACACTTCTTCTAGAAGTTACAAACACCACATCACAAGGGATCTCCCATGACACATCAACTATTTGCTATTAAATACAAGGTTAGAACCTTCCACATACTGCCACACTCACCACTCATCCCGACAATAGCGATTGATTACACCCATGCACCTGTAATTCCATAATAGCATTGGCCAGATGCTACTTGAATATACCTTACACGAGAGTTCTCACTACCATTGTCAAGATATTCTACAATTAAGGTCTTTCCTACGGGCTTCCTATATCTCAGTTGTGTCCCACTCTACTCCACAGTTTAAGTTTAGGCCCATCCGGTCACCTAAATCCCTTAAACTATGGCTCTGGTACCATTTGTAACAACCCAATTTCACTAAAATAAAACTTGTAACAATACAACCAAATTTGGTCCCAAAGTATACAATTAATGCTACTTATACTCTAAGTTCGCAGCGGAAAACACACCCACAACTGAGATGCTACAGGAAGCCCGGCGAAACCTACAAGTCTTCGCTAGGCTCTAGCTCTTCTACAACGCCACACCCTTCCATCATCGCCAGATGAAATCCCAAACACGACTATCACCTGAAAATGGTTTTAGTTTTTAAAAAGCGAGGGTTAGACCATGAGGTCTAGTGAATTCCCTCTTAAACGCATTCACAAGCCATTTAAGAAAACGTACTATTACGAGACAGTAACACATCAACTTATACTCATCAAGGGTGTACACAGTGGCATAGACTATTTAACACCTTACAAAGCCAGGCACGACAACTCGACACCTTACAAAGCCAGGCACGGTAACTCGGCACCTTACAAAGCCAGGCACGGCAACTCGGCACCTTACAAAGCCAGGCACGACAACTTGACACCTTACAAATCCAGGCACGACAACTCAAGAAGTCCCCCACTGTGCAACCCAACTCCACCCATAGCAATAACCAAACAAGCATGTAATCAACATTCACGCATAACTGTACGTATAAACAACTTGTATGCAATTGTAAACATTTCTATGTCATGCACAATAAAACCTTTCCAAAACGTTTAATCATGTCATCATGCTTGTAAACATAATCAGTTAAGAAACCTTACCAAAACGTTTAATCATGCTCAAACCAAATTCAGATACAAAATCCTTAGCAAAACATTTCATTTGCACCAAAAAGGGTTAAGGGAACTCACCTTAGCCTTAGCACATCGACACACGCTCCGGAACCCACTTTAGCTCAAACCGAACACCTGAATTGGACGTCATAAGAATGGTGTTAACCATCTAATTACATCCCAAAACATCCCTACTAAGCCCCTAAGACAAACCCCCAAACGATGCCTCGATTCTAGACCCGAAACACGAAGCGAACCGAAGAAGGGAAACAAAACAGGGACTTACGCCACTTTCCACGTGGTTTGCAAACCGCGTGGAAAACCGCGTAACTTCCTGTTCGTTTTTCCCCAACTCTGCACAACAATTTCAGTCTGAAATCTCACCCTTTCTCAACCCCAACTCATCCCAAATCGATTTTAAGCTTCCAAAATAAAATAATGAATGTTCTAAACCTTTTCCCACAATTATCAAGCATCAAAACATCATTTAATCTAACAAAATCCATCTAAAACCCACCAATGATTCATCACTTTTATTCCAATATCTAACTCTTGGCAAAACCCCAAAATCTACCATGGAAATGGTGCAAGTTCACAAGGAGGATGAAGCTTCTTACTAATTGAACAAAACCCATAGATAATCAATCCCAAAATTAATTGCTTCTTTCTTCCATTGATTAAAACTTACCCAACAAATGGATTATCAAATCCCTAAATCATAAACTAGTCCAACCAAACATAGAGGAGAGGAAGAATAAGAAGAATGAGAGATCATACCTTGAAGATGATGACTATAACATTTGCTGAAACTTCTTCCCTTCACATCTCCAATTAGAGCTCTCCTCTTCTCCCAATTTCTTCTCTCAGACGCATGAACCAAAATAAAATGAAGAGATTAGGGTTTTCATGTCATTTTAACTTCCTCATTCACCTCTTAGGCACTTAAGTCTCATATTTCACACTTTGGCCCCCAAAGTCTTAATTATTCTCAACAACCATAAGAAATTAAAATATGGGGTGTTACATAGAAGACAATGGTCGGTTGCTGATGGTAGGGTTCACTGGATCTGAAACGTAATCGGCTAAAGGGGGTTGATGGCGGGTACCGATCAGAGGTTATAGGAGGTAGAAGTTAGTGGTCGGTAGCCTGGGTTGGATTGCCAGAGATGGGGATGCGATTTGCTCATGTGGTTCATAAACATACATATATAATATATATGTATGTATTAATAAATAAATAAATTTTAATAATTTGTTATTTTTTAATGGAAATTAGAGTAAATTATAGAAAGACCAAAATATCCCTTATCTAACGGATGAAAACTAACAGGCGTTAGACAGAGGGACCAAAATCGAGAACTTTTGCATACCACAGGCTTTTTCTTGCAATAAAAATTTTATAGGGACCAAAAGTGAGAAAAACAATAAACCACAGGGACCAAAATTGCAATTTACTCTAACAAATAAATCTCAAACTTTTTTGAAGAAACAAAATCATAACATATTGAACTGAAACTATTTTTTGAACAAAAAATATACAAATCCCCATACCGACGACAAAATAAAATGAACCAATTAAACAGAGAAAAGTTATACTATTTTTATTACTAATTTGTAAAGAAATGGACGTTTTTTTCTTGAATATGTTGTGAAAGGATGAGCGTTAATTTTTGTTATATTTTGTGAAAGAATGACTATATTTTTTGTATGCATTCATTTATGTTTTAGACATAATTTTTTAATGTTTCCGAATTGGTAATGAAATAGTACAATTTTCTTTGTTTAATTGGTTCATTTTACTTGTTGTCGGTAAGATGAATCGTATATTTTTTGTTCATTGTGTTCAACAAAAGTTCAAAATTATGTTTCAATATTAAGTTCATTATTTTATTTTTTCAAAAAAAAACTAGGATTTATTTGTTCAAAAAAGTTCAAATTTTATTTGGTAAAAGACTTAGGAAAAAGTTTAAAGATTTATTTGTTAATTTTTTAAGAAAAAAGTGTAAAAATTATTTGTTAAAAAATTCAGGGACTTAATTATTCAAAATTAGATAGTTTATTGGGTTTTTTAGACTTTTTTCAAATTTATATCACATAAACTTGTTTTTACAGGTTATAAGGATATATTTAACCATTTTTAGAAAGTTTGGGGGGTTTTATCATTCAAAAAATAGTTTAAGAATCTAACCATTCAAAATCAGATAGTTCGTTGGATTTTTTTAGACTTTTTTCTTTTATTTTCTAACATTTTCTATATTTTTTTACTATTAATATTTAATAGTTTACATAAATTAATCAAACATAGAAACTATATAAAAATAATATTTTGAGGACATTAAAGTGAAAATTTAAAGAACATAAAATATAATAAATAAAGTTTAAAGAATGAATAAAATATAAAAAAGAAAACATATTTGGTGTTTAAAAGAGAATTAGATTTTATTTCGAAATTATATTGGTAAACAGAAGTCTGTTCCATCTTGTTCTAGCTTGTTCCATGGGGTGGGGGTGGAACAGTCTTGTTCCACTTTGTTCATGTTTGTTCCACACAAGGTTCTAAATAGCATGAGGCGTGGCGTGGCCAGTGGCGGAACACTGACATTATAGCTTTGAGGGCCGAAAAAATTATACTACAAAATTTCGGAAACCCAAATTATAGAAATATAAATTTATTGGATTTTTATTATGTTTGTTTACTATGATCCACTAATAAATTTTATAAAAACAAATATATAAAAAATAGTTAATTTAATACTCTAAAAACAGAAAAATTAGAATATAAAATCATCGTGTCTTTATTTTTTGAGCTATCATAAACTAATAAACTTTATTAGAAATAAAAAAATCGTCTATACGATACTAAAGTTTAGAACCGTGATACCATTAACAGAAAATACATCAATGGATATATATCGTTTTACTATAATATATTAATAAATTTGATAATATTTTGAAGATAGAAACAAAGATTGACCGATGTAATGTAAAATCTAGATATTTTATATTATTTATATAAAACTCAAATTAATTTATAATTTTTTATACGTTTTATAAAAGGTATATGCAATAAATATGTGCCAACATGGGAAGAATATTTTTAGTAATGAATGAAAAATAATAATATTTGTCGATAAGGAAAACCATAAAAACATAAAAAAGATACTTAGAGGACTTGAACCCAAGATCACTTACAAAGAGCCAAGGAGAGATAACCAATTTAGCGAAACACCATATGCAAACTACATTACTAATATAAGGTATTTATTTCAAACACAGCAGGGGCCATGGTCCCTTTTGGCCTTCACTGTGTTCCGCCACTCGGCGTGGCGGCGAGGCCAAACCTTAAGCCTTAGGAGCCACGGCGAGGCCAGGACGTTTATAAAGGCGTGACTTATGGCGACAAATCTGTATATCATATATAATATTATATATAAAAAAACATATGTTTTGTACTATTACTCAATAATTCAATGATAATAACAAGTTGAATTATATTATATATTGAAAACTAGGAAATAGAACATTAAAAACGTGAATAAAAATCAAATATTGCGTCACAAAAGACCGCACATTGGGCCATGGCGTGCCACAAGCATAACGTGGCGTGAGGCACAAGCCTTAAGCCACGGCGCGCCATGGCGGCTGTTGCGACGAGCCTTTTAGAACAATGGTTCCACATAAAAGTCCTGCCTAACGTGGAACAATGATCCGTGTTCTGTCATGTCCAATGTACTAAACACACCCTAAAAGTTGAAACTTTATTGTCAATTGTGTTATTACCACAAGGTTAATTTTAAGGGGTTGTCTTGGTCTCTTGGACAATGCTAAAGAAGAGAACCCTCTCTTATCATTTGCTTCATATTTTGTTTTTGACTAGTGTTTTGCCTCAAGTGACGAATGTTTTGCTTCAATCGAGAAGTGTTTTGATTTTCTCGATCATGGCAACTTTGATCTGCTTCATTCACCTCTCTCTTAAATTATGTTTCAACATTTCTTGATGTGTTGCAAATATCTTGAAATCTGCTCTAAAAATCTTAAACTCGATGTGCTCCAAAAAACTCGAAGAGATTTCAGTTTACGGTTCCTGTTCAGAGCCTACAGATCGATTTTTGGTTATCACTTCAATTTATCAAATGATGATAAATATTCATGATTTTTTAACACCAGATGTTTACGATTTTTACGATTTTAAATAGGTGTTCTTCCTTTAGACTATTGGTAAGAAGACTTACTTTTAACAAGATTAAGAGCATTCACAGTGGTAGAACATCTAAAAACCTCAACTGTCATATTTTTTTCCTGCCACATCATTACCACCTCAACAAAGTAAGAACCTCCATAAAACTGTACAATGGAGGTTCTTACAAAATCTCATTTCTGTTTTTCTATTTATAATATATAACTTTATTTATAGATTATTATATAAATTTAATATATATATATATATATATATATATATGTTATAAAGTTAAAAAAATCAAATATAATTTATTAATTTTCACTTTATATTAACTTTTATTTATTAATTTATATATTTTGTTAATATATTTGAAAAACAATTAAAACATAAATATAATTTTATACTGCAATTAAAAAAGTGTAACATTAGACACATATTAATCTTAGAAAAAGGTACGAGTAAATAATATATAGGAATATAGATCACTCGTAATCCCGATTCGACCAAATGTGTTCAACCAAGTCAGAGTTGGAGTTGATGATGAATTTCATTTGAGCGCATCTCATAATTTCTTTGAAGATATTTTTGGAAAACATGAGTGGAACCTTAAAATATTTTTGTTGAATTATCTACTTCGGCATCGATCCAATTGATCAACATGTCACATTCATCTTCAACAATCATATTATGTAAATTTATTGGATTTTTATTATGTTTGTTTACTATGATCCACTAATAAATTTTATAAAAACAAATATATAAAAATAGTTAATTTAATACTCTAAAAACAGAAAAATTAGAATATAAAATCATCGTGTCTTTATTTTTTGAGCTATTATAAACTAATAAATTTTATTAGAAATAAAAAAATCGTCTATACGATACTAAAGTTTAGAACCGTGATACCATTAACAGAAAATACATCAATGGATATATATCTTTTTACTATAATATATTAATAAATTTGATAATATTTTGAAGATAGAAACAAAGATTGACCGATGTAATATAAAATCTAGATATTTTATATTATTTATATAAAACTCAAATTAATTTATAATTTTTTATAAAAGGTATATGCAATAAATATGTGCCAACATGGGAAGAATATTTTTAGTAATGAATGAAAAATAATAATATTTGTGGATAAGGAAAACCATAAAAACATAAAAAAGATACTTAGAGGACTTGAACTCAAGATCACTTACAAAGAGCCAAGGAGAGATAACCAATTTAGCGAAACACCATATGCAAAGTACATTACTAATATAAGGTATTTATTTCAAACACAGCAGGGGCCATGGCCCCTCGTGGCCTTCACTGTGTTCCGCCACTCGGCGTGGCGGCGAGGCCAAACCTTAAGCCTTAGGAGCTACGACGAGGCCACGACGTTTATAAAGGCGTGACTTATGGCGACAAATCTGTATATCATATATAATATTATATATATAAAAACATATGTTTTGTACTATTACTCAATAATTCAATGATAATAACAAGTTGAATTAGATTATATATTGAAAACTAGAAAATAGAACATTAAAAACGTGAATACAAATCAAATATTGCGTCATAAAAGACCGCACATTGGGCCATGGCGTGCCACAAGCATAACGTGGCGTGAGGCACAAGCCTTAAGCCACGGCGCGCCATGGCGGCTGTTGCGACGAGCCTTTTAGAACAATGGTTCCACATAAAAGTCCTGTCTAACGTGGAACAGTGATCCGTGTTCTGTCATGTCCAATGTACTAAACACACCCTAAAAGTTGAAACTTTATTGTCAATTGTGTTATTACCACCAGGTTAATTTTAAGGGGTTGTCTTGGTCTCTTGGACAATGCTAAAGAAGAGAACCCTCTCTTATCATTTGCTTCATATTTTGTTTTTGACTAGTGTTTTGCCTCAAGTGACAAATGTTTTGCTTCAATCGAGAAGTGTTTTGATTTTCTCGATCATGGCAACTTTGATCTGCTTCATTCACCTCTCTCTTAAATTATGTTTCAACATTTCTTGATGTGTTGCAAATATCTTGAAATCTGCTCTAAAAATCTTAAACTCGATGTGCTCCAAAAAACTCGAAGAGATTTCAGTTTACGGTTCCTGTTCAGAGCCTACAGATCGATTTTTGGTTATCACTTCAATTTATCAAATGATGATAAATATTCATGATTTTTTAACACCAGATGTTTACGATTTTTACGATTTTAAATAGGTGTTCTTCCTTTAGACTATTGGTAAGAAGACTTACTTTTAAAAAGATTAAGAGCACTCACAGTGGTAGAACATCTAAAAACCTCAACTGTCATATTTTTTTCCTGCCACATCATTACCACCTCAACAAAGTAAGAACCTCCATAAAACTGTACAATGGAGGTTCTTACAAAATCTCATTTCTGTTTTTCTATTTATAATATATAACTTTATTTATAGATTATTATATAAATTTAATATATATATATATATATATATGTTATAAAGTTAAAAAAATCAAATATAATTTATTAATTTTCACTTTATATTAACTTTTATTTATTAATTTATATATTTTGTTAATATATTTGAAAAACAATTAAAACATAAATATAATTTTATACTGCAACTAAAAAAGTGTAACATTAGACACATATTAATCTTAGAAAAAGGTATGAGTAAATAATATATAGGAATATAGATCACTCGTAATCCCGATTCGACCAAATGTGTTCAACCAAGTCAGAGTTGGAGTTGATGATGAATTTCATTTGAGCGCATCTCATAATTTCTTTGAAGATATTCTTGGAAAACGTGAGTGGAACCTTAAAATATTTTTGTTGAATTATCTACTTCGGCATCGATCCAATTGATCAACATGTCACATTCATCTTCAACAATCATATTATGTAAATTTATTGGATTTTTATTATGATTGTTTACTATGATCCACTAATAAATTTTATAAAAACAAATATATAAAAAATAGTTAATTTAATACTCTAAAAACAGAAAAATTAGAATATAAAATCATCGTGTCTTTATTTTTTGAGCTATCATAAACTAATAAACTTTATTAGAAATAAAAAAATCGTCTATACGATACTAAAGTTTAGAACCGTGATACCATTAACAGAAAATACATCAATGGATATATATCGTTTTACTATAATATATTAATAAATTTGATAATATTTTGAAGATAGAAACAAAGATTGACCGATGTAATGTAAAATCTAGATATTTTATATTATTTATATAAAACTCAAATTAATTTATAATTTTTTATACGTTTTATAAAAGGTATATGCAATAAATATGTGCCAACATGGGAAGAATATTTTTAGTAATGAATGAAAAATAATAATATTTGTCGATAAGGAAAACCATAAAAACATAAAAAAGATACTTAGAGGACTTGAACCCAAGATCACTTACAAAGAGCCAAGGAGAGATAACCAATTTAGCGAAACACCATATGCAAACTACATTACTAATATAAGGTATTTATTTCAAACACAGCAGGGGCCATGGTCCCTTTTGGCCTTCACTGTGTTCCGCCACTCGGCGTGGCGGCGAGGCCAAACCTTAAGTCTTAGGAGCCACGACGAGGCCACGACGTTTATAAAGGCGTGACTTATGGCGACTAATCTGTATATCATATATATAAAAACATATGTTTTGTACTATTACTCAATAATTCAATGATAATAACAAGTTGAATTAGATTATATATTGAAAACTAGAAAATAGAACATTAAAAACGTGAATAAAAATCAAATACTGCGTCACAAAAGAACCGCACATTGGGCCATGGCGTGCCACAAGCATAACGTGGCGTGAGGTACAAGCCTTAAGCCACGGCGCGCCATGGCAGCTGTTGCGACGAGCCTTTTAGAACAATGGTTCCACATAAAAGTCCTGCCTAACGTGGAACAGTGATCCGTGTTCTGTCATGTCCAATGTACTAAACACACTCTAAAAGTTGAAACTTTATTGTCAATTGTGTTATTACCACAAGGTTAATTTTAAGGGGTTGTCTTGGTCTCTTGGACAATGCTAAAGAAGAGAACCCTCTATTATCATTTGCTTCATATTTTGTTTTTGACTAGTGTTTTGCCTCAAGTGACTAATGTTTTGCTTCAATCGAGAAGTGTTTTGATTTCCTCGATCATGGCAACTTTGATCTGCTTCATTCACCTCTCTCTTAAATTATGTTTCAACATTTCTTGATGTGTTTCAAATATCTTGAAATCTGCTCTAAAAATCTTAAACTCGATGTGCTCCAAAAAACTCGAACTCGAGATTTCTGTTTACGGTTCTTGTTCAGAGCCTACAGATCGATTTTTGGTTATCACTTCAATTTATCAAATGATGATAAATATTCATGATTTTTGAGCACCAGATGTTTACGATTTTTACGATTTTAAATAGTTGTTCTTCCTTTAGAATATTGGTAAGAAGACTTACTTTTAACAAGATTAAGAGCATTCACAGTGGTAGAATATCTAAAAACCTCAACTGTCATATTTTTTTCCTGCCACATCATTACCACCTCAACAAAGTAAGAACCTCCATAAAACTGTACAATGGAGGTTCTTACAAAATCTCATTTCTATTTTTCTATTTATAATATATAACTTTATTTATAGATTATTATATAAATTTAATATATATATATATATGTTATAAAGTTAAAAAAATCAAATATAATTTATTAATTTTCACTTTATATTAACTTTTATTTATTAATTTATATATTTTGTTAATATATTTGAAAAACAATTAAAACATAAATATAATTTTATACTGCAATTAAAAAAGTGTAACATTAGACACATATTAATCTTAGAAAAAAGTACGAGTAAATAATATATAGTAATATAGATAACTCGTAATCCCGATTCGACCAAATGTGTTCAACCAAGTCAGAGTTGGAGTTGATGATGAATTTCATTTGAGCGCATCTCATAATTTATTTGAAGATATTCTTGGAAAACATGAGTGGAATCTTAAAATATTTTTGTTGAGTTATCTACTTCGGCATCGATCCAATTGATCAACATGTCACATTCATCTTCAACAATCATATTAGTTAAATTTATTGGATTTTTATTATGTTTGTTTACTATGATCCACTAATAAATTTTATAAAAACAAATATATAAAAAATAGTTAATTTAATACTCTAAAAACAGAAAAATTAGAATATATAATCATCGTGTCTTTATTTTTTGAGTTATCATAAACTAATAAATTTTATTAGAAATAAAAAAATCGTCTATACGATACTAAAGTTTAGAACCGTGATACCATTAACAGAAAATACATCAATGGATATATATATCTTTTTACTATAATATATTAATAAATTTGATAATATTTTGAAGATAGAAACAAAGATTGACCGATGTAATATAAAATCTAGATATTTTATATTATTTATATAAAACTCAAATTAATTTATAATTTTTTATACGTTTTATAAAAGGTATATACAATAAATATGTGCCAACATGGGAAGAATATTTTTAGTAATGAAGGAAAAATAATAATATTTGTCGATAAGGAAAACCATAAAAACATAAAAAAGATACTTATAGGACTTGAACCCAAGATCACTTACAAAGAGCCAAGGAGTGATAACCAATTTAGCGAAACACCATATGCAAACTACATTACTAATATAAGGTATTTATTTCAAACACAGCAGGGGCCATGGCCCCTTTTGGCCTTCACTGTATTCCGCCATTCGGCGTGGCGGCGAGGCCAAACCTTAAGACTTAGGAGTCACGGCGAGGCCACGACGTTTATCAAGGCGTGACTTATGGCAGCAAATCTGTATATCATATATAATATTATATATATAAAAACATATGTTTTGTACTATTACTCAATAATTCAATGATAATAACAAGTTGAATTAGATTATATATTGAAAACTAGAAAATAGAACATTAAAAACGTGAATAATAATAAAATATTGCGTCACAAAAGACCGCACATTGGACCATGGCGTGCCACAAGCATAATGTGGCGTGAGGCACAAGCATAACGTGGCGTGAGACACAAGCCTTAAGCCACGGCGCGCCATGACGGCTGTTGCGACGAGCCTTTTAGAACAATGGTTCCACATAAAAGTCCTGCCTAACGTGGAACAGTGATCCGTGTTCTGTCATGTCCAATGTACTAAACACACCCTAAAAGTTGAACTTTATTGTCAATTGTGTTATTACCACAAGGTTAATTTTAAGGGGTTGTCTTGGTCTCTTGGACAATGCTAAAGAAGAGAACCCTCTCTTATCATTTGCTTCATATTTTGTTTTTGACTAGTGTTTTGCCTCAAGTGACGAATGTTTTGCTTCAATCGAGAAGTGTTTTGATTTCCTCGATCATGGCAACTTTGATCTGCTTCATTCACCTCTCTCTTAAATTATGTTTCAACATTTCTTGATGTGTTTCAAATATCTTGAAATCTGCTCTAAAAATCTTAAACTCGATGTGCTCCAAAAAACTAGAACTCGAGATTTCTGTTTACGGTTCTTGTTCAGAGCCTATAGATCGATTTTTGGTTATCACTTCAATTTATCAAATGATGATAAATATTCATGATTTTTGAACACCAGATGTTTACGATTTTTACGATTTTAAATAGGTGTTCTTCCTTTAGAATATTGGTAAGAAGACTTACTTTTAACAAGATTAAAAACATTCATAGTGGTAGAACATCTAAAAACCTCAACTGTCATATTTTTTTCCTGCCACATCATTACCACCTCAACAAAGTAAGAACCTTCATAAAACTGTACAATGGAGGTTCTTACAAAAACCTCATTTCTGTTTTTCTATTTATAATATATAACTTTATTTATAGATTATTATATAAATTTAATATATATACATATATATGTTATAAAGTTAAAAAATCAAATATAATTTATTAATTTTCACTTTATATTAACTTTTATTTATTAATTTATATATTTTGTTAATATATTTGAAAAACAATTAAAACATAAATATAATTTTATACTGCAATTAAAAAAGTGTAACATTAGACACATATTAATCTTAGAAAAAAGTATGAGTAAATAATATATAGTAATATAGATCACTCGTAATCCCGATTCGACCAAATGTGTTCAACCAAGTCAGAGTTGGAGTTGATGATGAATTTCATTTGAGCGCATCTCATAATTTCTTTGAAGATATTCTTGGAAAACATGTGTGGAACCTTAAAATATTTTTGTTGAATTATCTACTTCGGCATCGATCCAATTGATCAACATGTCACATTCATCTTCAACAATCATATTATGTAAATTTATTGGATTTTTATTATGTTTGTTTACTATGATCCACTAATAAATTTTATACAAACAAATATATAAAAAATAGTTAATTTAATACTCTAAAAACAGAAAAATTAGAATATAAAATCATCGTGTCTTTATTTTTTGAGCTATCATAAACTAATAAATTTTATTAGAAATAAAAAAATCGTCTATACGATACTAAAGTTTAGAATCGTGATACCATTAACAGAAAATAAATCAATGGATATATATATCTTTTTACTATAATATATTAATAAATTTGATAATATTTTGAAGATAGAAACAAAGATTGACCGATGTAATATAAAATCTAGATATTTTATATTATTTATATAAAACTCAAATTAATTTATAATTTTTTATACGTGTAACAACCCATTCTAAAACAGGACATGCATAACATTGAATCATAAACATTACAAAACTGGGTACCAAAATTTTCATTACATCTGTCTCAAGCTTAAGTTGGCGGAAACAACCTATACCCAACTGAGAATAACTAACTACTAATAGCATGAGTGGCACGACTTCTATCTGCATTTGTTCTATAGTCCTGCCCTGCCCGCTTGCCAGAGCCTCCTACTACACACTTACCTGAAAATGGTTTAATTGTTTTAAAAACGAGGGTTAGACCAAAAGGTCTAGTGAATTCCCTCCGAAAACGACTTTCAACAACAGTGATAAAATCATTTCATAAATACATTAATCATCTCCACATAAAGCATCAATCATGGTACTGCACAGTGTTCAAGGATCTCATTACCTAACCGCAATCGGGGCCCAAGCAGACTCCCCTCTCGCCTCATATTGGGGGCCCATCAGACTCCCCTCTATCCGAGTAGGAAGGAAACAAATTCCCTCCTACAAGCTCGTCACAAATGCCCAAGGGATCATCGGATCTCGAGGTACTCAGATCCTACTGTGCAGACCGACTCCACATAACATACACATAGCTCATCATAAATCATGAAACGTGAAACCTTTATAAATCTCTATAAATCATTACATGTTGCTAAATAGTCCTTTAATTAAAACATACTTTTCATGGAAAAGCATACGTAACAGTTGGTAAACAATTCATGCTCATAAATGAACCATAATCAGTAAAATATTTAGCATCTCATTTCATGTAAAAAGGGTTTAGGGAACTTACCTGTTCTCCTCGTTTCGCGACCTCTTACTTAGGCTTCCGATCTCTAGATGGAACACCTATAATTTTAATAAACGCACGTCATAAATCTTTAATTTATTACTCGAGCTTGCTTCCGAACTTATCCCAAATTTGTCTAATTGATAAGACACTCTTCTACTCCAAAATATAACTATTGGACTTTTCTTACCGGCCCAATACGACTCAATAAATTTCCGGCCTAAAACATAAATTAACTCCGGGTTTCCCTTATAAAGTTTTCGGATTCCCTGTAACGTCCCAACTTCATAATCATGCGATAACATAACATAGGTATTCGGATTACATAAATAAACTTGTCTTTTTAAACTTCAAAGAGCTAAACTAGGCAAAATTGACAGCGGAAGTCTCTACATTCCACAGCCGAGCACTATCTGAACTACCATATCCAAAACTGGAGTCTCTCTAAGCTCCATGCCTCTTTTGTCTCCTTTCCTAGTTCTTATTGGAAGAACCTGTTACGCGCTTACCTGAAAATGGTTTAGTTTTGAAAGCGAGGGTTAGACCAAAAGGTCTAGTGAATTCCCTCCAAAAACAACATATTTAGACAGTTGGAAAACATTTGAAAGACTTATAAATAATCTGTAACATATCATCAAACATGGTGCTGCACTGTGCTGTGGATCACATAACATATTGCGATCAGGGCCCCATCAGACTCCCTTCTCGCCACTTGGAATCCCCGCGGATCCCTTTCTACCGAATAGGATGAAAACAAATTCCATCCTACCGGTCTATCATACATAACCAAGAGTCCTAAGACCCCGAGAACCTCTCTTAGATCCCACAGTGCAGACCGACTCCACATAGTGTACACATATGTTCATGCAAACATGTAAAATATACTTTTCATAAATCATATCTTTCATAATGTCATGCTAAACACCTCTTTCGTTTAAGATAGGATCATTCGTGAAAATCATGCAAATCAATTCATACTTTTCATGCTCGATAAACCATACTCAGTAAAAGAAACATTTATCACTTCGCGTCGTAAAAAGGGTTTAGGGAACTCACCTGATAGCAACTCCTTTCTAACCTCGTATCTCGTTCTGTCCGCACACCTAGTTAATAATTATAAATTAATTAGATGCCACTCAATTATGATCATAAGTCTCTCTTCTTACTCGGTCTCAAAAATAACTCTGGATCATTACTCAAAAACGGATCTCTTTTAAAGAGCATGCTAAGCCCTAGAAAATTCTAAGTCCACAAGAGCATCTCTCGGTCCACATACTCTTTGGCCCAACAAGCTTCGTCCCAGCAACCCATGAGTCCCGGTATCGACCTGCGGGACTTCGAGTCCCGGTGCCTACGGCTCCCGGTACCGACTCCCGGTACCGACTCCCGGTCTGCCGACTCCCGGTATGCCGACTCCCGGTACCCTGAACTCCCGGTACCCCGACTCCCGTACCCTGAACTCCCGGTGCCCTGAACTCCCGGTACCCCCGAACAGGGACGAACCTTAAATGCTTCATTACTCGATTTCTTCCTACGGAGTCCAGTAAATTGAGAATTTAACATAGCATTCAGACCCAATTTGCTCTATTACAACTCCTTAAACAATATAGATTTCTAGTCCATTGGTTTCATTAGATTACAATCCCATTCGTGAACTAAAACTCTCCACAGTGATGTTAAACAATATCCCAGCTTACACATGAAAACCCAACCAGGAAACTAACTAATTTCTAGCTATTAATGCACAAGAAGATAACAATGATTTGAGGTTTGCTTACCAGAAGAGTCTTCTCCCGATCCTGATGCCAAACCGATTCCTCCTTCTTTCTGCTCTTCTCCTCAGCCGCCACAGCACAATAATACTGAATCCCCAAGACCACCTAGGGATTTGGCTCATTTAAATATGTTTCACAATTTACACTATAGCCCCTAAACCCAAACTTCCATTCTTTTAATTCTGGACACTAAACCTTCCAGCCTACTAAATTTGGGTTGTTACAACACTCCCCCCTTAATAGAATTCCGTCCCCGGAATTCCTTATTGGAAAGGGTGCGGGTATCTAGCTTTCACCCAAAACCGACGCCTCCCCAAGGTAATGCCACTCCTGACCTAGTCAACCACTCGATAAATTCGCAACATGGAGCATTGGGTGGACTCCCTTCATTTCTTACGGTCCTCTGACTCGGGTTACTGTCACTAATCGCTCGGTCTTAACGATAGAAGATTTAGTACGGCCTCTCAAGCACTTTTACTTCCTATAAGGAGGAACTTGGCAGAATCCCCCGTTACAACACGAGATTCATTTACTAAGAACCAGTCACACACTTGACAGCTTGGCACAAGGCCAACCCTGTACATCCCGACAACTCACAACTCGGAGTTCCTTCATCAAACACCTATGCAAATAACATTTCCCTTCTCTCGGACTACCTAGACCATAGTTCGTCAAACTTCTCTCACATTCTCACTACTTCGCCACTCCATCCTCATATGCAACTAAGAGTAGGAACCTCCAAACCTATCGTTGAAGTGTTCGCTTACTCAAATTAAACTTATCCTGAAACACATCAATTCCTCGCTGATTGCCACGTTCGTTCAGTCACAAGAAGCATAACCCCGGTTGCCCTCACTCCACTGGGAGGAGTAACCATGGTCACGCCATACTAATCTCACTAGCTTAAAACACTGCAAGACCAAATCGTTTAAACATTTCTCACAAAGTCCCTAACTTAACCCATTCAACTGTCTTATCCACTACCTTCCTGCACAAAATCATACACACTTTCCTTCCTCAATATCCTTTCTAACGGTTCGCACACTTATCAATAACCATCTGCACAACCCTTCACCTTTTGGCATTACTGTCAAGTTTACTACTTCCAATTTACTCACTTATTCCGACACGCTATCTTCACCTCTCCACGTTAGCGTGGAGCATTGCCCACTGATCATTACTTGCCCATCTCTCTCGACCTTTCCACATGCTGGTATTGCTTTCTCATTACTCACATAACCATAAGTTGCACCAAGATCCTATCTTAAGGCATCCAACCAAGCCGTCTTGAAACAAGACCATTGTTCGATGTCACTACACATTCTTTAATCTCCAACTTTTACCTTCTCAGACCTTTCTTTCACACATAAGCAACAATTCACATTCTTTAAGGATTTCACATCTATCCCACCACATTTTGACTAACACAACCCTCGTCCTCTTTAAACTTCCAATGACCCCAAAGTGTGTTTCTTAGTAACGTCCTCTATTGACTCTAATAATCCACCCCATTTGGATTCCCTATTACAAACGGATCTATTAACTCAGGAACACCCCGAAACTCGGGTTCCACAATTCTTTCGATTAACCACCATGATCATAAAAACAGACAGATGTATATATATATACCGTCATCCCGGCTTTCTTACTTAGATTTACCTTAAATAATTCTTTAACAATCAGTGTGTTAATCTCAATAACACTTCCCCAAGAATTGTAACACATCCTGTAATAACAAATGAACGTCATTACTTAACAAATCTATAAATTTTTTAATCAACCAATCAAAGGCTTATACCTCTATCATGACATTTCAAATCAACTAATGATCATACTACCACTCCGACCCACAATCATCATCATGTCATTCCTTAAACATAACCAAAATTTCCAACTATTTCCTTCTAGGATCATTCCCTCACGCATAAGGAACAATTTTCATTCTTTAACGATTTCTCATCTACTATACTACAACTTGACTAATCTATTCATCATCTTCTTTAAACTTACTCTGCCTTCAAGAATATACTTAACAACATACATAACCACAAAGCTTGGTCTCACAGCTGGGCAATCACCCAATTCTGCCCCGACATTCCATTCCGATAACAGTAAAAAATAAACACCAACTTACCAACCACGTACTTCAACAACTGGGATTGCAAAACGTACACTCTACCCGAAATCCCAAAAGGACTTCCTTCTAATCCTTCATCTTTCTAACATCGTCTTACTACATCACCGGCTGACATAGACATCTTGGCAATTGAAGCTACTATTCGCTCGTACATCCACCACTCCTATCATCACACTACCGACCAAGTTTCTCATGATCATTCGTACATAATTTGAACTTGCCTTCACATTTCCTCGCATACACGATCGAGTCTATCTCGCTACTTTGTCATTTCTCACTCTAGCTGAACTATGACTCCCTAGTTCCCAATTAGCTCAAATGTAATCGTTCTTGCTCGCTCTTTACGATCCGAGGCCTTACAAAAGCTGGACACAGTCCCTCACTGGAAGATAGAATCTACACACTTGCTTCGCTCGTGTTACATACCTCATCATTCTACGAACCCTCCATATTTCGTAAATAGAACGCTTAATCAAAACAATAACTTCTCATCCTCTTAGCACCCCTACTAGGTGTTCTATCAACTTTCAACCTTCTGGTTCAAGTCTGCGGCCTCAACCATCTTACACAACCGTCGACTTCTACATCAATTGACAACCTGTAACTACCTTCGTAACTTATTCTATAACAGGGGTTCCTTACGGAACCTAATCCTTCCACGTATCATAATCAACTTCATGATCTGCCTCCCTCTTTTCGAAACCTACTCATGTAACATCAACATTACGAGCTCACCTCGAAACTCATACTCCCACGCTATAGACATTTCATTCTTCCTCATCACACTACTCATAACGAGTTGCAAAACCATCACCTTGAAGGCTTCGAGTCCTCCCTTCGGACACAACCGTCCCTTGACAACCGTGCTTCCAGTTACCGAACAAGGGTGAAAACCCTCATACAATCGACACTATAATCCACTTCCGACTCTACCCCTGTTCACCTTTCCTCTTGAACACAAGTACTAAGGCTACAACATTCTTTCCTGATTTGTCCGACACTTCTCCACTCTTGAAGTTCTTCTAAAGCTTAACATGTAACATCCTACGACCTAGTGAGTTCATAACCTTCATGCATGTAACGCAATAGATAAATCATTTCATACATTTTATCATTTTAAATATACAGCACTTGAAAACATCTTGGGTACACATGACCCCATCACTCTTATAGCTTCAATGCTATGCACAACGATTCGAGAATCGCTTGCATGCATCTTCTCGTGAACCTTAATCTTACTCACTCCGAACGATGTTATTATGACAGTAATTAACTGCATGAAAATCTTTTCATATGACACAATTCTGAAAGAAAATGCCGACACCAAGTAAACTGGTCGGTTCTCACACTCATTTGTATGATATTGATGGATCAAAAGCATTTTGGTTATAAAAGAATTGTAGGTAACCATTTTCCTGCCCTTTTGCAACAAATTTGACTTATCATTAAAAGAGTGGAATATTTTGCAAATCGTTAACCTTGAAATTTCAATGTGCGACGTACTGAAATCGCTTTTTCTTTAAACGTGCACTCGTACAAGCTGACTCATTTTGTTCAAAGTTGACATTTACATTTTTATTTTAAATCGTGAAAATTTCATGTTACATAAAAGAACGCCATGCATGAGACTCTATTTGCAATAGAAGACTACTCACTCAACGAGGTCAACCTCTTTACTCACGCAGCTTATCCTTGATACTCCACTTACGACCAAGGGTCGTCCTCTTGGTCAAGCACTAACTTGATGTACATGCGTTCCACATCTAACTTACTCAACCATTTCACACTATTTTTGCTTTGATCGACTACCTCACTTTCTACTCCTGCATGCTTTCAATTCACTAAAAGCATCTTATTCCATTTGTCCTGCCAATGAAAAGCTCGACTAAAAAAAGTCAGGGCTCCATTGATGCTTTCAAGGTTCTGACACTGCTCTATCTTACTATCCCAACTGATCTATCCCATGATTTCCATAACTAGGTCTCTCCCGAAACTTGAGTCTTACTCAAGCTCAAACATTCATCCTCTCCGAATCCACGAAGAGCTACCTCTAGACGACTCATAACATTCTTTACAACGTTTCTTCTCTACGATGTCTACATACATCACATCATAATGACTCCAACACGACACTTCCCCAAGCAATGGAGCTCGGTCTATCCCTCAGGGATCTTGCTGACCTATTCCTCAACGTTCTCCCAGCCATAGCGCTAATCTGAAAGAAACCGATAGTTAATCCTTGCTAGACGTGACACAACAAATTTGCTATAAGTAAGGTATTGTAAGCACGCACATGTACCTGTAAGTGCGTAATTACACTAGCCAGGTGTAATCCCAAACTTACCTTACACGTTTGTCCTTGGCACCTTATTCCTAAGCGCATTAATAGTGATCGTTCCTAGAGGCAATCCTATGTCTCGGCTGTGTTCCTCATCTTACAGTTTAAGTTTAGGCCCGAATGGTCACCAAAATCCCTTAAACTAAGGCTCTGATACCATTTGTAACGTCCCAACTTCATAATCATGCGATAACATAACATAGGTATTCAGATTACATAAATAAACTTGTCTTTTTAAACTTCAAAGAGCTAAACTAGGCAAAATTGACAGCGGAAGTCTCTACATTCCACAGCCGAGCACTATCTGAACTACCATATCCAAAACTGGAGTCTCTCTAAGCTCCATGCCTCTTTTGTCTCCTTTCCTAGTTCTTATTGGAAGAACCTGTTACGCGCTTACCTGAAAATGGTTTAGTTTTGAAAGCGAGGGTTAGACCAAAAGGTCTAGTGAATTCCCTCCAAAAACAACATATTTAGACAGTTGGAAAACATTTGAAAGACTTATAAATAATCTGTAACATATCATCAAACATGGTGCTGCACTGTGCTGTGGATCACATAACATATTGCGATCAGGGCCCCAGCAGACTCCCTTCTCGCCACTTGGAATCCCCGCGGATCCCCCTCTACCGAATAGGATGAAAACAAATTCCATCCCACCAGTCTATCATACATAACCAAGAGTCCTAAGACCCCGAGAACCTCTCTTAGATCCCACAGTGCAGACCGACTCCACATAGTGTACACATATGTTCATGCAAACATGTAAAATATACTTTTCATAAATCATATCTTTCATAATGTCATGCTAAACACCTCTTTCGTTTAAGATAGGATCATTCGTGAAAATCATGCAAATCAATTCATACTTTTCATGCTCGATAAACCATACTCAGTAAAAGAAACATTTATCACTTCGCGTCGTAAAAAGGGTTTAGGGAACTCACCTGATAGCAACTCCTTTCTAACCTCGTATCTCGTTCCGTCCGTACACCTAGTTAATAATTATAAATTAATTAGATGCCACTCAATTATGATCATAAGTCTCTCTTCTTACTCGGTCTCTAAAATAACTCTGGATCATTACTCAAAAACGGATCTCTTTTAAAGAGCATGCTAAGCCCTAGAAAATCTAAGTCCACAAGAGCATCTCTCGGCCCACATACTCTTTGGCCCAACAAGCTTCATCCCAGCAACCCATGAGTCCCGGTATCGACCTGCGGGACTTCGAGTCCCGGTGCCTACGGCTCCCGGTACCGAACTCCCGGTACCGACTCCCGGTCTGCCGACTCCCGGTATGCCGACTCCCGGTACCCTGAACTCCCGGTACCCCGACTCCCGTACCCTGAACTCCCGGTGCCCTGAACTCCCGGTACCCCCGAACAGGGACGAACCTTAAATGCTTCATTACTCGATTTCTTCCTACGGAGTCCAGTAAATTGAGAATTTAACATAGCATTCAGACCCAATTTGCTCTATTACAACTCCTTAAACAATATAGATTTCTAGTCCATTGGTTTCATTAGATTACATTCCCATTCGTGAACTAAAACTCTCCACAGTGATGTTAAACAATATCCCAGCTTACACATGAAAACCCAACCAGGAAACTAACTAATTTCTAGCTATTAATGCACAAGAAGATAACAATGATTTGAGGTTTGCTTACCAGAAGAGTCTTCTCCCGATCCTGATGCCAAACCGATTCCTCCTTCTTTCTGCTCTTCTCCTCAGCCGCCACAGCACAATAATACTGAATCCCCAAGACCACCTAGGGATTTGGCTCATTTAAATATGTTTCACAATTTACACTATAGCCCCTAAGCCCAAACTTCCATTCTTTTAATTCTGGACACTAAACCTTCCAGCCTACTAAATTTGGGTTGTTACATTCCCATTTAAATTTACCCACCAAACCGGGTCCTTACAATCCAAAGCCCAAATGAAATACATTCTGGATTACCGGTCCAAGAAATATTAATTTTGGATCCTCCTAATTGGATTACGGATTATCGGCCCACACAAAAAGAATTTCGGACCCTTTACTATTTACCCAACTTCCGGATGATAAAGATAAGGCCCAAAGGTTTTAAAATACCGTATCTGAATAAAAGGGCCCAATATCGGTTCTTAAGGCAATACCGGATCCAGCCAAGCACCAAAAAGGGGTTCCGGATCTTGTGGGGTAATACCGGATCCAGTCAACATCGAGTGGATTTCGGATCTTGGTGCAGCCATGCTCCAGATTACTAGACTCCGGATCTGCTATTAAAGTTTCCGGATCTCACTTCCAATTTTTCGGATCCATATTAATTAAATACCAAGTTCCGGATTCTTATGAATACCGGATCTCATTTCTTTTAGCCCAAAACCGGAACTAATGTTAAATAAGCCCATTCCGGATCTCTTTTAGATTCCGGATCCTAAACACCCCAAAAACAATTTCGGATCACAACGAGTTTATATTCCGGATCTAAATAAATTCCGGAACCTCGAAATCAATTACAGCGATGAGATACCGATTAACATTAGCACTGTAAATTAATCCATTCCAAATCGATTAACAAGTTCATTCCAACCAAGATGGTTATTCTAACTCCACTAATCCACTTAACATGATTATTTAATTCCTTTTAAACATACTAAAAGAAGAACTCTGAAGCCTCTCAATTAATCCAGCAGAACACTAAAATAAGGATTGGAATTAAGGGTTACCTGCTAAAATCGTTGTAGAAATAGATTCCAATACTCTTTCCTCTTCTAAAATTGATGGTTGCTGAACTTGCTTCTTCAATTGATATAGAGATCAAAACTCTCTTTCTCTCTACAGCCGCACACACACACCATCACACCCAAATAATTTTATTTCTAGGGTTTTGAGCTCAATAAGGGCTTTTATACCCTCTTATCAATTTGCAAATCAGCCCCTAGACTTTAAAATCATGAAATTTCCTTCCCAAAACTTATTTTGTTCAAATAATAATCTCGGTTATTACAACACTCCCCCCTCAAAAGAATTCCGTCCCCGGAATTCCTTTATCGGATAGATGAGCGTATCTGGACTTCAAGTCCTCTTCTACTTCCGAAGTTGCCTCTTGCCCTCTAAGAAACTGCCACTGAACTTTTACCAGTCTGATCCCCTTGTTCCTTAACTTGTGAATCTTGCTGTCCACCCTCTCAACGGTTTCCTCTACGTAAGTCAACCCCTCACCAAAACTGACAGTTTCCAACGGTACTGTCACTTCTGACTCAGACAAACACCTCTTTAAATTCGAAACATGGAACGTTGGGTGCATTCCCTTCAATTCTTACGGTAACTCCAACTCGCAGGCTACTGTTCCTACTCGTTCAATAATGACAATAGTCGATTAAATAAGGTCTCTCATACATCTTTACTTACTTTAAAAGAAACTTGGCGGAATTTCTCGCCACAACCACAAGAATCTTTTACCGGAAAACCACCATCTTGACAACTTAGCACAGGGCCAACCTTGTACATCCCGACAAACTCACACCCAAGAGTTCCTTCATTGGTTTACATGCAAATTCTATATTACTTCTCCCAACCGACATTCGTCTATTTTAGATAACACCTCCTCTTCTCAAAACACATCGGCTACGGCTCATCAACCATTTCGTACGTTCTCACCACTTCATCACTCCACACTTAAACGTAGTTAAAAGCAGGAACCTCCAAAATCCCTCGTTGAAGTGTTCACCTATTCGAATTGAACTTATCCTAAAGACACATCAATTTCTCACTGCTTGCCACAAGCGTCCAGTCCTATAACATAACTTCGGTTACCCTCACTCGACTAGGAGGAGTAACCATGGTCACACCACACTATTCTCAATAGCTTAGTACTGAACGACCAGTTCGTTTGAACATTTCTCACACATCACCAACTCAAGTTATTCAACTGCCTTTATCCACTTCTTTCCCGCACAAAAGCATACGCAAATCCCCTTCCTCTATACCCCTTCCAGGAGTTCGCACACTTACTGATGTCAATCTACACACACTATTCCACTTTCTTGGCATTACTGCCAAGCTTGCAGCTTCTAACCTGTTCACTTAGTCCGACAGACTATCTTCACCTCCCCACGTTAGCGTGGGGTACCACCCACCAAACATTACTTGTCCCTCTCTTCCGACCTTTCCACATGTTGACAACATTTTCTCATTATTATACCTAACCAAACGGTTGCACCCATGATTCTAACTTGAGGGATCCAACCAAGTTATCTTAAAATGACACCGGGGTTCGAAGTCACTACACGTCCTTTGATCTCCAACTATTACCTTCTCGAATAAGTCCTTCACACATAAGAAACAATTCACATTCTTTAAAGATTTAGCATCTACTACACCACATTTTCGACCAACCCATCCAATATCTGCTTTAAGCTTCTAATGATCCCAAAGTATACTTACTTAGCAACTCACACAACCAAAAACACTTGGTTTCTCATTTGGGTAACCACCCACTATCGCTCCGACATTCTATTCCGATAATAGCCGTACTACAATGCCAACTGACAAACCACGTGCTCCCACAACTTGATTAACAAATCGCACCTCATTCGAAATCCCCAAAAAGATTTCCATCTGATGCTTCCTCTTTCTAACATCACATTACTACAACACTAGCGGGCACATTTATTTTGGCAATTGTTGACACTACTCATCCGTACATTTCCACCCATAAACCTCACTGCAGACCAGGTCTCTCATGGTCATTCGTACACAATTCAAACTTGCCTTCATATTCGCCCCTAAAAATAACCGAGTCTGTCTCGCTATCTTGTCTTTCCTCAACTCTTAGTTGAACTACAACTCACGAGTTTCCACTTGACTCAAACATACTCGTTTCTTGCTAGCTCTTTGAGATCCTAACCGTTACATGGACAGGGCACAATCCCTCACAGTTCAATATAATCTCTTCACCCACACGAGGTGCTCCATCGTTATGAATACATCTTTCCAGAACGACCTCCTACATTTACCCACATCGTGGTAGTTCTCTCCACTTCCAACCCTTTGGCAACGCTTTTAGCTCTCGACACTTTAAATGGTTGGCAACTTTAATAATAATTGTCGACCTGTCGATGCTTTCCTAACTTTTCCGTCAACAAGGGTTCCTAACAGAACCTAGTTCTTCCAACATATCATGGTCATCTACACATCCCGTCGTCCTCATTTCAGCACTTACTCGTATATCGTCAACATTACAAGATCATCTTAAAACTCTTATTCGACGTCGAGGATATTTCATTTCTGCCTCACCGCACTACTCATAGCGAGTTACTAATACCAACACCTAGATGACTACTAGTCCTTCTTCTGGTCACCACCGTCCCTCGGTAACGGTATTTCCAGTCACCATACAAGGGTACAAACTCTCATACAACCGACACTCAAGTCCATTTCCGACTCTTTCACTGTTCACCTCTCTTCTTGAATACAAATACCAAAGTCACAACCATCCGGTCCTGGTTTGACCAACACTTCTCCGCTCTCGGAATCCTTCCTCATCTTAACATGTAATACCCTACGACCTAGTGAGTTCATAGCCTTCATGCATGACAACGCAATAAATCATTTTGCATATTTTATCATTTTAAAATAAACAACACTAGGAACCAACTTGGGTACACATGACCCCAACACTTCTCATAACTCCAATGCCCTGCACAACGATCTCCTGAATCGTTTGCATGCAACTTTCCGTAAAACTTCATCTTACGAAACCAAAGCGACGTTGTTGCGACAGAATCTATTGAATGAAATCTTCTTATACGGCAAAATTTTGAAAGAACTACTGACATGAATTAAACGAGCCGACTCCCACACTCATTTTTGTGATGTCGACCTGTCAATACTCATTTTGGTTATAAAAACTTTGCAGGCAAACGTTTTCTTGACTTTTTGCAATAGTTTACTTATCATGAAAAAGAGTGGAATATTTTGCAAATCGTTAAGCTCAAAATTTCATTGTGCGACGTAAATGAAATCGCCTTTTCTTTAAACATACGCTTGTACATGCTGACTCATTTCCGATCAAAATTGTTATTTACACATTTACCTAAAATCGTGAAAATTTCATGTTACACATAAGAACTCAATGCATGAAACTCTACTTGCAATTTGAAGGCTACTCACTCAAACAAGGTCAACCGCTTTACTCACGTAACTTGTCATTGACACTCTACTTTCGACCAGTGGGTTATGGGCCCACGTACTCAACTATTTCATACTATTTTCATCTTGATCAATTACCTCACATTCTATCTCTACACGTTTTCAATCCCCTACTGATATCTCCTTTCATTGATCCTGCCACTGAAAAAGTTCGACTAAGAAGTCAGGGCTCTAATCTTCCACTCGCTCTAGAATTGACACTTTCAAGATTTCGACACCGCCCTTCCTTACCGTCCCGACTGATCTATCCCACGATTTCTAGAATTGGGACTCTCCCGAAACAGGAGTCTTGCTCAAAATCAATCACTCATCCTCTTCGAACCCACGAAGATCTACCTCTAGACGGCTCATAACATTCCAAGCAACATTTCTTCTCTACGATATATACATACATCACATCATAAATGATCACTCATGATAATTCTCCAACAATGGGTCTCAGACTATCCCTCCAGGATCTTGCTGACCTTCTAAATTACTGAAACACGACATATATGCTAGCTTAAGACTACAACTTCGGAATAATAAGGTAGATTAAGCACATACATGTACATGTAAGCTCGCAATTACACTAGCCAAGTGTAATCCCAAACTTACCTTACATGACTGTCCTCGGTACCCTATTAGTTCTATCTCTATAATAGTGCCCTCCTAACGCATTTCCTGATTCTTAGTTGTGATTTCTACTTCCAAAGTTTAAGTTTAGGCCCGTCCGGTCACCTAAATCCCTTAAACTATGGCTCTGATACCATTTGTAACAACCCATTCTAAAACAGGACATGCATAGAATTGAATCATAAACATTACAAAACTGGGTCCCAAAATCTTCATTACATCTGTCTCAAGCTTAGGTTGACGGAAACAACCTATACACAACTGAGAATAACTAACTACTAATAGCATGAGTGGCACGACTTCTATCAGCATTTGTTCTCTAGTCCTGCCCTGCCCGCTTGCCAGAGCCTCCTACTACACGCTTACCTGAAAATTGTTTAATTTTTTGAAAAGCGAGGGTTAGACCAAAAGGTCTAGTGAATTCCCTCCGAAAACGACTTTCAACAACAGTGATAAAATCATTTCATAAATACATTAATCATCTCCACATAAAGCATCAATCATGGTACTGCACAGTGTTCAAGGATCTTATTAGCTAACCGCGATCGGGGCCCAAGCAGACTCCCCTCTCGCCTCATATCGGGGCCCCAACAAACTCCCCTCTATCCGAGTAGGAAGGAAATGAATTCCCTCCTACAAGCTCGTCACAAATGCCCAAGGGATCATCGGATCCCGAGGTACTTAGATCCCACTGTACAGACCGACTCCACATAACATACACATAGCTCATCATAAATCATGAAACGTGAAACCTTTATAAATCTTTATAAATCATTTCATGTTGCTAAATAGTCCTTTAATTAAAACATAATTTTCATGGGAAAGCATACGTAACAGTTGGTAAACAATTCATGCTCATAAATGAACATAATCAGTATTTAGCATCTCATTTCGTGTAAAAAGGGTTTAGGGAACTCACATGTTCTCCTCGTTTCGCGACCTCTTACTTAGGCTTCCGATCTCTAGATGGAACACCTATAATTTTAATAAACGCACGTCATAAATCTTTAATTTATTACTCGAGCTTGCTTCCGAACTTAACCCAAATTTGTCTAATTGATAAGACACTCTTCTACTCCAAAATATAACTATTGGACTTTGCTTACCGGCCTAATACAACTCAATAAATTTCCGGCCTAAAACATAAATTAACTCCGGGTTTCCCTTATAAAGTTTCCGGATTCCCATTTAAATTTACCCACCAAACCGGGTCCTTACAATCCAAAGCCCAAATGAAATACATTCCGGATTACCGGTCCAAGAAATATTAATTTTGGATCCTCCTAATTGGATTACGGATTATCGGCCCACACAAAAAGAATTTCGGACCCTTTACTATTTACCCAACTTCCGGATGATAAAGATAAGGCCCAAAGGTTTTAAAATACCGGATCTGAATAAAAGGGCCCAATACCGGTTCTTAAGGCAATACCGGATCCAGCCAAGCACCAAAAAGGGGTTCCGGATCTTGTGAGGTAATACCGGATCCAGCCAACATCGAGTGGATTCCGGATCTTGGTGCGGCCATGCTCCGGATTACTAGACTCCGGATCTGCTATTAAAGCTTCCAGATCTCACTTCCAATTTTCCGGATCCATATTAATTAAATACCAAGTTCCGGATTCTTATGAATACCGGATCTCACTTCTTTTAGCCCAAAACCGGAACTAATGTTCATTAAGCCCATTCCAGATCTCCTTTAGATTCCGGATCCTAAACATCCCAAAAACAATTCCGGATCACAACGAGTTTATATTCCGGATCTAAATAAATTCCGGAACCTCGAAATCAATTACAGCGATGAGATATCGACTAACATTAACACTGTAAATTAATCCATTCCAAATCGATTAACAGGTTCATTCCAACCAAGATGGTTATTCTAACTCCACTAATCCACTTAACATGATTATTTAATACCTTTTAAACATATTAAATGAAGAACTTTGAAGCCTCACAATTAATCCAGCAGAACACTAAAATAAGGATTGGAATTAAGGGTTACCTGCTAAAATCGTTGTAGAAATAGATTCATGTTGATCCAAACCCTCAGGGGGTGTTTGGTTCGTGGAATGGAATTCGATGGAATTGGAATTCATCAAGGAATTTGACTTTGAAGGAATTGGAATGGAATTTGATGGAATTTGACCACGCATTTTAGTCGCGTTTGGTTGGATGGAATTGTTAAAGGAATTGGAATCTTTTTGTTTGGTTCACGGAATTCAATTTTGGAATTGGAATTGGAATTGAAATTAAATATCAACAAATATTATATTATTATTTTTAAATTATAAATATGTTAAATTATTTAAATTACTGTTCATTAAATAAAAAGAGAAAAATTATCATTTAATTAAATAAAATAAGTATAAAATTGTGCAAACTAAATAACCATAAACCAAATTGCATTACTAACATCCAGTAAAGTCTGAAACCGTTACTACATTTTTTTACGTTACTAACATCCGGTAAAATCTGAAACCGTTACTACAATCTTTACGTTACTAACATCCGAAATTATTCACGACGTAATATCTAATAACATCCGAAATTGTTAACTACGTTACTGTACTTCCAAAAACCAGATTGAAGTTTTCAAATCATAACCAAAATCAGCTTCCCAACATAAACCTCACCCACTCCTCTCGCTCCGTTTCTTCCAAACTCCAAAAAATTAACACGTTATCAGGCTCACTTGTTATCTTCTTGATTGCTATGAACCTTTCCACTCTCGAAAGTGATTGAATTTTGGCAAGTTCAGAATTCACCATGGAAGTCTTCTTTCGTATATCCATTTCCATATCTACGATACCCTTCGATGCATTTTCAAATTTCTCCCCAAGTAAGAGAGCTGCACTATGCATTCCATCAACAAGAGTCTCAAGTCGGGTTTTCCTCTTTTTACTACCTCGACTTGAACCTTCATCATTTCGCATATATGTAGCATTATGTACATTGTGGCTACTTTCGGTGTCCTCCGATTGTTGTTCTTGTTCTTCTAGATTAACTTGCTCCTCCATCTCAACAACATCCCTAACTCTACTTCCTTGTGCTCTATCTTTTCCAAAAACAATAGACAAATCTTCAAAATGTGGAAATGTCTTGTTTTTCCATTTTGCCGCCTCTTTATGTGCCTATTTCATGCCATAAAAATTAATTAGCAAGGTAACAAATAATAACTACAAATATAGCATGAAAACTGAAATGGGTACCTTCAGGTACGCCTCCCAAACAGGTGCTTCAGCAATTACACATTGTTTCAAACTGTCATAACCAAACCCACTTGTATTTGTCCCATTCACCATGTCATGTACAACTTGCCAATCTTTTTTCATTGTTTTAATTCTTGACTCAATATGTGGTTTACCCAATATACCAGAATCAGGAACTGAATCTTTCATCACCTGCTCGAGATATTGTAGATATCCACATTTAAAGCCGTTATCAGCTTTAAATCCTCCGGTGTTAACCATGTTAATCAAAGCCTCCACAAGTTTGGCATCTTCATTAGTTGTCCAATTTCGATAGTTTCTATTACGACTTCGATCCGCCATACCTATTGTTAGACAAATTAAATAATAAACAAACAACATGTAAACATAAACATAAACATGTAAATCATAAAAATCAAGTTGTAGCATTAGAAATCATAATGGAATGCAACATAGATCCAAATTCATTACAAACCATAAAGATAAATTTCTAGCATTACAAATCATAAAAGTCAATGTGTGGCATTCCAAGCCTCAAACATATGTTGTGCCAAATTATTTCTAAATGCAGTCCACTCGGTTGATGTCCCAACAGAACTGACATTATCCACATCTTCATCTCCATCGTTTTCGGTTGTTTCGTCCAACCCATCATTCTCAAACGGGTCATTTGGCATTTCTCGTCTGATATGATTATGAAGTAGACAACATGCCATTATGATCTTGTTTTTTAGTTCAACATGATAGTACGAGTTATCTTTTAAAATTCCCCACCTTGCCTTCAAAATGCCAAAACATCTTTCTATGACATTTCTTGCAGACGAATGTCTCATGTTAAAAAGTTCTTTTGGTGTGGTTGGTTGGTATCCATCCCGCCAGTCATTCAAGTGATATCTCTGACCTCTATATGGGGCGAGGAAACCCTCGCCATTTGTGTATCCAGCATCCACAAGGTAATAATATGGCCTCGGTACCTTTAACCCATGTGGCCTAAGAAGAGCATCTCGAAGCACTCTACCATCAGCCGCTGACCCCTCCCATCCAGGTAAGACATAAATAAATTGCATATCTTGAGAACATACCCCTAATACGTTTGTGGCAATATCATTCTTTCTTGTTCTATATCGAGCCTTCTCTTCAAGTGGCACTAAGCACCTTATGTATGTTCCATCTAAAGCTCCTATGCAATTCTAAAACCAAGAAAATAAAAATGGTCATTACACACTTAAGTTACTTACATGTGAATACCAAAAAAATAGATATTGTGTATACCTTGAACCACTTCCATCTTCCATCGGTAGAATCCTCTCGAACGGGTTCGGGTTTTTTAAGCAAATGTGAATGCAATCTTATCACCGCGTTGCAAACTCGAGTAAATAGTCTACTAATTGTTTCTCCCGAACGATGAAAACGACATGTAATGACTCGAACTTTAACATTATGAGCCATGATGTGAAGGAAAATGGCAACTTGTTCATCGATACCCATATTCCTACTTGCTCGTAATCCTCCTATTGTTCCCAACATATTGCATAACTTTTTGAAACACCCCCTATTCATCCTAAGTTGTGATATGCACATATTGTCACTCTCATAAGCATACCTATGCAATATTGCAGCTCGATCCACATATGACAAAGAGTATCGAATACGTGGTCTATCCCTTTCATAGTCGGCTATTAAAGTGCAAACCGTAATGAAAAACCAAATAATAATGGTCATAGCTTCGTGCAAAAACAGTCTCATAAGCCTACGTTTGCGTGTTCTGAAACTAAATCGGGCCATTTCCTGTTCAAAGACATACAAATGGTTTTAACAGTGTTGAGCACTCTGGAGGACAACGGGTGCGTCTTGACTTACAGAAATTGGACCAATTTTCTCTTTTTCCAGGCCAGGTAGATAGTTAGAAGAAGGCAGTTGAAAAGAAAAAAAAATATTTAACTGAAACATAAGTTCTCATGGTTGCATTCAACAGGTTGTAGGTGTTGAAGGACATAATCCAAGTGGACACTATCTGATTGCAACAAAAATTGTGGATTATGTACCACTATCAGTTCCTGTTGATGATGATAATTTTCGTCAAACAAAGAGACAAGCTGTGGACCAGGATACCCAGCCTGCTGATCCATCTGATATACCATCAGATCTATCATTGGTGTGTAATCTTGTTATCTATTAGACATGAAAATGGCTCTTAAAATTGATTATCTATTAGACATGAAAATGGCTCTTAAAATTCAGTTGAAAATCTTATTAAATAGTTTTTTTAATAATCTCTATTGTGATGAGAATCTTGTGATGACAGAAATTGTTCTAATTGTTGGTTATTGATGCAAGTAATTAAACAAACTTTGATGTTCCAATAGTTATGCTGAATACAAACTCTGTTGTATTTACCAAAGTATGATGAAAAAAACTATTACATCTTTTGCTTGCTTTCATAATACTAACAACAACATAACATCGATCATTGCTCTTCTAACAACATAACATTGATCATTGCTGAGCTTCTAGCATATGCACAAAGAAAGCAGCCTCAGTTGCTTGTACTGGTGAGAATTAGCAAGTTTCACTCTTGTAAATTATTCTAGAGACTAACATGGTATTTGATTTTTTTCACAGTTAGGGCCGTTTATTGATTCTGAACACCCTGAGATCAAAAAAGGAACTCTAAACAGGGCTTATGATGAATTATTCCGACTCGAAGTTCTTAGAAGGGTAACATCTACTAAACTGTTTTCTCTGTGTTTGGCTCAACACATAATCTAAATGATAATTTTTATCAAGCTCGCCTATTATCAAAATGATAATCTAACACATAATCGAAATGATAATCTAACACATAATCAAAACCAAAATGAAATGATAATTAACACATAATCGAAACCAAAATGAAATGGATGCAGAGAAATCGATATGGGAGAGCGATAATGGAGATGAGAAATCTAGAGATGGAGTAAGCGAGAGAGAGGGAGAGAGAGCATACCTGATCGGGGATTGCAGACTGACCGGAGGAGATGGACGAGAGGAGATCGAGCCTTGTTCTGTAGAGCCGATTTGGATTAGGGCAAGGATTCCATCAAAATGAAATCAAATCCGTGGGTTTAGCTGTGGAATGGTGAATTCAGTCGATTAAGTATTTTGTTGGAATGTGAAGGATTCTGTAAATGTATTCTGTGAACCAAACACTCTCAAGGAATTTGGTCAATGGAATTGGTAATTCCAATTCCTACCAATTCCATCCAATTCCATGAACCAAACAGCCCCTCGGTGATTTGATAATGACCATCTCTTATATACTTAGTGAAAATTGTAAGTAAACAATATGTATCAGAGTTTCACTATCGCTGATAAGTACTAAGATCTTACAGTACCGCTGATAGGAACTCTCACTCTTTAGATTAAACATTCAGCGAAACTGTTCACCATAATACTCTGAGTCTGTTCAGTACTTATGGTGATCGCTGATAAGTTAGTTGTTTACTTATGATCCCTGAAGACAAGTTTCACGTTAACATAGGTTCTACGCTGAAGTCGAAGATCAAGCTCAGGAACCAGCGACAAGTCTCCTAATGAACTGATGCGGATCAGCGAAGACTCAGATTTGTCCACTCAACGTGAAGTATCAAGTACAAGACTTTAGCTATCGCTGAACTCTATCATTCGCTGATAAAGAATGATAGATCGCTGAATCAACGAAAAGCTGATCATGAAGTCCTCCGTACAAAGTACTTTTGTCTAAACCACCCTTGCACGTCTCCGTACGATATGTCAGAAAAAGAACCTCCTTATTGTCTGAATTCGTACAACCGCTCTGATACCACTTGTTGGTCCCGAAGGGCTATACAAGTTTGTAGAAGGGGGGGGGGGGTTGAATACAAACACACAGATTTTACTTTTGTTTATTGATAAATCATTAACAATTTACCGCTTGTTGCGGAAATAAGATTAAGGATAAACCTAAATCTAAACAAGTTGGAACACTAAGTTTCTTGCACTAAGAAAGAGAAGGAAATTACTAATAATAACCTATCTCAAGATAAGAAGGATGAACTTGTCCAGAGTTAGCAAGTTGCTTCAAAATGAAGTGAGTTCATCTTCTTATATACTGCATGCATTTAATGCATTGCAGTTTACACTTTACACGTGGCAGCAGCTGATTGGTTGCATGTCATTGACCTTTGTTGACAACCTTAGTAGCCGCATGTTCGAACATTGTAGTATCATAGTGGTTGTATGAATTCAGACGCGGCTACTAAGGTTGTCAACAAAGGTCAATGACATGCAACCAATCAGCTGCTGCCACGTGTAAAGTGTAAACTGCAATGCATTAAATGCATGCAGTATATAAGAAGATGAACTCAATTCATTTTGAAGCAACTTGCTAACTCTGGACAAGTTCATCCTTCTTATCTTGAGATAGGTTATTATTAGTAATTTCCTTCTCTTTCTTAGTGCAAGAAACTTAGTGTTCCAACTTGTTTAGATTTAGGTTTATCCTTAATCTTGTTTCCGCAACAAGCTGTAAATTGTTAATGATTTATCAATAAACAATTTAGAAAAGTAAAATTTGTGTGTTTGTATTCAACCCCCCCCTTTCTACAAACTTGTATAGCCCTTCGGGACCAACAAGTGGTATCAGAGCGGATTTGTTTAATCTCATAAACAAGATCTAATCTATACTAAGATTTCTCTTCCTTTCTATTTCTGAAAATGGCTACCAACACAAACACAAATTATATCGACAATGGTTCTCTTGCAAAACCCCCTAGATTCTCCAGAGATAATTTTAATCTATGGAAAAATAGGATGACTCTCTTCCTAGAAGGTGTAGACCCTACTATGCCTTATTATCTTGAAAATGGCCCATTTATTCCTGTAAGAATTGATGCCGCAGTACCAGCCGCTGAGAATAGACCTGCTATTCCAGAAAGGCTGGTACCCAAAGAAGTTCATACGTGGACTGACGAAGATAAGAAGAAAGTGGCTATCGACACCAAAGCCAGATCCATACTATCCATGGCTCTTCCTGACGAAGTCTACCATTCCGTCATGAACCTGAAATCCTCAAAAGCCATGTGGGACACAATATGTGTTCAGTATGAAGGTACTGCTGAAGTCCAGGACTCTCGAAAGATCAACCTGGTAAGACAGTATGAAAGTTTCATTTGTGGTAAGAATGAGACTCTCTCTGAAGTTCACCAACGTTTTAATTGCTTAATAATAGATCTGAAAACTGTTGGTAAGGAATATTCTAACTTTGAAGTGCTGACAAAGTTTCTAGAATGTTTACCTGAAAGCTGGAACAGTTATTCTATGTGTCTCAAGCTGTCAAAGGATCTAAGATCAATGACCCTTGCTACCTTATATGGCACGATGCTGAATCATGAGCAATCAAGCCATCTTAAGAAGAATCTTGTGAAAGATTCCAAAAGCACCCCTGTTGCTTTAATCTCAGAGGAACCCTCTACTCAGCGACCCTCAGTCACTATCACTGAGTTAGAGAGTAACTCTGAAAGGTCATCAGATTCTGACTCTTCAGATGATGATGAATCTTTGGCTCTCCTAACTAAAAAGTTCAGGAGATTCGCCAAAAAGAAAATGTTCAGAAAGAACAAACCTCTTTCTATAACTGATAAGCCAAGATCATCAACTCCTGTTGATAAGGCTACTGCTACTTGTTTTAACTGCGAAAAGACTGGACATTTCGCTAACGAGTGCGGGTCTAAGAAAGTATCGAGAAACTCAGCGTTTCCCAAGAAATCCTTTATTCCCAGGAATAAAGATGACAAATATGCTAAGCTGAAAGAAAAATATGCGAAGCTGAAAAGCTTCAAGAAGAAAGGCAAAGGCCTGATGGTTTACGATTGGGCTGCTTTTGAAGAAGAAGAATCATCATCTGACTCTGAAGATGATGAAGCCAATCTCTGTCTTATGGCAAAGATTGAAGATGAGGAAGAAAGTTCAGACATTCCCTCTACTTCAACCTCTGCATTTCAGGTATCACCTTCCTTCTTTACAAATATTGCAAATATTGATGAAGCTGATAGTCTCCGTAAAATCGATCTCTTGACTAGAAGTTTATATGAAGCCATGACTGGCAAAACTATAGTTGAAAACCAAAACCTTGATCTCGCTGAACAGCTTAAAAACGGTCACCTTCAAATAGAAAAGCTTTCTAAAATTGAAGAAGATTTTAAAGATCAAGTGCATTTAAATCAACTAGTCAAAATCGAACGAGCAGAAGCTATAGCTGCATTGAAAGCTGAAAAAGCTACTGTTGAAGGATGGTGTAATTCTTCAACAAAGACCACTGAGATAATTAAGTCTCAGATACCCCTGAGTGATAAACGTGGTCTCGGTTACAAATATGAAACTCAAGAACCAACCACTGATCGTTCCATGCTCTTATTTGGAACTTTCGTATCCTCAGTCGCTGATACTTCATCCTCTCAGTGTTCCTCGTCCAGACCACCTATCCCTGAGGAAATTTCTAGCTCTTCAAAAGGTAAAGAAAAAATGGTTTATCCAAAACCTACCTCCGTCTTTAAAGATAAAGGTAAAGGAATTGCTCTTAACCAAAATCCTCAGAAGGGTACTTTAGTACCAAAGCTGAATGCTTCTAAAACTTTAGTGATTTATTCCTCTGGATCAAGGAATCAGATCTCTGGATCTACTTCAGCGTGGGTCTATTCAGCGATCTACTCCTAGACTCAGAGTGGATGTCCTTGGTAAGAAATCTGAAGAACTAAACGTTCCTCCCATTTCAAAAGCCAAAAGCTTATTTGGTGCTGGTCCTTCTAATTCTAAATCAAAAGCTCAACATTCAAATAATCCTAGAACTACTTTTAGTTATAGGAAATGTTATCACTGTGGACTTACTGATCATATTGCTAGTAAGTGTCCCTCAGCCACCAAAGCTGAAAAGATAGCTAAGGTGAAGATTGCCCCCAAGGCAAAGAAGACCACTGAGGTTAAGAAATTAACCAAAGTGAAGACTGACAAAGCTGAATCTTCAAATGCTGCGAAGATTGCTGAACCTTCCATTCCAACTACTTCCACTGACAAACGTATACACATGGTTAAGTGGGTACCCAAGAAAAACTAATCTTCCTTTGTGATGCAGGTTAAGAAGGGTATCTGGTATCTCGATAGCGGATGCTCTAGACACATGACTGGAAAGAAAAGCCTGCTCGCTAAATACAAGGAAGAGAAGGGTCCCTCTGTGACTTTTGGAGGAAATGGAAAAGGACATACCCGAGGGTTTGGTGTACTCTCAAATGGTACAACCACCTTCAGAAGAGTCGCATATGTTGAAGGGCTGAAGCATAATCTTTTAAGCATCAGTCAGCTTTGCGACAGGGATAACAAAGTAATCTTTACTAAGGAATCCTGCTTTGTCACTGACAAAAAGGAGAAGATAGCTCTCAACGGTTATCGTTTGGAAAATGTTTATGTAATAAACATGGACTCAACCACCACTGAGAACTCCTGTTTCTTCTCAAAAGCCTCATCTGATGTCAACTGGCTATGGCATAAGAGGCTCTCTCATCTGAGTTTCAAGACACTAAACACTCTTTCTTCAAAAGAGTTAGTTACTGGTCTACCTCAGCACTCATACGCCAAAGAGTCTTTATGTTCAGCGTGTGAGAAAGGGAAGCAGACCAAAGCAAGCTTTAAGTCAAAGCAAGTCTCCTCAGTGTCATCTCCTCTACAACTACTCCATATGGATTTGTTTGGCCCTGTTAACAAACAATTCATCGCTGGAAAGAAATATACAATGGTCATAGTTGATGAATTCTCTCGTTATACATGGGTTATGTTTCTCCGTTCCAAGAGTGACACCCCTGAAGAAATCATCACTTTTGTTCGGAAGATGGAAACCCTGAACAATTTGACCGTTCGCTCAATAAGGAGTGATCATGGGACTGAATTCAAAAACAGTTCTCTTGATTCCTTCTTTGAGAGTAAGGGTATTTCTCACAACTTTTCTTCAGTGAGAACACCGCAACAAAATGGAGTCGCTGAAAGAAGAAATAGAACAATTATTGAAACTGCACGTTCAATGCTCAGCGATTCTCACCTGCCTACTCAGTTTTGGGCAGAAGCTGTCAACACCGCTTGTTTTACGCAAAACAGGTCGCTGATAGTCAAAAGATTCAATAAAACAACCTATGAACTTTTTCATGGGAGAAAGCCTTCAATCAGCTTTCTTCACATCTTTGGTTGTCAGTGTTTCATACTGAACAACAGAGATGCCCTTGGAAAGTTTGATCCTAAGGCTGATGATGGAATCTTTCTTGGATATTCTTCAATTTCCAAAGCCTTCAGAGTCTTCAATCGAAGAAGACAAACTGTTGGAGAAACAATTCACGTCACGTTTGACGAATCCCGTTCAGCGAACACTAAACCGTCCGCTGATACCGAAGAACTGAATCAATGGACGTTTTCTCATCTTGGTGATTCAGAAGATATTCCCACTCCTCGTGCTCATACAGTTGAAGATGATGGTCATACTATCATTCCAAATATGCAGAATAGTGAAGCTGAAACATCATGGGTCTCAGCTGTTCCTATAAACACTTTACCTGCTTCTGAACCTAATATCTCAGACATTCCATCTACTTCTCAGCAATCAGTGAATATAATGACAACTGCATCCATTCCTCTCTTGGCTGATACTCCAGACGTCGCTGAAGCCTCATCTTCAGCTCCTCCAGTTCAGGTTGAGTCAGCGTCTCACGCTCCGGCTCAGCGATGGACTGTAAATCACCCAATTGATCAAATTCGTGGTGATCCAAACGCTGGTATTCAGACTCGACGAAGTGCAGGTAATATTTGTTTATTTGTTAATTTTATTTCTCTAACTGAACCAAGGAAAGTAGATGATGCCCTCAAAGATCCAAACTGGATCAGCACCATGCAAGAAGAGCTGACTGAATTCGAAAGAAACAAAGTTTGGAAACTTGTTCGAAGACCAACTGACAAAACAGTGATAGGCACTAAATGGGTCTATCGAAACAAGTTGGACGAACATGGAACTGTTACCCGCAACAAGGCTCGTCTTGTTGCTCAGGGATACAGACAAGAGGAAGGCATAGATTATGACGAAACATTTGCTCCAGTAGCAAGACTAGAATCTATTCGTCTATTCTTAGCATATGCTGTACACAAAGACTTCAAAGTATATCAGATGGATGTTAAGTCAGCGTTTCTAAATGGAAAGCTGAATGAAGAAGTCTATGTGGAACAACCTCCAGGATTCTCAGATCCTAAGAGTCTAGGTTATGTTTATAAACTGGATAAGGCACTTTATGGCTTAAAGCAAGCTCCACGTGCATGGTATGACACTTTTTCTACTTATCTCCATATTGAACAATTTGAGCGAGGTAAAATCGACAAAACTCTATTTTTCAGGAAAGTAAAAGGTCATATCATTCTTGTTCAGATATATGTTGATGACATTATATTTGGCTCTACTAACCCTGATCTTTGTACTCGTTTCGCTGATAGAATGAAAGATGAGTATAAGATGAGCATGATGGGTGAACTAACATATTTCCTTGGTCTTCAGATAAAGCAAAATGAGAAAGGAACTTTCATTAATCAGGGAAAATATGTTAAAGATATGCTGAAGAAATTCGACTTAACTGAAAGTTCAGCTATGAAAACCCCTATGGCACCACCGCTGACACTTGATCAGGATACTAAGGGTATTCCTGTTAATGTCACGCTGTACCGTGGGATGATCGGCTCTCTTTTGTATCTTACAGCTAGCCGACCCGATATTATGTATGCAACATGTTTGTGTGCACGATATCAAGCTGAACCTAAGATATCTCATATGAAAGCTGTAAAGCGAATTTTTCGATACCTTAAGGGTACAACGAATCTAGGTCTCTGGTATCCCAAAGACTCAGGATTCGATCTAATCGCCTATTCAGATAGGGATTTTGCAGGTTGCAGAATGGATAGGAAAAGCACCACAGGAGGATGTCAGCTCCTGGGTGGAAAGCTGGTAAGTTGGACAAGTAAAAAGAAAAACTCAGTGTCCACCTCCACAGCTGAAGCTGAGTATGTAGCCGCTGGAAGCTGTTGTTCTCAGGTCTTGTGGATGAGAAATCAACTACTGGACTATGACCTTCAGCTCTCAAATATTCCAATCTATTGCGACAGCACAAGTGCCATCGCTATAGCCAATAATCCAGTGCTACACTCAAAGACAAAACACATCGAAATTAGGTATCACTTTATCAGAGATCATGTGATGAATGGTGATATAGAACTTCACTTTATCCCAACTGATTATCAGTTAGCTGATCTATTCACCAAACCTCTTGATGAGACAAGGTTCAACTTTCTCATCAGCGAGCTAGGAATGCTGAACTTTGAAGAGTAAAATCTTCAGCGGTTCACATTTGATCAGCGATAGGATAAAATCAACTTGTATAACCCATTCTATCATCTTCTCTCTGAATAAACATGATTCGCTGATATCAAGGTATGTTTCTCTCTCTGACAAATCGCATGTAAATGCAAGATTTCAAAATAAATTACATCGCTGAATATCTCTTCCTTATCAGCGATACTTTGAAATTTCTAAAACCAACACTGATATTTCTATTCAGTGCTTCATGTTTTCAAAAGTGTCCCTGAGTTTTTCAAAACCTCAGAGACATCCAAGAATATGAAAGGACAGTTGTGACGTCATTGCAACGGATAAGCCCGGGCACATCCTTCTTTCTGACACACGTTTGCAAGTTTCGTTTACTCGCCAATCAAATGCAAACACGTGTCCGTGTCATGATGAAAATCTTTTCCCGCTCAAGATTTTCTCTCTCTCTAATCTCTATATAAACTCATTCTGGGTTTATATTTTTCTTTTACGCGAACTTCTTCTCCAAGCTAAGAAAAAGAATTTACTGTTGCATTTGTGCTCTCAAGTTTTTCAAGAACTTAAGAACTTCATCTTCTTCAACGAACCAGGTTAATAATTCTTTTATTTTACCTGTTTCTTCAAACTTGTTAATGATCTTCTCGTTGTTTTCACAAGATCAAACAAAAGAACCTTTTAAAATGAAATCATTTCTTTCATGGATTTATGAACACAACCTTTCATGGTTGTTCTTCAAGTTTAAAACGCAAAATCTTAAACTTGTTCTTCATACGTTTTTCCAGAATCCTAATCTATAAAGGAAACTGGAAAACAAGATTTTTTTTGGGTTTGCATTTCGTTTTTTGAAAAAAAAAACAAGAAAAAACCTAATCTTCATTAAGACATTTTTGTCTGAATGAAATGGACAAAATTCGAACCATCTTATTGGAAAATCTTTCCACATTAAGATTATTCTTATTTGTTAATCTTTGGTTGAACTGATAATACAGAAAATGGCATCTTCTGACATTCCCAAGAACACCATCGCTGAGAACACTGCTGCTGATGATACTGCTGAGGAAGTGGAAATCATCAAGGCTCCTCAGGTCAAGTTCTCTCTTGACAAACTGGATTGGACCAAGGTAAATAACCTCTATGCGCTTCTCGAGTTTCCTCCTCGAAAGCAAGTCACACATCTAGATGATGCTGTGAAATTCCTGAAGAACTGTTCCATCTCCACAGCCCTGACCATGACACCTCCTGCACATCAGCTACTGCTATCCCAATTCTGGTACTCTGCCAGACACTCTCAACTACCCTCAGCCAAAGACCCCTAAAAAACAATTGACTGCATCCTCTGCGACACTGACTATGGCACAATGAAGATTACACCTGCCATCATTCGCAAAGCCCTCAGCCTTCCCATCGCAACCAAAGAAAAACCCTTCGTTCCCCTCCCTGACCACAAGAAAAACTCAGACAGGGAAGCCATCATTGTATTCTTCGATGCAATGGGCTATGTATGGGAAACAGGAAGGGACAAGAAGCCCGAGAAGAAGCTGACCCTTATAAAGAAATCAAAAATGCCCAGCGAGATGAATTTGATCTTCGCTCATTTAATCAGCTGCATGACTGCCAAATCCGGCTCCTCTGACCAAGCCGCTCAGCCTCAGCAAGCAATGGGATATGCATTGCTGAAAGGTCTACATATAGACTGGGCATCGATTATCTATGATGACCTGGTACTCAGAGTGGACTCCGTCGCTGACAGATCTCCATGGGTTCCCTATCCTAGGTTCATCAGCGCTGTATTCCAAAAGGCCTGAAGGACAGCTACCCAACAGAGGGTGACCTGAAACTCTCTCAGGTCGGCCCTAAGGTACTCGACTTCAAACCGGTGGAAAACGAGGTACGTCTTTCTACTCTTTTAACTCTTCTAAACCCTACTTCTTCTACTTCTGCAGCTCCTTCAGCGGACAAACCCACCGCTGATACCCCAGCTGCAACATCCATTCCTTCTCTTAAAAGGAAACACTCTGAAACCCAACTTGGTTCCAAAAGAACTAAGAAAACCAAGGAGCAACCCCAGTAATCTATTGCTAAAGACTCCTCAGCTCATCTTGATGGGCTGAAGGAAAGTTCAGTGGTACGCTCTGCCACAGCTGAACAAGCCACCCATTCTATCCCAACTTCAGCGTCTCTAAACGCTGAGGTTACAAACTTGGAAACTACCCAACCTCCTTCAGTCTCTCAAAAGACTGATGAAGCGATTCTCAGCGAATCCAACGCTGAACTCAGTACCCAACCTCCATTCTTATCCTTCGCTTCTCCCTCTACTCATTTGGACTCTACTCCAGTTATCACTGAAGCACCTGTCATTTCTCCAGAAGCTAAAGAAAATACTCTTCAAGGAGTGATGGGCATAGGACCTGCAGAGATGACCATACGTCCACGCACTTTAGCTGACGACATGGAACTTTTCTCAGGAACCCGAGATTTTGATGAATTCACCAATCCTTCTGCAGGTATACACCAACCCCTATACACTGTTGCTAAACCCCAAACTTCTGAGCTTTCCTCTGTTCACAAGTTCTTATATGTTACAGGTCCTAATTTGAGAGACATCAACGCCTCTCTGAAGACAATAGAGACGTCGCTGACAGGTCTCACTACTACTCTTTCCGACAACTCTTCAACTGTAACAAACGCTGGAGAGAATCTTACAAAGCTGACAACTGTGGTCGAAAAGAATGCCTCCAAAGCTGACTTGGAGAAGGTTGATAAATCACTCACCGACTTCGCCAAAGTTCTCTCTGATATCTACACAGACTACCTCGACATCAAGAAATCAGTTGACACCATGTCCAGCGAGGTCACAACGCTGAAGACATCGGTTGGCACACTCGAAGGTGATATGTCTGCTGTAAAGGCTGATGTCAGTTCAGTAAAAACTGACATGAGTTCTGTGAAGACCGATGTCAATACGATGAAGAATGATATCACTTCCATTCAGACTCTGTTACAGCAGATACTGACAAACACGACCGCCCCTGCACCTGCCCCTGCACCTCCATCTTTTACTACGTCGGATCGTGCTGAACTCGTAAAGATCAATCCTGGTATTTCTGGAATAGAAACCAGATTATCAACGATTGAAATCTGTGTGGGGATCCCTGGCCAAGAAGACAGGGAAACAACACAAGCTGCTGAATCATCACATTCCTCCCCCACTCATCATGAAAAAGAGGGGGAGAAGTACGCTGAAGACCTTTCCAAGAGCGCTGAAGACCTTTCCCATGATGAATCTATCAGGGGAGAGAAGACTGAAGACCTCACCTTTACTGAAGAAGGTGAGAAGACAATTGAAGCAGCAGCCGCTGGACCACAGGGAGATGAACACCCTGAGGGAACCGAGAAGCTTACCTCTGTATCTGAGGGGGAGCAACTCGAAGAAGAAGCTGAAGAAACTGAGTCTGAAGCTGAAGATGAAGAAGCCATCGACTTGTTTGATGATGAACCATCCTCTTCTCCAAAGAATGATGATGATGAAGATGATGATGACTCTTTTATCGTCAAGCCTGCTCAGAGAACTATAGCTCTTAAAGGGATTTGGATAAATGAACCTAAAGGGGAGCGGACAAACGCAAAGCCATCAGCATCTGAAGCTGACAAGGGCAAAGGAAAAAGTGTCGCTGAAGATGAAAATCTGATGATCTTGCTTAAAAAGCCGGTTTGTCAGGTACACTAATCCTTCACTACATCCCTCCTCTATACACATTATCAGTTCTACACTCCACAAACCTCCATACACTTTATCCCATTCTTTCTATCTATGTTCTACCCAAGTTCTTACTTGTAAGATTGCTGTGTTTCAGCTAGTCCTCTCCCCTGTTTGAGGATATCGCTGAAGTTCCTACAGCTGCGACCTCACCATCAATAATCCCAGCTCCCAACGCTGAAGAAATAATCCCAGTCTTGGATTTGATCTCTGAGACTGATGAACCTGAAGAACAGATGCTCTCTCACAAAAACAGACCTTCCTTGGCCCCTCAAAAGCTAAGTGAAGAGGATCACGAAAAGAGAGATGAAATGATCAGGAGACTCGAAGATCAGCGAATCATTCTGAAGCGTGATCAACTTCCTTCGGTTCCTCCAAAGTTTAGAGTTTCCCAAAAGGAATACAAGGAACACCTCAGAGCTGAATGCCTAATCGCTGAAAGAAGGGAAGCTGAAGAAAAAAGACAGAGAATACGCCATCCAGCTTACTCAACGATCAGTAAAAGACCCCAAGCTGAAAAGAGCTCCCATTGATGTTCAACGTCAGCTATGGGATGATGCTCAAAAGATCGTTAGAGAAAAGACTAAGGTCTCTGATACAACTTTGGAATGGTCTAAAGAAATGTTGAACTATCGATCTAGACCATCCAAAATCATCAAAGTAAACATCAGAGGAAGACTGTACGCAGACGTTCCTGTTGTTGAAGTGGATGTCTACAGAGAAGACAAAACCAAGCAAACCTTCTATGCTGCTACCTTAGAAAAGTTTGGTCTCTCTGAATGGTTAGAAACGAAATTAGCCATTCAGGGATCGCGCTCAAAGTTCAAAAGCCATGTCGAGAAGATCTTAAACAAACAGATCGACCTGGTTTCCTCTGCTGTGGACATTCCTCCTTCCACTCTTCTTCCTCCTCAACAAAGAAAAGTCTCTGCAAAGGAAAAGAAAGTCTCAGATTCAGGTCCTCCTATACGGAATGAAACAGGTATTGGTTTCTCTCGTGCTGAAGTTCTTGGCCCTGATGCTGATCTCTCAGCGCTTGACACCTCCCTACCACCTGGAGAAACCTTCATTCCTGGCACAGTTGTAAGTGATCCTTATGGTATATTCTTTCTAGACTACGAAGGAAACCATCACTTTCAACGTATCTCTGAGCTCCACATCGCTCCCATCGAACAACTCAGAGATCTCATATACTGGTGTGAAGTCAGACGCGACATTAAAGCTAGACACCTGAAGCCCTTGATTTTTGAAGAAGCTCTGAAGAAAAAGAATCAAGGAGTAGATGTCCCTGACTGGATGATTCCCACATCAAAGACCCTCGATGAACTTCTCATCAAGGAAGAACCTTTTGACGGATAGGATCGCCTTGTAATTCTTTCTATCCTTATCTGTCTACATCTTTTGTACTTGTAATTTTATTCGCTGTACTTGTAATTTTTCCACTTCCCTCTGTATTCTTTACAAAGTTTAAAGAAAAATTTCAGCGAACGTACTTTACTCCATCAGTACAGAAAAGATCCCAGAAAACAGTAAAAGGGACAAATATTTTATGAGTTCTTTTTATCCTTATGTTTTCATTAAATAGCAATTTTCTCTGTTGCTATGTCATAATCAAATAGGGGGAGATTGTTGATCCAAACCCTCAGTGATTTGATAATGACCCTCTCTTATATACTTAGTGAAAATTGTAAGTAAACAATATGTATAAGAGTTTCACTATCGCTGATAAGTACTAAGATCTTACAGTACCGCTGATAGGAACTCTCACTCTTTAGATTAAACATTCAGCGAAACGGTTCACCATAATACTCTGAGTCTGTTCAGTACTTATGGTGATCGCTGATAAGTTAGTTGTTTACTTATGATCCCTGAAGACAAGTTTCACGTTAACATAGGTTCTACGCTGAAGTCGAAGAGCAAGCTTAAGAACCAGCGACAAGTCTCCTAATGAACTGATGCGGATCAGCGAAGACTCAGATTTGTCCACTCAACGTGAAGTATCAAGTACAAGACTTTAGCTATCGCTGAACTCTATCATTCGCTGATAAAGAATGATAGATCGCTAAATAAACGAAAAGCTTATCATGAAGTCCTCCGTACAAAGTACTTTTGTCTAAACCACCCTTGCACGTCTCCGTACGATATGTCAGAAAAAGAACCTCCTTATTGTCTGAATTCGTACAACCACTCTGATACTACACTGTTCGAACATGCGGCTACTAAGGTTGTCAACAAAGGTCAATGACATGCAACCAATCAGCTGCTGCCACGTGTAAAGTGTAAACTGCAATGCATTAAATGCATGCAGTATATAAGAAGATGAACTCACTTCATTTTGAAGCAACTTGCTAACTCTGGACAAGTTCATCCTTCTTATCTTGAGATAGGTTATTATTAGTAATTTCCTTCTCTTTCTTAGTGCAAGAAACTTAGTGTTCCAACTTGTTTAGATTTAGGTTTATCCTTAATCTTGTTTCCGCAACAAGCTGTAAATTGTTAATGATTTATCAATAAACAAAAGTAAAATCTGTGTGTTTGTATTCAACCCCCCCCCCCTTCTACAAACTTGTATAGCCCTTCGGGACCAACAATTCCAATACTCTTTCCTCTTCTAAAACTGATGGTTGCTGAACTTGCTTCTTCAATTGATATAGAGATCAAAACTCTCTTTCTCTGCTCTTTCTCTCTACAGCCGCACACACACACTATCACACCCAAATAATTTTATTTCTAGGGTTTTGAGCTCAATAAGGGCTTTTATACCCTCTTATCCATTTGCAAATTAGCCCCTAGACTTTAAAATCATGAAACTTCCTTCCCAAAACTTATTTTGTTCAAATAATAATCTCGGTTATTACAATACGTTTTATAAAAGGTATATGCAATAAATATGTGCCAACATGGGAAGAATATTTTTAGTAATGAATGAAAAATAATAATATTTGTCGATAAGGAAAACCATAAAAACATAAAAAAGATACTTAGAGGACTTGAACCCAAGATCACTTACAAAGAGCCAAGGAGTGATAACCAATTTAGCAAAACACCATATGCAAACTACATTACTAATATAAGGTATTTATTTCAAACACAGCAGGGGCCATGACCCTTTTTGGCCTTCACTGTGTTCCGCTACTGGGCGTAGCGGCGAGGCCAAAACTTAAGCCTTAGGAGCCACGGCGAGGCCACGACGTTTATCAAGGCGTGACTTATGACGGCAAATCTGTATATTCATATATAATATTATATATATAAAAACATATGTTTTGTACTATTACTCAATAATTCAATGATAATAACAAGTTGAATTAGATTATATATTGAAAACTAGGAAATAGAACATTAAAAACGTGAATAAAAATCAAATACTGCGTCACACAAGACCGCACATTGGGTCATGGCGTGCCACAAGCATAACGTGGCGTGAGGCACAACCTTATAAGGTAATAACCTTATTTCTATCTTCTTTATTTGCAATGCTTTAATATTTATGTATCTATCTATACTACTATATAAAAAGAATATAGTAGTTATTTTTTAACAAACGGTTTTTCAACACGTACAATTAAAGAAACATCATGTACAACCTTAGAAGCTATCTCTCCACGTTCTCTCAAAAATCAAACAACTTTCAATTTCTAAGTTACACTTTATACCCTTAGAATTAGTTATTCAATTTACTTTTACTCCCTTACTTTTTCATTTTTTATTTTACACCCTTAATCGTATTAACATAAATAATTGTATATCAACTATAATGCTTTAAAAAATACATTCTTTTTTTACAAATTATAACATTGTAATCGTCTCGTCAATATCTTCGAAATGAGCCCAATATTGAATATTTTTGGATTAAAGTAACTAATTTTGTAACACCCTCGAATTGGGAAAGAGCAACTAAATAAAATTTTCGATAATACATCCGAAATAATATGATTTCTCCCTATAATCCAATACGGGAAATACCTCAAATTAACATATATGATTAACCTCAACAATATGTATACTCAAGTCTCAATACAAATGCCAAGTTCACATCGGGTGTTACTTAACTCAAGTACAAAATGCTATTCCCAAAAATCAACGCGGAAGACTTCACTTAAACAATTCACCTCTCGAGCACATTACTAGCACACGACCTTTCACAGTGTCACTAGAACTACTCCCAACCTGAACCTGTTGCACATGCCGACAAATAAAAAGAGTTAGGCTAACACATAGTGTAACGCCCCAAAATCCGGGCCAATTTAAACCTCAAGTTACAACAGGTTATGACAATAAAACTACAACTTATATAGATAGCAAGAAATTAACCATCAAGAGTGTATTTACAATACAGGATACTTCGAACAACCTATCAATCTAATCATGTCACTATAATCAGATTAATTGATGTTATCTAAGCTATCCTTCAAAAATCTCCTCTTTGGTAAATGCCACTTCTGCTATTCCAAAAACACTCGTCCCACAACCCTTTATTTGCCCGAGCCTGAACCTGGTAAGAAAACATTATATGAAACGATTAGGCCAACGCCTAGTGAGAACATTCATTTCAATAACAACATTTGCAAAATCAATGTAAACAAGTTATAACAAACCTGGTTACTCCTTTTCTTACCACACATATAACTCTATTCCATTACACAATTTTATCCATTCCCATCACTATGACTGACAACAAATCCATCAGCATATCATACCCCAGAGCCACACTATAAATCTTCAAAGATTCTAGATCAATGCTCTCCATCAACAAATCGCGATTACACACGCCCATTTATCAGTAAGGAAGCAGAGATTACAAGTACTTATGTCAACCTGACTCTCTTCCTTAGAAATCAGGAATAACGATTAATACCACACGCCTATTCCATGATTTCCCACATACACTGGAATAACGATTAAACGAGTAATACCACACGCCTATTCCATGTGATTACCAAACTTTAGTGCCTATGGATCCATTACACTTAACCCCTTCCTGCCTAGCATCATACTAACGCAGGCTATATACCTAACATATTACTATTTAAAAGTACATATGTTCAAGTGACATACGATATATGTCAATTCCTAAATCGTACCTTTCCATGATTTACGAAACTATACTTTCCAATTCCTAGAATAGTATAGATATTACAAAGTCTCTGGATACCTTAACTATTACATTCTTAAGTTCATATCCAAGATCTATTACAAAGTCTGCAAACTGACTCTTTTATCCAACTCCCGGTATTCCCCACTCCCGGTATCCCATCTCCCGGTATCCCCATCTCCCGGTATCCCCATCTCCCGGTAGCCAACAGTATCGGGACTTCACCGGAACTCGTAAGTACCGGGACTCTATTGTACCGGGACACTCTAGTACCGGGACTTACCTGTACCGGGACATTCAAATACCGGGACATTCAAGTACCGGGACTACGTACTGTTCGTTTCGATAAGTCCACAAATCGATTTTAAACATAAAATCAATTCAGCCTATTCATTCTAATCAGTTCTCAATCACTTCATACAGCTATATTAAGGTTAGTATAACTTAAAAACACTGATTTATACAACGAATCGAATGAACTCACCTCTTGCAGCAAAACTTGTTTCTCTGCCAAAATCGTAAATCTCCAAATCTGTTGTAAACGATTTTCAACCCTATTCACAATACAGATACGTTTATAAACACATAACTACAACAGATTGCTACTAGAAATCATTTCAAATCTCTTACCAAAATGAGGGACCAAGCTTCTTTCTTCTTTCTCTCTTTTCTTTCCTGCTTCTCTCTTTTGCCGACTCAACACAAACAAGAATGAGATATTTCTCATTCTCAGTATTTTATCCACACAAACATTCTCAAAGTGACATAACTTACCCCATAGTTACATTAATTCCAATAAGTACACTAAACTTTCATTCTTTGAATTTCAACCTTAAATTGGATTATAAGACTTCCATACAATCCCAAGGTTATAACAATTGCAACTATAACCCAATTCTTAATAAAATACTAATAACAAAATTTAGGATGTTACACCTAGTGAGTTCAAAAGTTTATAACATGATTTAAATAATTCGTTGAATGAAAGTTTGCGACATTAATTATGATTTCCAAAAGAGTTTATGAAAGGATGTAAACGACTCATTTTCCAACGCACCCAAAATCCATGAGAAGTTCCCAAAATGTATAAAGCGTTTTCCAAAATGAATTTCAATCCCAACTCACTCAAAACGTGAATAAATCCATATTATGCGAAACCTTCAAACACGGTTGATGACATAACACTCAACCCATAAATCATGGAAGAATAGTCCATATAAATATAATACTTCACCAAAAACATGATACGGACCAATACTCACGCGAACGTAAACTGTAATGAAGTCCAAATGCCATAAATATGGAAATGACCTGCTTCATTCAAACTTTAATATACATGGAGGGAAATCCACTATTAAAGTCATCAATTGCAGTCAATCGCACAAGACCAACGATAATAAAACAAAGGCATTATAATATCCCAATTAATGTTGGCCGATGACGGGGGAGACCCGTATCCATTGAGAGTGGAGGAACACAAAAGTATGTCACTCATACAATGTTAATCGTACGACACTTCATGACATAAAAGCCCAAGTGTCCCATACGACTCCTTTCAAGACACACCCAAAGAGACAGCTGACCTTAGCGGAATATTAACATGAATACCACCAAAGGCTCAGTACAAGCGGGGATACAACCATGGCATTGCCCCGACATGGCGAAGACATCTTTAAAGTCATCTTTAAAGTCAAAAACCAGGAAAAATGTCCCCAAGACATCTTTAAAGTCAAAACCGAGCAAAATGCTCAAAAACCCATAAATAACGGTCCTCATGATACAAAATGCATTTAGGCATCGTTCAGGTAAACATATACCACAAAATCGTCATTAACCCAAAACTCGACGCATGTTAAAACAAAGGGTTTCCCCAAATGGACTCATACCCTTATAATTCTCAAAATGACTCATGACACTAAAATGTGCATTTTCCCAAATGGTTTGTAACATCAATTATACCCACATGATTAAACCATTGAATAAACTCCATTTGAGCAATAAATCATTTAAGGACATATTTATGATTTCTACACATCAAAATATCCCAAAATCCCAAATATAGGTGTTTTTTCAAACTTTATAAAGTTAAACACTTCAAAAGGGTCAAACTTACCAAATAACTCAACAATTGATAATTTTAAGTAAAACACACAAATACTTGAAAAATAACATTTTTGGCATTTACAACGTTTTCACAAATCAACTTGAACCCACCTTGCTAGATTTAGGCTAAATCTAGATTTCCCCCCAAACGTAAAGCTCATTTGAAGAAGCTTGAATCTTCAAGTCAAATTTTCCAAAAACCTAGATCCAAACATTTTCAACCATAAATACTCATATCCAAACATGTAGAACCATTCCCCAAGCATTTTACATCAAAATCCCAACTTATACTAAAACCCTAATTTCATAGATAAAGAAGGAGAAGATCACCTCAATCAAACACAACCAAAATCACCCAATAATACCCCAAAATAGAAGAGAATGTGAAAACAACAACAATCTCGCTTTTGGTAGAGAGAGATTACCTTCACCACTTGAATCCTCAAAGCAAGGCTTCTAATCTTCCATAAAAGCTTCAAGCTTCCATATCCTCATCAATGGTGGAAATGGATTTGATTTGAGTGGAGAATATGAAGACGAGGAGGAAGGGTTTAGGGTTTTCTTGAGAGAAAATCGATTTAGAGAGAGAGAGAAACTGAGTTGTGGGTTGGAAATGAAATGAGGGAAGAGAGAGAGAGAAAATTCTTAAAAGGAAACCAAAATATCTCATCAGGTACTTCGCGGACGTCCGGCTGGAAGCCCATGCGGACGTCCGACCTTGACCTGTCCGAACTCCCATTTTCTCTGTTGCTTCCGCGGACGACCCGCGGACTTCCGCGCTGATGCGGACGTCCGACCTTGCGCTCATGCGGACGTCCGCAATTCCAAAATTCGGTTTTCCAATTTTTGGGGTGTTACAATCCTCCCAACCTTAGAATGATTTTGTCCTCGAAATCTAGATCCTTTACAACCAAAGGCTAACCAACTCAGCGCCGACCATGTTCCAATAGCTTCCAACTGGAATCTAAATTCCCCCTCGCAGATTGCTATGACAAACCTCAAGCAACCCTTACCAACAATGTCCTCTCAGGTACATTGTACTTATGTCCGGGTGAACGCTCCATCCACTGGAGTAACTCCCAACCAGACGACTTCGGTTGTCTCCCAACCTTAGGTGTTTCATACTTCCCCGACTGCGGGTCCCGACTCTTAATCAGTCCAAGGTTTGATCACTACCGAAACCAACAGAATCTCCAATTCCAATTGTTCCTACTGCTGACTGTCGCTTAATTCTAACGAGCCCTAATAGACTCCAAAACCCGCGGTCGTCACTGACCCATCGATTATACAACTCCAAGAATTCGTCCAAATATTAATCATCAAACCGACAGGTTCTTTTACCACACAAGAAAGGTTATCCCTCATCACAATTGAACCTCTTAAGATCACTACAACCGTTACCATTATTTCATTAAAATCGGACTACAACCCTCCGAATACACTAACGGTTCATGGCCTCGAACCCAAAAGTTGACACCTAGTCATACCACCAAGTTTTGAACTCTAACAGAACTCTACACACGAGTTTCGTTCGCTGAGCATTCCCACAAAACCAAGGTTATCAATATGGTGTCCATAAGGTCCTACACGTCCTTTATGCGATAATTGACCAAGACCCAAAACCAAGTGGCCGATAAGAACGGTTACCACCAACATTAACAGGAAATACCGCGAGTCTAACCTTCCAGTTTCAAAAGTACGTCGACTCTGCAACCGATACCAACCAGCCTATAGTACCAACATGCGTCGAATACCCAACCTTCCACGGTCGAAGTCCTACTCACACTTACTCTTAATCGGGGTTACTTAACATTTCCAAGGTTCTAATGAGTTCAAGGTTTTCAAGTGAAGTACTTAACAAACATGCCAATCGAAAACTTTTATAGAAATTTTCAACACAGAGATTTTCATATCAATTTGATTGTACACACAAAATCTACTACTATCAATTCGGTAGTTGTGCAAAAATGGACACGCTCGTCCCACATATGAAAATCATATTGAAAACCATTTCATAGTAATTTAGGTTATTAACAAAACACAAAAGCATACTAAGCAACTCTTTGAAATGAACCGCTACGGTTCTAGTATTGATTGATTTATGTCATGCACGTAAGGTAATTTTCTACTTTAAGTAGTGTGCGACAAAAAGATTTGTACGTACTTCAAAAGAAGTTTAAACAACATCCGATTCCAAAATTCCTCATTTAGCCATAAAATGACATGAAAACAAGTTCACCCACAAAGTTTGCACGCGTCGGTTTCTTTCACAAAAACGGTGAAACGATTCATAAATATACTTTGGTTAAAACATAAAATGACTTGTGTTAGTTCCATGTTTAAAGACAAAATCAATACGTTTTCATCATTTGAAGATATCGACTAAAACATCATGAGGAAATCTCAAATTGGAGTATGCATGCAAACTGGTAACACTCCCCTAGTAGTTTTCTTGAAATGAAATAACATGCATCAGCTAGTTCATAATAAAATTTCAACAAATGAAATTCTTTAAATCAAATTTCAAAATGTTCTCATTTAGTCATATAATGACATATGAGTAAAACATTTTTGACAAGGCTCACACACATTAATGTGTTTTCCCAAAACTTAGGAGAAAATAAGTGCTTGTAAATGGTTGACACCAAAAAGGGTTTAAATCGACTTCAAATTTCGAATCATACAAACAGTGCGCATTAATGTTCCAAAAACTTAAATAATTCCACGCACCCTATGTCAAGACAATTAATTTTCCAAAATCCCCATCACGGTGCATTTACACCAAAAGTTTTACACTTGTAATATAAGTCGTTAAAATATCAATACTTAAAATTTACTCATCAATATACTCAAGATACATCTTTTCTTCCAAAACCAAAAAAGTTTACAATTTCCAAAATGTTCATCGAGCCAAAAATTGACCAAAGTCCAACGACTCACACATTCGTATTTTCAAAATTTACCGTATCGTAAACCGTGCATAATCCCCACAATGCTAAAAAATGTTTTGACCAAAGGATCCCCATTTATGCAATAACTCATTAAAACACGCTATTTATTTATCAAGTGTCGAGAATGAGTGTCTACCAAGTTATGCATATCCCTAGGTCAATTTAATGCATTTGCGTGAAATGATAATAAAATAATCATTTAATCAAAAGCGTACAAAGTAAATCGTTAAGAAATACAATCAGTACGTTCTTTCATGCATTACTCACGCCACGTATAAATCAATCCGTACATTGAATAAATTGCAACAAAATATGCTAACACAAATCTTTGAAAGAGAAAAATACGCGACACCTAGGTTCCAAAACTCATCCCTTTTGGTCGTCTTATGGCATAAAATAGTATCTCTCAACAAAACCCGAATGGGGACCAAATGCCCAACATAAATCATAAGTTCTCACATAATAAATGGAGTATGCACATTATGAAATTGCACTCACGCGACACAAACGTCGTAAAATAAAACTCCATGAAACTCAATGGCCTCAAATCAACGAAGTGATGCCAAACCTTTCGTCTCAAAAATCAAATTGCATAAAGCAAAATCATGACTAAAATGTCAGAATTCCGAAAATCCCCTTTTGTTGTAATACCATATAAACAACATTGTTCAACGGAACTCGCATTAAATAAGTTCTCCGATAAAGCTTGACATAGACATAATGGAAGATAACTTTCCGTCCAAACTTTAACATATGTGGAGGAGATCCAGTGTTAAAGTCATAAGTCGTAGTCACTTGTCCAATTACCTTAAACAACATTAAAACATGGATACCACTGTATCCGAAAGTAACGTTGGACAACAACCAAATAAAGCAAGTCGCAAAGTTTGCAATTTCCGCAATAAAAATAATTTCATGCATGTTCAAAACCATGATTTAAAATCTTGTGTGTGCTAAACGTTTTTCCGAGAATTTGTAACACAATCCACATGAGGATTTGAAACATAAGAAATAACTGATGCAATTCATCTCAAAAATATATTTTGTGCATGAACTTAGTCGGCATTCAACGTCTTAAACCATACTCCTCCAAATCTCTCCGGTCACACTACCGTCATCCGGATGCTCAAACATCTTAAGGCAAAATTGGAAGTTACCTCGGTTAACCTTACGATTCCTCCTCGGATTAAGGTCGATTCAATAAGCCTATGGTTCTAATCCAACCATCAACTTTGACCCGAAATGGTCCACTTAAAGCAATTATCATGCTTATTGTCATTCTAAGTGACTAATGCTAAAATCGTCAATCTCTTTCGACAACTACTTGCTTAGAAACTCTTCACTACCCCAATGGTCATCACATTAAAGTAGTTCAAGTATGCGCATGCAACTAGTAAGTTCACCATGACACTGGCCAGGTGTCATTATGAACGCACCGTACATGCTTATCCTTGCCACTCTCGATGTGATTCTCGTTTCTAGCAACTCCATCGACCTCAAACATCCTATCTTAAAGTTCCTAATGGTGAATTTCACTTTCATTTACTTAAAAGAACGCTAGTTTGAGTCTAGGTATCCAAAATCAACACCTAATTCTCTCAAACTTATGCTCTGATACCAACTTGTAACACCCTCGAATTGGAAAAGAGCAACTAAATAAAATTTTCGATAATACATCCGAAATAATAGGATTTCTCCCTATAATCCAATACGGGAAATACCTCAAATTAACATCTATGATTAACCTCAACAATATGTATACTCAAGTCTCAATACAAAGGCCAAGTTCACATCGGGTGTTACTTAACTCAAGTACAAAATGCTATTCCCAAAAATCAACGCGGAAGACTTCACTTAAACAATTCACCTCTCGAGCACATTACTAGCACACGATTTTTCACAGTGTCACTAGAACTACTCCCAACCTGAACCTGTTGCACATGCCGACAAATAAAAAGGGTTAGGCTAACGCCTAGTGAGTTCAAGAGTTTATAACATGATTTAAATAATTCGTTGAATAAAAGTTTGCGACATTAATTATGATTTCCAAAAGAGTTTATGAAAGGATGTAAACGACTCATTTTCCAACGCACCCAAAATCCATGAGAAGTTCCCAAAATGTATAAAGCGTTTTCCAAAATGAATTTCAATCCCAACTCACTCAAAACGTGAATAAATCCATATTATGCGAAACCTTCAAACACGGTTGATGACATAACACTTAACCCATAAATCATGGAAGAATAGTCCATATAAATATAATACTTCACCAAAAACATGATACGAAACAATACTCACGCGAACGTAAAATGTAATGAAGTCCAAATGCCATAAATATGGAAATGACCTGCTTCATTGAAACTTTAATATACATGGAGGGAAATACAATATTAAAGTCATCAATTGCAGTCAATCACACAAGACCAACGATAATAAAACAAAGGCATTATAATATCCCAATTAATGTTGGCCGACGACGGGGGAGACCCGTATCCATTGAGAGTGGAGGAACACAAAAGTATGTCACTCATACAATGTTAATCGTACGACACTTCATGACATAAAAGCCCAAGTGTCCCATACGACTCTTTTCAAGACACACCCAAAGAGACTGCTGACCTTAGCGGAATATTAACATGAATACCACCAAAGGCTCGGTACAAGCGGGGATACAACCATGGCATTGCCCCGACATGGCGAAGGTCATAAACGCCCGTCAATCATACCTAACAGCTCAACCGGACTTAGCCCTCCTAGTGTACCCTTGAAAAGTAAAGGTCATAAAACATGGGGCCTGGTACAATCCCGCAACACCCACTAGACTATCAAATAAAGACCGACTTACATGCCTATGGATCCAATGCAACACAGTCTACCATAACATGCCCATCCCGGAATGACTAAAGCACCCGAGCATGTAAATATCAATAATGTGCAATAATATGTTGCAATAAATGCAAACCATAAATAGTACTCCACATTGAGCCATTAAAACCAGACAAAATGTCCCCAAGGCTTCCTTAAAGTCACAACCGAGCAAAATGCTCAAAAACCCATTAGACCCATAAATAACGGTCCTCATGATACAAAATGCATTTAGGCATCGTTCAAGTAAACATATACCACAAAATCATCATTAACCCAAAACTCGACGCAAGTTAAAACAAAGGGTTTCCCCAAATGGACTCATACCCTTATAATTCTCAAAATGACTCATGACACTAAAATGTGCATTTTCCCAAATGGTTTGTAACATCAATTATACCCACATGATTAAACCATTGAATAAGCTCCATTTGAGCAATAAATCATTTAAGGACATATTTTTATGATTTCTACACATTAAAATATCTCAAAATCCCAAATATGGGTGTTTTACAAACTTTATAAAGTTAAACACTTCAAAAGGGTCAAACTTACCAAATAACTCAACAATTAATAATTTTAAGTAAAACACACAAATACTTGTAAAATAACATTTTTGGCATGTACAACGTTTTTGCAAATCAATTTGAACTCGCCTTGCTAGATTTAGGCTAAATCTAGATTTTCCCCAAACGTAAGCTCCTTTGAAGAAGCTTTAATCTTCAATCCAAATCTTCCAACAACCTAGATCCAAACGTTTCCAACCATAAATACTCAGATCCAAACATGTAGAACCATTCCCCAAGCATTTTACATCAAAATCCCAACTTATACTAAAACCCTAATTTCATAGATAAAGAAGGAGAAGATCATCTCAATCAAACACAACCAAAATCACCCAATAATACCCCAAAATGGAAGAGAAGGTGAAAACAACAACAATCTAGCTTTTGGTAGAGAGAGAGATTATCTTCACCACTTGAATCCTCAAAGCAAGGCTTCTAATCTCCCACAAAAGCTTCAAGCTTCCATATCTTCATCAATGGTGGAAATGGGTTTGATTTGAGTGGAGAAGATGAAGAAGAGGAGGAAGGGTTTAGGGTTTTCTTGAGAGAAAATCGGTTTAGAGGGAGAGAGAGAAACTGAGTTGTGGGTTGGAAATGAAATGAGGGAAGAGAGAGAGAAAGTGTTAAAAAGGAAACCAAAATATCTCACCAGGTCCTTCGCGGACGTCCGGCTGGAAGCCCACACGGACGTCCGGCCTTAACCTGTCTGAACCCCCATTTTCTCTGTTGCTTCCGCGGACGACCCGCGGACTTCTGCGCTGACGCGGACGTCCGGCCTTGCGCCCATGCGGACGTCCGCAAGTCCAAAATTCGGTTTTCCAATTTTTGGGGTGTTACAAATTTTTTCTTAAATATTTTGTTTTTAAAGTACATTCTTTTTTTATAAATTATACCATTGTAATCGTCTCGTCGATACCTTCGAAATGAGCCCAATATTGAATATTTTTTGATTTAATTAACTAATTTTTACTTAAATATTTACGTAATTATTTATACTACTATATTAAAAGCCTATTAGGGTTATTTTTCTCTATTTTTTTCCGTCATTAGAAGCTTTAGCATTTCATGGGTTCTTTCTGGTTTCTATTTTTGGCAGGTTGTATTCAAGTATGCTAAAAGATAGATACATCATTTTTCAAGCTTTTAGCCTGATGCAGCTCTTTTGATCACGAAACTTCAAACCACTTATCCTGTAATCTCTATCCTACTTTATAAAGAAAGTGGGTTCATTCACAGAAATTATCATCGTCGTGATCTAATATTGTTTGTTTATCGTGATGCTGTGAGTAGGTTTTCTTTCTCACAAATGGAGGGTCTGAAAAATATACGGATATCAGGAGAATTCGTTAGATGAAGCAATGAAGTTGTGTTTAGTGGGCGGCTTAAATGAAATAGTTTCTGAAGTGAGAGTCATCTTAAGATACCCAGGATTATTTAGGAGAATTGAAGACTCTAAAGTCTAAACTTTCTCTCATAAGCTATGGCAGTTAAAGCAAGATCTATTTTCTTGCAAAACATAAGGACAATTAAAGCATGTATTATTCTATACTTAAGGTCTAAGGACCATTTTTCAAATAATTGTTTGAAAAGTTTGATATTATGATAATTTTGATGTTCGTATATGATCGTTGATTTTTGAAAGGACATTTTACTATTTGTATTCAATTAATATGAAGTTGTAAAAAACAAAGTCCTCAAATTCTATTGAGATTTAATAGATGGACCATTTCTTCAAATAAACTATATAAAATGATTGATTTTTATAAACTTCAATCTTCGTATTTTTCATTGGCTTTTATGATAACATTTTACTTATAAACAACCACATAATTTAGAGGGTAGAGAACATTCTATAAATAACGGTATTAATTTTTCAATCACAATTTACAAAAAAGTTTAACACTCGCAATGCATCGCGCACGAGTACATATCTAGTATATATAGAGAGGGACGATCAAACGAGAACAATAACTATTTAAAAAACATGAGAACGAAACAAAATCATTGGGGATTTTACATTAACGCGCAAAAAAGCCACGGGACCCGAAGCCACGGCCAAAGTCCTTTTTTCCGTGCGTTAATGTAAAATCACTAATGATTTTTGTTCATTCTCGTGTTCTTTTAAATATGTATTGTTCTTGTTTGAACTCGGCTCTATATATACAATAGATGAAGGTTCAAACGAGAATGCTAACTATTTAAGAAAATACGAAAAGAACAAATCATATATAAAATCACATGTGATTTTACATTAACGGCAAAAAAATGGTTGCAGGCGACTTTGACCACGACTTAAGTCGCGGGGCAAAGTCACTTGAATCATATATGATTTTGTATGTGAATCATTTAGGATTGTGTACATTAACGACCGTTCTCGTGTTTTTTTAAATAGTTGGCGTTCTCGTTTGAACCCACTTTTCTCTCTCTCTCTCTCTCTCTCTCTCTCTCTCTATATATATATATATATATATATATATATAGTGGCGGATCTAGGAATTTTTTTTACTAGGGTCCCTTTAAGGTAGCTTAAATGTCCATGAAATTGCCCGATATATTTTAAGCCTAAATTCAATGTTTCGAGTGCTTTTTATGCCTATATTTTAAGAGATTTTTAAGTTTTTGCTAGATTTTTAAGTTTTTTTATCGATTTCGTTGGGATTTTTTGGTTTTTTTAGTCGATTTCGATAGTTAATTTTGGTTTTTTGGTTGATTTTGAGTCATTTTGGTTTTTCGCTGCTGACACAAGTAACCAAATGGTAATTTTTGTAAAAAATAAAAATATTTAAGCTAGGTAAAAATAATTGAGTATTTGACTGGGGTCCCATCCCCCCCCCCCCTCTTTAACAAGCTATGTATTAATGATACATTTTAATTAAATATGTTATTTGTCGTGCATTATTAAAAGTTATTGCTTTTCTTAAATTTAGTTAAATACATTAAATTAAATTTATTAAAACTTATGAATATAATTCCAATTTTTAAGATTTTTGAGATGGAGGAAGTATTTTAAAAAACAATTATTTTACTGGTGACGATTTTACCTCTAACACTGTGCATCACTTTTATCGTGTACATGTTTTGGAATGGAGGGAGTATTTAAAAAAAAACAATTAAACTTGTAACCATCTTTGCCATAGCTAAAATCATTCTTTGATGATTTTAGAAAAATATTGGCCTAAAAAACAAAGCATGTTTTGCACATGGTTAAATAAAAATTAACCCATAAAATAAATAAAAGAGAATGGAGAGCGTGAAGGTGGAGTAGGGGTGTTACGAGCCGAGTCGAGTAATAGGTTATTCGAGTCGAGTTGGAAAAAATAATACTAGGCTCGAGCTTGACTCGAGCTCGATTAATTTTTCAAAGTCGGGCTCGAGCTCGAGCTCGTATATTTTTTCAATGTTCGACCTCGAGGTCGATGCTCGTTTATGAGCTCGAATTCGAGATCGATTAACTCGTTTATGTACTCAAGTGCGACAATTTTTTTTATTTTGATTATATATGTAAACATATAAATATGCCAGGCTCGAAAAAGTGTATGCTCGAATGGCTCGGCTCGGCTTGACTCGATTCATAAAGTTTAGTCGAGCTTTCGAACGAGTCGAGTCGAACATTGGTGTTATGGAGCTCGGCTCGTTAACTTAAGCGAACTTTATTTTGTGTTCGAGATTGACTCGAGCTTGATAATTATTAGGCTTAAACTCGAGTAGCTCGTTAAAAGCTCGACTCGTTAACACCCCTATGGTGGAGCACCAAAAACCGGCGGCAGACGAATCATGTGAACTGGACTTCCCAAAGATAGCAGCAACTCCTTTAAAACAAGGGTTTTTCTTTTTTTTGGATACACTTGCCCAACTTGCTTGCCTACCAATAGAAAACATTCTACTTTTTTTTCCTTTTTCATGTATTATTATTTATTTATTTACATTTTCTTGTAATTAAGTAATCCAAAACAAAAACAAAATGTTTTTTTATAAAGAATAATAAGAAGACCCTTGTTATCATTCACACATCTCTGATCTATGATTCATCCTGCAGTTATAAGATTTACCTCTTAATGGTTCCATTAAGAGGCAACCTCTGAAGCGCTAGGAGGTAAATCTTGTTTGACAAAAAAAAATGTATGCCTCTTAATGGTTCTAAGATCATCTGAATGATTTAGCATCTTGGGCCTCCCTTAACCATTCAGCACCATGATTTCATTCTAAACAATTACCAAATAACCATATTTCATTTTGCACTATATCATGAAAACTAGCCTCTTAATCATTATGACCATTCTACACTAAACCATTCAAGCAACTGCCAAACAGCCTAAACTCACAACCAAACCAATTGGGCAGCGGTCATCTTCTACCTTAACGAGTAAGATAGAACTTTCTTCTTTTGGGGAATCAATGGAAAAGAAATAAGCATATATCTAAAACTAAAACCCCATGCATTTTCTTATTTAAAATTTAATTTAATTTAATTTGTGGACAGACTTTTTCCACATTTCATACAGCATAAGTTTTTTCAATTAAGCATCATGGGGTGGTACAACATTCATATATATATATATATATATCCAAAAATAAATGGAGTTAGTAAAAGGGACGCAATACATGATATGACATATTAGACAGTAGACAAAAAAGGATCATATCCCATTAATTAATTAATTAATCAAACATCAGTAATAACACATTATCCATGCCTCTTTTGTTTTTCTTTCTTTTAGATATAATAATAATAATAATAATAATAATAATATATAATACATAAAATTAAATGTCCTTGTACTTGTACTAGAAGAAAGCACCTTCTGGTGGTTGGACAAGCTTACGATTGTGAGGAGCTGCCATCTCTTTCTTGAGCTGTATGAGTATGTCTTCCATCATGTACTCTCTCTGCCAATTTGCCAGAATCCCAAACTTCTTTGCTTCCACCTATTTTTATTTATTTAATAATTTCAGTATCAAAATACAATGATGATAGGATAGGATAGGATAGGATAGGATACAAATGGAATGGTTGATGCATGCATACGAGTCCATTTTCATGGTTGACACAAGTGATGTTGATGCGAGAATGAAATCGGACAATAGGAGGCTTCTCTGGGTAGTCTTTGTCACAAAATAGCTTCAATTGGTAAATGCGTCCTTCATGTACACACTGAAAACACAATCCCAAACAATTCCATCTTTAAGAGAGAAAAGGAAGGAAAACATAAAGAAAAGAAAGAGTTAGTACGTACGTTGTGAGGACCGATGATGGTGCCTGTCCAAGAGCGCATATAAATGTCATCTCCATCATCCATTCCATAACTCACGCTGCCATCTCCAATACCCTTTTCTCCACGCTCTAGCTCCTCCAGCAATCTGAAACTTCTAGGCACTGCAACCAAATTCAACAATTACACATTTCTCATTTCATTTATCCCTACCTACCTAAAATCACTTCCAACAAGTAACTAACCAAACAGGTCCTTACATGTCCATAACTACGACCTAACACCCACCGCTTATTTCAAACAGAGACCAGAATCTAGTAAACAAATCGGGTACATGAGTTCAATGAAAGAGGATATGCAGACGATGATGAACCAGATTGATTGGTTGGTGAAACAACAGAAAGAGACGCACAGGACAAATGTATTGTCTGAAGAAGAAGAAGAAGAGACCTCTGAATCAAGAAAAAAATCAACTGAAAAAAAAGGATTCAGCTGATTCTTCTCGTTTTTGGGCCGTGAAGGGGAGGAAATTAGAAATTCCGATTTTCCAAGGTAAGGATCCAGATGGATTTTGAGGGTCAGACATTATTTTTCTCTCAATTGACTTAACCAGGAAGAACAGATCGAAGTTTCTGTGATCTCCTTTGAGGGTGACACACTCAAATGGTTTCAATGGGAAAACAAAAGGCATCCAATTACTCGGTGGGAAGACATGAAACTGCTACTACTCAGACAATTCAGATCGATGGCGGCGGGGTCTCTGTGTGACAGTTTCTGGCGTTGAAACAGGATGTGGTAAAAAAATTGGGTTGAAAGTAGATAACACCAGAGATTATAGCATCGCCATGGGTACGGGAAACATAGTAAAAGAAGAAGGTATTTGCAGGGAAGTAGTGATATGTATTCAAGGGCTGGAAAGTCGAGAGGAGTTTCTTCCTCTTCAATTGGGAAAAGTTATGTGATACTAGGGGTACAATGGTTGGAGACTTTGGGAGCAACTTACATGAATTGGATGTTGCAAGTGATGAAGTTCACAATGCAAGGTGAATCGATGACATTGAAGGGAGACCCATCTTTGGGAAGGTCAATGGTTTCTCTTATAACCCGGTGCGAGCCCATTTCCAGCCCAGTTTTGTTAGTTAAAAAAAAGACGGTAGCTGGAGGTTTTGTATTGATTATTGGGCTTTAAACAAGTGTACAGTAATAGACAAGTTCCCTATCCCGGTTATTTATGAGTTATTAGACGAATTACATGGGGTACGAGTGTTCTCGAAGCTGGATTTGAAGTCTGGATACCATCAGATCAGATTGAGGGGGGAGGATATTCATAAGACATCATTCAGAACTCATCAGGGGCATCATGAATTTCTAGTGGTGTCCTTCTGGCTGATGAACGCCCCTCCCCTGCCACTTTTCAAGGGTTAATGAACGAGATGTTTAAGTTGTTTCTAAGAAAATCCGTTCTGGTTTTTTATGATATACTTGTATACAACAAATCGATGGAAGAACACATAGCGAAAAGATAGAGAAAGGAGAGAGCTAAGTGTTTAGAGGTTTGAGAGTGAGAAGGCCTCAACAACAAATAATCCCAGCACTCAACGCTGAAGAACAAATAATCCCGATCTCTGCTCTGGAAGAGACTGAAGCTCAAGCAGAAGAAGAAGAACTGCTCTCACATCCACGAAAACTTTCCTTGCCTCCTCAAAGGGCAAGTGAAGATGAACAACGAAAGAGAGCAGCGATGATTCAAAAACTTGAAAGTCAGCGCTTGGTTCCTCCTCATCTTGAATGCTTAACTCCCAGGGAGATTGCTGAAGCCTTGAAAGCTGAAGAAATCCTCGCTAAGAAAAAGAAGGCTGAGCTTAGTGACAAAAACTATGCTCTCGAACTAGCCCAAAATTCAGTGAAGGATCCACAGCTGAAGAAGTTTCCCCTGGAAGTTCAACAAAAGCTGCTGAAAGATGCGCAGAAGACCAGTCAAGAGAAAACCAAGGTCAGTGACTCCACATTGACCTGGTGCAAGAAAAAGTGCCACTACAGAAGCCATGGATCAAGGATAAGCGCTGTGAACATACGAGGAAAATTAGTCAACAAGGTACCAATTGTTGATGTCCAAATAGTCAGAAAAAACGGCTACAACAGAACTTGCTACATGTCAGACCTGGACAAACTTGGTTTCCCTGAATGGTTGGAAATGAGAATCGCAATTCAGCGATCCCGCTCAACTTTCAAGACCTGTGTTGAAAAAGCCATAAACAGGCTGATCGGCATGGTAACCTCAGCGGTTGATATTCCACCTCCTCCACCAATTCAGTAGAAACGAGTTGCTCCAAAAAAGAAGACTCCTTCCTCTTCAAGCCCGGCAATTAGAAACGAGACAGGGATTGATTTCTCTCGTGAAGCAGTTCTTGGCCCCAATCCTGATCTATCCAACCTCGACATCTCCTTACCTCCAGCTGAAGACTTCGTCCCTGGTAAAGTTCTCAGTGATCCCTACGACATATTTTTCTATGACTTCACTGGTCGCAGATGCTTTCAACGTATCTCTAAGTTATACAAAACTCCAATCGAACAGCTCAGAGATCTACTTTATTGGTGTGACTACAGAGGTGACGTCCTTGGATCATTCCTAAAGCCCTCAATCTATCGCGAAGCAAAAGTTAGAAGGGATCAGGGAGTCATAGTCCCTGATTGGATGATTCCAGAGACTGATACTCTTGATGAACTTCTCGTCAAGAAAGAACCTGAGTAGCTGATAGGATCATCTTTTTGTATTCTTCTATCTTATCAGCTTGTATCTTTTTGTACTTGTAATTATTTTTCATTGTACTTGTAATTTTTCCACTTTCCTTGTAATCTTATACGAAGTTAATGAAAAATTTCAATGAAAGTACTTTACTCCATCAGTACTAAGAAAAGATCCCTGAAAAACAGTAAATGGAACAAGTATTTTATGAGTCCTTTTTATCCTTATGTTTTTAACTTAGCAATTTTCTTTTATTTCTATGTCATCATCAAATAGGGGGAGATTGTTGATCCAAACCCTCAGTGATTTGATAATGACTCTGAGAAACACATAGTGAAAATTGTAAGTAGACAATATGTATTAATGTTTTGCCATCAAAGAAAATATACTAAGTCTGTTTAGTATCGCTGATGGAAAACATGCTTTAATTTATACTTCAGCGTTCAGTGAGCCCTGTGTTCGGCCTCACTGATGATCGCTGAATGTTCATCATGTAATTGTTTACTTATGATCCCTGAAGACAAGATTCGCGTCAACCAAGTTCGAAGTTGAAATCGAAGACCAAGCTGAAGAACAAGTGACTAAGTCTACTAGTGACCTGATGCGGATATCAGCGAAGACAAGACTTGTCCATTCCACGCGAAGTTTCAAGTAGAAGACTTCAGCGAGCGCTGAACTTTATCATTCGCTGATAAAGATTCATTCAGTGAATGCTGATCATGAAGCCTGTTCTACAAGCAACTTTTGTCTTATCCCCTTGCACGCCTCCGTACGATTTTGTCAGAACACACATCCCTTTTGTCCAGAATCGTACAACCAACTCTGCAACTACATTGTTCATCATGCGGCCACTAGGATGTTTGCTAAAGTCAATACATGCAACCAACCAGAGGCTGGCACGTGTAAAGGTGTACTGTTTTGCATTAAATGCATGCAGTATAAATAGAGAACCCTACTTCATATTTGAAGTGCTCGGATTTTCTTCCTCGCTGAACTACTGTGTGATTAGAAAATTCTCCTTAGTTTTCTTATTTCTTTTCTCTCTATTTTCTAGTGCAAGAAATATGTGTGTTCTCATAGTTTGTTTAGATTAGGTTTTTAACTTGATCTTATTCCGCAACAAACTGTAAATTGTTTGATTATATCAATAAACAATTTAAAAAGATAAAAATCTGTGTTTGTATTCAACCCCCCCCCCCCCCCTCCTACAAACTTGTATAACCTTTCGGGACCAACATAGTGCTACTGATGCTTTATCGAGAAAGGTGATGGAGGTGGAAATGTGCTATAGTTTAGGAGGTCCTCATCGGAAGCAATGGGATGAATTGAAACGGGAGATTGATGGCAATGTACTTTTACTTAAAATAAAGAATGACTTGGAGAGTGGTAAAATGGAACATAAGGGGTTTAAGATTCAACAAGAATTGTTGTTGTATAAGGGAAGACTGGTCATACCTCGTACGTCATCATTAATTCCTTTAATTTTTTAGAAAGTTCATGGTTCTCCTATTGGGGTCACATGTGAAGATAGATCCTATTAGCGGATTGCTTCCGAAATTTTCTGGATTGGGATGAGAAAGGACATAACGGATTTGGTGAAACAATGTGAAGTATGCCAACGTAACAAGAGTTTGAGTAGATCTCCAGCAAGGCTGTTACAACCTCTAGCATTGCCTCTACACGTTTGGGAGGAAAATTCTATGGACATCGTTAAAGGTTTACCAAAGTCGAATGAATTGAGTGCAATATTGGTAGTAGTCGATCGTTTGAGCAAATATGCTCATTTTGTGGCCTGTAAACACCCGTATACAACTCAAACAGTGGCAGAAGTGTTTTCCAAAGAAATTGTAAAACTGCATGGAAAGTCGGAAGCTATTATGTTGGATCGAGACAAGATTTTATTAAGCAACTTTTGGAGAGAATTGTTTAAATTGCAAGGAATAAGGTTGACATATAGTTTTGCGTACTATCCTCAGACAGATTGGGAAACTGAAGTGGTGAACAAAGGGCTTGGAGCAGTATTTGAGATGTTGGGTGTCTGATACACCTAAGAACCTTGGGCAAAATTCTCTTACAACACGGCTTATCACACAACACTTAAAAATTCCCCGTTTCGAGTGTTATATGGACAGAACCCTCCCCCGTTGTTAAGGTACAAGAAGGTTGTCTCGCATTTGCAAGTTGTAGATCAAGAATTGTGACGGGGAAGAAATGTTGGACAATAATCAAATGCACTTACTGAGAGCTCAACGTCGTATGAAACAACAAGCTGATTTACATCGTAAAGAGGTGATTTTTACTCCTGGTGATTGGGTTGTTTTGAAATTGAGGCCATATACGCAGAAATCTTTGGTAAAGTGGAATAATCCTACGTCAACTGCACGGTTTTATAGTCCATACCAAGTGTTGGCTAAGATTAGGGAGGTAGCATATAAATTGGCGTTACCGACAACAACAAAGATTCACCCAATATTCCATGTTTCACAGCTCCGACGAGCAATTGGGAAGAAGATGTCATCAACGACATTATCGGAACATTTACCTGAGGATTTAGAATTGAAAGCAATCCCATAAGGTATTATTGAAGTTCGACAAATGCAGAATGGTGATGCAGGATAATTGGAGGTGTTGGTAAAGTGGAAGGGTTTATTTGAATTTGAAGCTTCTTGGGAAGTATTAGGGGCTGTTTGTTTACCTCTTAATGGTGCCATTAAGAGGTAAAGGTCTGCTTCGGTCAGACATGTTTCTATTTGGATGGATTTTAAAACAATTCTGAATGGTTCAATTAAATTTGAATCGCTCATTCACCCTTATGCTCCCCATGGGATTCAGATATACAGATTTCCCACATTATGCCCTTGCCTATCCCAATCGTCCCTACACTCTTCTTTCTCTCGATCTCCGTTCATCTTTGTATTCTTTCCTCTCGATCGACTGTCAGAAACGCACAATCCCTGCTCTCTTCTCTCCATCGACTATTGTAATCACACATTGCCTTCCTATCTCATCTCTATCGACTGTTGGAAACGCACAACCCGCCTGCTCTCTCCTCTTGATTGACTTTTGTAAACGCACCTGCAAGACCTCTCGACCTACTCTCTCCTTCTTCTATGTGTAGTTATTTTGGTCCCCACATATATTACCTGTGTGGGAGAAGGGATGTTCTTTACCTACTCATAAGTTCCAATAATTTCTTTGATGGAATCCTTGTGCATTTTATTTTAATCTATTCTTTGTTATTCACTTACAAACACTACATTCATTCTTAGGGTTAAATGATTTTGTTATTTTGGAGTTGAAATCATTGGAATTGAAATAATTTTGTTATTTTACATCCATTCAAACCATTGTTATCTTGGAATTGAAATAGTTTTGTTATTTTGCATCCATTCATAGGTAAAAATATGGATGAAATATTTAGAGTTGAAATAATTTTGTTCTTTTGCATCCATTACAAGATCTGCATTTATTCAAACCATTTTTATCTTGGAGTTGAAATAGTTTTGTTATTTTGCATCCATTCTTAGGATAAAATATGGCTGATGGTGATGATGTTGGGGTAGGTTTGAAGTTGAATTAACCGGATAGAAGGTCTGGACTCACATCTGTAGGAAAACATTGGTTTATTTTATTCTTTTAAACCAAGTATAGACCCAACTAAACATGATCTCTTTTGCTAATGCTTTATTTCTTTTCCTTTGAACCAATTTGAAAAACGTTGTGTGATACAACCCCTTAATCATGTTTAAGTTGGTTTAGATACTCATTTGTATAAATGTGATGTTGTAAGTGTGTTAGTGTGTTGATGTGGTTTTTATGTTGAAAGAGGTGCAGGAAGATGAGGTTTCTATTCTTAAGGAATTGGCAGAGGAACCAATGCCAATAGTTTTTCTCTTTCAATACTTTCTTGTTCTTTTTGATTCAAATTTTGCTTTCTTGATATGGTCAAAAATTTTGTGACTGAAGTCCCGTGGATATGATGTATGGGCTAGTAAACTCAAGCCCCAGTTTTTGAATCCTACCATCAATTCAACAGGTAAGCTCTCGACTTGCTACATCCAATCTTTGAACAATATCTATTTGAACTGTATCTATTTGGCCTATATCTATTTGAACCCAATCATTGAAGTTGAAACCTACCATCAATTCATATCTGAATTGTATCTATTTGGTCTTTATGACCAATGGTCTTGTTGCTAATGCTAGTATAATATTCGGCCTAGTATGAGACTTATGGAAACGTTCTTTAGACACATTCCTAGTCTTGTTATGTTTGTTTGATTGATATGATATCATGTATTGGCTTGGATCATTATTTATTTTCTATTTTTCATTTAGAAATTTCATTCAGAACTTTTGTCAAATGTTAATTTTCATTCAACAAAAGACCGGGGGGTAAAATGGTGATTTTATCTCATTCCGACTGTCAATTCAGAACTGTTTCCAAACAATCATTTTCTAACTGATACTAAATCATACAGAGTCTCTTAACCATTCTGGCCACTTAGTCATTCTGCACTATCATCCAGTATCTGCCAAATAGCCCCTTAGATTCCCTACTTCAACAGTTCCCGGATTGTCACCTTGAGGACAAGGTGCGAGATTTCGAGGAGGTATTGCTAAACCTCCGGTGCGTTTCACGTATGCAAGGAGGGGCAAGTAAGTCATTTGTTTTAGAGGGTCAAAGTGGCATTTAGAATAAATAAAGGTAACAAGGGCATAATTGTAATTGAAGAGGGTATAATCTGTTAGGGTGAGAAGTTTTGTTCACGTTTGTTGAAGGGGGTATGTTGATTCTTTTTGTAAAACTTTGAATTGGAGTGTGGGATTTGATTCTTTCGATTGTAATCAATTTTAGTCGTTTTTTATTCCAGTTTATACCATATTTTACACAACAGACCACACTGAACAGGAAAGGACTCGGAGTGATCATAACTCATACAAGCACTTTATCATGCTAAGCAATAATCGACGACAATTTTACCAAATTATCATAAAAAGCTTCATAAACAAATTCACATAATAGAATAACTATCCTCCCCAATCCCCATTCAAAACTAATGCGTTTGCCCCAATAACCTATAAGTTTAAATAGCATGAAGCATGATATGCACCTAGAACATTTAAACAAATGATGAACTTTATGTTTGCAATCAGGACCAGGTGGCAATCATTTAGCTTCTATAAAAATGATACATTAAACAAGAACATAAGAGCCAAGTAGCAACCCTCAAGGACTCAACTCATATCTCATACTACAGAAAACAACCTTAAAATTAACCTTCATCGAATTGGACCACCAACTACTCAATTAAACTTTTTAGCTTAACTTTTACACAACGAATCACATTGAACAAGAAAGAACCCATACTCATAATGCCTCTTTATTATGCAAAGTGATAATCGGACACAATTTTATCAAACAAATCATAAAAGCTTCACAAACAAATTTAAACAACATAATAACCAGCCTACAAGTTCAAAAATAGAAAAATATGCAAATGTTCTTGGAAATTCTTGCTCCCAGTGAACCGTGATTGGCGTAGAAATTCCACAATTATAGTCCTAGTTAAACCAACAGGACTTGCATTCCCCTTCTCATCAATGGACTCTTGAGGTATACAAACGAGTGTTTGGTTCGTTCCAGAACATTTAAAAAAACTCTAAACCTTATTTTCACAATTAGGATCTAGTGGTGACCATTTATCTTGACATAATAAGTAGAGTCTATCAAGCATGCAAATTACCTACACTGTAATTTCTTAAACAACCCCTAATTCATCCCTATCTTGGGAAGAACAAATCCGTCTATTTATGCCATAACAAACCAAGGACGCATCCAAATGGAGCACTCTAGCAGCCCTAAAAGTAAATGTTCATCTGAATGGAGCACCAACTATTATAGTGTGGCTTGAATTTTTACACAATAGGCCACACTGAATAACAAAGTAACCTAATCTTATGATAGTCACCGAAGAAATATCACAAGCCTTATACATTGAAGGCGCAACCTATGATATAATCGAGGTTATGCTGCTAGTAGAAACAAAAGTTGAGAACAAGAGGAAACAAATCCATAAAACAATTGTAAAACCCATCAAAAAACACAAATCTCTGATAATTACCTAGGTTAGACCAAACATCAAGGCATACAAAGCCAAATAAAGACTCAATTTAAACCGATTCATAAGCTTGATATCACGAAACCCCAAATATTGACAAGTAATAAGCAGATTTGCATCAAAAGAGCGGAAACCCAAAAGATGAAAGACATTATTAAGCATGTGTTTGGTTCAGAAATCTCACCCACGACACTCGATCCTCCTGAGCCAAGCGCCATGGGTTTACAATAGAAATAGGTCTTTGGCGCTGCTACGATATGCTTAGATCGATTTGATCGAGAAAAATATATCAGAGAGATGGAGGAAGAATCTGATGGAAGCCGAAGCAGGGTGTGAGGAGGGTGGGTCCCAGAGGGTGGGTCCCAATTAGTTCAGCGGGTAGTACTGGGGTAGGCGGCACTCCACTTTTGGGTAAGGAGGGTAGAAAAGAGAAAAGCTGATGTGACGCTGAGGTGGCAATCGGGTTCAGTGGGTACCGGTACTCATGGTCTTGGAGCAAAAGCATTTCAATATTTCCATCGAAAAATAAAAATAACATAATATTTAGAGTAAACTACAATTTTTGTTCCAATGATTTATTGTTCATAACTACTTTGTCCTCATTCATTGTGGTTTTTTTTTCTCTCTCTCAATCTAAAATTTAATATTTTTAAAAAGAAAATACAAAATAATATTTTATGCTATCTTTTAAAGAGAAAATTCAAGATTTTGATAAAAAGGACTCAAATGTCAAAGCAAAATGAAAACTACAAGGATGATTCATAATCTCCTTTTCAGAAAGAGCTAATGTTTGTTGAGTATATAGTTTGACACTGCTTCATACCTAAAAAGGAGATTAGATCCCACTTTCAGACTTATTATTATTATTATTATATAAACGAAAACCTAAGCTCTTCTCTATCTCTCTATACCTTTATCATAACAAGCCATCTCTCTACTCCTGTCTCATTCCCCATTCAGCATCCCTATCTCCGACACCCTCCATTATTTCTATGTTGAAGCCCCCACCCTAAACAACCCTTTCTCTCCCCTTTTCCACCTCGCAGACTGTAATCTTGTTCTTCATGTTTGTGTAGAGGATCGCACACCAAGGTTCTCGGTTTGTCTAGGAAGAATGGAGTCGCTGACCAGAGTTCCATGTCCACGAACATGGCTCCAAGTTCAACAATAAAGATGAAGTGAACAAAAGGTGAGGAATAAGATTAGAGATAAGTTCAACACTTATGAGTTAGATTTATAGTTTTTGATTTAGGGGTTCTTGTGCTTTTTTTTTGCTTCGAGATTTAGGGTTTTTAGATTTTAGGGTTTATGAGTTAGATTTTATGGCTTTTGATTTAGGATTTCTTTTACTTTTCTTCTACTTCAAATGAATAAAATATAACAATCGGGTTCCGTTAACTCGTACGAGTTATGTTTAGTAAATTTTGGATGCAACTATGCTTAACATATTTATACCCTATGCTTAACCAACTTGTAGATTGGACTAATTTTTTGACGCATGGTCATATAAGGGGTCGTACGTGTACAAAGTGGAACTAAACTTACTTAAAATGTCAAATGAATCCCTATTAGGGCACAAAGTTGAGACTCTAGATTTTATGGCTTTTGATTTAGGATTTCTTTTACTTTTCTTCTACTTCAAATGAATAAAATATAACACTCGGGTTTCGTTAACTCGTACGAGTTATGTTTAGTAAATTTTGGATGCAACTGTGCTTAACATATTTATACCCTATGCTTAACCAACTTGTAAATTGGACTAATTTTTTGTCGCATGGTCATATAAGGGGTCGTACGTGTACAAAGTGGAACTAAACTTACTTAAAATGTCAAATGAATCCCTATTAGGGGCCAAAAGGGAATGAAAAATATAAATACTCCAAAAATTCATGAAATTCATTTAAACCCTAATTTCTATTTCTTCATGTACACTTTCTCTCATCTCTTCAAGAAATCACTCCATCAAAGCTAAATCAAGTGAAGAAATCATCAAATTAGTTGGTTTTAGAAGATTAAAGCTAGGTTCTCAAGGTAACTTAATTTTAGACTATAATTCTTGTTTTGGGATTTCAAGAGATTTCAATTTAACCACCACCGCTCGGTTTCTCAAGGTAACATAATTTATAATTTCGTTTTAGAAAGACAAAAATAACTTTTGCATCCAATTTAACCAACATCGCTTCCCGCCCCACCCTCACCACTTCTGCCAGTAACATATCTGCCACCACCACCACCACTAATTAATATTATCATTCTACCACCAGCAGACACCATACCCACCCTACCCACCCCTATCATCACCCATGCCACTATTTTTTACCGTCATAGTGCCACCCACGCCACCCCACCTATCCACCCCAACACCACCCGACACTATTGTCGTCATCGCAACACCCACCTCACCCCCGACAGATGCATATTTATATTTTCTTGCAAGATTCTATTCCAATTCCTGTCAAACAAACGTAGTCAAATTCCATCAAATTCTATTCCAAATCCTTCAAAGTCCAATTCATTTTGATGGATTTCAATTCCACCAAATTTTATTCCATAAACCAAACGCGGCATAGAATATGCATATTATCAGTAGGTTATAATCAACATGCCCTTAAGTTATGCCACTTAAAATAAACAAAAATTGGAAACAATATTTGAATGCGTGTGCATATTTGGAAGTAAGTATGTCTATCAAGGTGAATATAGTATAGTATAGTGTTTTATTTTTTAATATCTTGTATGGACTTAATTATAATTGGTGTAGGAAATTTTATATTGTGCATTTTAACCGACTGTTTTTTTCGGTTGATACATGTTGGTATTGATTTTATGCTAATAAGTTCAAAGTTATAAACTTACAATGCTCAATGCTCAAAGCTCAATACTAGATCTACAAAAGATGAAGTCACAATATTCGGTAGTTTGTACTTCAAAAACTAATACAAACAGTCAGATAACGACGTGTTCCACTACGGATCTCCGTTTCAATCCCACAATATGCCAAAGTGGCGGACCCACGATTTTTTTTGATCGGCTACATCTTTAGGCTAAAGCAAGGGTCCATAAAGTAGTAGTTTTACCTGGAGAAAGTCAATGCGGTTTGACGAGGAGGAAAGTCAATTGTGTCAATTTGGGGGCTAAAATACATTTATTCAAATTGAATCGACCTTAGCCTTTGAAATAAATATATGTTGCCTTGAAAATGAGCTAAATACGATTTTAAGATGGATTTGCAATGAAAGAGAAAATAAATCATGAAGAAAACTAATAAAATCAAAATGGGAGAAAGGTAAACAAGAAGTTGCTCCCGATGTAGTGGTAATTATGTTATAATTATAATTGAGGTTGTGAGTTCGATCTTTGTAGTTGTATATTTATTGTTATTATTTTTCGTAATAACATTCGTAGGGCTCATGGGCTTCGGGACACGAAATTTAAAAGGTAAAAAATTAATATTTGTTAGATGTTGGAATCAAACTTTCTATCTCATAATTTAATCTAAGCATCTAAAACATATAAACCATCTCACACATATTTGAGAGCAACCTTCAAAATCAAGTGAATGCACTTTTCAAACCCTATTTTTTTTTACAATAAACGAGTGAATGGGAGCCCGCTCGACCCTTAATAGGTCTGCCACACCGAATTGAAGCTAAGAATGAAGAGCACACTTTGGGTGAAGCCCAAAAAACATCGTTTTGGCATGTTTCGAGATATTTTTATGTTTTTTTGTCAATTTTCTCATCTTTGTTTGGGCTTTTTATGTTTGGACCATCACCTTTTCGGTTTTCTAACTTTTGAACTTCTACTAATATATTGTATGAAGCATTTGGATGACCATATAATGAATGAAAATGTTTTTTCTCCATCAAATTCCATAGTTCTCTTAAATTTGAATTAGAATCCTAAAACTTGGGGGCTGTTTGTTTACCTCTTAATCGTTCAGAGGTGAATCTTGTTTGGCAAAAAAAAAAGTTTGCCTCTTAATGGTTCCAAAAACCCTCTGAATGATTTAACATCTTGGGCCACCCTTAACCATTTGGTTTCATTCTAAACAAATACCAAACAAACATATTTCATTTTGCACTATATCATGAAAGGCTCCTAACAATTTAATTCGACACAATTGGTAATATCTAATCTTTCTACTTCATAATCATATCCAATTCTTCTTGCCTTTTATTTTGTGGGCTGTTGATTTGAATCAATTGGGCTGATGTATTGCGGGCTACTCATTCACATTTGTTGTCCTTACTAAATACTGAATTAATTATTTTGCCTTCAAATTATTTTAAATACGAAATTTATGATTTTTAGAAAAGAAAAAAAATAAATGTTTTATTTCGTAGTGTAATTTATCTAGTATTTATTATTATTTGCAGTTAGTTACACGAATTCAAAAAAGTTACACAAATTCAAACATGAAGTTTTAATAAGTTGTATTTATATATACTTTGATACATAAAACTTAGCTTTTAAGAGTTTACCCTAAATAATTTATAATATAGCATCTCCAACCCAACATTAAAAACACTAAAGTGTGGTCCATTGAATACTAAAAAAATCAACTCCAACAACATACTAAAAAAACACTAAAATCCATCTTTAATATTATAATAATAATAATAATAATACACATCTTAGTATATTAAACTTTTAATCGATTAATAGGTATATAATTATAAAAACATAATATTATATTAATATATTAGAGACTTACTTTATTTGGCCTCCAAATATAAAGGTATATTTTATTGATCTTCATTTTTTTAGTGTTTTAATATTGGATTGGAAATGAAAAGATCATCATTTTTGTGTGTTTATGTTGGGTTGGAGATGGTCCAAAAACTAGTTTTAAAAGCACCCTAAATGTTTTATAATGTAGTATAGATGATAACAAGAGTAAATTACAGTTTTGGTCCCTGTGGTTGCCATCCACTATCAATTTTGGTTCCCCTTTTAAACTAATTACAATTTTGGTCATTGTGGTTGTCATTCTGTTTCAATTTTAGTCCCTTAGACTAACTTCTGTTAAGTAGGTCTGTTAATTCTGTTTCATTGATTACTAAATAAATTAATATACTATTTATTATTATTAAATAAATACATCAAGAACACCTCTCCTCTCGCATCATCGTTTTTTTTTGCCGGAGCCACCCTCACCACCGTCGTCTGCGATGGTGAATCCCTCAACATGCACCTCCATCTTTGTTCTCGTCCATGTCTTTCAACAACAGCAATCGTATTTAACTGTAATTTTTTGTCTTCATCTTTGTGGGTTTTAATTTAGGAGTTAGCTTAAGTTTTTTATTTGGATATTGATTTTAGGATTTGTTTTCGTTCTTTATTAGGTTTTCTGACTTTAGATTTAATTTTTGATTTGGGCTTGATCTGGAGTTGGATTTGTAGCCGAAAAACAAAACGAGAAGTCCTACAACAAAAGCATAATGGAACGAAGAACCTCACCCAGAACTGATTTCCCAGAACCTACAACAAAACGAAGAGCAGAAGAACCACATTTGTTCGTGGTTGTTTTTCCAAACTTGGGATCGAATCTAGGTTTGATTTTGAGTTTTTTTTTTCTAATTATTTTGGGTTTTCGATGATTTGAGGATTTTATATGGGCTTTGATTTTGAGTTTTTCGACTGTTCGTTTGATTTGGGCTAACAAGAGAAACTGAACGGGACAGCCGAAAAGATCTTGGTGATGATAAGTTGGATAAATTTTGGGTTTTGGTTTTGTGACAAATCAAGAGGAGGTTGTTTAGGTTTAGGTTGCATATGTGGTCTGACTGGTCTCCATCTCCATTGGTGAGTGGTACAGGTGGTGTTTAAACAACAAAGAGGGGAGGAGGATTATGGTGGTGTAAGAGATACATGGAGTTGGAGCCTTCCATGACGAAGTGGCCTCACCGTATATAAAAAATTAGTTAACAAATCATATTTGTTTAATACTAATCTTATAATACAATATTATAATAATAGTGGTTTGATGTTTATAAATTAAGTAAATGGTAAAAAGACTAAAAAGCCATGTGAGTTAACAGACATTTTTGACAGAAGTTAGTTTGAGGGACCAAAAATGCAATAAAATGGTAACCACAGTGACCAAATCCAAAACAAAGTCGCAACCACAATGACCAAAAATGTAATTAGCTTAAAATAGGGACGAGACTTGATATTAAATGGCAACTACAAGGACCAAAAGTGTAATTTACTCTGATAACAATATCTTGATATTTTATATTTAAATTAAATAGTTAATATACTTTAATAAAAAAATGTGGTGTTTTATCTCATATTTTTCTTGTGTTTATCGGTTACTTAAAAAATAGTGTTTTATCATTATTATTATTATGTTTATCTATAGTTAGGTACATGAGTTCATACATCGAGCTTTAATAAGTTGTATTTATGCTTAATTAACTTGTAATATTGAATTTTAAGTAATATGCATTAATATGTGGTACTTAATTAGACCCGACAAAAACTGACCCGACACACTAACCCGACACGAACTCGACACGAAATAAACGGGTTTGGGTAATACATTTCAACCCGTTTAAGTAAACGGGTTGACACGACACAAAAATTAAACGGGTAAGGTCAGGGTCAAAAATTTCAACTCGAAAATGACCTGAATAACCCGTTTATATATATAAATATAAATATATATATAGAGAGAGAGAGAGAGAGGAAAGTTCAAATGAAAACTCAAATTCAATTGTAAACATGAGGACAAATCTCGTCCATTGATCGCAGCCATATTTAAGTCATTCCTAAAATTCAGCTTTAGGGGTATTTTCGTCAAATTAGAATGAGCGCATCCTTTATTGACTTTTTATTTTCTTTTTTAATTAAAAAACTTTTACCCCCTTAAATTTTAAAATAAATTATCTCAAAAATTACTAACATTTTAATCAAACAAATTACATCAAAAAAACGAGAATTTCGTGCTCTTCGATATGACATCCATCATGATATAGTTTTTTTTTTCGTTTTAACCGTTTTTACTTGAAATCGTGTATATGTGTTATATTCAGAGTGAATAAAGGTACATTTATTCAGTTTTGAATATTTACCTTTATTCAGTCTGAATATATAGAGTTATTCAGACTGAATAAAGGTACAAAATTTAAACATTTATTCGTTTTGAATATCTACCTTTATTCAGTCTGAATATAACACATATTCAGTCTGAATATAACACATATTCAGACTGAATATAACACATATTCAGACTGAATATAACACATATTCAGACTGATGTATTTATATGTGTTCTTCAGTTTTTCGTTTTTTGAGGTTTTTCTTTGAACCTCCCTCTCTCTCTCTATATATATATATTGTGCGTTTCAATTGTACACCAAACAATTCTAACAAACTATACAAACCACTATATATATATAAAAGATTATGAACTTAGGAATAAATTAAAACTCAAACGGGAATCATTTTAGCATGCCCCTCTGCAAGTGATCTATTATGATCATTCAAGTAACCAAGATCTCGTATTTGATTTCGTTTATTATGTTCCATTAAATGTTAACTGTGCAAGTATGATGTTTGTCAATGGGGTACACCTTTTAATGGAGGAGAATACTGGATGATGAGCAGCAGAATGTATATGGATCAGAAGCCTCGATGATGGGTAGTTTAGGAGGACCTTTTGAATAATTACACCATTTTTGTTTATTCAAACCTCATTTTCATGCTTACCTTTCTTTGATATAAATACATTAGTTTGAATATGTGTTATATTCAGACTGAATATGTGTTATATTCAGTCTGAATATGTGTTATATTCAGTCTGAATATAACATATATACACGATTTCACGTAAAAAACGGTTAAATCGAAAAAAAACTATATCATGATGGATGTCATATCGAAGAGCACGAAATTCTCGTTTGTTTGATGTAATTTGTTTGATTAAAATGTTAGTAATTTTTGAGATAATTTATTTTAAAATTTAAGGGGGTAAAAGTTTTTTAATTAAAAAAGAAAATAAAAATTCAACAAAAATAAGCGTTGATTCTAATCTTTCCAATTTTACCCCTGTGCACTAAATATTCATTAAGCCATGGACAGAGTTTTCAACTTATTTACAAAATTGCCACCGTGTTTTTTTGCCATTGATCTCTTCACCAGATTATTAATCAACGACTGTGGTTTGTCCTCACGTTTACAATTGAATTTGAGTTTTCATTTGAACCCACCCCTATATATATATATAGGGATGAGACCGGGAGAGAACCCAAAAAAATAAAAGAACCAAAGAACTCCTCTAAACCGTTAGATTGGGATGGTCCAACAGATGAGATTAAAATGGTGGTTATAACCATTTTTTTCAAAAAATAAAACTATTTTCTCCTAATTTTTAAAATCGAAAATCAATGAAAACAACAAAAATTGGAACGAAACAAACTACACCAAAAAAATGATCACATTATTATCTTTAATTTGACATCTATTTTGATATACTTTTTCATCCGTTTTTTCTTGGTTCTTTGGTTCTTTTATTTTTCAGGGTTCTCCCTGAATCTTTTCATATATATATATATATATATATTAAGTTTTCTTTTTAATGGTTTGGATTTTTAATGTTTTGAATTTGGTTAGAAATTATAAATTTGAAGTATAAAATTTAGATTTATAATGTTTTCATTTGAATTTTGGATTTGTAATTTTTTTGTGAATTTTCGATATTTAACTTTTAGTTTTATAAATGTTAACGGGTTAGGCGGGTCATGACGGGTTAGGCGGGTCGGGTGAGGGTTGGGATTTTCTGACCCATTTATTAAACGGGTCGGGTTAGGGTCAGGCACTCTCAAACCGTTTAACTTTGAACCCGACCCGACACGACACGTTTGTCAGGTCTATACTTAATGCATAAAAGTTGTTTTTATGAGTTTGCCCTAAATGCTTAATAAATATTGTATAGATTAACGTCATCGTATCTCATGCTACATTGTTGGTTTTGACAAATAAACATGATTGATTTCATTTTACGATGAAGGTCATTTTGATGACATGATACGGTGACAGTTTAGAAAAATAAATGTCACAGTATGACATAATACGATGATGGTTTTGAATAATAAACATCACACTATGTCATGCTACGATGATGGTTTTTAAAAATAAAACGTATATCATGAGATGGATGATGGTGACAGTTTTGAATAATAAACGTCACTGTATGTTATGTTATTGTGACAATTTTGAATAATAAGCATCTACTATATGTCTTGGTATACCGGCGATTTTAAAAAAACTGTCACCGTATGTCATGCTACGGTGACGGTTTTAGGAAAAAATGTATTTTTATAAACATAAGGTGATGCCTTTTAGCCTATGGTAACAATTTTTGATGTGATTTGGTAACGTTTTTTAAACGTAACCAAAAGTGTATCAAAAGTGACGACAGAATAGGTGACGATTTTTATGTCCATAAAAACCGTTAGGTCATCCGCAGCGCATTAATAAAAGCCCTCAAGCCCTCAACGCCACATCAGCGCCACATCAGCTAAGCCCTCAAGCCCTAAACACCTCCAGCGCATAAGGGCATCCACACACGGCTTGCATTTCAAATTGCAAAGCCATGTGGGTCCCACAAATAGCAAGCCACATCATAAAGCACTTGCAACAAATGCAATTGTCTTTGCAACCCAAATGTGGGTCCCATGTGGGGTCTATCTCTCACTTTATATTATTATATATATATTTATTAATTAAAAAATAATTAGAATATATATATAATAATTTATAAAGTAATTAATAAATGTTGTAGTGGGGACCAATTGAAAGTGTAAATGAATTGCAGATGTGTAGATGGTAATTGCAAAAGCTGATGTGGCACAATTGAAAGTGTAAATGAATTGCAGGGATGTGGATGGTCTAACTAAAAGCCCTCAAGCCCTCAATGCCACATCAGCGCCACCTCATTTTTTTAATTCTTTTATTTATACATTTAATTATTTAACAAAATAAAAATATTTATATATTTTTAATAAATAAAAATAAGATAAATAATAAATAAAAATAAGAAAAAAATGTCGTAACTTAAGGATAAAAATGCAAAATTTGATATACAATAAACAAGGACCAAATATGTAATTTTCTCAATTATTTTTTGGAAGAATTAACTCTAATTTTAACAAAGTTGGATGGAGGGATGAAAATGGAAGGAAAATAGAAACCATAAGGATAAAAAAACAGTTTTAAAAGATCAAATACGAAAACCGTTATTAACAGTAAACCACAGGGACCAAAATCATAGTTTACTCAAAAAATAATTTTATGTAGTTTATATGATATATATTAAAATATATAAATCCAAAAAAATTCAATTATGGGCTCATTTCGAACGTATCGAAGAGACGATTATAATGATGTAACTTGTTAAAATTAAAACGTATTTTTTTAACGTGTTTTAGTTAATAAACGATTATATGTGTTAAATGTAAAATTAAAATAATGAAACTAAAAGGTATAAAGTAAATTTAGTAAATAAGTATAGGGGTTGAAAGTGTAAATTTTAATTAAAAATTATTAAATTTTGGCAATAAATCACACGGGTTCCACGGGATTACAAAAAAAAATTAGGCTAAAGATGTGAAATTTCTAAACTCCTTCTGGTTTTGATCAGACCCCTGTGGAGGTAACCAAGCTGGTTGGTGAAGTAGAGTTTGTCTTCTTGCATTAGTCAGGATTTGCATTAGCCACCTGCAAATGTCAATCATCCAAATTACCATACATGATTAAGGTCAAAAACATGACAAATGTGATATGATATGTAAAATCTATGGATGAAAGTTATGAAATAAGAGACTGTCTTTTCATATGCCGATGCCACAATAGAGCAGGTAGTGTAAAACCATTAGTCACTTGACATGACGATATTCTAAGGGGCCGTTTACCAAACACTTACCCAGGTAAGTTCTTACCGGCAAAATTAACACTATCACATACTTACCGGGTGACATTTTAGTCCACCAAAATAGTATCATATGCAACAATTTGCCTTCATTCTTACCCGGTAAGATTTTTGGTCAATGACATATTCATTCGGTAAGGTAACGTGACTTGGTAAGCGTCTACCTAGGTAAGCATATGGTAAATGTTCCCCTAAGTCGTCTTCAAATCTAAAAAACTTTATGGCAATTCAGGAAAATGTTACAGGATGATGTTTTTGGTGCTCAAAACTTACATACAAATTTACAGGCAGGTTCCACCATCAAACCAGTGAAAGTCATGCCTTCACTTCTCAATCAAAAACTATCATCAAACACTCAGTGAGCTCTAAATCCTTTCATGTAACCCTATTTCCCTTCTTTTGTGACAACTTGTGAACTTGTAGAATAAATAGTTATGAAGGGATGAACATATTTTAGATTTTCATTCCCTCATATGAACCTCAATCAGAGAGACAAATATAGATAGCATATTTTTATTCGGTCAATCCAATCTTATTTCACCTTGTTAGTGTCAAAGGTTCACTACTTTACCTATATAAACTATAGTTCTCATCCAATGGTCGATAACCACTTCTCACGCTTCTCACGTTAACCTCAACTTCTCACCGAACCCAACCCTAAGAACAGGTGATCCAAGATTAGATTTGCAATTGTTTATGTCTTCAACTTCGTCGTCGGAAACCTAAGGATACAAATACAAGTACTTTGTCAAACAGAAGTATAGAAATATTGCATTTAAGCAACTAAGGCCAAGGGGAAGATAAAGAAAGTTTATGGGCGATTTTACCTTATATGCTTTGTATTACCAAATGATGAACAGTTGTTCTGTCCTGTCCTGTCCTATCCGGATACCAAACGCACCCTTAGTGACAGATTTAATCAAAATCAAAGAGAACAAGGAAACCTTTTGATGACGATGGGGGCGCTGATGTATTTATTGCCATCTGTAAACATCGTAAGTTTATTAGAACAAGTCATTAACAATTAACATTTGATCTAGGGGTTTTATGGGTTGGGTTCCGGTGAGAAGTTAAGGTTAACGTGAGAAGCGTGAGAAGTGGTTATCAACCGTTGGATGAGAGATGGATGCAAATTAGGATGAGATGCACCGAGATAAACTACAACAGATCAATTCTCTTCTAAGCCGCAATTCATGGGAGGGCATTTGATTAAAAGTGATCAACGGTTCAAATCCATTTCTCACGTTAACCTCAACTTCTCACACGATGCTTCGCCTGCTGATTATTACAGGATGGAGGGAGTCGTGAGAGTTGAGAAAGAAGTGAATAATAAGATTTCATGGTTCAAAGTCGTACCTTTTCCTCTTTTTTCTTGAATAATGCAGATATAGTGGCCTGAACAAGAGAACTGTGATTACCATGAGAACCCTCCAATTTTGTTGTGGATGTGCTAATTTCTAAAAGTTTTTTCGAAACTTTAGTGACTTGTGTTTCTGTAGCATGTTTACTGCCTCTGTGGAACATAGCAAAAGTTCAGTCTCCATCTATTGTCAAAAACAAATCAGCTGCCACCTCAGAATATATCTAAAAATGATGTTTAAGCAAGAATTGTGTCGCTAAAGTCTACATGAAATAATTTATGTAAATAACTAAATGTCAATTGTCATTTAGGGCCTGTTTGTTAGCAACTTAATGAGCTTAGGGGCTGTTTGACAGTTGCTGAATGGTTTGGTGCAGAATCAATAAGAGGCTCTTATGATATCGTGCAAAATGAACTATGGTTGTTTGGTAATTGTTCAGAATGATATCAGGATGCTGAATGGTTAAGGGAGGCCCAATATACAAAATCATTCAGGGGGCTTTATAACCATTAAGAAGCAGGGTTTTTTTTGCCAAACAAGATTTACCTCTTAACAATTCAGAGGTTGCCTCTTAATGGAACTATTAAGAGGTAAACAAACAGCCCCTTAATAATACTTACATCTTACCCGGTCAGCTAATACATAACTGTTTGGTAGTGGCTTAGTGATATAGAAAGTGACTTAATGATATAGAAAAGTGACTTACAAACAGACAACTTTATCCACATAAGACTTAATGAAAAACTAACCAAACAGCTCCTTAAACACTAAGATCAAGTATGACGAATAAGTTGAAGCTAGGTGCAAATGTTTGGCCTTCTATGGACTGGTGTAAGTTTTAAAAAGGGGAGCATAAGAATCCAAATGTTTTCAGAAGTATGATACCTGATCGTACTTCCACCAATTTCATTTTCTTCCCCATCAGAAGGTTTTTTAATGATATCTTTCGGATCATTTTCACTATCTGAAAATTCATGTTCTGGTTCATGTACCGAAGACTGATGTTTCACATCAGTTACTCTACTTTGTTTTACGCCTTCCATTCTTTCACATGTTGAACATGCACCGCCTTTAAAATCATACTCATTTTGCTGTCGTTGTGACCAAAAAGAAATATCTCAACACTATGTCAAAGATTAGATTTGCAAAAATTGTTGCTAAAAGAGAATTGATTGATTCTTAAGAACGGAAACCCACAGGAAGACTATCAAGAACAGGGGCAAAGGGTCATGTGAGAAGTTGAGGTTAACGTGAGAAGCATGAGAAGTGGATCTGAACCGTTGATCACTTTTAATCAAATGCCCTCCCAAGAATTGCACCTTAGGAGGGAATTGATTCGGTGCATGTCGCTGCATCTTATCTCGGTGCATCTCTTCCTAATATGTGAAACTATCGAAAGTAATGGTAATTGCAAAGAAGAGATCTTCAATCAGAATTGGATAATGCATTTATGTAATAAGGTTAACATGTTGAAATACACAAGTTCAAAGAATCGCATAAAAGTATAGAAGATCATCTTTATATATTTTTTTATTTGCCCAAGTTCTTTGCTGTCAGGATTCTGTCCGTATTTAATTACTACCACATAACGAACTGCAGGTTCATGTTTACGGGAAAATATATCTTCATCTTCAAACACATATTCAGCTTCAAAAATAAAAAGTGACATATAAAACAAATCAATCCTGTAAAATAAAAACCACACTTGAAGGTAAAGCTTTTATCAATCCAGTTGTGTAAGTGAAATTGTGAAAGCATACACCAACATTAAGCTGTGTAGTTAAGAAGATAAATAGAATGATACAAAAAGCAAGTAATACATACTAAATTTACTTCTAATGGAACTAAAGAAAAGGAGCATAAGTTAAATATTTATGGTATTCCACTATAATGGCTATATATTCAGATGTTTGTCAATCACGTATCATGGCTATTAATGTTCTTAATACATATTGGTTCCTTGCATGAATAAACAGATGGGTCACTCTGTCTTCTTCAGTAGCACACTTTTCTAACTGTATAAGCAGGCAAATTGATGATGATGGACTGTCTAAATAAAAAAGTCCACGGGGTTCAGAAGAACTGCTGGCCTGCTAAGGTAGAAAAAGAAGAGCAATTTTTTCAGTTCTTGATATGATTGTCATTATACGCATAAGTGAACTTATATATGAATGAGAGAAACAGCTGGATACAATCAACATAACCAAACAGACCCAAACAAAATGAAAATATTATTGTTGCTTACATCCTGCATTTCAGATGGCAGAACACGAAAAATGAAGTCCTCTGACAGCTTTTCTCTTCTCTCTTTAAGCTACTAATGAAATTGGATGAACATCGAAGTACTCTCAACAAAAACCCAGCTATTTGATATGATAACACTGTTGGATATGAGATTTCCAGCTACAATTATTTTTTTATTCTACTCTGTTTGATAGGAATGATAGGTTTAAACTTTGGGACAGAAATCAGATATCAAATAGCTGGGTTTTTGTTGTTTATATAGACAATTAGACATTTTTAAATTCAGGGGTTTCAATTCAGTTCAGTTAACAAATGTGTTCCCAATTTCATATTGAGGTACCATTAAAGAGATATGCATAACATTAACAGTCAAACATACTAATGTACCAAATACATTCAACAGTCAAATTCATTTGAATTAGGATTTAGGCATACCTGAAAGGATGCAACAATAGTTACCAAAACTCGTAAAAAAATCCCACATGAGAGAAGCAAAATTAGAAATTAGAAATTAGAAATCAAAAATCAACCCAAAATACGACCATGGTTGTGGCACCGCTCTTTGATCGAGTTGGAACCCTAGCTCAACATAAGGAGATGAGAATCAACCCAAAGTAAAATAAAATTATTCACTATAATTGAAAATGAAGAACACAAAGCTACTGTATCGATTAGAAACAAACCACCAAAATCAAAATCAAGAAGACAAACCTACTGTGTATCGATGGCTTCCTATCAAAACCGGATAAAAGATGGAGAACTCCATGCCCTTGATATATATGCAACATGGCGTGCAAGAAAGAAGAAGAAGAAGAAGTACCAAGGTATGGCATCTGACTTGAATAGGTGGTGTTGGGTATGGCATCTGACGTGAAAAAGGGAGAAGAAAGTGTACTGGGTATGACTGTGGTGAAGCAAAGTATGGCTGGTTCTTTGTATTGCTGGCTTCCTGGACACGATCAAGAAAGGGTACTGGGTATGGCTTTGAGTGTTTGTACCTCATGCATTAAATCTTGTAATTAAGAGATTTCTTAGTTTTGTGCTTTAAAACCTGGTACATTGTGCTTTAAAATTTGTCTTTAAGACATTAGGTGTATATGCTTATATATGTAGTATAGATATATATATAGGGTGAGTTTTTTTGCAAACCAAGTAATTCGTACAAACTATATAAACCAATCTTAGCCGCTCATCAAGTCTAATAAATATATGATTTTATTATGTTTCCTAATCTAAAGTCATGATCATAATTAATGAACTTAATCATCTTCCATATATATCACAATCATTATTAATGAATGATAATAATTACCATAAATATATCTGTTGTTGCCTAATATAGTGGTTTGCAAAGTTTGTACAAATTGTTTGGTTTGCAAAAGAAACTCACCATATATATATATATATATATATATATATATATATATATATATATATATATATATATGTATATATATATATGTATATATATATATATGTATATATATATATATGTATATATATATATATATGTATATATATATATATAGAGAGAGAGACTCACTATTTTATAAATTTTTTTCGTGTAAACTTTGGATTTCATAGGTTTTTAATGAAATTTTTTCATGAAATTGTTTATTTTGATGAAATTGTTTCATATCATTCATTTCTTGATTAAATTGTTTCATATATTTGTGTTTTTTATGTAGTTTCATATATATTTTTTTCATTCCTATGAAACTTGATGAAACTTTTTCGTTTTACATAAAAAACACAAATATATGAAACAATTTCATTAAGAAATGAATGATATGAAACATTTTTATCAAAATAAACAATTTCATAAAATAATTTCATCAAGAAAACCTATGAAATCCAAAAGTTTACAAGTTTACATACATTTAGCGGTTTACAATTTATTATCCCTCTATATATATATATATATATATATATATATAGAGAGAGAGAGAGAGAGAGAGAGAGAGGCCTACTATAGGTTTTCTTGATGAATTTTTTCATGAAATTGTTTATTTTGATAAAATTATTTCATATCATTCATTTCTTGATGAAATTGTTTCATATATTTGTGTTTTTTATGTGGTTTCATATATTTTTTTCATTCCTATGAAATTGTTTCATATATTTTCTCTATTTGATAAATGATTTTCATTTTTACATAAAAAAACTCAAATATATGAAACAATTTCATCAACAAATGAATAATATGAAACACTTTCATCAAAATAAACAATTTCATGAAACAAATTCATCAAGAAAACTTATGAAATCCAAAATTTACACGAAAAAGAAGTTTACGAATTATTACACCACTATATATATATATATAGTATATATATATATATAGCTTTAGGTTCAAATGAGAAGTGCAAATTTTTTGAGAAATAGAGAAGTGATCTTGGCCATTTATTCGGTCAAGATCGATTATAATTGGTCAAAAGTGGCGGTTGTTCCAAAAATAGAAGGGCAATTTCGTAACTTTTATAAAAAACACGGGCTGAGTTCATATATGAATCTGTGTGATTCACATATGAACTATACGTTCATATATGAACCTTTGTAATTCACATATGAACTCTTTATAACTAATTCATATATGAATCTTGTGATTCATATATGAACCTTTGTAATTCACATATGCACTCATATTGTAATTCTCTCAAGTTTATCAAAGTGAAATAGATGACCAGTTGAAATCATAACGATTGTTTCTACATATTGATTTCTACTGTTTGTATGCACTAATCTGGAACTCACAATGCCCGAGGGAGACTCACAGGCGCTGATCGTATACACTGCACCGGAAGGGGATACTCTTAACCTGATAGATCCCGACTCAGAGATTGACCAGGAGACAGAGAACGCATGGTATCAAAAAGCCACCAGTGCGATGAACTTCGAGGTAAATCTCGTATTCTCCACCGATGTCGACGATGATATCGACTACGATCAGTTTTTGCTCTAGAACTTGTACAGTACACTCGTCCACACTTCACAGGCCCCCGAGACTTCTACTGCTACAATTCTGACATCTCTTCAACAACCGACAACTTCTGATCAACCTCCTCCACCACCGCAACAAACCCGATGGGAGAAGATAATGATCCTTATTCCTCATCTGGAGGAATCTCTGAAGAAGCTCTATGTTCACAGGTTACGCCCGATCGAGCCAACTTTCTGCCTTGGGATTTCCAAGTTCGACAAGGAATACCAAAGCCAGTACGTAAAGGTAATGAAGCGGTGTCTTCCAGTTAGCCAAGTCCGTACAAAGCACAAAATCACTGAAGTTCTTAACATCCAGACCGGCTGAATTCTTAGAGTCATGTTTCCAGTATTCACCGTCCGACGCGAAGACGGAAATGAATGGAGATTTTTCGAAGCATACTTTAAGAACCTCAGATTGTTTGACTTCCACGCTCTACTGAAAGATCTCAGAACCCGAACCATCCGACCACTTCATGTTACCAAAGCGCTCGAGGCTGTCCGTCGATTCCTGCTCCACAAAGTAATGATTTCTTACATCACAAACTTCCAAATGGGAATCGAGCACAAAACTAAGAAGATAAACCTGTTGAAACCGAACCTGAAAGCACCCGAGCTGAAGATGTATCCCGATAACTCACTGCTTCTAGAACCAGAATTTGGGATAGTTACCTCAACGAACAGAAAGAAAAGAGGTTTCTCCGCTTCAGCCAGGTCGACAGATTCTGCGATGGTACGCTACTTAAAGTCATAGATGCTCTTCGAAACATCATCGCCAAAGAATTCGAACTTCGAAAATCGTCGTTTGTCTCCGGTTCACACGAGATAAACGCTCGAGAAGCTTTAGAATTGGTTGAAGACCGCACCGACTACCGCCGAGCCATCCGAAGCTTCGAGATCTACTTTGCGCTCCGAAAGAGATACGTCGAGAACTGGCGCGAACTCGAACTTCAATTCAAAGGGGGAGATTGTTAGGGATAAAATCAGGTTGAATAGAAGTTCAAGGGCTTATATTGTAAAAGGTGTATTTTGGGCTTATATGTGTAAATGGACCAAGGACTTGATGTGTTTAGGCCCTTAGTATATAATGTTTTGTTAGCCTTAGAATTTAGACTAATCGTCTTAATCGTCATTATTATCTTTTCACTCATATTGTAATTCTCTCAAGTTTATCAAAGTGAAATAGATGACCAGTTGAAATCATAACGATTGTTTCTACATATTGATTTCTACTGTTTGTATGCACTAATCTGGAACTCACAAGGTTCATATATGAATCAGTTGAACCAATTAACTGATTCATATATGAATCTTTGTGTTCATATATGAACCTTTGTGATTCATATATGAATTTTTTTAACTAATTCATATATGAACCTTTGTGATTCATATATGAATTTTTTAACTACTTCTCATATGTACAAATTAACTGATTCGTATATGAATCACAAAGGTTCATATATGAATTAGTTAAAAAGAGTTTCTACGTGAATTACAAAAGTTCATATATGAACACAAAGGTTCATATATGAATCACACAGATTCATATATGAACTCGGCCCGCGTATTTTTTACGAAACTACCCTTCAATCTTGTGCAGACCACACGAGGAATTATCCGTTGCTTCTCGGTCAAAGCCGCCGATCTTGGCCGAATAAATGGCCAAGATCACTTCTCTATTTCTCAAAAAATTTGCACTTCTCATTTGAACATCTCCCTATATATATATATATATATATATAGAGAGAGAGAGAGATAGATGAAGGATAATTTGAAACCCTCTCAAAGGTTGAAACCCTTGAAACCCACTCTATGACCATTGATTTAAAAACCCACGGTTGAGATGAAATCAACCAAATTAATTTCCTAAATATAATAAATGTTTATTTTTTAATCATAAAATAAGGCGCTCAAGGGTAAATCGGGAAAACCAGGTATTTGGAATTCATTTATATTTTTCTGATTAAATCAATTTCATAATCAAATCCCGTGAAATAAGCAAGCACTCTGATCCAGTTTCCGATTATCGGTGCCACAACCCTCCGGAAAACTGCTTCCAATCTTGTCGACGATATGGATAATCGACCAAGAGGTTTGGTTGAAAACACTCAATTTATGCAAACCCCGTCATTGATTCTGAGAGTGATAGAGAAAACTTAAACTGGAAACCTGTTGAAGTTGCTGACCGTGAGACCAATCACAGGAAATTCTGGTATGGACAGGATCGGAAAATCACATACATCTTCAAGAGACGACGAACGATTATGAAATCCCAATACCTTCTGCAAAATCATAGACAAATCCGATTCCGATTGTACATCCAAGTGAGGATAAAGGTAACATTACGATTTTTAATTTTAGGGTTTTTAGGTTCGTTATGAAATCCCAATACCTTCTGTAAAATCACAGACACATCCGATTCCGATTGTACATCCAAGTGAGGATAAAGGTAACATTGCGATTTTTAATTTTAGGGTTTTTGGAAAAGTAGCCGATCTGAAGAAAGAAACAAAAGGAGGAATTCTTGTGTTCATGTGTATCTATTTACAAATTTCTGTGAATTAAAATATAATGTATGGTTATGGGTAGATAAAGCTTCGAATGTATTTGAGGAATCATGAATATTGAATCATATGATTCAGTATTCATGACTATTACCATGATATATGAATTTATATGATTAGGGGAATTCTTGTGTCATGTGTATTTGACACAAAATGTATATTGAATCAGATGATTCATTATTCATGATTACAATTTTGTTATTTAATATTATAGGATATTGTGTGATTGTGATGATTATTGAATCATATAATTTGAAACTACGAGTGGATTGCGAGAAGAACGACTGGTAAAAACTTGGATTGGATCGTGTGGATGACCGAGCCGACGAGGGTGGTATAAGCTAGCTGCAGCAGGAATTAGAGAAGGATCTAATGGGATGTTTCGTACGACACGGTTCAGACGACAATACTGCTTGATGGCTCTCCTGGAGCTGTTTGATTAAGCCGCCTTACGACTGAATGGGATGGCTGATCTGTTAAGCACTGCTGTACTGCAGCGCTGGTTTAAGCCAGATCTGATGTGTAACAGCGGCGACGGGGTTGCTGCGGCGTGAACGTTTTGGTCGTACATGGGTGGTTTCGGTTGGGTGCTTCGTTTGATCAAAAGGAACCATTCGTGGGAAATTTATTTTAGCTCTCTTCTTTTTTGTAATTTGTTTGGGATTGATCTTTCTGCTCCTGTGTAGGTTTGCTGCTGGCAAACCCCCTTTGTTCTTGTTTTGGCTGTGCACTGGGTTCTTGTGGTCTGTGCATTGTGATGTACAATTTGGTTGTGTAAATTGTAATAAAGGTTGATGCTTTTCAAAAAAAATATAATTTGAAACTGTATTCATGATTTTCCTTGCTAAAAATCATTAACTTTATATGAAATCACGCTTCATTCATGACTATGTTCTCGTTTTCGTGCATATTTTTCCCACGAACAAGGTTTCACAAAAAGATAAAAATTTATTGTTAATGATGGATACGATAGATTGATTATTATTATGGAATAAATAATACAAAATCAATTTAATTATTGGATAACTAACTTACCATATCCACTCTCCACTAATTTAGGGATGATTTATTCAAATAATGATTAATAAAAAACAATTAAAAACTGGCCAATTTAAAGGTTTACGAAATTACCCTTTTGGCATAATAAATTAAATTACTTAATAAATAATTACTAGGATTAGATCAACGGCTAAGATTAAAGTTTCAAGGGTTTCAACCTTTGAGAGGGTTTCAAATTAGCCTAACCATATATATATATATATATATATATATATATATATATATATATATATATATATATATAGGGTTGGGTTCCGGTGAGAAGTGCCAAATATGGTGAGAAACGTGAGAAGTGGTTATTAACCGTTGGATGAGAAATGGACGAACATTAGGATGAGATGCACCGAGATACGAAGCACCGAGATACACCGGATCAATTCGCTTTTAAATCGCAGTTCATGGGAGGATATTTGATTAAAAGTGATCAATGGTTTAAAAGCATTTCTCACATTTCTCACCTAAAATGACACTTGTCACATGATCCCATGCCTATATATATATATATATATATATATATAGAGAGAGAGAGAGAGAGAGAGAGGATAATAATTTGTAAACCTCTAAATGTGTATAAACTTTGGATTTCATAGGTTTTCTTGATGAAATTGTTTCATGAAATTATTTATTTGGATGAAAGTGTTTCATATCATTCATTTCTTGATAAAATTGTTTCATATATTTGTGTTTTTATGTAAAAACGCAAAAGGTTCATCAAACAGAGAAAATATATGAAACAGTTTCATAGGAATGAAAAAATATATATGAAACTACATAAAAAACACAAATATATGAAACAATTTCATCAAGAAATTAATGATATGAAACAATTTCATCAAAATAAACAATTTAATGAAACAATTTCATCAAGAAAACCTATGAAATCCAAAGTTTACATGAAAAAAAGTTTACAAAATAGTGGGTCTCTCTCTCTCTCTCTATATATATATATAGAGAGAGAGAGAGAGAGAGATAGAGAGATAGAGAGAGGAATAATAAACTGTAAACCTCTAAATGTGTGTAAACTTTGGATTTCATAGGTTTTCTTGACGAAATTGTTTCATGAAATTGTTTACTTTGATGAAAATGTTTCATATCATTCATTTCATGATGAAATTGTTTCATATATTTGTGTTTTTTATGTAAAAACGACAAAGTTTCATCAAACGCAGAAAATATATGAAACAGTTTCATAGGAATGAACAAAAATATACGAAACTACATAAAAATACAAATATATGAAACAATTTCATCAAGAAATGAATGATATGAAACAATTTCATCAAAATAAACAATTTCATGAAACAATTTCATCAAGAAAACCTATGAAATCCAAAGTTTATACCGAAAAAAGTTTACAAAATAGTGGGCCTCTATATATATACTACTTATATATTGGTTTAGGCCAAATGTCTTAAATACAACATGTAAAGCTTAGAGTACAATACTTTTATGCATAAAATCTAAAATCTCTTAAATACAACTTGGTATGTGAAAGTCCAGGATACACTCTTACAATCAAATATGAACAATTAAGATCGTATTCACAGCAACTGGTCATATGATTTATTAACAATCTGTGAATTACAAGATATTACAATGAATTTCTCTCTCAATAGATCTAACAAATTTATGCGTAAAGAGTTATCCAAAAGGTTAGCCAAAGATTCTATCAAAGATTTTCCAAAGATTCTCCAAAAGATTCTTTTAGCTACAGTTCCTAACTCCTATATATACTGTATAAGAAAGGCTAAAGCTACAGTACATATAAGAAACAGACTAATAGAACAATTACACGTGTCCTAATTAGTAACTGATTATAACAGATAATATCCCAAGATATGAATTCTGAACATACTTCTGAATAAGCGCTTCAGAACATTTGTCTTCATAGTCAGAAGTTCTGAGTCTCCTACTCAGAACTCTGAACCTTCTAGTCAGAATCCAACACTTAGAATCTTTTTGAGATTTCTCACTCAGAACTTCTGAGTCTTCTACTCAGAACTTCTGAGTCTTCTGACCAACTTCCATACTTGTAATCTTTTCATTATTCTCTGATCAGAACTTCTGAGTCTTCTTACTCAGAACTCTGATTCTTCAGATCAGATCTTAACAGTTGTGTTTTTGACAAAACTCTAGATCTAACAATCTCCCCCTTTTTGTCAAACACACTTGTACTTTTCATCATCAAATTCTTAGAGCAGGAACAATCTTCAGAAGGAGCTCTTCTGAATGCTTTGACAACTTTTGCTAAGAATTCTGAATAATCTGAGTTAACAACTTCTGGTCAGTCTTTAATCAGCAGCAGCAACGATTTCCAAATTGATTTCTGTTATATATTTGCTTTTTCTTTGCTCCCCCTTGAAATGACAATTCTCATCTTCATTTCAGCTTTCATAAGATTTCTTTATAAGAAACAACCGATCAGTTTTCTTTTCCTCTTCTCCTTCTTAAAATAACATTTCTCTCTTTTGTTATTTCTGTACAAAAACCATATCAATCTTCAAAATCTTTAGCTTTTCTCCCCCTTGATTTTCAATACTTTAGCGATGCTTTTTTTTCGAATGAAGTCTATGCTTTTTCTCCTCCTTAATGAATAACCTTGCTCCCCCTCAAAATAAGAATTCTGGAGCAATTTGTTTTCTCCCCTGAAAGTATGCATATATTTCATTAAAATTATTCATTTCAAATATAGTGCTTTAATGAAAACATTTATACAAGAAAAATAAGATTCACTGAACTACACTTGATAACTACTAACATTTGATCATTTGAAAATTTTACAAAAGAAATCCAACTTAATGAAATTTATCAGATTTTTCAATCAAATGAAATCAAATGCATGTGTTTGGATTCAAATACAAGTCATCATTGCATATCAAGTTAAAAATGTTCAGTTTCAATTCCTTTATTAAATCTATTTGGTGTGCTTAGCATGCGAAATATGATTAGCTTCAAGCATATGCAATTCTAAAAACATATACGAATACTTTGCTCTACTCACACTATTTGTCCAAAATCAGGATTTTCACAAATTTACAGGTTTATTGCGACTTTGAATTTTCCCAAAGTTTCAAGAGATGTGTGCTCATTGGCATCTTTTAATTTTGTGCTCATTGACATCTTTTAATTTTGTGCACATTGGCATCTTTTAATCAAAAAGTTTAGTAAGAATAAGATACATCGTTAAACATGACTTTCTATCTGGTTCTATAGCAGGATTTGGGTCAGCATATCCCAGACCAGTTGGTCTTAGGTGCTAGGTGACAAGCACCCCTTGGAACTTAATTTCCCAAACCAGAAAGGCCACATCGATATATCTTAAACCCATTTGTACCAGTAGAACATGGTTTTCTATCTGATTCTATTGCAGGATTTGGGTCAGCCGATCCCAGACCAGTTGATCTTAGGGACTAGGTGTCGAGCACCCCTTAGGACTTACTCTCCCAAACCAGAAAGGCCACAGGTACAAACTTTCAAACTAAATGATTTTATATATATTTATATTTCATCTCAATCACTTGGTACTAAAACGTAGTACTTCCCCCATATTTTTGTTTCCATCCAACATTCTGACATTTAGGCTTTTTGAACATTATATTCTATATAAGTATAGATTTCATAACATTGAGCATTCGGCATAATTTCATTCATGTTTTGCTTACCTTTCGATTTAATTCAGAAGTGAAAGTTGAAACAAATATAGCTCAGATAATACAAAATACTTGTAAAATCACTCTTTGACACACATTTATTCATTGAATGAAAATTAAAAAAATTCATATCATTGAATTAAATTTGTTAAGATTCAAACATTCAAAGCAATAGAAATAAACGTAATGCAATGTTACCTTTCACCACTTGTTCCTTGAAACATAAAAATATGACAGTTAAGGATATCACCTGAGAAGTATGAGTTCTAAACTGATTTGTTTAGAAGTCTTAGTCTCTGAAGTACGGGTCCTGAACCGAATTATTCAGAAGCCATAGTCATTTAAGTACGGGTTTTGAACTGATATGTTCAAAAACCTAAAATGTTGAAGCACGGGTTTTGAACTTTATCTTGAAACAATCAGATCAAATTTTGAGTCAATACTTCCTCTGAAATCAAGATAATCCTGCAAAATCAAGAGATTTTGGTAATCACGATGATTCCTCATTAGATATCAAAAATCCAAATTCTGAGTAGTAGAGTCAGAATTCTGATTATAAGAGTCAGAATTCTGAGTAAATTGCTCAAAATTCTAAGTATCAGAGTCAGAATTCTGATTAGTTGAGTCAGAATTCTGAGTAGTAGAGTCAGAAGTCTGAGTAACTTGTTCAAAATTCTAAGTATCAGAGTCAGAATTCTGAATAGTTGAGTCAGAATTCTGAGTAGTAGAGTCAGAACTTCTGAGTAAGAGAGTCAGAATTCTGATAAAACTATCCAGAGAAAATTCCTTAGAAAAATGTTTGGATTTTGTGATTTTTGAACATTCTGAACTTCAAATCACCATAACTTGCTCAAAAATCAGAATTTTTCAACCAAAATTTGCAGGGTTGCTCAAAATGTGATTCTGAACACATTCTCTGGAAATGTTTTCTAGCAAAAATATCCACAACTATGAGTTCGATAACCCCATAGTAAACAGAACTTTTTCGTAAAAAATATTCTTCAAAGTCAACAAATTGATCTGTATGAATCAGAAATCCATAATCACATTCAGACCGAGTTTTGGACTGAATTATCCAAACGTCAAAATTCTCAATTTAAGCTCAACATCTGTTTTAAGTCATGTGTCAGTATTATCATTCAGCTCTACACATGAATAACCTGCAAAACAAATTAAGTTGTCTTTGGTACCCATATGAACTTGGGTCCAGGTTTGTTAGGTGCAGTGGCATATGCAGATATTCTATAAGAACCATACCAGTGCTGAATAAAATTCTTGTTCACAAAATCATTAGTCCCACAATATGAACAACAAAGTTTCTTTTGTGCAACTCTGACTAATTGATTTACAGAATAAATCACATCAGGTTTAACAAAAGATTTTCTTTGAAATGTATTGTTCTTCTTGACATTTGAATTAGGAACCTTTGATTTTGGCACTTCTTTCTTGGAAGTTGTTCCTTTAACTCTCCATTCCATTTTTATCTTTTTAAAAGAACAATTATAAGATTTATCAATAGCAGAATCATAAAACAGATTAGAAGAACGAATCTGATCTTTTGAACTATGATTTGATTTGTCAACAACTTTCGTTTCAAATTCCCTAAACTTTTTAACATACAAATCAAACCTTGACTGCAAATCAGATTTGGACTTCCTCTCTATCATGATTTTAGTTGATAAATCAGATAATTTCTTAATAAGCCTCCTTATCTCCAAATGAAAAACTTTCTTTTCCTTCTCAAACTCATCTTTTAAGCATTTTTCTTTAAAGCCATTTACCTTCTTCTTTTCAGTCTCTTTCCTTCCATCTTCTAACTCTTTCTCCAACTCATTTATTTTTACAGAAAACTCATTTAACATTCCTGTTTTCTTTTTCTCAAAACCATTCTTTTCTTTTTGAAAAACATTTTTCTTGCATTCAAACTCTTTTCTTTGTTTCAAAACCTTTCAAAGAATTTTCAAATCAGAAATTTTCAAAGTCTTTTCTCCAAATCAGAAATTTTCAAAGATAATTCAACAGACTTTGTTTCAAAACCTTTCCTCTCAGTTTGAAAGTCTCTTCTCTCTTTCTCAAATTTCACTCTTTCAAGTATAAGAACTTGTTCAAAATCATAGATCTGTTTCAAGAGTTGACAATTTTTCATTTCACATGATTTGATTCTATTTTCAGACTCTGTCAACATCTTTCTTCTAAAATTGCCTTTCTCTTTCAAATCAACATTCTCTTTTTCTAATAACTTTATGTTTTCTTGAACCTTTTCAAAAGCCTTTAGAAAACCAGATTTCTCTTTTTGCAAAATCTTTATAACTTTTGCATATTCGTCTTGTTTTGCTTGAAGATTAGCAATCTTGCTTTCAAAATGAACAATCTCAGTTTTTGGTTCAGAAATTGTTTCTTTTGCTTTTACAGGACTTAATTTTTGTAAATTGTCTGAACTAGTTATAGAAATTGCAGGTCTCACAAAAACTTCAATAATCTCAGGCATGATGAAATGACAAATTCGAATATCAACTATGAATTATGATAAAAAATGAGAATCAACACAAATCTAGAACATGCAAGAATTAATCAAATCTGTCACATGCATTTATCAAACAGTTAGAGTACATGAATTAATGAAATCTTCTTTTCAACAAAAAATTTGAATACTAATCAACATGCAGCAGATATAATCACTTTGATCCAGAAACCAATCAAGAATTTCGAAAACATACCTGTGATCTCTGTTTAATTTCGAGAATTAATCAGCATAGAGAGAAAATCTTTGGATGACTTGATTGTAAGATATCGATTCAACAGAAAGACAAATTCAAATTTCTTGAATCAATGATAGAAACGAATTCAAGAATTGTTAGGAATTCAAGAATTGTTAGCAGCAACGGAATCAATTGTCGAATTGATCAAGAAACTTCAAGAACGCGATCAAACACACTCTTGGACGATTTTGTTTGTTGATTGGCTCTGATACCAATTGAAAGTCCAGGATACACTCTTACAATCAAATATGAACAATTAAGATCGTATTCACAGCAACTGGTCATATGATTTATTAACAATCTGTGAATTACAAGATATTACAATGAATTTCTCTCTCAATAGATCTAACAAATTTATGCGTAAAGAGTTATCCAAAAGGTTAGCCAAAGATTCTATCAAAGATTTTCCAAAGATTCTCCAAAAGATTCTTTTAGCTACAGTTCCTAACTCCTATATATACTGTATAAGAAAGGCTAAAGCTACAGTACATATAAGAAACAGACTAATAGAACAATTACACGTGTCCTAATTAGTAACTGATTATAACAGATAATATCCCAAGATATGAATTCTGAACATACTTCTGAATAAGCGCTTCAGAACATTTGTCTTCATAGTCAGAAGTTCTGAGTCTCCTACTCAGAACTCTGAACCTTCTAGTCAGAATCCAACACTTAGAATCTTTTTGAGATTTCTCACTCAGAACTTCTGAGTCTTCTACTCAGAACTTCTGAGTCTTCTGACCAACTTCCATACTTGTAATCTTTTCATTATTCTCTGATCAGAACTTCTGAGTCTTCTTACTCAGAACTCTGATTCTTCAGATCAGATCTTAACAGTTGTGTTTTTGACAAAACTCTAGATCTAACAGTATGCACAAGGTACAAGCTAAAAGCTTTTGTTTTACATTGACACAAATAAATCCTTCTTTCTCTAATACCTCACGTTTTCACCTATTGTGGTATATGCAGAGCTTTCTTTCTCACTATTCCACTGGTTAAACCTATCTTCAAATTTGAATTTTGAATTCTCCGATGTCGAACCTTTCATCCATTTATCGACTCGATCTGCTTGGCGCATCTCTCCATCTTCCAATCGTTTGTACCGGGTAAGGAATCTGAATCTTATAATAAAAAGTTAGGGTTTGTGATTTCTCCTTATGTCATTGATTCATGTTTCATGTCTAGGGTTTTCCTCAACTCTTGCTCTTATCTCCATCTAATTTGATTCGTGATCCAATCACCTTCATCCACATCTTCTTCTTTTGTGTGTGTGGTTTGGAAAATGGATATTCTTGTGTTATGAGACATTTGAAAAATGATTTGTCCCAATTAAAGTTGAGCTTTTGATTTATTCATGCTTTTGGAGCACGTTCTTGCATAAACATGGGTTAAATATGTTTTATCACATATGATGACTTTTATTGAATAGTCATTTGAATTATTGAGCTTTAGGCTTGGTTTCAACTCATATTAGTCTTAGGGACATTTGTCCAGTTTGATTTTCTCTATGTCGAGCTTTTAGAGTTATACACAGTTATGACATGGTTATTTATTAGTTACATGATTTGAGTGCATTGGTCATTCAATTGGGGTCATGTAATGTTATAGAATGTAATGCAATGGATCCATAGGCATAAGAGTCAGATGGTTTGGAATGGGACTTTTGTCATTTCTAGCGGATGACTCAAACTACAGACCGTAGGTGGTTTAACTTGATGATCATATACTTCTTAGTGGTTGTCATTTCTAGCAAACGAGCATGTTTAGGATTAGCAGAAGACCCAAACTACAGACCATGGGTGGTTGAACTTGATGATCATATGATCCATAGTCAAAACTCATTAACATTAATTTGTGGTTTATTGTGTTGGCCACATTCAATTGATACAGGTCTCCCCCGTCACCAAAATGTGTTATTTTCAGATACTGTACTTTCCATGTTTTGGTATTATTTTGAGTATGAAGCACTTTCCTTTATTTATGGTTTTGTGTATTGAATCTTATCCATGTTTAAGGAATTTTTGGATATTAAAGTTTGATCCTTGTTTACAATATTTGGACATTAAACTTTATTTACGTTTTAGGGTGAATATTGGGCTTTGAATTCATGTTGAACGAGCATTGTAAATTTAGTGTTTTCACTACGAAAGAGTGGGTTTGGAAAGATGTTGCTTTTACAATAAATATATTTCATTGAGAAATCATGTTTTAAATAAGCAGTCTTTCAGTTGTACCGTTTTATAAATGATGAAAACTGCTTGAACTCACTAGGCTTAAACCTAACAATTTATTTGTCGGCATGTGCATAATGTCCTTATTGGGGGATGGTAGTAGTGACACCGTGAAGAGTTGAATGCTAGTTAGATGCACGAGAAGGATATAACGATTCGGTGATGTGTTCCACACCTTGGAGATAGCGACAATTTTTGGGTTTTAGTAACACTTATCCCTAAATATAGATCTGTGTAAGGTTTGGAATATTTTATATTGATGTTAAATCTTAAGTTGCCATTATAGGTAACCAAATGTTGACTTTTAGAAAGGGATTAAAATCCTTATTTGATGTATTATCGAAAATTTTAATTTAGTTGTTCTTCCCAAAATTTAGGGTGTTACATATACTCATATTTGTTCACAAATCTAACATTCTTTCATCAATATAGGATGACTAAAACAACAACACAATGCAATATTCGAGGATACTCAGATTTTATAATGTCACCTCAAATACCCTTGGTTGTTTCTGTTGGGTCACTAAAGATTTGAAATTGACTCACCGATTTTACCCTTAAAATCTTACTTAGAATATTTTACTTTGGTTCTTTGTAATAGCTTAGACAAGACATCAAAAGTTCGGTGAAGTCGAAGATCAACCGAAATCAAGTTTGAAGAAGTTCCTCATTGTGGAAGTGAAGACATTCCTCTCAACCAAAGTCTAAGTTATTGTCCACCGAATTTTCAAGATGAAAAATTGGTGAACATCTGACCGAAATCCTCCTCAAGATTGGTCAAACTTCTCACCAATGGAAGATGAGAATCGGTGATCTCTTGGCACTGTTCAGTCTCAATTTCGGTCAAAACATCTCACCGATTTTGTGATGAAAATCGGTGAGATCCCTCTCTTGGAAGCCAACAGATGAAGATCATTTATTATGGGACAATATCTAATGTCGGGAAAAAGTGATTATTTGTCGTTTCTTCCAATTTCAGATAAAGTCTCAATCAAGCATGGTTGTTCTTCCCGGTACTGAGAAAAAGTATGATAATGACTTGTCAACTTTTCAGAGTCAACTCCTATACTCAAATCTCCAAATGACAAGTGTCCCAAGCATTTAATGCTTCATGCACTATATAAATAAGATGAATCTCTCCATGCAACGTTGCGCATTCCTGAAGGATTCTCTCAGTGCAAGAATACTCTCTCTTCCATTTGAACTTTATATCTTTGAATCTTAGTGTGTTAAAAGTTGTTTTGTTTTCAGTTTGCTTTGTGAATATTGTTAGAATAGTTTACATGTTCTTTCCACAACAATCTATAGCTTCTGTGTGTAATTCTTAGTTTAAAGTTTTCAATAAAAAAATTAATTAAGTAAAATTTGTGTATTGTATTCAACCCCCCCCCCCCTTCTACAATATTTGTTATAGCCATCTGGGACTAACAAGTGGTATCAGAGCAGAAAGTTTAATCAATAAACTTGATCTGCAATGGGTGCCTCTTCTTCAAACAATAACATTTATCCTCAAAACAACTTTTTTGAAAATGGCTCTATAGCCAAACCTCCCAAGTTTAATCCCAACAATTTTTATCTGTCGAAAAGCCAAATGATGCTTTTCATGGAAGGAGTGGATAGTAGATATCCAACCATTCTCAGTGAGGGACCCATTGTCCCTAGAGTCTGGGCTCGCTATGAAACACATAGGCCTGACAAAGAAACTGCTGATAAGGATGATTCTGATGATTCTTCGGATGAAGAAAAATCCGTTGCTACTGGGCGTTATATTCTCAAAAACCCCAAGAAATATATTGATGAGGAAAAGCGTCTCGTATCTCTTGACTCTAAAGTTAGAGAAATCATTGCTCTCTCTTCCTGATGAGGTCTACCATTCTCTTGTTAACTTTGCTACTGCTAAAGAAATGTGGACCACTCTATGTGCGTTGTACGAAGGTACAGAGGAAGTTAAGAAAAGCAAGAGAATTGCTCTAATCAGGAAATATGAACTTTTTACTCATGAGAAAGGAGAATCTCTTTCTAGCTATTACAACCGTTTTAACAGTCTCTTAAATGACTTAAAGTTGTTGGGCAGAGTATATGATAATGAGGAAGTCCTGTGCAAATTTATGGACTGTCTTCCTGACTTCTGGAAAAACATCTGTACTAGCATCAAGACAACCTAGGATCTTGAATACATGCCTCTCACTGTCCTTTATGGAACTCTCTTTAACTATGAACAAACTAAAATGCAAAGGAAGTCTATCATTAAAGAGATAAAAGGCTCCTCCATAGCCCTTGTCAGTGATACTTCTAAGAAAGCTCAATGTGTTCCTCGCATCACCTACCCCTCATCAGACTCTGACAACGACAGTCAAAATGAGTCTACTCACCAAACGGAGGTATATCTAAGTGATGCCGATGATGAAGGTGAGGAAACTTCTGTTGAACAGATAACTGATGAAATGGCTATGATGGCCGGTTTAAAAAACAAACCTCGTTTTTTTGGTAAACCTAGAACTTTCAGAAAACCCTTCTCTTCCACAAAAACCTCCTCTACTGACAAGTCAAATGAGGAGTGCTTCAACTGTGGTAAGAAAGGACACTTTGCCTCTGAATGTAGAAGAAAACGTGTTGAAAGAACTAGGACCACCTCCTCTGACAGGTTTTCTTCTAAATATGAGAAATCCAAGAACAATACCTCTAAGTTAACCTTTCCAAGAAAAGGTAGTCAACCTTCCTCTCAGGAACATCAGGAACGTGCTGAAAAATACAAAGCCAAATATAAGAGAGAGAAGGAAAGAAATGAGGGACTTCTTAGGAAAGGAAAGGGTCTCATTGCTGAAACCTATGACTGGGCTGATGAGCCAACTTCTGAGAGTGACAAGGACTCTCCCAACATGTGCTTCATGGCTAAATCTGAGGATGTGGACAACCCTGAAAGAGCAATCACTCTGACAGCTCTGGTGTCAACTGGATGCTCATCATCTTACTCTCAAGTTCAAGAGCATGGTATTTGGATAGTGGGTGCTCACGTCATATGACTGGAAACAAATCTTTTCTTATAAACTATGTGTCTGAAAAAGGTCCGTCTGTAAACTTTTGGGGACAACTCTAGAGGGTACACAAAAGGTTATGGAACTCTCACCAATAGATCTGTCACCTTCAACAAAGTAGCACTTGTTGAAGGCCTCATGCACAATCTTCTAAGCATTAGTCAGCTGTGTGATATGGGTTACAAAGTTATCTTTGAACTTTTTATCTATACAATTGTTGATAAAGACATGAAGGTGGTTCTCTCTGGTAGGACATGGGACAAAGTCATGGTTCCTCAAGTGTGTGCTTTGTGTCTGATGACACAACCAAAAGAAGCTGGTTGTGGCATAAATGTCTGTCTCACCTCAACTTCAAAACTCTACACATCATCTCCAATAAGGATCTGGTGATCGGCATGCCGAAGCTGAACTTTGTAAAAGAAAAGTTATGTGATGCATGTGAAAAAGGAAAACTCACCAAAACCTCCTTCAAGACAAATCAATGTTCCTCCATCACTCTTCCCCTTTAAATGCTGCACATGGATCTATGTGGACCAGTCAGCACTCATAGCCTAGGTGGCAAAAGGTACATTCTTGTAATTTTTGATGAATTCACAAGATATACTTGGGTATGTTTTGTCAGGTACAAAAGTGATGCTACTGAAGAAATCATCAACTTTATAAAAAAGAATGAAGTTCTGAACGGACAGCTTGTGCGGTCAGTAAGAAGTGACAACGACACCGAATTCAGAAACAGTGCCTTGGAAGATTTCTTCAATGACAAGGGAATTTCTCAAAATTTCTCGGCTGTCAGAACTACTCAACAGAATGGGGTAGTTGAAAGAAAGAATCGGACTCTGTGTGAAGCTGCTAGATCAATGCTGAGTGAATCAAATCATCCCACTTACTTTTGGGCTGAAGCAATCAATACAACTTGCTTTACCCAAAACAGATCGGTGATAACCAAAAGACATGGAAAAACTCCTTATGAAGTATTTCATGGTAGAAAACCAAATATAGGATTTCTTCATGTCTTCGGCTATGTGTGCTTTATTCTGAATGATCGTGAAAATCTTGGGAAATTTGATCCTAAGGCTGATAAAGGCATTTTTGTTGGATACTCTCTATCCTCAAAAGCATACCGCATGTACAACCTTAGAAGAAAATGCATTGATGAATCCATTCATGTCAAATTTGATGACCTCAGATCATCATCTCTTTCAAATGATGATGATGAGTTACATAGATGGATCTCATCATGTATTGGTGATGCCCCTGTAGCAAATCCCACCAATTCATCTTCCATTCCTTTCACCCATTCTGATCCTCCTACATCTCATCAACAAGTTGGGTCACCCTCCACCTTACAAAACCCCTCTCCCACAGAAATTGACCTAAATATGCCTCCTACCACCGATTTTCCAGATCCTACTCCGATCATCCAAGAGCCTCCATCTCTTCCCTCACAAAATCTTCCGCCTCCCTTACCTCTTGCTACCAAATGGACCAAAGATCACCCCATTGACCAAATTATTGGTGATCAGCAAGCTGGAGTCCAAACTAGAAGAGGCATTGGAAACATTTGTCTCTATGTAAATTTTCTATCTCTCATAGAACCAAAGAAAATTGAGGAAACATTAGCTGATCCATGCTGGATCACTGCCATACAAGAAGAACTTTCTCAATTCACCAGAAACGAGGTATGGAGATTGGTTCCCATACCTCCAAAGAAAACTATCATTGGAACCAAGTGGGTCTTCAGAAACAAAATGGATGAAGATGGTACAGTTATCAGAAACAAGGCCAGACTGGCTGCTCAGGGATACAGATAGGAAGAAGGAATTGATTATGATGAAACCTTTGCTTCTATTGCTAGACTTGAAGCCATAAGGATCTTTCTGGCTCATGCTGCTCACCAAAACTTCAGAGTCTTCCAGATGGATGTTAAAAGTGCATTCCTCAATGGTGAACTTCTTGATGAAGTCTATGTGAAACAACCACCTGGATTTGAAGACCCCACACATCCTGACTATGTGTACCGTTTGGACAAAGCTCTCTATGGTCTCAAACAGGCTCCTCGCGCCTGGTATGACACCCTTGCTAATTTTCTCTTGAAGAATGGGTACTCCAGACAGTCCAGAGGTAAAATTGACAACACCTTGTTCATCAAGCAAACCTCAGGTAATCTTATACTTGTTCAAATCTGTAACACCCCAAAATTTTGGAAACACGGAATTTGGGTTTGGCGGACGTCCGCATGGTGCAGCCGGACGTCCGTGCCATGCGGAAGTCCGCATGTCATCCGCGGAAGCAACAACGGATTTTGGAAGGAAACATTTCGGCTGAGGCTGGACGTCCGCGTAGGACCATGCGGACGTCCGCGATGCGTCTGATATTATTTTTGGTTGCTTTTAAGGCCTTTCTCTCTCTTTTTCCCTCATTTCATTTCCTTCACAACAACTCAGCTCTCTCTCTCTCTCTAAAACCAATCTCTCTCTAGAAAACCCTAAATCCTTTCTCTTCTTCTTCATCTTCTCCACTCAAACTAAACCCACTTCCACCATTGTAGAAGATGTGGAAGCTTGAAGCTTTTGGGGAGACTAGAAGCTTTCTTTTAGAGGATTCAAGTGGTGAAGGTTTTTGGAAGATTTGGCTTGAAGATGCAAGTTTCTTCAAAGGAGCTTACGTTTGGGGAAAAATCTAGATTTAGCCTAAATCTAGCAAGGTCAGTTCAAGTTGATTTGTGAAAACTTTGTACATGCCAAAAATGTTATTTTCAAGTATTTGTGTGTTTTACTTGAAATTATGAATTGTTGAGTTATTTGATGAGTTTAACTCTTTTGAAGTATTTAACTTCTTAAATGTTGTAAAACACCCATATTTGGGATTTTTGGATATTTTGATGTGTAGAAATCATAATATGTCTTTAAAAGATTTATTGCTCAAAATGATGTCTATTTGATGGTTTAATCATGTTAGTGTAATTGATTTTATAAACCATTTGGGAAATACACGATTTAGTGTCAAGAGTCATTTTGAGAATTATAAGGGTACGAGTCCTTTTGGGAAAACCCTTTTGTTTAACCCGTGTCGATTTTTGGGTTAATGATGATTTGGTGGTACTTGTTTACCTAAACGATGTTTAAAGGCATTTTATGATATGATGACCGTTATTTATGGGTCTAATGAGTTTTGAGCATTTTGCTCGGTTTTGACTTTGAGGAAGTCTTGGGGACATTTTGTCCGGTTTTGATGACTCAATGTGGGGTCTTAATTATGGTTTGCATTTATTGCATCATATCGCATTTTACTGCGCATTATTGATATTTACATGCCCGGGTGCGTTAGTCATTCCAGGATGGGCATATTATTATATACTGTGTTGCACTGGATCCATAGGCACGTAAGTCAGTCTTTGTTGATGGTCTATTGGGTGTTGCGGGATTTGGCCGAACCCCATGTTTGATGACCTTTACCTTCAAGGATACACTAGGAGGGTTGAGTCCGGTTGAGCTGTCAGGTTGATTGACGGGCATTTATGACCTTCGCCATGTCGGGGCAATGCCATGGTTGTAACCCCGCTTGTGCCGAGCCTTTGGTGGTATTTTTATTGATACTTCACTAAGGTCAGCTGTCTCTTTAGGTGTGACTTGTAAGGCGTCGTATGGGACACTTGGGCTTTTATGCAGTGAAGTGTCGTACGATTAACATTGTATGAGTGACGTACTTTTGTGTTCATCCACTCTCAATGGATACGGGTCTCCCCCGTCGTTGGCCAACCTTACTTGGGATTTTATAATGTCCATGTTTTATTATCGTTGGTCTTATACGATTGACTGCAATTTGATGACTTTAATATTTGATTCCCCTTCATGTATATTAAAGTTTAAATGAGGCAGGTCACTTCCATATTTATGGTATTTAGACTTCATTACATTTTACGTTCGCGTGAGTATTGGTTCGTATCATGTTTTCAATGAAGTATTATATTTAAATGGATTATTCTTCCATGATTTATGGGTTCAGTATTTTGTCGTCAACCGTATTTGAATGTTTTGCATAATATAGATTTATTCACGTGTTGAGTGAGTTTGGATTGGAATTCATTTTAGAAAACACTTTATGCCTTTTGGGAACTTCTCTCAATAATTTTGGGTGCGTTGGAAAATGAGTCGTTTATATCCTTTTTGTAAATTCCTTTGGAAATCATGATCTATGTCGCAAACTTTCATTTAAAGAATTATTTAAATCATGCTATAAACTCTTGAACTCACTAGGCTTTAGCCTAACCCTTTTTATTTGTCGGCATGTGTAACAGGTTCAGGTTGGAAGTAGTTCTAGTGACACGTGTGAAAGGTTGTGTGCTAGAAAGGTGCTCGAGAGGTGAATTGATTAAGTGATGTCTTCCGCATTTACCCTTGGGAACAACACTTTGTGTTTGGGTTAAGTAATACCCGAAGTGAGTTTAGTCTTTGTAATAAGACTTGAATTATATATTGTTGAGGTTGATTATAGATTTTAAATTTGAGGTATTTCACCTTTGAATTATAGAAAGAAATCCTATTATTTCTGATGTTTTATCGAAATTTTTATTTAGTTGCTCTTTCCCAATTTAAGGGTGTTACAAGTTGGTATCAGAGCATAAGTTTGAGATAATTAGGTGTTGATTTTGGATACCTAGACTCAAACTAGCATTCTTTTAAGTAAATGAAAGTGAATTTCACCATTAAGCACATTAAGATAGGATGTTTCGAGGTCGATGGAGTCACTAGAAACGAGAATCACGTCAAGAGTAGCAAGGATAATCATGTACGGTACGCTCATAATGACACCTGGCCAATGTCATGGTGAACCTACTAGTACATGTGCATATTGAAACTACTTTAATGTGACGACCGTTGGGGTAGTGAAGAAGTTTCTAGGCGAGTAGTCGTTGGAAAGGATTGACGATTCTAGTATTAGTCACTTAGGGTGACAATAAGCATGATATTTGCTTTAAGTGGACCGTTTCGGGTCGATATTGATGGTTGGGTTAGAACCATAGACTTATTGAACCGACTTGGATTCGAGGGAAAACCGTAAGGTTAATCGATGTAATTCCCAACTTTGCCTTAAGAGGTTTGAGCATCCGGATGACAATAGTGGACCAGAGGGAATTGGAGGAGTATGGGTTGAGACGCTGAGTGCCGACTAAGTTATGCACAAAATTGTCAATCAGGTTGTAGCACAGTGGTTGATCGCCCTAGGTGATGTGGTGGAATATCCCATCTACCCAGGGTTCGATTCCAGGCGTCCTCAACATTGATAAGACATCTTTAAGTTTCAAAATTTCCAGGGATTAGTCCGGGCTATGCCTGGGATACCCTTTCCAAAAAAGTTATGCACAAAATTTATTTTAAAGTAAATTGCATCAGTTATTTCTTGTGTTTCAAATCCTTATATGGATTGTGTTACAAAATCTTGGAAAATGTTTAGCACACACAAGATTTCTAAATCATGGTTTTTGAACCTGCATGAAATTATTTTATTGCGGGAGTTGCAAACTCCGTCAGGACTTGTTTTATTTTGTTATTGTCCAACGTTACTTTCGGATACAGTGATATCCGTATTTTTACGATGTTTAAGATGTCGGGAAAGTAACTACGGCTTATGACTTTAACATTGGATCTCCTCCACATATGTTAAAGTTTGGACGGAAAGTTATCTTCCATTATGTCTATGTAAAGCTATTTTGGAGACTTTGTTTAATGCAAGTTTGTTGATCAATGTTGTTTATATGGTATTACAACAAAAAGGGAATTTTTGGAATTTTGGCGTTTTAGTCATGATTTTGCTTATTGCAATTCGACTTTTGGAAGCAAAATGTTTGGTGCCATTTTATTGACTTGAGGTCATTGAGCCCACTGAGTTTCATGAAGTTTTGGTCTTACGACGTTTTGTGTCGCGTGAGTGCAATTTCATAATGTGCATACCCATTTATTATGTGAGAATTTATGAGTTATGTTGGGCATTTTGTCCCACTCGGATTTTGTTGAGAAATATTATTTTATGCCATAAGGCGACCAAAAGGGATGAGTTTTGGAACTTTAGTGTCGCGTAATTTCTCTTTCAAAGATTTGTGTTAACACATATTTTGTTGCAACTTGTTCAGTGTATGGATTGATTTATACGTGACATAAGTAATGCATGAAAGAACACTTTGATAGTATTTCATAACGATTTACTTATTGCGCTTTCAGTTAATTGATTGTTTTAATTTCATGCAAATGCATTATATTGACCTAGGAGTGTGCATAGCTTGGTAACCATTATCTCTCGGCATTTTGATAAATGGATCATGAATGAAAATGTTTTATTAACTCATTGCTTAAATGAAGGCCATTTGGTCAAAGTATGTTTTAGTGTTGTGGGGATCATGCATGGTTTACGATACGTTATATTTTGAAAACACGAATGTGTGAGTCGTTGACATTTGGTCAATTTTGGTTCGATGAACATTTTGGAAAATTGTAAACCTTTTTGGTTTTAAAGAAAAAGGGGTATTTTGAGTGTTTAATAAGTAAATTTTTAGCATCGACATTTTGACGTTTTGTATTACAAGTGAAAAGACTTTTTAGTGAAAATGCTCCGTGATGGGGATTTTGGAAAAATCATTTGTCTCAATGTAGAGTGCGTGGAATTATTTAAATTTGTGGAACATTAATGCGCACTGCTTGCATAATTCGAAATTGGAAGTCGATATAAAACCTTTTGGTGTCAATCATTTGCAAGCACTTATTTTCTCCTAAGTTTTGGGAAAACACATTGATGTGTGAGTCTTGTCAAAAATGTTTTACTCCTATGTCATTATATGACTAAGTGAGGAAATTTTGGGATTTGATTTAAAGAATTTCATCTTTTGAAATTTGTTATGAACCATCTAATGCATGTTATTGCATACTCCAATTTGAGATTTTCTCATGATGTTTTAGTCGATATTTTCAAATGATGAAAACGTATTGATTTTGTCCTTAAACTTGGAACTGACACAAGTCATTTTATGTTTTGACCAAAGTGTACTTACAAATCGTTTCATCGTTTTTGCGAAATAAAATGACGCGCGCAACCTTGTTCCATGCCGTTTTATGGTTAAAAAGGAGTTTTCGGAGTCAAATGTCGTTTGAACTTCTTTTGAAGTACGTGCGAACCTTTTGTTGCACACTATTTAAAGTGAGCAGTTACTTTACGTGCATGTCATGAATCAATCCATACTAGGACCGTAGCGGTTCATTTCAAAGAAGTTGTTTATTACGCTTTTGCGTTTTGTTGATAATCTGAACTACAATGAAATAGTTTTCAATATGATTTTCATATGTGGGACGAGCGTGTCCATTTTTGCGAAACTACCGAATTAATAGTAGTAGTTTTTATGCGTATAATAAATTTGATATGAAAACCTTTGTGTTGAAAACTTCTATAAAAAGTTTTGATTGGCATATTTGTTAAATAATTCACTTGAGAACCTTGAACTCATTTAGACCTTGAGAAGGTTAAGTAACCCCGGTTAAGAGTAAGGGTGAGTAGGACTTTGACTATAAAAAGTTGGATGTTTCGACGCGTGATGGTGCTATAGACCGGATGGTATCGATGGCAGAGTCGATGCGTTTGTGTAACTGAAGGGTTAGATTCGCGGTATCGTATTTTGAGGTTAGCGTAACCGTTTTGTCGGCAACCCTGTTTTGGGTCTTGGACAATTTTCGCATGAAGGACCCTTTAGGCACCGTATTGATAACCCTAGTTTTGTGGGAATGCTCGGCAAACGGAACTCGTGTGTGGAGTTCTGTTAGAGTTCAAAGCTTGGTGGTATGACTAGGTGTCAACCTTTTGGGTTTGAAGTCGAGAACCGCTAGCGTATTCGGAGGGTGTAGCCCAATTCTAAAGAAATAATGATAACGGTGGTAGTAATCTTAAGATGCCCGATCATGATGAGTAGTGTTGGTCCCAGCTGTTGAGTAGCAATGGAAAACAAGTATTGTAGAAGGGGGGGGGGGGGGTTGAATACAATACACAAAATTTTTCACTTAATTTAATTCTTTTATTGAAAAACTTCAAATAAGAATTACACACAGAAACTATTGATTGTTGCGGAACAGAATAGATAAAATCTATTCAAACAATCTAACACAAAGTCACACAGAGAATGAAGAACAATTGTAAAACACTAAGAAAACAAATGAACTTATGAGAGAGAAAAATGCCAGCACTTGAGAGCTTGAAGAGTCTGTAATCTGGTTAGGTTGCAAGGAAGGATATGACCGCTTTATATAGTGCCTCATGCATTAAATGCATGGACACTTGTCAAGCAGAGCTTGGATGGTAGGATGGAAGCAGGTCTTCTGAAAAGTACTGGGATGTACTTTTGTCTTTGCACATTTGTCTTGAAGCGTTGACCTGTATGTTGAAGTTGAACTTACTTGAAGAAGATAAGAGATCCAAAGAACCTTTTTCTGATCCTCGGATTATGTCTCTGTCATTGCAAGATATCCCAAATATATTTTGCAGATAAAGTGGAATATACCTGTTGTAAACTGTTGGCCTAGGATCTCTTCAAAGATATCTTCAAGAATTCTTTCTTAAGGAATTCTCTGCCGATCACGTCTTTAACATCTCCAAGAGATCTTGATCATGTCTTCAACATCTTCAAGAGATCCTGCCGATCATGTCTTCAACATCTTCAAGAGATCCTGCCGATCAAGTCTTCAACATCTCCAAGAGATCCTGCCGATCAAGTCTTCAACATCTCCAAGAGATCCTGATCATGTCTTCAACATCTTCAAGAGATCTTGCTGATCATGTCTTCAACATCTTCAAGAGATCCTGCCGATCATGTCTTCAACATCTTCAAGAGATCCTGGAGATCAAGTCTTTAAGATTATCCTTGCTCTTCAAGTGTACTGGCCTAAGACCTTAGGAAGTCTCAAGTAGCAGCTTAATCTTTGGTTGAGAAGTCTATCTTCAATCCTCTTTGAAGATATGCTTCTACTTTGTTTCTTCGGTTGATCTTCGACTTCACTGAACATGTTTATACAATTAAGCTGCTTGTAAAGAACCTAAAAATTATTCTAAGTATGAACTGTGTAAAAATGAAAAACTGAGGTCATCTTCAAATCTTAAGTGACCCAACAATCTCCCCCTATTTCAGGATGACATCCATACTTAGAATCTGAGGAGTAAATACTGAATAATTCATTTTGACCCTTGTTTACTCTTTTTGGGTTCTTTTCACATAGTCCATTCTTTTTGATTTTTTTAATTGTATCCTACATTTACAAGTAAAATGAAATGATAAAGAATATCTGTACAAACAAATGAAAGAAAAAGGAAAGAAGTATATACAATATGAACAGAACAAAAATTACTTGCATCTTTGGAGGGGCAAGTTGAAACTTGTGTCTGGCTTGAGGATTCTTTATTTTGATCAGAAGCCCTGACAATGTTTAAGGGAGGGTTGAGTTTGAGTGAATCAGCCTCAGGATGCTTCTGGCCATATCTTGCGTCTTCTTTCTTTTGTTGGCATCTTCAGCTCTTCCTGTTCAACATCATCATCCTTTCTCTTTGTTTTCCTCCCCCTCAGTTAGATCAGCCGGTGTTTGTGTTTCTCCCCCTCAGTTAGATCCGCCCGGACTGATGTGCTCCCCTTGACCGGTCCGCCGATTTCCTCATTTTTTTTCGAGTTGGACGCTGGATATGAGTACTGAGGGTTTATGTTGCTCCCCCTCAGATGAATTCTCCCCCTCAGCGGCCGACGAAGGAAAAACACGAAGATGAAATATCGGCCACGATGTAAGAAAATCGGCAGCTGATGTTTTTTTTTTGAAGCTATACATAAAGTCAGGATGAGAGAAAGATGGAAGATGAGAGATGTGAAGAAATGAGAGGGTAAGATGGGGTATTTAGATGGATAAGAGATGATAAAAAGAAGAGAAAGATATGTTGGATAAAAGGAGATAGGATAAGGAGGTGTAAAAAAGGTGGAGTGTGATAGGAGATATAAGGGAAGAGTGTCTTGGGAAAGATGAGAAGGTTATTGGAAATAGAAAAAGTAAAAGTGGAATTTGAGAAAAAATTGAACCAATTGGAAAGTATAGAAGTTTTGGTGGTCTTGGGTTTAAGAAACAAAACAAAAAAAATGATGGGTTCTGTGTGTCTGTCGGCCGAAAGAAAAAGAAAGGAGAGTGGGTCAAAGGCGTCGGTGGGGGGTTGGGTTGGTAGCATGCACATCGGTGGGTGGGGGGAGGGTTAAATCTTGGCCGGAGATAGTAAGTGTAGGAGGGTGTTGGCGGTAGAAATGAAAAAGAAAGGAAAAAGGGGGTTGGGGGGGGGGGGGGCGGGGGTCGGTTGCCGAAAGGAAAAGGAAAAGGAAAGAGGGGGGGGGGGGGCTGCATGAAAGGAAAAAGGGGGGAGGGGGTGCTCGTTGTTTGTGGCAGCATGCAAAAAGGAAAAAAAACAACAAGGGCAATGATTTATTATAATACATATATATTATATATATTTTTTTATTTTTTTTATTTTTCTTTTCTCCTTTTTGTTTTTTTTTTGAATTTTATTTTCTCTCTTTTTTTTTAAATTTTCTTTTCCCTCTTTTTTTTGATTTTTTTTGAAAGAGTTTGGCAATGATTTTCGGAAGATTGTTGAGAAAGATATTTGGAAGATTTGTGGGAAGCAAACATCTTCAATCTTCAAGAGTAATCTTCTGATGTGGGTCTTTAAGTCATCTTCAAGATCAAGAGGTGATCTTCAAGTCTTCAATCTCCACACATAGTCATGAAGGGAGGGATCTTCAAATCCAGGATGTGGTGCTAAAGGAAGAGAAGGTTGAGGTTGAGAGGCAGAAGAAAATCTTCAGGAGTAGAAGAGGGTAAATCGATAAGAGTGGAGAAGGAAGGAATATTTGGTGAGTGTGAATATGAGTACTGGAGAAAGTATTGTCATAAAGATTGGGAATGATGTTGATGAAATTGGTGTTGAAGAAGATAGGATAGTAGGTAGGTTTTTGAAAGGGAGGAGAGAGGTTAAAGATGAAGAGATGAAGTTAGGATCGATTAAGAGAAGAATCGGTAGGAAAGAATTGGTAGGAAAAGAGTTAGGCAAGGTGTTAGGCAAGGAGAGGAATAGTTAGGCAAGGAGTTAGGATGAGGAAGATACCTGAAAGATGTAGGAGGGGATGATGGCAGTCTGTCAATGATAGGATCTTCAGAAGGTGGTAGACTTGAAGAGGAACCATCATCAGAAGAGCTTTGATGCTCAGTTAGGAATTGTGGAGAGGTAATATATATGAAGAACAGATAGACTTAGGAAATGAGGGTGAGAGGTAAGGTAAAAGGTGAGAGGGTTAGAGTGTATAGTTAAGAAGGGTAGTGATAGGGGTTGACAGAAGGTGAGGTATTTATAAATGTTTGAGGGGGTGAGATAGGTAGTGATAGGGAAAGAAGGGTGAGGATTAGAAGTAAAGACATCTTTGGTAGAGTACCTGTCAATTCTGTAAAGAGGAGAAGAAGCACTTAGCTGATACAAGAGCAATTGAGAGGGTGTGACCTTCTGGATCATCCATATCGATTATTTGGGCCATGAAGCACACATTTGAAGTGTCCTTCTCGCTTTCAGATGTGGGTTCATCTGCCAAATCATGAGTTTTAGCAGGCAGACCCTTTCCTTTTCTGACTAGTCTTGCATTTCTTTCCTTTTCTCTCTTGTATTTTTCTTTGTATCTTTCAGCCCGGTCAGAGTCATATTTGGATCTTCCCGGTTTTGAGGAAAATTGGCCAGAGGAAGAAGTTCTGGGTTTTTTCAAAACGTTTACTTCTACACTCAGAAGAAAAATGGCCCTTTTTACCACAATTAAAACATTCTTCATTTGATTTGATCGAAGAAGAGAGTGTTTGGAGAGCGAAGAGGAGGGTTTTCGACTAAACTTAGATTTTTCAGAAGAAAAGTGAGATTTAGATTTAGAATACCCATCCATCCTGGCCATTCCATCTGATAATTTGTCAACTGAAGTTTCCTCACATTCATGATCAGCATCACTAAGATATGCTTCTGAATGCTCATTGGGACCTTCTTGACTATCATGGTCAGAGTCAGATGGGTAGGTGATTCTTGGAGTACACGTAGTTCTTTTGGAAGAGTCACTTAAGAGAGCTAGAAAAGAGCTCTTTATATCTGTGATGATAGACTTCCTTTGCAGCTTAGTCTGCTCATAGTTAAAGAGAGTTCCATAAAGAGCAGTGAGAGGCATGTGATCAAGATCCTTGGTTGTCTTTATACAAGTACTGATGTTTTCCCAAAAATCAGGAAGACAATCCATAAACTTGCACAGGACTTCCTCATTATCATACATGCGACCCAACAGTTTAAGATCATTAAGAAGACTGTTAAAGCGATTATAGTAGTCTGAAAGAGATTCTCCTTTCTCATAAGAGAAGAGTTCATATTTTCTAACAAGAGCAATCTTCCTGCTCTTTTTCACTTCAGACGTACCTTCATAAAGAACACACAGAGTGGACCACATTTCCTTACCAGTGGAAAAGTTTACAAGAGAATGATAAACCTCAACAGGCAAAGAGAGGGCAATGATGGCTCTGACTTTAGTGTCAAGAGCTACAAGACGTTTATCTTTATTATTGTACTTACTGGGGTCTTTTACAATGTATCTCCCAGTAGCAGGTGTTCGTTCTTCCTCAGAAGAAGACTCATCACCATCCTCATCTTTGTGTGCCTTTTGGGCATTATAGCGATCCCAAACTCTAGGGACAAGAGGTCCTTCATGGAGTATGGTGGGATATATGCTGTCAACTCCTTATAAGAAGAGCATCATATGACTTTTCCACAGAGAGAAGTTATTAGGGTTAAACTTTGGTGGTTTGGCTATGGAGCCATTGTCGTATGATCCAGCATTAGAGTTATTGGAAGAAACATTGTTTAAGGAAGTAGATGAAGCCATTGCAGATCAAGTTTATTAGATTAAACTGACCTGCTCTGATACCACTTGTTGGTCCCAGCTGTTGAGTAGCAATGGTAAACAAGTATTGTAGAATGGGGGGTTGAATACAATATACAAAAATTTTCACTTAATTTAATTCTTTTATTGAAAAACTTCAAATAAGAATTACACACAGAAACTATTGATTGTTGCGGAACAGAACAGATAAAATCTATTCAAACAATCTAACACAAAGTCACACAGAGAATGAAGAACAATTGTAAAACACTAAGAAAACAAATGAACTTCTGAGAGAGAAAAATGCCAGCACTTGAGATCTTGAAGAGTCTGTAATCTGGTTAGGTTGCAAGGAAGGATATGACCTCTTTATATAGTGCCTCATGCATTAAATGCATGGACACTTGTCAAGCAGAGCTTAGATGGCAGGATAGAAGCAGGTCTTCTGAAAAGTACTGTGATGTACTTTTGTCTTTGCACATTTGTCTTGAAGCGTTGACCTGTATGTTGAAGTTGAACTTACTTGAAGAAGATAAGAGATCCAAAGAACCTTTTTCTAATCCTCGGATTATGTCTCTGTCATTGCAAGATATCCCAAATATATTTTGCAGATAAAGTGGAATATACCTGTTGTAAACTGTTGGCCTAGGATCTCTTCAAAGATATCTTCAAGAATTCTTTTGTTGATCCAAACCCTCAGTGATTTGATAATGACCCTATCTTAAATACTTAGTGAAAATTGTAAGTAAACAATATGTATCAGAGTTTCACTATCGCTGATAAGTACTAAGATCTTACAGTACTGCTAATAGGAACTCTCGCTCTTTTAGATTAAACATTCAGCGAACACTGTTCACCATATCGCTGAGTCTGTTCAGTCCTTATGGTGATCGCTGATAAATTAGTTGTTTACTTATGATCCCTGAAGACAAGATTCACGTCAACAAAGGTTCTACGCTGAAGTCGAAGATCAAGCTCAAAGAACCAGCGACAAGTCTCCTAATGAACTGATGCGGATCAGCGAAGACTCAGATTTGTCCACTCAACGTGAAGTATCAAGTACAAGACTTTAGCTATCGCTGAACTTTATCATTCGCTGAATAGTAAATGATAATCGCTGAATCAACGAAAGCTGATCATGAAGTCCTCCGTACAAAATACTTTTGTCTTAACCTCCCTTGCACGCCACCGTACGAAATGTCATAAAAGAACCTCCGAAAATCTGAAATCGTACAACCACTCTAATACTACACTATTCATTTAATGCGGCTACTAAGGTTGTCAACAAAGGTCAATGACATGCAACCAATCCGCTGATGACACGTGTAAAGTGTATACTGAATTGCATTAAATGCATGCAGTATATAAAGAGATGAACTCACTTCATTTGAAGTAACTTGCTAACTCTGGACAAGTTCAAATCTCTCTTAAGATAGGATTTTATTAGTAATCTCCTCATCTTTCTTAGTGCAAGAAACCTTAGTGTTCCAACTTGTTTAGATTTAGGTTTATCCTTAATCTTGTTTCCGCAACAAGCTGTAAATTGTTAATGATTTATCAATAAACAATTTAGAAAAGTAAAATAGTGTGTTTGTATTCAACCCCCCCCCCCCCCCTTCTACAAACTTGTATAGGCCTTTCGGGACCAACAAGTGGTATCAGAGCAGATTTGTTTAATCTCATAAACAAGATCTAATCTAAGATATTTCTCTTCCTAGCTATTATCTGAAAATGGCCAACACAAACACAAACACTCACTATATAGACAATGGTTCTCTTGCAGAACCCCCTAGATTTTCCAGAGATAACTTCAACTTATGGAAAAATAGGATGACACTCTTCTTAGAAGGTGTAGACCCTACTATACCTTACTATCTTGAAAACGGCCCACACATCCCTGTAACAATTGATCCTGCAGTTCCAGCCACTGCAACTAGAGCTGCTATTCCAGAAAGGCTGATTCCAAAGGAAATCCATCATTGGACCGATGAAGACAAGAAGAAAGTGGCTATAGATACAAAAGCCAGATCCATACTATCCATGGCCCTTCCTGACGAAGTCTACCATTCCGTCATGAACCTGAAATCCTCAAAAGCCATGTGGGACACAATATGTGTTCAGTATGAAGGAACGTCTGAAGTCCAGGATTCAAGAAAGATCAACCTGGTAAGACAATACGAAAGCTTCATCTCTGGAATAAAGACGACAAATACTCAAAGCTGAAGGAGAAGTATGCAAAGCTGAAAAGCTTTAAGAAGAAAGGAAAAGGCCTGATGGCTGACTATGATTGGGCTGCTTCTGATGAAGAAGCCTCATCATCTGATTCTGAAGATGATGAAGCAAATCAATGTCTCATGGCCAAGATTGAAGAAGAGGAAGAAAGTTCAGACATTCCCTCCACTTCAACATCTGCCATTCAGGTATCACCTTCCTTCTTTACCAATATTGTAAATATTGATGAAGCTGATAGTCTCCGTAAAATCGAACTGCTGACTAGAAGTTTATACGAAGCCATGAACGGCAAAGCTGTGGTTGAAAACCAAAATCTTGATCTCGCTGAAAAGCTTAAAAACTGCCACCTTCAAATAGAAAAGCTTTCTAAATTTGAAGAAGATTTTAAAGATCAAGTCCATTTAAATCAGCTAGTCAAAATCGAACGAGCGGAAGCTATCGCTGCATTAAAAGCTGAACAAGCTACTGTTGAAGGATGGTGTAATTCTTCAACAAAGATCACTGAGATAATTAAGGCTTAGATTCCTCTGAGTGATAAACGTGGTCTGGGTTATAAATATGATACTCCAATACCAACCACTGAACGTTCAATGCTTAAATTTGGAACGTTCGTATCCTCAATAGCTGACACTTCTTCATCTCAGTACTCCTCGTCGGTTACACCAATCCCTGAGGAAACTCCTACCTCAAAAGGTAAGGAGAAAATGGTTTATTCAAAACCTACCTATGTCTCTAAAGACAAAGGTAAAGGAATTGTTATTTATCAAAATCCTCAGAAGGGTACATTAGTACCTAAGCTGAATGCTTCTAAAGCCTTAGTGATTCATTCATCTGGTTCTAGAAATCAGACCTCTGGATCAGTTCAGCGACCTACTCCTAGACTCAGAGTAGATGTCCTTGGTAAGAAATCTGAAGAACTGAATGTTCGTCCTATTTCAAAAACCAATAGTGTACTTGGTGCTGGCACTTCTAATTCCAAATTAAAAGCTCAGCACTCAAGTGGTCCTAAAACTAATTTTAGTTATAGGAAATGTTATCACTGTGGACTTACCGATCATATTGCAAGTAAGTGTCCCACAGCCACCAAAGCTGATAAGATAGCTAAGGTGAAGATAGCACCCAAGAAGACCAAACCAGTTGCAATTCAGGTCAAGGTGACTCCTACCTCTGAGGTCAAGAAATTGACCAAAGTGAAGAAAGACAAAGCTGAATCTTCAAATGCTGCGAAGACTGCTGAACCCATTCCAACCTCTTCCACTGACAAACGCGTATACATGGCGAAGTGGGTACCCAAGCAAAACTAATCTTCCTTTGTATTGCAGGTTAAGAAGGGTATCTGGTATCTCGATAGCGGATGCTCTAGACACATGACTGGAAAGAAAAGCCTGCTCGCTGAATACAAGGAAGAGAAGGGTCCCTCTGTGACTTTCGGTGGAAATGGAAAAGGACACACCCGAGGGTATGGTGTACTTTCAAATGGTACAACATCCTTCAGAAGAGTCGCATATGTTGAAGGGCTGAAGCATAATCTTCTGAGCATCAGTCAGCTTTGCGACATGGATAACAAAGTGATTTTCACTAAGGAATCCTGCTTTGTCTCTGACAAAAAGGAGAAGATAGCTCTCAGCGGTTATCGTTTGGAAAATGTTTACGTTATAAACATGGACTCAACAACCACTGAAAACTCCTGTTTCTTCTTAAAGGCATCTTCTGATGTCAACTGGCTATGGCACAAGAGGCTCTCACATCTCAACTTCAAGACACTGAATACTCTTTCATCCAAAGAGTTAGTCACTGGTCTACCTCAACATTCATACGCCAAAGAATCCTTATGTTCAGCGTGTGAAAAAGGGAAGCAGACCAAGGCAAGCTTTAAGTCAAAGCAAGTTTCCTCAGTGTCATCTCCTCTTCAACTACTCCATATGGATTTGTTTGGCCCTGTTAACAAACAATCCATCGCTGGAAAGAAATATACGCTGGTCATAGTTGATGAATTCTCTCGTTACACATGGGTAATGTTTCTCCATTCTAAGAGTGACACCCCTGAAGAACTCATCACCTTTGTTCGGAAGATGGAAACTCTGAACAATATGACTGTTCGCTCAATAAGGAGTGATCATGGAACTGAATTAAAAAACAGTTCTCTTGATTCCTTCCTTGAGAGCAAGGGTATTTCTCACAACTTTTCGTCAGTGAGAACACCACAACAAAACGGAGTCGCTGAAAGAAGAAATAGAACAATTATTGAAGCTGCACGTTCAATGCTCAGCGATTCTCACCTGCCTACTCAGTTTTGGGCAGAAGCTGTCAACACGGCTTGTTTTACGCAAAACAGGTCGCTGATAGTCAAAAGATTCAAAAAGACAGCCTATGAACTTTTTCATGGGAGAAAGCCTTCAATCAGCTTTCTTCACATCTTTGGTTGTCAGTGTTACATACTGAACAACAGAGATGCCCTTGGAAAATTTGATCCTAAAGCTGATGATGGAATCTTTCTTGGATACTCCTCAGTTTCCAAAGCCTTCAGAGTCTTCAACCGAAGAAGACAAACTGTAGAAGAAACTATTCACGTCACGTTTGACGAATCCCGTTCAGCGAACTCTAAACCGAACGCTGATACAGAAGAACTGAATCAATGGATGTTTTCTCATCTTGGTGATTCAGAAGATGTTCCCACTACTCATGCTCATACAACTGAAAATGATGGTCCTACTATCATTCCCAATATGCAGAATAGTGAAGCTGAAACATCTTGGGTCTCAGCTGTTCCTATAAACACTATACCCGCAGTTGATCCAAATGTCTCAGAAATTCCATCTATTTCTCAGCAATCAGTTAATGAAGTGACAAATGCAAGCATTCCTCTCTTAGCTGATAATCCAGAAGTAGCTGAAGCCTCATCTTCAGTTTCTCCAGTTCAGACTGAGTCAGCGACGCATGCTCCGGCTCAGCAATGGACTGTAAATCACCCAATCGATCAAATTCTTGGTGATCCCAACGCTGGTATTCAGACTCGTAGAAGTGCAGGTAATATTTTTTTATTTGTTAACTTTATTTCTCTAACTGAACCAAAGAAAATAGATGATGCCCTCAGAGATCCAAACTGGGTCAGCGCTATGCAAGAAGAGCTGACTGAATTCGAAAGAAACAAAGTTTGGAAACTTGTTCGGAGACCAACTGACAAAACAGTGATAGGCACTAAGTGGGTCTATCGAAACAAGTTGGACGAACATGGTACTGTAACTCGCAACAAAGCTCGTCTTGTTGCTCAGGGATACAGACAAGAGGAAGGCATAGATTATGACGAAACCTTTGCTCCAGTAGCAAGACTTGAATCTATTCGTCTTTTCTTAGCATATGCTGTACACAAAAACTTCACTGTACATCAAATGGATGTTAAGTCAGCGTTTCTAAATGGAAAGCTGAATGAAGAAGTTTATGTGGAACAACCTCCAGGATTCTCAGATCCTAAGCGTCCAGGTTATGTTTATAAGCTGGATAAGGCACTTTATGGCTTGAAGCAAGCTCCTCGTGCATGGTATGACACTCTTTCTACTTATCTCCACCTTGAAAAATTTGAGAGAGGTAAGATTGACAAAACTTTGTTTTTTAGAAAAATAAAAGGTCATATCATTTTAGTTCAAATATATGTTGATGACATTATATTTGGTTCTACTAACCCTGAGCTTTGTACTCGTTTCGCTGATAGAATGAAAGATGAGTATAAAATGAGTATGATGGGTGAACTAACATATTTCCTTGGTCTTCAGATTAAGCAAACTGAAAAAGGAACTTTTATAAATCAGGGAAAGTATGTTAAAGATATGCTGAGGAAATTCGACTTAACTGAAAGTTCAGCTATGAAAACCCCTATGGCACCACCGCTGATACTTGATAAGGACACAAAGGGTGTTCCTGTCAATGTCACGTTGTACCGTGGAATGACCGGCTCACTACTGTATCTTACAGCTAGCCGACCCGATATTATGTTTGCAACATGTCTGTGCGCACGATATCAAGCTGAACCTAAGATATCCCATATGAAAGCTGTAAAGCGAATCTTTCGATATCTTAAGGGTACAGCGAATCTAGGTCTTTGGTATCCCAAAGATTCAGGATTCGATCTAACCGCCTATTCAGACAGTGATTTTGCAGGTTGCAAAATGGATAGGAAAAGCACCACAGGAGGATGTCAGCTCCTGGGTGGAAAGCTGGTAAGTTGGACAAGTAAGAAGCAAAACTCAGTGTCCACTTCCACAGCTGAAGCTGAGTATGTAGCCGCTGGAAGCTGCTGTTCTCAAGTCTTGTGGATGAGAAATCAACTACTAGACTATGATCTTCAGCTCTCCAAAATTCCAATCTATTGCGACAGCACAAGTGCCATCGCTATAGCAAACAATCCAGTGCTACACTCAAAGACAAAACACATAGAAATCAGATATCATTTTATCAGAGATCATGTGATGAATGGTGATATAGAACTTCATTTTATCCCAACTGATTATCAGTTAGCTGATTTGTTTACCAAACCTCTTGATGAGACAAGATTCAACTTTCTCAGCAGCGAGCTTGGAATGCTGAACTTTGAAGGATAAATCTTCAGCGGTTCACATTTAATCAGCGATACGTTTATACATTCTTGTATAGACTCTCGGATAAAATAAACTTGTACAATCCATTTCATCATCTTCTCTCTGAATAAATTTGGTTAAACTGATATCAAGGTATGTTTTCTCTCTCTGACAAAACGCATGAAAATGCAAGATTTCAAATTCTTACATCGCTGAATATCTCTTCCTTAACAGCGATATTTTGAAATTTCTTAAAACCCTCACTGATATTTCTATTCAGTGCTTCATATTTACCAAAGAGTCCCTGAGTTTTTCTTTCAAAACCTCAGAGACAACGAAAGAATGTGAAAGGACAGTTGTGACGTCATTGCAACGGATAACACCAGGCACGCTCTTTTTCTGACACACGTTTGCACGTTTCGTTGTCTATCCAATCAAATGCAAACACGTGTCCGTGTCATGATGAAAAACTTTCCCGCTCAAGTTTTTCTCTCTCTACTCTCTTCCTATATAAACACTCTCAAAGTTTATATTTGTCTTTTACGCGAATCAATCTTTCTCCGCAAGAAAAGAACACTGTTGCATTTTGTGCTCTCAATCTTCAAGAACTGTTCATCATCTTCTTCATCAAACTCAAGGTTAATATGTTCTTATCTATTATCAAATGCGAATAACTTGTTTTCGATCTTATCATTGTTTTACACAAGATCAAACAAAAGAACTCAAAAATAAAATCATTTTCTTTCATGGTTTTATAAACACAACCATTTCATGGTTGTTCTTCAAGTTTTAAATCTAAAATCTTAAACTTGTTCTTCTTTCGTATCCATTTTTTGAAGAAACTGGAATACAAGGCTTATGGGTGTTATATTCGTTTTTTTTTAAAACAAGAAAAACCCTAATCTTCATTAAGACTTTTTTGTCTGAATGAAATGGACAAAATTCGAAAAATCTTAATGGAAATTTTCTTTCCACATTAAGATAATTCTTATTTGTTAACATCTTTGGTTGAACTGATAATACAGTGAAATGGCAACTTCAAAGCTGAATGTTACCGCTGAGTCCATCTCCGCTGATTCTGAGGAACTGGAAATCACTAAAGCTCCTCAGGTTAAGTTTGAGCTGGATCAACTAGACTGGACAAAGGCAAACAACCTCTCAGCGCTTCTCGAGTTTCCTCCTCGGAAGCAGGTATCCCATCTAGACGACGCTGTAAATCTTTTGAAGAATAGCCCCATCTACACAGCACTGACAATCACACCTCCTGCCAGTCAGCGTCTATTATCCCAATTCTGGTACTCTGCCAGACACACCGACCTACCCTCCGCCAAAGATCCATCTAAAACCATCGACTGCATACTCAGCGATACTGAGTATGGCACCATCAAGATAACCCCCGCAATAATCCGCAAAGCTCTGAAATTCCCTAACGCTACCTCAGAAAATCCTTTCATTCCATTACCTGACCACAAGAAGCACACTGACAGGGAAGAAATCATTGCTTTCCTTGATGCGATGGGTTACATCTGGGAGACTGGAAGAGACAAGCTACCTGAGAAGAAGCTGACGCTGATAAAGAAATCCAAGATGCCCAGCGAGATGAACTTCATCTTCGCTCACCTGATCAGCTGCATGACAGCGAAATCCGGATCTTCTGATCAAGCCGCTCAACCTCAGCAGGCCATGGGTTACGCACTGCTGAAAGGTCTCAACATTGACTGGGCCTCCATCATCTATGAAGATCTCATTCAACGTGTTGATTCTGCCGCTGACCGACCAGCATGGGTTCCTTACCCACGATTCATCAGCGCCATCTTTCAATATGGCCTGAAGGACAGCTATCCTGAAGAGGGTGATCTGAAACTCTCTCAGATTGGCCCTAAAGTTCTCGACTTCAAGCCTGTCGCCAACGAGGTACGTCTCTCTACCCTTCTCACTCTACTTAATTCTCCGCTTTCTGTGGCTCCTTCAGCGACAATACCCCTCGCTGATTCCCAGGCCACAAAATCCATTCCTTCTAAGAAAAGGAAACAATCTCTTACCCCTCTTGATTCCAAAAGGATCAAGAAAACCAAGGAGCAACCCCAGCAATTCCATGCTGAAGACTCCTCAGCTCATTCTGAAGAGCTGAAGGAAAGTTCCGTGGTACGCTCTGCCACACCAATTCAAGCCATCCCTTCTAAACCTACTTCAGCGTCCTTAAACGCTGAGGTTAGAACTTTGGAACCTACCCAACCTTCTTCAGTCTCTCAAAAGACTGATGAAGTACTTCTCAGCGAATCCAACGCTGAACTTGAAACCCAACCCCAATTCTTATCCTTCGATCCTCCCTCTAATTCTTTGGACACTCCTCCAGCTAAAACTGGAGATGCCATCATTCAAGAAGCCGTTGAAGCTTCTCAGCGAATGACGAAGAAAGGACCTGCAGAGATCTCCATCCCTCACGGAACTTTTGAGGGAGATATGGAACACTATGGAGGGACTCGAAACTTTGATGAGTTCGTCAACGCTCCTGCAGGTACAGATCCCACCTTAAACACTGTAACTAAACCTGAAACTTCTGAGCTTTCCTTTGTTCACAAGTACTTATATGTTACAGGTCCTTATTTGGGAGACATCAACCAGTCTCTGAAGTCCATGGAGATGAAACTTACAGATCTCACCACCGGTCTATCAAATAACTCTACAGCTGTAACAAACGCTGGAGAGAATCTGACGAAGCTGACTGCTGTGGTGGAAAAGAAGGCCTCCTCTGATGACATCAAAGACCTTGATAAAACTCTCGCCGACTTTGCCAAAGTGCTCTCCGACATCTACACTGACTACACCAACCTCAAATCGTCAGTCTCCACCGTTTCCAGCGAGGTTACAACGCTGAAGAAATCGGTTGGTACACTCGAAGGTGATATGTCAGTGGTCAAGACCAACTTGGGCTCAGTGAAGACCGACCTTGGTTCTGTCAAGACAATGATCGAGACGCTGGTGAATAAGGCAAACAATCCAGCTCCTGCTCCGGCCCCTGCACCTATTTTGGACTCATTCACCGCAGAGGATCGCCAAGAGCTGAAGAAAATCACGCCTGCTATTTCTGGCCTAGAATACAGAATAGCTAAGCTTGAAGGTTGTGTGAAAATCTCTGGCCCAGAAGACAGAGACAACACCAATGCTGAGTCTACCCATTCCTCCCCCGCCCATCATGAGAAAGAGGGGGAGAAGAGCGCTGAACAAGAGAAGAGCGCGAAAGATCAAAATAAGAGCGCTGAAGATCAAAATAAGAGCGTTGAAGACCTTTCCCATGATGAATCTATCAGGGGAGAGGGTAATGAAGATCTGATTACTGGACCTCAGGGAGATGAAAACCCTGAGGGAACCGAGAACCTCGCCTCTGTATCTGAGGGGGAGCAACTCGAAGAAGATGCTGAGGAATCCGAAGCAGAAGAAGACGAAGACATCGACATCCCTGAAGCTGAACCATCCTCCTCTCCAAGGAACGATGATGATGATGATGATGAAGATAACGAATTCTTTGTCGTCAAACATGCTCCTCGAAAAGCTCTTAAAGGGATCGTGATAACCGAATCCACAGGGGAGAAGACAAAAACAAAGACAAAGCACTCAGCCTCTGGCGCTGAGAAAAGCAAAGACAAAGGCATCGCTGAAGATGATAATCTGGCGATCTTGCTTGCAAAGCCGATTTGTCAGGTACACTAAACTTATTTTTCCTTCCCTGATCATCTCTGAACAATCAGTTATCCATTCCACAAACACCATACACATCCACATTTTTTTTCTATCTTTTCTACCCAAGTTCTTCTACCCAGTTCTTATTTGTAAGATCGCTGCGTTTCAGCTAGTCCTCTCCCCTGTTTGAGGATATCGCTGAAGGCTCTACTATTGCGACTTCACCAATAATTCCAGCTACCGCTGAAGACATAATCCCAGTCTTAGATTTAATCTCTGAGACTGATGAACCAGAAGAACAACCTCTCTCGCACAGAAACAGACCTTCCTCAGTTCCTCAAAGGCTGAGTGAAGAAGATCAAAAGAGGAGAGAAGAAATGATAAAGCGATTCGAGGATCAGCGAATCATTCTAAGGCGCGATCAACTACCTTCAGTTCCTCCTAAGTTCAGAATTTCAAAAGCTGAATACCAGGAACATCTCAGAGCTGAACGCCTCATCGCTGAAAGGAAGGAAGCTGAAGATAAAGACAGAGAATACGCCATCAAGCTCACTCAAGAATCTGTCAAAGACCCCAAGCTGAAGCGTATTCCCATTCAAATCCAACGAAAGCTTTGGGAACAAGCCCAGAAGATCGTGGAAAAGAAAGCTGAAGTTTCTCAGACTACCCTGATCTGGTGTAAAGAGAAAATCCACTTCAGATATCGTCCAGCGAAGATCAACAAGGTATTCATCTCTGGAAGAACCTCCATCGGAGTACCTATTATTGACATCAAACTGTTCAGAGAAGATGGCTCATCTGAAACCTTTCGCGCTGACACTGTAAAAAGGTATGGTCTCTCTGAATGGCTGGAGATGAGGTTAGCTATCCAACCATCACAATCTAAGTACAAGGATCATTTCGAAAAGCTGATAAACAGACAGATCGATTTGATATCTTCTTGTGTGGATATTCCTCCTGTTCCTGATCTAAAGCCGAAAAGAAAAAGGGGCTGACCAAAGAAGAAACGTCAAGATTCAAACTCAGGTCCTGTCATACGAAATGAAACTGGAATTGGTTTCTCTCGCGCTGAAGTACTTGGTCCTGATCCTGATCTATCTGCCTTTGACATCTCTTTGCCACCATGTGAACTTTTCGTCCCTGGTAAAGTCATCAGTAATCCTTATGGAATATTCTTTCTTGACTACGACGGACGTAAATGCTTTCAACGGATCGCTGAGCTTCCAATCACTCCAATCGAACAACTCAGAGATCTCATCTACTGGTGCGACTTCAGAAAAGACATTCAGGCACGACACCTAAAACCCTTGATTTTTGAAGCTGCTCTAAAGCTAAAGAATAAAGGAGAAAAGGTTCCTGACTGGATGATTCCAACTGAAAAGACAACCCTTGATGAACTTCTCATTAAGGAAGAACCCTTTGAAGGCTGACAACAATCACCTCATTCTCTATTATATCAATCATCCTTCAGTACTTGTAATTTATTTCGCTTGTACTTGTAATCTTTCTTATTCAAATTGTAACCTGATTCAAAGATTTAAAGAAAGATTTCAGCGAATGTACTTTACTCCATCAGTACTGAAAAGATCCCAGAAAACAGTAAAAGGGACAAATATTTTATGAGTTCTTTTTATCCTTATGTTTTCATTAAATAGCAATTTTCCTTGTTGCTATGTCATAATCAAATAGGGGGAGATTGTTGATCCAAACCCTCAGTGATTTGATAATGACCCTATCTTAAATACTTAGTGAAAATTGTAAGTAAACAATATGTATCAGAGTTTCACTATCGCTGATAAGTACTAAGATCTTACAGTACTGCTAATAGGAACTCTCGCTCTTTTAGATTAAACATTCAGCGAACACTGTTCACCATATCGCTGAGTCTGTTCAGTCCTTATGGTGATCGCTGATAAATTAGTTGTTTACTTATGATCCCTGAAGACAAGATTCACGTCAACAAAGGTTCTACGCTGAAGTCGAAGATCAAGCTCAAAGAACCAGCGACAAGTCTCCTAATGAACTGATGCGGATCAGCGAAGACTCAGATTTGTCCACTCAACGTGAAGTATCAAGTACAAGACTTTAGCTATCGCTGAACTTTATCATTCGCTGAATAGTAAATGATAATCGCTGAATCAACGAAAGCTGATCATGAAGTCCTCCGTACAAAATACTTTTGTCTTAACCTCCCTTGCACGCCACCGTACGAAATGTCAGAAAAGAACCTCCGAAAATCTGAAATCGTACAACCACTCTAATACTACACTATTCATTCATGCGGCTACTAAGGTTGTCAACAAAGGTCAATGACATGCAACCAATCCGCTGATGACACGTGTAAAGTGTATACTGAATTGCATTAAATGCATGCAGTATATAAAGAGATGAACTCACTTCATTTGAAGTAACTTGCTAACTCTGGACAAGTTCAAATCTCTCTTAAGATAGGATTTTATTAGTAATCTCCTCATCTTTCTTAGTGCAAGAAACCTTAGTGTTCCAACTTGTTTAGATTTAGGTTTATCCTTAATCTTGTTTCCGCAACAAGCTGTAAATTGTTAATGGTTTATCAATAAACAATTTAGAAAAGTAAAATAGTGTGTTTGTATCCACCCCCCCCCCCTTCTACAAACTTGTATAGGCCTTTCGGGACCAACATCTTTCTTAAGGAATTCTCTGCCGATCATGTCTTCAACATCTCCAAGAGATCCTGATCATGTCTTCAACATCTTCAAGAGATCCTGCCGATCATGTCTTCAACATCTTCAAGAGATCCTGCCGATCAAGTCTTCAACATCTCCAAGAGATCCTGATCATGTCTTCAACATCTTCAAGAGATCTTGATCATGTCTTCAACATCTTCAAGAGATCTTGCTGATCATGTCTTCAACATCTTCAAGAGATCTTGGAGATCAAGTCTTTAAGATTATCCTTGCCCTTCAAGTGTACTGGCCTAAGACCTTAGGAAGTCTCAAGTAGCAGCTTAATCTTTGGTTGAGAAGTCTATCTTCAATCCGCTTTGAAGATATGCTTCTACTTTGTTTCTTCAGTTGATCTTCGACTTCACCGAACATGTTTATACAATTAAGCTGCTTGTAAAGAACCTAAAAATTATTCTAAGTATGAATTGTGTAAAAATGAAAGACTGAGGTCATCTTCAAATCTTAAGTGACCCAGTGGATGGAGCGTTCACTTGGACATAAGTACAGTGTACCTAATAGGACAATGTTGGTAAGAATTTTCTTGATGATTTGTCATAGCAGTCTGAGTGAGGGAATTTAGATTCCAGTTGGAAGCTGAAGGAACATGGTCGGCGTTGACTTGGTTAGCCTTTGGTTGTAAAGGATCTAGATTTCGCGGACGAAATCATTCTAAGGTTGGGAGGATGGTAACACCCCGAAATTTTGGAAAAACGGAATTTGGGTTTGGCGGACATTCGCATGGTGCAGCCGGACGTCCGTGCCATGCGGAAGTCCGCATGTCATCAGCGGAAGCAACAGGGGATTTTGGAAGGAAACATTTCGGCTGAGGTCGGACGTCCGCGTAGGACCATGCGGACGTCCGCGATGCGTCTGATATTATTTTTGGTTGCTTTTAAGGTCTTTCCCTCTCTTTCCCCTCATTTCATTTCCTTCACAACAACTCAACTCTCTCTCTCTCTAAAACCGATCTCTCTCTCTAGAAAACCCTAAATGCTTTCTCTTCTTCTTCATCTTCTCCACTCAAACTAAACCCACTACCACCATTGTTGAAGATGTGGAAGCTTGAAGCTTTTGGGGAGACTATGAGCTTTCTTTTGGAGGATTCAAGTGGTGAAGGCGTTTGGAAGATTTGGCTTGAAGATGCAAGTTTCTTCAAAGGAGCTTACGTTTGGGGAAAATCTAGATGTAGCCTAAATCTAGCAAGGTGAGTTCAAGTTGATTTGTGAAAACTTTGTACATGCCAAAAATGTTATTTTTCAAGTATTTGTGTGTTTTACTTGAAATTATGAATTGTTGAGTTATTTGATGAGTTTAACTCTTTTGAATTATTTAACTTCTTAAATGTTGTAAAACACCCATATTTGGGATTTTTGGATATTTTGATGTGTAGAAATCATAATATGTCTTTAAAAGATTTATTGCTCAAAATGATGTCTATTTGATGGTTTAATCATGTTAGTGTAATTGATTTTATAAACCATTTTGGAAATACACGATTTAGTGTCAAGAGTCATTTTAAGAATTATAAGGGTATGAGTCCTTTTGGGAAAACCATTTTGTTTAACCCGTGTCGATTTTTGGGTTAATGATGATTTGGTGGTACTTGTTTACCTAAACGATGTTTAAAGGCATTTTATGCTATGATGACCGTTATTTATGGGTCTAATGAGTTTTGAGCATTTTGCTCGGTTTTGACTTTGAGGAAGTCTTGGGGACATTTTGTCCTGTTTTGATGACTCAATGTGGGGTCTTAATTATGGTTTGCATTTATTGCATCATATCGCATTTTACAGCGCATTATTGATATTTACATGCCCGGGTGCGTTAGTCATTCCAGGATGGGCATATTATTATAGACTGTGTTGCACTGGATCCATAGGCACGTAAGTCAGTCTTTGTTGATGGTCTACTGGGTGTTGCGGGATTTGGCCGAACCCCATGTTTGATGACCTTTACCTTCAAGGATACACTAGGAGGACTGAGTCCGGTTGAGCTTCCAGGTTGATTGACGGGCGTTTATGACCTTCGCCATGTCGGGGCAATGCCATGGTTGTAACCCCGCTTGTGCCGAGCCTTTGGTGGTATTCTTATTGATACTTCACTAAGGTCAGCTGTCTCTTTGGGTGTGACTTGTAAGGCGTCGTATGGGACACTTGGGCTTTTATGCAGTGAAGTGTAATACCCCGGGTAAGTTCGTTAATTAAATTCTCTTTCCGTTAATCTTGGTTAACTTTAAAATAGGATGTTTAGGGTAAGTTTGGGTTAAATTATATGTAAGAGGTGTTTTGGGTCATTAATGAATAGTTCAAGGACTAGGATTGTAAATTTAGTTAATATTATCTCTTAAGGTGTCCAGATATTTTCAAAAAGCTAAAACCATCCAGATTAGTGTGTGTGTGTGTGTGTGTGTTTTGAGAAGAGAAGAAGAAGAAAGAAGGGTTTTGTGGCTAAGGCTTCAATTTGGGGTACTTGGAAGTGATTTGAGGTATGTTTTCTTGGTATTTTATGTTGGTAATTGCTTATAGATAGTTTCTATCGGAGTGGAATCATAGATTTCATGTCTAGGGTTGATTCAGCCGATTTCTGGGTAAAAATGGGGTAAACCGACAGAGGTTTCCGGACACAGTATGAATGTGTCCGGTAGTTTCTTTGGTGGTGTCCGGTAGTCTCTTTTGATAGTGTCCGGAAGTTGTTCTAATGGTGTCCGAACGAGTCCTTTATCCGGGTAAGTCCTCTTTTTCATAAGTTTCCGGTTAAAACTAGTTACTGGATAGTGTCCGGGTGTTATCCGGATTGTATATGTTGTCCGGACAGTTGTGTTGTCCGGAATGTTTGTGTTGTTCGGAAAGTTGTGTTGTCCGGATAACTTGTGGTATCCGGATACTTTAGCAGATTTGGTCACTTTTGAGAGTTTAGATACTTTTAAGTATCCAGTAACCTGTGTTTTGTTGACTCTTGGATGGGGAATGAATGAGGACTGAATATACTGTGGACTCGACTTAAGTTCGGGTGTGGGGGAAACATTTGAGGATAAGAGTTAGATAGATTTATCTAAAGTTCTTAGTCTTAGTAAGTATTATGTGTTCTTTTTGGTAAAGAGATAGTTGTATCTAATTGTTTCAGATACTGTGAATCTGGGGTAAAAGCTGAATCTTTTGGGAAGGACTAGAAAGAGTTTTGATAAGAAAACTGGTGAGTTTTACTTTAAAACGTTTTTAAATTGGAATACATATATATGTGGAATGAGAATGTGATAAATAGTGTAATAGTGTGCATATTATGTTTATATGAGTATTACACTACATGAGTACAAGTTGGCCGGGCTTAGGACCGGTGGAGTTGGCTGTACGGAGGGACATCGGTGTTGGCTGTATTAAGTACAACGGAGTAAATTGATTAGTTGGCTCGCAACCATCTAATTTTGCCATGTGAACGAGACAGGAAGTACACAATGCATGAGTCCTAAGTGGTATTTATATTTGTGTTATGTATATGGTGTTTGTGCAAATGATTTCCAACTAACAGAGACTTTCTCACTTAGACCACCAGATCTAACCCTCATTTTGTTTTAAAAATATGTATTCCAGGTCGTGGATCGGGTAAGAGCAAGTGAATAGAGTAATCGGTGGCTAGCTTTTGGGAAGACTTATAATTTGAAGACTATGACTTGTTTTGTAGTTATAACCTCGTTATCAGATATCATGTATTTAGTTAGCAAAAAGTTTGTAATGAAATACCTTATTTTGGATTGTAAAGACTAAGGGACCATACTTGTTATATGGTGTATCTTGTTATGTAACGATGTTATGCAATATATGTTATTTGATGCTTGTTTGGGAATTCGGGTCGTTACAGATGGTATCAGAGCCCTAGTTTAAGGGATTTAGGTATTCGGATCTATACCTAGACTTAAACTGCATGTGAAGTAGGATGTCCCTATTATATTAGAACCTTGGGAGGATAAATATAAACAGGTATAAGGAACATCATGTAAGGTAATTTCAGATTACACCTGACCAGTGTAATTGTGAACTTACAGGTACATGTTTGAACTGGAAAATCTTATTATATGGGGTATGTGCTTATATGTATATTAATATTGTTTGAATCTACAGAATGACAAGTGGTACTCGAAATACGAATAGAGAAGGAGGAGGAAATCCTAATAGAACGAATCCAACAGTCGAAACAAGGGGAAGAGGGGGAGAACGAGGTAGGGGTAGAACATGGGGTAGAGTTCAGCCGTGAGGTATGGAATTTGTTACAAGGGACGATCTGACTGCGGAGATGGGAAGACTGCAAGCAAATATACAAGCCATGTTCGACCGAACTCGTCATAATGAAACTGAAATACCAGACCCTAATCTGGAAGACGAGATGCCCATTACACCTACTGTGATACCGGTGTCAAGGAAGTGTGACTATAAAATGTTTCTAAGTTGCAAGCCTCCGACTTACTCAGGAGAGAGGGACCCAGTAAAGGCCATGAGGTGGCTAAAAGAGATAGAAGCTGTTTTCAAGACCAGCAAGTGTGCAGAAGAAGATAGAGTGCTATATGGAACCGCGATGTTGAAAGCAGATGCTCTATACTGGTGGGAGGCTCTTATTACCTCCATAGGATCTGATGTGTATTCTACTTTCTATTGGGACGAATTCACTTCGGCTTTCAAGAGACAGTTTTGTCCTCAAGCAGCAGTTAGACAATTGGAGGAAGAGTTCATGAATCTGCAACAGGGAAGTTTTTCGGTTAGGGATTATACTGCTAGTTTCTTAGAGAAGTCTCGTTTTGCAGAATACTATGTGGCCATGGAGGCGCTTAAGATGGAAAGGTTTATCTTCGGGTTAAATTCAGAAATTAGAAGGCTAGTGATTGCAAAAGGACGCGATACCTTCTCAGCCGCAGTAGATGCCGCGGAAAATGTAGAACGGGATAATAGGAGAGATGCTAGTGATAAGAGTGCTGGAAAGAGAAAATGGGAAGGACCACAGTATGATCCAAAGAAGTCCAGGTTTCAGAGATTTGATAGTCGTACACCTTTCAGACTAGCTGAAAGACCTTGCCCAAAATGCAACCGTTTTCATCAAGGAAATTGTCAAGTTGATCCTCGAGTTTGTTACAAGTGTGGAAAGACCGGTCATATTGCTAAAGACTGCCAAGTGACTCGATTTTGTTTCTCATGCAATTCTCCCAATCACATTCAGTCAGATTGTCCACGGGGGAGAATACAACAGGGTGGTACTTCAGTGAGACCAACAGGTGTTAGACCAGTAGTACCAAGACCAGAGCTACCAAGAGCAAGGGGTCGTGCCTTTCAGATGACCGCACAAGAAGCGGAGGAAACTCCTGATGTGGTTACAGGTACATTTTTGATAAACTCTACACGTGCTAAGTGTTATTTGACTCCGGTGCAAACCGATCATTTGTGTCGCCTTCTTTTGCTGCTTATATGCATTTAAAGCCTAAAGTGTTAAATCATGCGTTAATGGTAGATACAGTAAATGATAGTCAAGTATCAGTTAGAGAGGTATTTGATAGTTGTGTTATAGACATAGATGGGTGTGGAGTACCTATCCAGTTATTTCCTATGGCTTTAATTGAGTTTGATGTGGTAGTGGGAATGGATTGGTTAGCGGAGCACCAGGCTAATATTGTTTGCAATAAGAAGATAATTAATGTTGTATTACCCGAGAGGGGACCGGTAGTGATTTATGGTGATCGTAGGAATCGTCAGTCGTGCCTTATATCTATGTTAAAAGCTCATAAATGTGTTAGTAAAGGCTGCCCGAGTTATTTAGCATATGTGATAGATACTAAATTAGAAAAGAATAAGTTGGAAGATATTCCTGTCGTTTGTGAATTTCCAGAAGTTTTCCCAGAAGATTTGACTAGTCTTCCACCCGTTAGACAAGTAGAGTTTGGTATAGATCTGATTCCTGGAGCCGCTCCTGTTGCCCGTACACCGTATCGTCTGGCACCTCCAGAGATGAAAGAAATGATGACGCAATTGCAAGATATTTCAGATAAAGGCTTCATCAGACCTAGTTCTTCGCCGTGGGGAGCACCAGTGCTGTTTGTGAAAAAGAAAGACGGGTCGATGAGGATGTGTATTGATTATCGGGAACTGAATAAGCGCACGATCAAGAACAAGTATCCGCTTCCGAGAATTGATGACCTCTTTGATCAACTAGTGGGAGCTTGCTATTTCTCTAAGATTGATCTGAGATCTGGTTATCACCAACTGAAGGTTAAAGAAGAAGACGTTCTGAAAACTGCTTTCCGCACAAGGTATGGTCACTATGAATTCTTAGTGATGCCTTTTGGACTGACGAACGCCCCAGCTGCTTTTATGGATTTAATGAATCGAGTATGTAAGTCATATCTCAGTAAATTCGTTATTGTGTTTATCGATGATATCCTTATCTACTCTTGATCAGAAGAAGAGTACGCACGACATCTTCGTTTGATTTTGGACTTGTTGAAGAAGGAACAGTTATATGCTAAATTTTCTAAATGTGAATTCTGGCTACGGGAAGTTCAGTTTCTGGGGCATGTAGTTTCCGAGAAAGGCATTCAAGTTGATCCAATGAAAGTAGAAGCAACTGAAAAGTGGGAACCGCCAAGAACGCCAACTGAGGTACAAAGTTTTCTGGGTTTAGCCGGCTACTATCGAAAGTTTATACAAGATTTCTCCTGTATCGCTACGCCTTTGACCAAGCTGACTCGAAAGAATATAAAGTTTGAATGGAAAGCAGAGCAGGATGGAGCATTCCAAATATTGAAAGAGAAACTTTGTAGCGCGCCAATACTGTCACTACCTGAAGGTTCCGATGATTTTGTTGTTTATAGTGATGCTTCCAAACTGGGATTGGGATGTGTACTAATGCAGTGTGGGAAAGTTATTGCTTATGCTTCTAGACAATTGAAGGATCATGAACGACAGTATCCTACACACGACATGGAACTTGCAGCAGTTGTTTTCGCGCTAAAGATTTGGAGACATTATCTTTACGGCTCTAAATGTCAAATTTATACCGATCATAAGAGTCTCCAACATCTCTTCGATCAACGAGAATTGAATATGAGGCAAAGAAGGTGGTTAGAATTGTTGAATGATTACGACTGCGAAATTCTTTATCATCCGAGGAAAGCAAATGTGGTAGTTGATGCACTGAGTCGCCAAGAAAGAAGCGGAACAATAAAAGAAATTGCACTACGAGCTGAACTTCTACCTAACATCTTTGACGAACTGAAGAAGTGTCAAATAGAAGCATTCCAAGAGGAATAATTGAAACCAGGACGATTAGTGGGGATATCAGCATTGCTTGTAAAGGATGATCGTGGGTTACTGTATTTAGATAACAGAGTTTGGGTGCCTCGTTTGGGTGGTTTACGTGATCGGGTACTACAAGAAGCTCATCAATCTCGTTTCTCTATTCATCCAGGTACGAATAAGATGTATAAAGATTTACGACAATTTTACTGGTGGCCGGGAATGAAAAGAAGTGTTGCTCAGTATGTGGAAGGTTGTTTTACTTGTAAGAAAGTGAAGATTGAACATCAAAAGCCTTTTGGTCAGTTGCAGCGTTTAGAAATACCTATGTGGAAATGGGATCAGATTACTACAGATTTCGTCATGAAGCTACCAAGGACTCCGAAAGGTTTTGATGCCATTTGGGTGATCGTTGATCGGTTGACAAAGTCTGCTCACTTTTTGCCGATAAAAGAAACCTATCCGTTAGAAAGACTAGCCAAATTGTACATCGACGAAGTAGTAACTCGACATGGAGTTCCAATATCAATTATTTCTGATCGTGATAGTCGTTTTACTTCAAGGTTCTGGAGAAGTTTTCAAAGAGAAATGGGGACGCAGATAAAGTTAAGTACAGCGTATCATCCTCAAACTGATGGTCAAAGTGAACGAACGATTCAGACTTTGGAAGACATGCTACGGGCTTGCATTGTTGATTTTGGGGGATCATGGGATAAGCATTTACCGTTGATTGAATTTTCCTACAACAACAGTTATCATTCCAGCATACAAGCGGCACCGTTTGAAGTTCTGTATGGTAGAAAATGCCGAACGCCTCTGTGTTGGAACGAAGTGGGAGAGAATCAATTAGCAGGGCCAGATATAGTTCAGTTAACCGCGGATAAGATTACTCAGATTCAGGAACGATTGAAAGTGGCTCAAGACAGACATAAAAGCTACGTTGACCGACGCCGAAAACCGTTAGAATTCCAAGTTAGAGATTTTGTGATGTTAAAAGTCTCGCCTTGGAAAGGAGTCATTCGATTTGGGAAACAAGGTAAACTGAGCCCAAGGTACATTGGACCGTTTTCAATTACAGAAAGAATCGGAGAAGTAGCCTACATGTTAGATCTTCCGCCAGAGTTAAGCAGGATCCATAATGCTTTTCATGTTTCGAATCTACGAAAGTGTTTGGTTACGCCAGATCAGGCAGTCTCTCTACCAGATATTCAGGTTGATGAAAGGTTGAATTACGTGGAGGAACCAGAAGCCATTGTAGACAGTAAAGTCAAAGTCTTACGGAATGGTAAGGAGATCAAGCAAGTAAAAGTTCAGTGGCGACATCATAGAGGGCAGGATGATACTTGGGAATCAGAATCAGAGATGAGAACTAAGTACCCGTACCTTTTTGTCTAACCGAATTCCGGGACGGAATTCTTTTAAGGGGGAGATGATGTAATACATCGGGTAAGTTCGTTAATTAAATTCTCTTTCCGTTAATCTTGGTTAACTTTAAAATAGGATGTTTAGGGTAAGTTTGGGTTAAATTATATGTAGGAGGTGTTTTGGGTCATTAATAAATAGTTCAAGGACTAGGATTGTAAATTTAGTTAATATTATCTCTTAAGGTGTCCAGATATTTTCAAAAAGCTAAAACCATCCAAATTAGTGTGTGTGTGTGTGTTTTGAGAAGAGAAGAAGAAGAAAGAAGGGTTTTGTGGCTAAGGCTTCAATTTGGGGTACTTGGAAGTGATTTGAGGTATGTTTTCTTGGTATTTTATGTTGGTAATTGCTTATAGATAGTTTCTATCGGAGTGGAATCATAGATTTCATGTCTGGGGTTGATTCAGCCGATTTCTGGGTAAAAATGGGGTAAACCGACAGAGGTTTCCGGACACAGTATGAATGTGTCCGGTAGTTTCTTTGGTGGTGTCCGGTAGTCTCTTTTGATAGTGTCCGGAAGTTGTTCTAATGGTGTCCGGACGAGTCCTTTATCCGAGTAAGTCCTCTTTTCCATAAGTTTCCGGTTAAAACTAGTTACCGGATAGTGTCCGGATTGCTTTGGTGTCCGGGTGTTATCCGGATTGTATATGTTGTCCGGACAGTTGTGTTGTCCGGAATGTTTGTGCTGTCCGGAAAGTTGTGTTGTCCGGATAACTTGTGGTATCTGGATACTTTAGTTTAGATACTTTTAAGTATCCAGTAACCTGTGTTTTGTTGACTCTTGGATGGGGAATGAATGAGGACTGAATATACTGTGGACTCGACTTAAGTTCGGGTGTGGGGGAAACATTTGAGGATAAGAGTTAGATAGATTTATCTAAAGTTCTTAGTCCTATTAAGTATTATGTGTTCTTTTTGGTAAAGAGATAGTTGTATCTAATTGTTTCAGATACTGTGAATCTGGGGTAAAAGCTGAATCTTTTGGGAAGGACTAGAGTTTTGATAAGCAAACAGGTGAGTTTTACTTTAAAACTTTTTTAAACTGGAATACATATATATGTGGGATGAGAATGTGATAAATAGTGTAATAGTGTGCATATTATGTTTATATGAGTATTACACTACATGAGTACAAGTTGGCCGGGCTTAGGACCGGTGGAGTTGGCTGTACGGAGGGACAGCGGTGTTGGCTGTATTAAGTACAGCGGAGTAAATTGATTAGTTGGCTCGCAACCATCTAATTTGGCCATGGGAACGAGACAGGAAGTACACAATGCATGAGTCCTGAGTGGTATTTATATTTGTGTTATGTATATGGTGTTTGTGCAAATGATTTCCAACTAACAGAGATTTTCTCACTTAGACCACCAGATCTAACCCTCATTTTGTTTTAAAAATATGTATTCCAGGTCGTGGATCGGGTAAGAGCAAGTGAATAGAGTAATCGGTGGCTAGCTTTTGGGAAGACTTATAATTTGAAGACTATGACTTGTTTTGTAGTTATAACCTCGTTATCAGATATCATGTATTTAGTTAGCAAAAAGTTTGTAATGAAATACCTTATTTTGGATTGTAAAGACTAATGGACCATACTTGTTATATGGTGTATCTTGTTATGTAACGATGTTATGCAATATATGTTATTTGATGCTTGTTTGGGAATCCGGGTCGTTACATGAAGTGTCGTACGATTAACATTGTATGAGTGGCGTACTTTTGTGTTCATCCACTCTCAATGGATACGGGTCTCCCCCGTCGTTGGCAAACCTTACTTGGGATTTTATAATGTCCATGTTTTATTATCGTTGGTCTTATACGATTGACTGCAATTTGATGACTTTAATATTGGATTCCCCTCCATGTATATTAAAGTTTAAATGAGGCAGGTCACTTCCATATTTATGGTATTTGGACTTCATTACATTTTACGTTCGCATGAGTATTGGTTCGTATCATGTTTTCAATGAAGTATTATATTTAAATGGATTATTCTTCCATGATTTATGGGCTGAGTATTTTGTCGTCAACCGTATTTGAATGTTTTGCATAATATAGATTTATTCACGTGTTAAGTGAGTTTAGATTGGAATTCATTTTAGAAAACGCTTTATGCCTTTTGGGAACTTCTCTCAATAATTTTGGGTGCGTTGGAAAATGAATCGTTTATATTCTTTTTGTAAATTCCTTTGGAAATCATGATCTATGTCGCAAACTTTCATTTAAAGAATTATTTAAATCATGCTATAAACTCTTGAACTCACTAGGCGTTAGCCTAACCCTTTTTATTTGTCGGCATGTGCAACAGGTTCAGGTTGGGAGTAGTTCTAGTGACACGTGTGAAAGGTTGTGTGCTAGAAATGTGCTCGAGAGGTGAATTGATTAAGTGATGTCTTCCGCAATTACCCTTGGGAACAACACTTTGTGTTTGGGTTAAGTAAAATCCGAAGTGAGTTTAGTCTTTGTAATAAGACTTGAATTATATATTGTTGAGGTTGATTATAGATTTTAAATTTGAGGCATTTCACATATTGAGTTATAGGAAGAAATCATATTATTTCGGATGTTTTATCGAAATTTTTATTTAGTTGCTCTTTCCCAATTTGAGGGTGTTACAAAATCTATGTGTATGATGTAATCTTTGGTGACACTGATGAATCACTTTGTGATGAGTTTGCTTCTCTCATGATGAGTCAATATGAGATGAGCATGATAGGAGAGCTAACATTTTTCTTAGGCCTTCAGGTCAAACAAACTTCAGAAGGGATTTTTATTAATCGAAGCAAATATATTCGTGACCTTCTAAAGAAATTTAACTTTGAAAGTTGCTCTCCTATGAAAACTCCCAAGGCACCACCCTTGAAAATTCATGCTGATCTAGATGGTAAATCTGTTGATGTAACGAATTATCGAGGTATGATTGGGTCCCTTCTTTATCTTACTGCTAGTAGACCCGATATTATGTTTGCTACTTGTCTGTGTGCCCGTTATCAGGCCAACCCAAAAGAGTCTCATTTGGCTGCTGTAAAACGTATTTTCCGGTATCTGAAAGGTACCTTACATCTGGGTCTTTGGTATCCCAATGACTCAGGTTTTGAACTAATATGGTATTCAGATTCTGACTATGCAGGTTCTAAAGTTGATAGGAAGAGTACCACAGGTAGCTGTCAACTTCTTGGTGGCAAATTGGTCAGTTGGTCCAGTAAGAATCAAAATTCAGTTTCAACCTCAACTGTTGAAGATGAATATGTTGCTGCTAGAAGCTGATGTGCTCAGATCCTGTGGATGAAGAATCAACTAAGAGACTATAATCAAGTCTACTCTCAAGTTCCAATTCTATGTGACAACTCAAGTGCAATAGCTATTGCAAACAACCCTGTTCTACACTCAAGATCAAAACACATAGATATCAGATATCACTTCATCAGGGATCACATTTCCAAAGGTGACACTGAGCTGCATTTCATTCCTACTGATCTTCAGCTTGCTGACCTGTTCACCAAACCCTTAGATGAAGCCAGGTTCAACTTTCTGATAGGTGAACTTGGAATGTTGTACTTAGACAGTTAAAAAAATTGTATTGTAATTTTATTTTCCATCAGTGGTATATTCCCACCGACACATCTCTCTTTGAAACCTATTCCATCTCTCCGATACGTCGGTGGTGTGTTCCCCTTGGAAACCCTCACCGGTCCACTCACTCACCGAAAAGATCACCAAGTTTTGATCATTAATGAAACCCAACTTCTACCGACATACACACCCATCGGTGAGATTTCACCCTACCGAAGTATCGGTGGAACCATACCTCTACCGAAGTATTGGTGAAACCCCAATCATTCTCCGAACCCTCATCTCACTGATACCTCATCTCACTGATACCCTATCTTCTCATTTCGGTGCACATCTCATCACCGACATCGTCACTAATCTCACCGAAGGTGCCATCGGCGATATTCTTCACCGAAGTTCATTCAACCGAACCTTAAGCTCACCGAAACCCATATCGGTGAAACCCCAATCATTCTCCGAACCCTCATCTCACTGATACCTCATCTCACCGAAAGTCTTACACTCATCATCGGTAAGATCCTCTAATCGGTGACCTTATCTCCACCAATACCATTATCATTCTTATCCAATACGAATATCAAGGCTCACGTCATCCCTATTGTACTTGTCAGACCTAGACTTTGACCCTTTCCCTTCCCAATTCATCCCCTGACCTCTTCGGCCACTCCTTTTCTACCTGTCATCACTACCCCTTTAATTTCCCTCATTATTTATATTAATCACGAATCTCTTCCCATTCCTTGAATATAACCGTTGCCGCCTATTTCACATTTTAAATTCCTCCTATAAATATCCACCTTCTCCATCACTCGTCTTTTTCGCACACCTGCAACTCTCGAGTTCTCTCTCAAAGCACAAACCTGCAACTATTTTCTTCTCCATCAATGGCATCTTCAACCTCTTCCAAAGTCACAAAGAATCCCAAAATCGTCAAGGAAGTTCCCACTTGCTTTGGTGATCTCAAATTCAACCCTTGCAATCATGTTGCAAGATTCGATGCTGATCCTGCACACCCGGAGTTCACCACAGTCTCTAAGTTCCTATCTCGATCCCCTCTTCTACATGCTTTTACTTGCAAACCCAAAATGAGCAAGTTTCTCATTAGAAAATTTTGGCTCACATGTGTTTATGATCCATCAAACGACTCCATCAATACCTCTATTCTTACTGATGAAGATGATGGTGACCATGATCTTACCTTTGGCGTTGCTGATGTTCGTTCTGCTTTGAAGATTCCTTCCTTCCCAGAATATGAAGACATGCATGTTTGCCATGCACACGATGAAGTGGTACGCACCATAGGCTATCAACACCAATCCTCCAAATCTTCCAAAGGCCCAGGTACTATTCTACGAAACAAAATGGGAGGTAATCGGAACTTCTTCTTCACACATGTTATCTACTGTCTTTCTAAAAAGACAAATGGACATGACCAATCTGCTTCCTACATTACCTCTTTGGCCCATGCACTGATATTCCAATGAAAAATTGATTTTGCTCAGTATTTCTTTACTGAGTTAACCAGTGTCATTTCTCAGCCCAAAAAATGCCACGTTGCCTACCCAAGATTTATTTCTATAATCTTGAACCACAAAATGGGTGCTGCTTTGGATGCTGATCGCAAGTCCAAGACTCCCACGTTTATCTATGATTGGTCTACTCCTGTTGTTGGGAAGATTGTCCTCGATGTGCCGACTCTTGCTTCCGATCTACCGCTTCGCCGAGGTATATGTTGATCCAAACCCTCAGTGATTTGATAATGACCCTTAGAATCACTTAGTGAAAATGGTAAGTAAACAATATGTATCAGTGTTTCACCATCTAAGCCTGAGCCTGTTCAGTCTCACTGATGATCGCTGAAAGTTCATCATGTAATTGTTTGCTTATGATCCCTGAAGACAAGATTCTTGCATCAACCAAGTTCAAAGCTGAAATCGAAGACCAAGTTGAAGAACGAGTGACTAAGTCTACTAGTGACCTGATACGGATATCAGCGAAGACAAGACTGGTCCATTTCACGCGAAGTTTCAAGTAGAAGACTTCAGTGAACGCTGAACTTTATCATTCGCTGATAAAGATCCATTCAGCGAACGCTGATCATGAAGCCTGTTCTGCAAGCAACTTTTGTCTTATCTCCTTGCACGCCCCCGTACGATTTTGTCAGAACGAACATCCCTTTTGTCAAGGATCGTACAAACCACTCTGCAACTACATTGTTCATCATGCGGCCACTAGGATGTTTGCTAAAGTCAAATTCATGCAACTAACCAGAAGCTGTCACGTGTAAAGGTATACTGACTTGCATTAAATGCATGCAGTATAAATAGAGAACTCTACTTCATTTTTGAAGTGCTTGGCTTCTCTCTCGCTGAACATCTTAGTGTTAGAAAATTATCTTTAGTTTTCTAAATCCACTCTCTCTCTCTCTCTCTCTCTCTCTCTCTCTATTTCTAGTGCAAGAGTTCTGTGTGATTCTCTAGTTTGTTTAGATTAGGTTTTTAACTTGATCTTATTCCGCAGCAAACTATAAATTGTTTGATATTTATCAATAAATAATTTATAAAGATAAAAATATGTGTTTGTATTCAACCCCCCCTTCTACAAACTTGAATAACCTTCGGGACGAACAAGTGGTATCAGAGCAGATTGTTTAATTTCATAAACAAGATCTTGCTTATACTCTCTTCCTTGCTATTTCTACAATATGGCAAATTCCACAAACACAAATTACATAGATAATGGCTCTCTTGCCAAACCACCTCGATTTAGCAAAGACAACTTCAATCTTTGGAAAAATCAAATGATGCTCTTCTTGGAATGTGTAGATCCAACTATACCTTACTATATTGAAAATGGACGCTATGTTCCTTTCATTATAGATCCTGTTGTTACAGCCACTACCACCACTGCCGTCGTTCCTGAAAGACTAATACCTAGGGTAGTTTCTCAGTGGACTGGAGAAGATAAGAAGAAGGTGGCCATCGACACAAATGCCAGATCTATCATCTCTATGGCACTTCCTAATGAAGTGTATCATTCCATAATGAACCTGAAGAGTTCCAAAGACATGTGGGACACTATCTGCGTTCAGTTTGAAGGTACTGATGATGTACAAGAATCCAGAAGGATAAACCTGGTAAGACAATACGAAAGTTTCATCCGTGGTAAGACTGAAACTCTTTCTGAAGTTCACCAATGTTTTAACTGTTTAATTATTGATTTAAAAACTGTTGGTAAGACTTACTCTAACTCCGAGATCCTGACAAAATTCTTGGAATGTCTTCCTGAAAGCTGGGACAACTATTCTATGTGTCTTAAGCTCTCTAAGGATCTGAAATTGATGACACTCTCTACCTTATTTGGCACTATGCTCAATCATGAGCAGTCGTGTCAACTTAAGAAGAATCTTGTCAAAGATTCCAAAAGCACACCTATTGCTTTACTCTCTTCAGAGTCAGTACCTGCTCAGCGATCAACTGTCACGATCACTGAAATGGAATCTAACTCTGATGATTCATCAGACGCTGATCCTTCAGAACTTGATGAATCTCTAGCACTCCTGAAAAATTCTTTCAGGAGGTTTGCTAGAAAAAGTAACTTCAGAAGAAATAAACCTCTATCTCTCACTGACAAGCCTAAATCTACTCTAGTTGATAAGGCTACTGTTACCTGCTTTAACTGTGAAAAAGTAGGACACTTTGCAAGTGAGTGCAGGTCAAAGAAAATTTTCAAACCCTCTTCTTCCCTCAAGAATTCGTCTAACCCAAGGGCTAGAGATGGCAAATATCAAAAGCTGAAAGAAAAGTATGCTAAGCTGAAAGCATACAAAAAGAAGAGAAAAGGTCTGATTGCTGAAGATCATGACCGGGCTGAGTCTGATGAAGAAACATATTCAGATGAAGAAGATGCGGCCAATCTCTGCCTTATGGCCAAAATAGAAGATGTGGAAGAACAAATTGAAATTCTCTCCACTTCTCATTATCAGGTATCAATCTCTACTACATCTACTTCAACTATTACTGAAGCTGATAGACTTCGAGCTATCGATATGCTGACTGTCGATTTATACGATGCCATGAATGGCAAGACCAAAGCTGAACAAATGAATGTGGATTTAACTGAACTGCTTAAAAACTGTCACCTAAAAATTCAAGAGCTTTCAAACATTGAAAATAATTTGAAAGACCAGGTCTATGTAAATTAAGTCATCAGTATCGAGCGAGAACAAGCTATCGCTGAACTGAAAGCTGAAAAGGCTATTGTTGAAGGACGGTATAAATCCTCAACAAAGATCACTGAAATAATCGGTGCTCAGATCCGTGCGAAAGACAAAAGTTGTCTTGGTTGCAAAGCTGACGCTGAGGAACCAACCACTGATCGTTCCATGCTCAAATTTGGAATGTTCGTCTCTTTTGTCCCTGACTTACCTCAGTGCTCTTCTTCTTCTAAAACTCCCATCCCCGAGGAAAAATCTACCTTGATTGCTAAAGGTAAAGAAAAAATTGTTCAAAAACCTCAGAAGGGTACCTATGTACCTAAGTTGAAAGTTTCAAAACCTTCAGCGAGCCATCCCTCCACTTCTAGGACTAAGATCCCTGAATTCATTCAGCGATCTACTCCTAAAATAAGAGTGGATGTCACTGGTAAGAAATCTGAAGAACTGATAGTTCCTCCAATTTCCAATGCCAAAGGTATTCTTGGTGCTGCCTACTCATTTGAAAATCTCTAATAAGCATGCCAATGGTCCTAAAGCTACTTTTAGCTATAGGAAATGTTATCACTGTGGACTTATCGATCACATTGCTAGCAAATGCCCTACAGCCACCAAAGCTGAGAAATTAGCTAAGGTGAAGATCAATGCCCCCAAGGCAAAGAAGACCAATCCTGGTGCAAATCAGGTTAAGGTGAAAACCACCACTGAGGTTAAGAAATTAACCAAAGTAAAGAATGTTACTGAAGCTGAATCTTCAGATGCTACGAAGATTGCTGAACCTTCCACTTCCTATACCACCACTGACAAATGCGGTCCTATAGTTAAGTGGGTACCTATTCAAAACTAATCTTCCTTTGTTTGCAGATCTCGAAGGGTATCTGGTATCTTGATAGTGGATGCTCTTGACACATGACTGGAAAGAAAAACTTGCTCACTGAATACAAGGAAGAGAAAGGTCCCTATGTGACCTTTGGTGGAAATGGAAAAGGCTATACCCGAGGGTTTGGTGTACTATCTAATGGTACAACAACCTTCAGAAGAGTCGCATACGTTGAAGGGCTGAAGCACAATCTTCTTAGCATCAGTCAGCTATGTGACAAGGACTTCAAAGTTTGCTTCACTAAGGAAGCATGTTTCGTCACTGACAAGAAGTAGAAAATTGCTCTCAGCGGATATCGTTTGGAAAATGTTTATGTGATAAACATGGACTCAACAACCACTGAGAATGCTTGTTTTTTCTCTAAAGCCTCTTCTGATGTCAACTGGCTATGGCATAAAAGACTCTCTCATCTCAACTTCAAGACACTGAATACTCTTCTTCAAAAGAGTTAGTCACTGGTCTTCCTCAACACTCATACGCTAAGGAATCTCTTTGTTCAGCGTGTGAAAAATAAAAACAAACCAAAGCTAGCTTCAAGTGAAAGCAAGTTTTCTCAGTGTCATCTCCTCTTCAACTTCTTCACATGGATCTGTTTGGCCCTGTCAACATCTAATCCATCGCTGGAAAGAAGTATACACTGGTTATTGTAGACAAATTCTCTCGCTACACCTGGGCAATGTTTCTCCATGCTAAGAGCGACACCTCAGAAGAACTGATGTCTTTTGTCCGGAAAATGGAAGTCCTGCACAATCTTACTGTTCGCTCAATAAGGAGTGATCATGGAACTGAATTCAAAAACAGTTCCCTTGATAACTTTTTGAAAGTAAGGGTATTTCTCACAACTTTTCTTCAGTGAGAACACCAAAACAAAATGGAGTCGCTGAAAGAAGAAACCGAACGATCATCGAAGCCGCTCGTTCAATGCTCAACGATTCTCATCTTCCTACACAATTCTGGGCAGAAGCTGTCAACACTGCGTGCTTTATGCAGAATAGATCGTTGATCGTCAAAAGATTCAACAAGACTGTCTATGAACGTTTCCATGGAAGAAAGCCATCTATCAGCTTTCTTTATATCTTTGGTTGTCAGTGCTTCATCTTAAACAACAGAGATACTCTTGGAAATTTTGATCCCAAAGCCAACGACATAATATTTCTTGGATATTCTTCTGTATCCAAAGCCTTCAGAGTCTTCAACAAGAGAAGACAAACTGTAGAATAAACTATTCATGTCACCTTTGACGAATCCCGTTCAACGAACTCATGACCCTCTGCTGATAACGAAGAACTTAATCAGTGGATGTTTTCTCATTTTGGGGATTCAGAAACTATTCCTAACCATGACCCTCAGGTCAACACACCTACCGCTGATGATGATCCTGTCATCATTCCCATCATGCAGACAAGTGAAGCTGATTCCTCTTCTTGGGTATCAGTTGTTCCAATCAACACTATGCATGTCCTTAACCAACATCTGATATTCCATCAACCTCTCAGCAATCAGTGAATGAAGTTTCATCTGTTCTGCCGATCGTGCCTCTACTACCTGACGTCACTGAAGCTTCCTCCTCAGTGATTCCAGAAGTCCATGCTCCTACTCAGCGATGGACTATAAATCACCCCATAGATCAATTTCTTGGTGATCCAAACACATGTGTTCAGACTCGACGCAGTGCAGATAACATTTGTCTTTACGTTAATTTTATTTCACTGATTGAACAAAAGAAGGTTGATGATGCCCTCAGAGATCCAAACCGGGTCAGCGCTATCCAAGAAGAGCTTACTGAATTCGAAAGAAACAAAGTTTGGAATCTTGTCCCAAGACCATCTGACAAATCAGTGATAGGCACTAAGTGGGTCTATCGCAATAAGTTAGATGAAGATGGAACTGTAACCCGCAACAAAGCTCTTCTAGTTGCTCAGGGATACATATAAGAGGAAGGTATTGACTATGACGAAACCTTTGCCCCATTAGCAAGACTAGAAGCTATTCGTCTATTTCTAGCATACGCCGTTCACAAAGACTTCAAGGTTTATCAAATGGATGTCAAGTCAGCGTTTCTCAATAGAAAGCTGAATGAAGAAGTCTACGTTGAACAACCTCCAGGATTCACTGATCCTAAGCATCCAGGTTATGTCTATAAGTTGGATAAGGCACTCTATGGACTGAAACAAGCTCCACGTGCATGGTATGACACTCTTTCATCTTTTCTCCTCATTGAAAAATTTGAGCGTGGCAAAATCGATAACACTCTATTTTTCAGGAAATTAAAGGGTCATATTATTCTTGTTCAATTATATGTTGATGACATTATATTTGGTTCTACTAACCCTGAATTATGTACTCGTTTCGCTGAAAGAATGAAATCTGAATATAAAATGAGTATGATGGGTGAGCTGACTTACTTCCTTGGACTCCAAATCAAGCAAAATGATAAGGGTACGTTCATCCACCAAGGTAAGTATGTCAAAGATATGCTGAAGAAATTTGATTTAACTCAAAGCTCAGCTATGAAAACCCCTATGGCACCGCCGTTGACACTTAACACAGATCCTTCAGGGAAGCCTGTTAATGTCACTGTGTACCGTGGGATGATCGGCTCTCTTCTGTATCTTACAGCTAGTCGTCCTGATATCATGTATGCTACTTGTTTATGTTCACGATATCAATCTGAACCTAAAGAATCTCATCTGATCGCTATAAAGCAAATTTTCAGATATCTTAAGGGTTCGATCTAACTGCCTATTCAAATAGTGATTTTGCAGGTTGCAAACTGGATAGAAAAAACACCACAGGAGGCTGTCAACTCCTGGGTGGAAAGCTGGTGAGTTACACAAGTAAGAAGCAAAGTTCAGTGTCCACCTCTACAGCTGAAGTTGAGTATGTAGCCGCTGGAAGCTGTTGTGCTCAGGTCTTATGGATGAAAAATCAGCTATTAGACTATGACCTTCAGCTCTCTAAAATTCCAATCTATTGCGACAGCACTAGTGCCATCGCTATAGCAAATAATCCAGTGCTACACTCAAAGACCAAACACATCGAGATCAAGTATCACTTTATCATAGATCATGTGATGAATGGTTATATAGAACTTCACTTTATCCCAACTGATTTTCAGTTAATTGATCTTTTCACCAAACCTCTTGATGAGACAAGATTCAACTTTCTCATCAGCGAGCTTGGCATGTTGAACCTTGAAGAATAATTCTTCAGTGGTAATGCACTCGATCAGTGATAATGGGAATTCTATCTCCTTATTCATCATCTAATCTCTAAACAAAATGATTCGCTGATACTAAGGTATGTTTTTCTATTCCCTTTCGCTGAAGTTTACTTCAGTATGTTGTTTTTCAAATAAAATTGGTCGCTGATATTTCTAATTCAGTGCTCTTTTGAAAATACAAAATCATCACTGAGATTTTCCTTTTCAGTGATCCTTCATCTAAAATATCCCTGAATCATTCAGGGAGGCTTTTTGGAAATGAAAAGACAGTTGTGACGTAATCGAAACGGATAACCAATGGCACGCTTTTTCTCTGACACGTTCGTCTGTTTGAATTCTTGACCAATGAGCTTCGTGAGACGTGTTCGTGTCATGATGAGCAAACGTTTCCCGCTCATTACTTTCTCTCTCTACACTCACTATATAAACACTTCTTGTTTATATTGTTTCCTTTTACGCTCTCAAACTCTCTCAAAGCAGAAAGAAATCTCTAAGCAATCTTGAATTTCGAACTTTTAAGACCGTGTGATCTTCTCTTCAAGCGTAACATCAAACAGGTTTTATATTCGAATCCATTCCTTTTCTAAACTGATTTTTGATCCATTTTCTTGATTCTAAGGATCAAAAAACACTTTTTTGTACATAAGATCATCTTCTTCATGATCCTATAAGATAAACTTGAAATATAGTTTTCTATTAAGTTTATAACAAAAATCTTAAACTTAAACACTTTCATACGTTTTTCCAGAATCCCTTTCTATAAAAGGAAACTGGAAAACATGTTTTTCACTAGTTTTGCACTTCTTTTAAAACTAGCAAACCCACTTTTTGCATTTTCTTTCTTAATAAAGAAACTCTAAAACTCTAAAAACCTAAAAAACCCTAATTTTGGAAATGCTTTCCATATTAAGAAACTTCTTCTATACTTTTGTGCTCTTCACAGAAATGGCATCTTCAATCCCTGCTGCTACTGGTGCCCCATCTGACCGTACCACTGCTCCTTCCACGATGGTTAAAGCTGATAACATGAAGCACAAACTTCATCAGATCGTCCTTGCCTCTAACAACTCCTACGCACTACTGGACTTCCCTAAAAAGAAGTCTGCCCCTCATCTCGCTGAGGCTGTTAACTTCATCAAAACATGCCCACTCGCCACTGCAATGACCATCAAACCACCAGCTCATCAAAACCTTCTCACGTAGTTCTGGTACACTGCACACCACACCACTCAGGTTTCCACCAAATCAGGCTGTGAATTCTCAGTGATTGGGTATCAAGCTGAACTTGGTCGTGGCACCATTTCCCCCACTGCCATTCGTGCAACCCTGTACCTCCCTGGTAGTTCTAATGCCAAACCATCCGTTCCTCTTCCTGAAGATGACCAAGAAATAATTCAGTTCCTTGACCTTATGAATTATTCTTGGAACACGACAAGAAGTGGTGAAGCTGACAAGAGGATCACCACAGTTCTGAAGAACAAGATGCCTTCAGAGTTGAACTTCATTTTTGCCCATGTCATAAGCTGTATGACTGCTAAACTTAGGTCAACAGATCAGGCTTCCAAAACCCAAGCTGCTATGGGTTATGCTCCTCTGAAAGGTCTGAACGTGGACTATGCATGTATCATCTTCGAAGACCTGATGGACAGGAATCGAGAAGACCAACCACTCCAACACTGTTCCATATCCAAGGTTTATCAGCGCCATTCTTCAATTGGTGCTTAACAAGAATTATCCCAAGGTTGGGGACTACAAACTCTCGCAAGTAGGTCCCAAAGTTCTTGACTTCAAACCGCTGGATAATGAGGTACGTCTCTCAACTCTTCTCTCTCTTCTTCGCCCCACTTCTTCTACTTCAGTGACTACTTCTACAACGGTTACACCCACTGCCGATACCCAGGCCACTACCACCTCCTCCCTGAAAAAGAGGAAACACTCTTCAACCCCACTTGGCAGCCATAAGTCCAAGAAGCCCTCTACGGAGCAACCCAAGCCTTCTCAGGCTCAAGACTCCACACTAGCCTCTTCACAGGAAATGATGGATGATTTCGTGGTCTACTCCACCACATCTGCTGTAGCCACCCCTTCTATAACTGTTTCAGAGGCTCAGTTCTTTAAGATTATCTTGGATGAGACCCCAACATCCTCAGCGCCTCAAAGCGCTGCGAAGGTCATTACCAGCGTCTCCAACGCTGAAGCTGCAACAACCCCACCTTTCTATGCCTTCGCTTTTACCTCCACTTCTTTCATCTACAACATCGCACCAACAATGCCATCATTTCCCCTGATGGATACAAGAGCTACGACTCTACAAAATCTTTTATGCAGAAACGCTTCAGAACCTGTAGGATCCTTGACAACAATCCCTGCTCGTTCTTTCAAGGATGACATTGAGCATTGGGGAGGAACTCGAGACTTCGACACCTTCTCCAATCCTGAACCTACAGGTATCCAAACATCATCCACATCCCTCTCTGCACCCCTAACTTATGAGCTTTCCTTAGCCCATAAGTTATTTTCTGTTACAGGTCCTAATCTAGGCACTATCAACATGTCCCTCAAAGACATCGCTGATAAAGTGGAATCTATCTCCACCAACATCACCAACAACACTTCAGCAATCACAACAGCTGGTGACACACTGAAGGATGTCTCCACTTCCCTTGCAGCCAAGGCAACAACAGATGACATCTCCTCACTGTAAGGGGGAGTGAATTCATTGGAATCCGCTGTCAACACCAACTTCTCTGCTTTCCAAAAGACGGTCGCTGATCTCTCCACGTCCTATTCCAGCCTCAGCAGCGAGGTTGGAACTCTGAAGACAGACTTTAATGGTCTGAAATGTGAGGTGAGCAATCTCACTAAACAGGTCGCTGACAACAATTCCTTGCTCACCAAGATCTCGGAGCGCATGGAGGCTCCAACGGTTCCTGACTCCAACTTCTCCCAAGCTGATCGCAACTTGTTAAGGATGACCGCTGATTTTGTCATCCTGGCCACATCTCGTATTCCAAACCTGGAAACCAGGTTGGATACTGCTGAGATGTTAATGGCTACTGCTCCAAGGAACCCTGGCCTGGAAGACAGGGTCCTTGATGCCTCTGTTGCTGAAACTGCTGCTGCTGCCTCCCCTACCCATTCAACAGAAGAGGGGGAGAAGACTGAAGACCTTCCCCAGAATGTTGAGGGGGAGGAAGAAGATAAAGAATCGGACCCTCAGGAAGGTGATAATCCTGAGGGAATCGCTGTTGAAAGTCCCTCTCAATCTGAGGGAGAGCAAATACACGAAGACCCTCCTTCTCTAAACGCTGACAAATCCTTCGACGTCAGCTCTTTTGAAGAAAAAGATGAGGAGGAGTTAGACATTTAGGATGAAGAACCATCATTCAAACCGCTGAATGATGATGATGATGATGATGAAGATGATTTCTTCTTCCTTCCTGAAGTCATAAAAGCCCGGTGGTCTCTCGTTGACAGGTCTCTCGTCACCCATTTGTAATTGTCGCTTAGCTTTGATCTCTTGACGTAGGCGACGAGCGGTTCTTTCAATCTCCAGATCGAATTCTTCAATCTCTGTTCCTCGGGTAGTCCTTGGCATAAACCAAGTGGTACCTGAAAAGAAAGAGAGTAAAGTCAGTAATCCAAAAAAAACTGAAAGTGATGGAATAAAGCAAAATAAAAAAAAATGCTCAATCTAATAGCGCTTATAGATGGTAGTGCTATTAGCTTCAACTAGTTCCCCGGCAACGGCGCCAAAAACTTGACACGAGGTTTTCACACCCCGAGAATCTTACCGCAAGTGTACGGGTCGAAGTCAAGTAATAGTACTTAGAGAAGTACGAGTATCGAATCACGGGGAACTAGGAACTAAATATCACAATTACTATAATTTCTATTAACTGAACTATCGAATTTGGAAGATTGGTTTTAAACTACTTAATTGCAATAAGTAAACAAATCAAACACAAGACAAAACAGAAACATCTTTGGAAACTTTGATAGAGAGAAAAGTTGAGGGTTGGAAATCCTCAGGTTTTACACATGCAAACACTGACTCAAAACAGTTACCATTTAATCCCCTTAATGATTCCCAAATCTTTTAAGATCACCGTCGTTCTCTTTCGAACAACAACGGGTTTTATTTTGAAAAGAATAAGTTCAATCTCTCGATCTCACCTATGGATTCCAAAACACATTAAGTACACGATTTAAATTTAAATTGGCTAGATTTTATCTCTCGACATCAACCTAACGGTTTAATTGGGACTAAAGCTTACTCGGTATATCTCTATCACCTTTCGGACTTTAGGTATGCAATTTCTAATTCTAAATAGCAATTAATTCTCCCGAACTCAGTTACTAACAACAATTCAATTGTAAATTGGCCAAATTCACAAAAGCATTAAGAACAAAATCACATACTCCATTAATTAGGGAAAACTGATAAAAATTCAATTCAATTCGTCACATGCTTACAAACCGAATTCATTCCAACCCCCAACACGAACCGGTTAGTTCATGTCGGTGGTGGATTCAAACACAAGAGAAAAAGATGCAAAAGTGTATGTAAACATGATTAATCGTGAAAGATGAAATCGTAATAAAAGTGATGATAACTCCCTCCTCTCGTGTTCGTCTCTACGTTCCGTGATGAATGTCTCCTTGATCGGCTCTCTAACGTGGCTTTGAGGACTCCGAAAAATCGCCCAAAATCGCCCATCCGCTGCTCCCGACCGTCTGCCGTCTGAATGATATCGAAAAGTGACCTAAAACCCGAAATAAAATACTGATTTTCGCGAAACAGTGGGTTACGCGACTTGCCACGCGACTTGCAAGTCGCGGGCTAAGTCGCGCGTATGGTTTTTGCAGCGTGGGTCGTCGTCTAGTTTGCGGTTCGGGTCCTGGTTCGGTCGCGGGTCTTGGGCTTGACTTTTGGGCTTCCGTTAGGCTTCATTTTGGCTCTTTTTGGGCTCTTTTTAGCTTCTTTTCTCGATGATCGCCGCCTCTTAGATAACCTGTATAATTCACTAGATAAACCGTAAAATATACGCCTTTTTACTTGAACACAAGCCAATCTCATTGGTTTGAGAACTGAAAATAACGCCAAAAAGTGGCGTTATCACCAGGGGAGGGGACCAAGGCAAGGTCTCCTACAAAGAAAGACTCTAAAAAACACAAGGGACTCGCCACTTTGTCAGGTACACTATATTCTCTTTCTTTATACTGCATCCCTCCTCTTCCCCTTCTCAATCTCAACCCTTCTCCTTCTAAAACCTCTAAACACTTAGCTCTCCCCTTTCTCTATCTTTTTTCCTCAAATGATCTAACTCCATTGATAATTTTGTTTCATCTAGTCCTCTCCCCTGCTTGAGGATATCGCTGAATCTCTATTTTGTTTGATCTATGACTTTCCAATGTGAGTTGAACTCGTGACAGTTCCGATTACGTTCAGGTTAGACTAGGTCCAAACATACTGGGGAAAACATTTCGCCTCGACCCTACCTCACGGGATACTCTCGTTCCGCTCGAACCTAGGTTATCGCTCGTGTTTTCATGTTTAAGGAGGTTATGTACAAGAATATGCAATAATTACATGACAACTCTACAGAAAGACGCACAAATGTTCAAAAAGGTGATCTCAGAGGAATCAAGTAGCAAGACAGGGAATATCAGTAGAGGTATTCGTAGACTCTAATCACGTTTTCCAAAAGATCATCCAGGTCTTTACAAGGGTTATAACGGGGCTAAGGTTAAGGCTTAGAAACGAAGGGTAAAAGGATCAAAGGTCCTCGGTGTGTCAATCATTGGCAATTATGAACTCTCTCCTCCACTTTCTATCACTTGGCCCTATTTGTCACTCTTGGAGTCACTTTGACTTACTTACTATGCAGCTCTAAGTGCTATCTAAATACTGTATTTATTCTCTCTTTTTTTCAGTTGGGACTTCATTGGTCCTCTTTTCTATTTCTTGGGTTACATTGACCCAATTTTGTTCTCATGACTGGCCGGAATTCTTTCTTTTCTGTTCTATCTCTCGTTGTTCATTACCGCTTCCGATCGACACACTTTCGGATAAGGGTTGGCTAAGGCTTTTGGCTAAAGGTTTAATGGTGGGTTTAGAAAGAATTAAGGTGCGTGTTTGGCTGCAAAAGGGCTATGGATACACACAAAGGGTGAAAGGGAACGATAGCTAAAAATGGTTAAAAATAAAACACATTATGCCTGGAATCATATCTTAAGGTCCACACGATATGGTTTACTATACATTTACCTAATATCCCGATGTTCGTCTTTGCTACTCAATGCAATAATGTAGTGAGATCATTCTACACTCACGACAAAGAATTCGAAAAAGTGTATGTGACTTAAGTGTATGAATCCCTCGAAATGAAAAACGTCTTTTAGGCTCAAAACTCACAATCGGGTGGTCTCCACTAATGTCCCTAGTCATGTCCTTTCCCGGTCTTTCCCTAACTGTCACGTCACTATCACAAGATTATTCCCACAATGGTCGGTCTCAATCATTCAAATTAAAAAATTTAGCTATTATGATCTAGACGCTCAGAAGTGCAGGAAATCTACGTGCATAACTTGGGCCCGATGGGGCAACCCCAAAGCTTACCCACACATTGTCCCCAATGTGCAAGTAAAGTCGTAGGTGATGCGACTCGAATCATTGTGTAGTTATTACAGTTATCAAAAGGACGGGCAAGGCATTACATAGCAAGCAAAAGAAATCCCAAACTTTCTAATATGGGCATCCCAAACCTAGGTCGTGGCCTAGGTTTGCCAAATAAAAGCCAACCCCAAACCTCGGTAAAACCGAGGTTTGCACAGGGTCTAAAGAATTGAGTGTGTAGATGTGAAAGATGAGGCACCCCAAACCTAAGTGAAACTTAGGTTTGTTGCATCTCGTTTAACTAACACGAACAAACATCTTACACCACTCGTTATTATGCAAAGTTTAGAGCGTACCTGTTTTGCCCGGATGAAGGAGGATTCTTGAAAGGTTGAGCATCGATCGGAGGAGATAGGGAGAACATGCAAAACAAAGGAAATCAAACCACAAAACACACGACGAAAAAAACATGAAAATGAAACACACAAAGCAAGAAAGGAATAAAGACTGCACGAAAAAACGAACAGGGCACAAGGGACTCCCGCGGTTTAGCCCGCGACTTGCAAGTCGCATGGCAAACCGCGTAACCTACTGTTTCAGAAAACAAATAGAGGGTCCCGCGGCTTGCTGCGCGGTATGCAAACCGCGTGGCAAGTCGCGTATGTCCCTGTTCCAGCTATTTTTGATTTTTCAATTTTTATGGTTTTTTCGGAAATAAAAATACACTCAAACTAAAAATAATAAAAGGAAACAAACCTTGGTGGGTTGCCTCCCACCCAGCGCCGTATTTAAAGTCGTGGCACGACTGTGTGGCTTTCAACTTGGCTCCGTATCCGCATACTCGAACCGCCCACACTTGCGGTTCTTCGCGGACTCTTTCACCTTTGGCCTTCCTTTACCAGCTCCAGATCTACACCTTTCACTCTCTACTTGACCTCGCTCCTTCTCGAACATTTTGAAGATGACCTTCTCGCCACCAACTCTGAAGGTAATCTCTCCTTTCTCCATGTCTATCAGTGCTCTACTCGTAGCCAGGAAGGATCGTCCCAATATCAACGGGACCTCTTCATCTTCGTCTATGTCAATGACCACGAAGTCGACGGGGAAATAGAACTTACCTACCTTGATGAGTACGTCCTCAATCACGCAGTACAGGTACCTTATTGACCGATCAGCAAGCTTGAGCGTCATGTATGTTGGGCTTACTTCTCCCAATCCGAGTTTCCTGAAAATAGAAAGAGGCATTAAATTAATACTCGCCCCTAAATCACATAAAACTTTATTGAAAGAAAGATCCCCAATTTGAATAGGGATAGAGAAACTCCCTGGATCCTTAAGTTTCGGGGGAAGCTTATTCTGAAAAATCACGCTGCACTCTTCAGTGAGTGCAACGGTGGCCTGGTGATCGATCGCCCTCTTTTTGGATAAAATTTCCTTCATGAACTTCATGTATGAGGGCATTTGTACCAATGCATCTGCAAAAGGGATGTTAATAGTTAACTTTTTAAATACATCGATAAATTTAGAAAAATTAACATCATCCTTGTTTGCTTTAACTCTATTTGGATAAGGCACTCTTTGAGGTGTCGGCTTGGCCGGTGGTTGCTCTTGCTCCTTCACTTTGCTATTCTTGTTCTCTTCATCCATAATCTTCTCATCGGTCTCTAGCTCATCCAGATTTACCATCTCAAAATCTTGCTCGGTTTCCTTTGATGACTCTTCCCGTGTAGGTTCCCCATTCAGCTCCTTGCCACTTCTTAGATAAATGGCGTTGCAATGTTCCCGGTTAGTCTTTTCGGGTTGACTTGGGAAAGTACCGGGAGGTCGGTTTTGTAGGGCTTCAGAGATTTGCCCCACTTGCCTCTCCAAGATTTTGATAGATGCAGTGTTTTGCTCGGTCGCCGCCTTGACAGTATTGACCGTGTTCGCTAACTCTCCGACCGTGCTGTCCATCTTGGTCATAAACTTCATCATCATCTCTTCCAGCCCCGGTTTCTTCTCTCCGGATGGTCCTTCGTTTCTTTGCTGGAAACCTGGAGGACGGTACACATTATTAGTACTAGGAGAATTAAAAGAGTTAGAAGGATTACCTGGTTGTTGACCGGGTTGACTCCACGAAAGATTGGGATGCTTCTTCCACCCCTCATTGTAGGTGTTCGAGAAAGTATCGTTTCTCGGTTGATAGTTCCGGTTTTGCATATACTGAACTTGCTCGGGTGCTTCCGGAATACCTCTATTCAGCTGATTTGTGATAAGGGCCAGTTGAGCTTTCAGTTCATTCAGCTCATTACTTTCTTGCACACTTGCCACCCGTCTCACGGCTGATCTCGGAGTGGAAAAACTATGCTCCGCTAAATTCTCGATCAGCTCGCACGCTTCCTCATATGATTTATCCATCAGTGCTCCACCCGCGGCAATAGTGATTTATTTTTAAACTGCGGGTGAAGGCCACTGAAGAAGGTCTGAATAATCACCCAACCTTGCAACCCGTGATGAGGACACTTCTTGATCATATCCTTATAGCGCTCCCAAGCCTCATATAGTGTTTCTTGATCCCATTGCGCAAAATGTGTGATTTCGGCCATTAGTTGGGCGGTTCGACTTGGCGGGAAGAATTTTTGAAGGAAAGCGGCCTTTAGTTGTGCCCATGTAGTGACTGAATCCGGCTGGATACTCTCGGTCCATGTCTCGGCTCGACCCTTGAGTGAAAATCCAAACAATCTCAGCTTGATCGCGTCCTCGTTCATGCCATTAATCTTGAACGTATTGCATATTCGTTCAAATGCCCGAAGGTGTGCATGAGGATCTTCTGTCGGCGTCCCTCCGTATTGGTTTTGCTGTACCATCACGATGGTACTCGGCTTAAGCTCAAAGTAGTTCGCCCCGGTTGCGGGCGCTTGAATACCTATGCGTGCCGCCGCCACGTTAGGATCGGCGAACGACCGCATAGGTACCCTTTCCGGAGGTGGTGGTGGATTGTTATTGCGTGGAGGTGGAGGATCGTTGCGCGGTGGTCTCTCGTTGACAGGTCTCTCGTCACCCATTTGTAATTGTCGCTTAGCTTTGATCTCTTGACGTAGGCGACGAGCGGTTCTTTCAATCTCCGAATCGAATTCTTCAATCTCTGTTCCTCGGGAGTCCTTGGCATAAACCAAGTGGTACCTGAAAAGAAAGAGAGTAAAGTCAGTAATCCAAAAAAAAACTGAAAGTGATGGAATAAAGCAAAATAAAAAAAATGCTCAATCTAATAGCGCTTATAGATGGTAGTGCTATTAGCTTCAACTAGTTCCCCGGCAACGGCGCCAAAAACTTGACACGAGGTTTTCACACCCCGAGAATCTTACCGCAAGTGTACGGGTCGAAGTCAAGTAATAGTACTTAGAGAAGTACGAGTATCGAATCACGGGGAACTAGGAACTAAATATCACAATTACTATAATTGCTATTAACTGAACTATCGAATTTGGAAGATTGGTTTTAAACTACTTAATTGCAATAAGTAAACAAATCAAACACAAGACAAAACAGAAACAGCTTTGGAAACTTTGATAGAGAGAAAAGTTGAGGGTTGGAAATCCTCAGGTTTTACACATGCAAACGGGTTTTATTTTGAAAAGGATAAGTTCAATCTCTCGATCTCACCTATGGATTCCAAAACACATTAAGTACACGATTTAAATTTAAATTGGCTAGATTTTATCTCTCGACATCAACCTAACGGTTTAATTGGGACTAAAGCTTACTCGGTATATCTCTATCACCTTTCGGACTTTAGGTATGCAATTTATAATTCTAAATAGCAATTAATTCTCCCGAACTCAGTTACTAACAACAATTCAATTGTAAATTGGCCAAATTCACAAAAGCATTAAGAACAAAATCACATACTCCATTAATTAGGGAAAACTGATAAAAGTTCAATTCAATTCGTCACATGCTTACAAACCGAATTCATTCCAACCCCCAACACGAACCGGTTAGTTCATGTCGGTGGTGGATTCAAACACAAGAGAAAAAGATGCAAAAGTGTATGTAAACATGATTAATCGTGAAAGATGAAATCGTAATAAAAGTGATGATAACTCCCTCCTCTCGTGTTCGTCTCTACGTTCCGTGATGAATGTCTCCTTGATCGGCTCTCTAACGTGGCTTTGAGGACTCCGAAAAATCGCCCAAATCGCCCCTCCGCTGCTCCCGATCGTATGCCGTCTGAATGATATCGAAAAGTGACCTAAAACCCGAAATAAAATACTGATTTTCGCGAAACAGTGGGTTACGCGACTTGCCACGCAACTTGCAAGTCGCGGGCTAAGTCGCGCGTATGGATTTTGCAGCGTGGGTCGTCGTCTGGTTTGCGGTTCGGGTCCTGGTTCGGTCGCGGGTCTTGGGCTTGACTTTTGGGCTTCCGTTAGGCTTCGTTTTGGCTCTTTTTGGGCTCTTTTTAGCTTCTTTTCTCGATGATCGCCGCCTCTTAGATAACCTGTATAATTCACTAGATAAACCGTAAAATATACGCCTTTTTACTTGAACACAAGCCAATCTCATTGGTTTGAGAACCGAAAATAACGCCAAAAAGTGGCGTTATCACCAGGGGAGGGGACCAAGGCAAAGTCTCCTACAAAGAAAGACTCTAAAAAAACACAAGGGACTCGCCACTTTGTCAGGTACACTATATTCTCTTTCTTTATACTGCATCCCTCCTCTACCCCTTCTCAATCTCAACCCTTCTCCTTCTAAAACCTCTAAACACTTAGCTCTCCCCTTTCTCTATCTTTTTTCCTCAAATGATCTAACTCCATTGATAATTTTGTTTCATCTAGTCCTCTCCCCTGCTTGAGGATATCGCTGAATCTCCTTCATCATCAACGCTGCAAATAATCCCAGCTCTAAATGCTGAAGAACAAATAATCCCAGTCTCTATTCTGGAAGAGACTGAAGTACAAGCTGATGAAGAAGAACTGCTTTCCCATCCTAAAAGACCTTCTCTGACTCCTCAAAGGTCAGATGAAGATGAACGAAGAAGGAAAGCAACAATGATTCAAAAGCTGGAAAGTCAACGATTCATCCCTGCCCATCTCAGCTGTCTGACTCCAAGGGAAATCGCTGAAGCTCTCAAAGTTGAGAAGATCCTCGCTAAACAACATAAAGCGGAGCTCTCTGATAAGGTTTTTGCTATTGAACTTGCTAAACGTTCAGTACAGGATCCTCATCTGAAGAAATTTCCTTTCGAAGTCCAAAAACAACTGCTTAAAGATGCTGGCAAGAAGAAAGAAGAGAAAAGAAATGTAAGCGATAACACCCTCGCCTGGTGTAAGAAGAAACTCCACTTCAGGTTGTTACCAGCAAGAATAAAACAGGTAAACCTAAGGGGGAAAACTGTCGGAGGTGCTACTATCGTTGATGTCCAGATGATCAGGGAGAACGCTGTATCAAGAACCTGCTATACTTTAGAGTTAGAAAAGCTCGGACTGAATGAATGGTTGGAAATTCGGGTCGCAATTCAGCGATCTCGATCAAGCTAGAAGTCTTACGTTGAAAACGCCATTAACAGGCTAATCGACCAAGTCTCCTCAGCTGTTGATCTACCCATTCCATCCATCAAACCAAAGCGAACCGCTTCAAAGAAAAAGCCTCCACCATCTTCAGGCCCTGTAATAAGAAATGAAACTGGTGTTGATTTTTCTCGAGAAGTTGTACTTGGTCCTGATGCTGATCTTTCAAGACTTGACATCTCTCTCCCTACCGCTGAAGAATTTGAAGCTGGAAAGGTAGTCAGTGAACCTTATGGCATATTCTTTCTTGACTACTATGGTTGCAAATGCTTTCAACGCATATCTGAGTTACCCATCGCTCCCATCGAACAACTCAAAGATCTTTTGTATTGGTGTGAACGCTCATTTCTTGGAAGATTCATCAAGCCTCAGATCTACCGTGAAGCTAAACGAAGACGAGATCAGGGAATAACTGTCCCTGATTGGATGATTCCAAAGACTTACACCCTTGATGAACTTCTCTTCAAAGGAGAACCTGAATAGCTGATAGAATCACCTTTTGTACTCTTCTATTTTATCAGTTTGTAACTTCTTTTACTTGTAATTATTTTCATTGTACTTATAATTTTTCCACTTCCCTTGTAATCTTGTTTACGAAGTTAATGAAAATTTCCAATGAAGTACTTTACTCCATCAGTACTAGAAAAGATCCCTGAAAAACAGTAAATGGGACACGTATTTTTGAGTCCTGTTTATCCTTATGTTTTTAACTTAGTAATTTTCTTTTATTGCTATGTCATCATCAAATAGGGGGAGATTGTTGATCCAAACCCTTAGTGATTTGATAAATGACCCTTAGAATCACTTAGTGAAAATTGTAAGTAAACAATATGTATCAGTGTTTCACCATCAAAGAAAATATACCAAGTCTGTTTAGTATCGCTGATGGAAAACACACTTTAAATTATACTTCAGCGAACATTGTACATCAGTAAGCCCTAAGCCTGTCCAGTCTCACTGATGATCGCTGAAAGTTCATCATGTAATTGTTTGCTTATGATCCCTGAAGACAGGAATCACGTCAACCAAGTTCAAAGCTGAAATCAAAGACCAAGCTGAAGAACGAGTGACTAAGTCTACTAGTGACCTGATGCGGATATCAGTGAAGACAAGACTGGTCCATTTCACGCGAAGTTTCAAGTAGAAGACTTCAGTGAACGCTGAACTTTATCATTCGCTGATAAAGATCCATTCAGCGAACGCCGATCATGAAGCCTGTTCTACAAGCAACTTTTGTCTTATCTCCTTGCACGTCCCCGTACGATTTTGTTAGAACGGACATCCCTTTTGTCTAGGATCGTACAAACCACTCTGCAACTACACTGTTCATCATGCGGCCACTAGGATGTTTGCTAAAGTCAAATTCATGCAACCAACCAGAAGCTGCCACGTGTAAAGGTATACTGACTTGCATTAAATGCATGCAGTATAAATAGAGAACTCTACTTCATTTTTGAAGTGCTTGGATTCTCTCTCGCTGAACCTCCTAGTGTTAGAAAATTATCTTTAGTTTTCTAAATCCTCTCTCTCTTTATTTCTAGTGCAAGAATTCTGTGTGATTCTCTAGTTTGTTTAGATTAGGTTATTAACTTGATCTTATTCCGCAACAAACTGTAAATTGTTTGATATTTATCAATAAACAACTTAAAAAGATAAAAATATGTGTTTGTATTCAACCCCCCCCCCCCCCCTCTACAAACTTGTATAACCTTCGGGACCAACAGTATGTCTACTTTTGCTCACTCTCCCGATCTACTCTGGGGAGATGCTGAAATCCTGGGGTTTGTATACCCCGAGGTTCCAGTGGATCCACCTGCTGTAGTGGCTCCTATCACTTCTACCCGAGTGAAATCAGGCGGCACTAAGAAGAAATCTTCAAAGGCCACCGATACCTCTGTAGCCGCTTCCGGGACTATGACTCCGTAATCACCTTCGGAGGCTACCCAAGTTCCAATCCCTTCCCAAAAGCGGAGGCACTCCTCATCCCCTCCTATATCACCTCTAAAGAGGTCTAGGAAACTTTTGTCCAAGCCACACAAGCCAGTTACCGATTCCCAACAATCGGTGGCTGTTGAAATTGTTCCATCTGGGCCACGGGAATATGCTATCCCACAAACCGACTCCTCTGTTGCCTTTCGAAAGGCCTCAGTTGTACCATTGGAGAACCCACAACCTTCCTCGTCACCCAATTCTTTGGGTAGTGCAGATGACTTTGGGGTCTCTCCCCTCGAAGGCACCGATTTCACACTGCACAACCTTTCACCCGACCATTTTATGGTCGAAGATGCACAACCTAATGAAGGCTCGACCGGTCCAGCGGTCGTTCCGATGGGCTTGGACTTTCTAGACTTTCTGTTACAGGATACGAATTCCCCACAATAGGCTAACTCCCCACCGAAGCATACCACCACTGATGTCACTTCCTCACCGAAGCACACTCCACCAACTCACCCTTCCCCGCCGAAGCACACCTCACCGAAACAACCCTCTTCCCTTCGACGCTCTCCACCGAAAAAGTCAGCACCCTCACCGATATCTCCCTCACACTCCCACCACAACAGTTCCTCTTCTGAGAATAATTCTTCACCTTCTCCATCTCCAGCAAGAACACTCTTCCCAGATCCACTATCTGATCAACCATCCTCCTCCACCATCCCCGATACAAGGTCACTTCCCCACAATGCATTATCACCTACTATTCCCCGATTCAACATCCCCGATGTTCAGATTGGTACTTCTTCGGCTCCAAATCTCAGGCTACCTTCCGAGCTCCTTACCGAAATTCAGGAGAGTGCCCGCCAATATCGGATGGTGGGTACTCAGTTTAAGGCGTTCAAGCAAGCCTCCTTATCTCTTGTTGCACAGACTGCCGAACAGGTTCGAGTGTTGGAGGATCACGCTCGTCACCCTCAGTTTGAAGCTTCTTTCCAGGCCATCTTAAGGCCCCTCACCGATTCTATGGGTTCTATTGGCCGAAAGTTGGAGGGGTGACAACCTCTAACTCCAATTTGGCCATTTCCTTTGGTGCATTGAAAGCTTCTGCAGATGCCAAAGACACCGAAATTGAAAGGCTTCGTCAGCGAGACTCTCAGCAGCAGTCTATAAATTATGCTATCATGGACTCTTTCAAAAGTCTTCACAAAAAGGGCGAGTTTCTGAATGACATCCTAGATTGGGACTTAGATCTGGGCGATTTTTCGTTTGATAATGTTGTGAGGGCTCGGCTACAACAAATTCATCGGAGAATGGATCGCATATCTGATCACTTGGGCGTTTCGCCTCCGCCTGATGCTGAGGGGGAGAAAGGCCCACCAAAGGCTCCCCGAATGCCTTCGGTAAGACACGTTGGCAGCATCAGACCTCCGACTGATACCGGCACTTCATCCATTCGTTTCTCCACAAAGCCCAAAGCCACTGAATTACTTGTTGAGCCATCAAAGTTTGTGGATGCTCCTGACCAGATCCAAAAATCGGTGGCCACCTCTCCAAAATCGATGGCCACTCCTATCCCATCGGCGGCTGCTCCCACTTCTCCAAAATCGGTGGCCACTCCAATCCCATCAGCAGCTGCTACTACCGAAAAATCGGTAGCCACTCCTCTTATTACTTCGGTGGAGGGAACCGGAGGACCAGTTCAGGGGGAGAAATCTGGTCCAGTCGATGATCCGAAAGACAAAGGTAAGGGTATTCTATCTGCTGAGGATGAGGCCCTGGAAGAAAAGAAAAGGAAAGAATTGGCTAAGTATGCATCTGATGCTGAGTCTTTGAGACTTAAACCTCCTTCCTAAGGAATTGTCTCTGATTTGGGTCTATCTCCTCAAGAAATTGAGGAAGCTCTTCTTGTTCAGAAAGCTTTGGATGCTGACAAAGCTTTATCTCTCAAAGTTGCCAAAGAAGAAGCCGTCAAAGCCAAAACTTTCGATCCCATAAAAGCCCAAAAGTCGGAGTTGGGTTCACTTAAAGAATCGGTGAAGGGGGCTGAAGAAGAAAAGGAGAGAGAAATCGGTTGGTACAAGAAATCCATGTCCTACCGAACTGATCGATCACCGATTTCTTGTATCAAGATTGCAACTTCCAAAACCACTTCTTCTGACATTCGGCTCATCATAGAGAGAGAAGATGGGTCATCCAGAAGCATCAAGGATTATCATCTTAAGCAATTCGGCCTCTCCGAATGGCTTGAAATTTCAAAGCTTCTATTCAAATGTGCAAACCCAAAGAAATAGATATTCATCAAATACATCGGTGGGTTGATGGATCGAATGAAAGAGATCAAGAAGAAGCATCAGATTGTTCTCTCTTCTGAAGAACGTGCTCATGTTCGAACCCTGAAAGAAGATGTAAGACTTCCTGTTACCAAGACCAAAACAGTAAGGGATATTGTCTTCAAGGACATGGTTGCCAAAGGAAAGATCCCTTATGTTGATAATCTCGACTTAAGCATCCCAACCTCGGTAACATATCCTTCCACCACGTTATGTCTTTCACTTATTGCAGGTTTGTTCTTCAATGATGCTCTCGGCCGCCGACGTTTCTTCCGTTTCTCACAGATTCATGTTGCTGACATATTCTTCTTGGATGGTATTCTCAATCTCATGCCTTACATTGAATAAGCACAACCACACTTCCAAAACATCGCCACCGAAGTCAAAATCAGACATCAAAAACCAAGGAAGTGACATGGATGTTAGTTATCTCAAGTACTTGTAATTTTCATCCTTTGATGTACTAGTCTTTATAATAAATACAAGTACCTTCCTTTGTTAACTTAGATTCTATTTGAATTTTATTTCCTTGTTGCACATTATTTTATTCTTTTGTAAATGTTGGATATACTTAACAAATCCATAAAGACAAAATTAGATCAAAAAGAACAAAAAGAATGGTCTATGTGAAAAGAACAAAAAAAAAAGAGTAAAAAGGGTCAGAATGCATTTCATATTTAGTTACTCTTAAAATTTTCTAAGTATGGAGCTCAAATTCAAATAGGGGGAGATTGTTGGGTCACTAAAGATTTGAAATTGACTCACCGATTTTACCCTTAAAATCTTACTTAGAATATTTTACTTTGGTTATTTGTAATAACTTAGACAAGACATCAAAAGTTCGGTGAAGTCGAAGATCAACCGAAATCAAGTTTGAAGAAGTTCCTAACTGTGGAAGTGAAGACATTCCTCTCAACCAAAGTCTAAGTTATTGTCCACTGAATTTTCAAGATGAAAAATCGGTGAACATTTGACCGAAATCCTCCTCAAGATTGGTCAAACTTCTCACCGATGGAAGATGAGAATCGGTGATCTCTTGGCATTGTTCAGTCTCAATTTCGGTCAAAACATCTCACCGATTTTGTGATGAAAATCGGTGAGATCCCTCTCTTGGAAGCCAACAGATGAAGATCATTTATTACGGGACAATATATAATGTCAGGAAAAAGTGACTATTTGTCGTTTCTTCCAATTTCAGATAAAGTCTCAATCAAGCATGGTTGTTCTTCCTGGTATTGAGAAAAAGTATGATAATGACTTGTCAATTTTTCAGAATCAACTCCTATACTCAAATCTCCAAATGACAAGTGTCTCAAGCATTTAATGCTTCATGCACTATATAAATAAGATGAATCTCTCCATGCAACGTTGCGCATTCCTGAAGGATTTTCTCAGTGCAAGAATACTCTCTCTTCCATTTGAACTTTATAGATTTGAATCTTAGTGTGTTAAAAGTTGTTTTGTTTTCAGTTTGCTTTGTGAAGATTGTTAGAATAGTTTACCTGTTCTTTCTGCAACAATCTATAGTTTCTGTGTGTAATTCTTAGTTGAAAGTTTTCAATAAAAGAATTATGTAAGTAAAATTTGTGTATTGTATTCAACTCCCCCCCCCCCCCCCCCCCATTCTACAATACTTGTTATAGCCATCTGGGACTAACAGTTTCGTTTATATATATAAATATATTGAATAGATAGTTATATTTTTTGAATAAAATTTATGGGTCGGCCAAAAAGAGACAACCCTAAATGTTGCATAAACCTTTTAGATTTGAGACGCATTACAACATTTTACATTATCAAGCTCATCTACCCTTCTTAATATACATGTTTTCATACTTATATTATTCATCTCCTAGCTAATCAATGTGTAATAATCAAAATAACATCACAATTCAAGATTTTGAAGTTCTCAAAATATTAGAATGTCTAACCATTCATCTACTATATTACTTTTAGTAATTTCATCTTATTCATCTACCATCTTCCTTTTAGATATGTATGTGTTCTACTATTTTTATGGTTTAGATTTATTGTTCAACATGATGCTATTTGTATTAATTTTTGGTATATATCATTCTTTTTATATAAAAGAGAGTTGGCTAAAAAGAGGCAAATCGAAAAGTTGCACAACCCCCTTTTAGATTCAAAAGGCATCATATCATTCAACATCCTCAAAGTCACCGCTATAATATACACACTTTCATTATTCAATGTTTCATCTCTCAATCAATGTGAGATGACCACGAGTACACCACAATTCAAGATTTTGAAATCCTCAAATTTTAGAATGCCACCTCATTCATCCACCATCTTCTTTTTAGTAATTTCATCTCATCCATCTACAATCTTCCTATTAGATATGTATGGGTTCTAACATGTTTATGGTTTGGATTTATGTTTCAACTTAATGCTCTATGCATTAGTTTTTGGTATATATCATTATTTTTGTATAAAAGGGGGTTGGACAAAAAGAGGCAAACCAAAAATTTGCACAACCCCTTTTAGATTTAAAAGGCTATCACCCCATTTTATATTTTAGAAGTCATATCTCATCCTATAGTATACACATTTTCATTCCCTAACGTTTAATCTCCAATCAATGTGGCATAATCAAGAGTACACCACAATGCTAGAGTTTGAAATCCTCAAAATTTAGAATGTCATCTCATTCATCAACCATAAGTTAATTACAATTCAACATTTTAGAATTCTCAATCCACATTGTGACATATCAATTCTATTGGTTTTTGCCTTTGACAAGGGGGGGGGGGGGGGGGTTGGATTTGATTAACTAAGCTAAGCATGCAATTAAAAAGTGATAGAAAAGTTATATAAATAAAGTCCAACAATGGTTCACTCTCGATTTAATTGCTCTTGCTTATCATTGATTCCGAACACGTAAAATAGCAAAACAATTTTAAATTGGCTATGGTTATCAATAAGCTCTGAAAAACCTTGATTTTTCCTTATATAGACATTGATTAAATAAGCTCTATAATCAAATCTTAACCTCAAATAAGAATTTGAATAAGCTCTCAAATTCTTAGGTGTGGTTAGCATTAACGACAAGAAAAATCACCAATTCGAACCAATAAGCACACAAGCTCGGCTTATTAGAGGTTCAATCGCAAGAATTCACGAAATCAAAGTGGAAACCTTATTGAGACCAACGATTTCGTTCGTTACTTTATCAAAATCCCAAAACAATTACGGATTTTAAGATTTCAAATAACAAACATTCATGATAAATGTAATTAATCGATCACTTTAATTAACAATTCCAACGAAATTGACGTTCAAAAAGAATTCAAGCAAATAAAATCATCCCACTAAAATTACCAAGAAATCTCAAAGCAAACACAATAAAAATCTAGAGATAATCCATTGTTGGAAAAAGAGAACTTAGCCACACATGGCTAAGTGAAATCTATAAACCCTAATTGTAAGAAATTACCAAAAATCTATGAGAAATTGATGAAGAAAATGATGAGAGATTGCTCCCAATCCACTTCTCTTGCTGCCCTCTTCTCCAAAAAACGAGTTCTGAATGATTCCCCCCTTGAAATGACGGTTCCAAGTCATATTTATACGAGAAAGATGTGAAAACCGCTCCAGAAACATAAACCCACGATTTTGGGCCTGAAATTAGCCGGCCGCGAGTGGCGGCGCGAGTTTGGTCGCGCGAAATAGGGCGCCGACACCCGAACAGAAGCTGGCGCGAGTTTGGTGCTGGTTCTGTCGCGCCGGGATGCGCGCCGAGCATTGGACAGTGGATGGCGCGAGTTTGGCGCCGGTAGGGGCGCCGACCGTTTTCTGCCCTAACCGCTGCTACGTTCGATTTTGCCGAAGAAGGAGGTGCGACCCTCCTTTCTGTTTGCTGGGCTGCAGGTATGCTGTTGGGCCAGGCTCTTTCTTTCTCCCTTTTCTTTCTTTAATCTGCATCTTGGGCCTACCACATATACAACAAAGAAATCAAAGTCCAAATTAAAGTTTATTTTATTTAACTCTTTTTTTCTGGTTTTTGCTGCATGACTAATGAAACACACAAGGACCAAATTAATAAATTCCTTTTTTTTTCTTTAATTAAAACACACACACACCACTTAATTAATGAATATATATTTTTTCTTTTTTCTTTTTACTTATTTATTTATAAACAATAAAATACTAAAACCTAGTTTAATAAGGGTATTTTTGCCATCGAATTGACCCTAAATGTAAGGAAATTTGACGTAAAAATATACATATAAACACACTTATCAAATTCCCCCACACTTAGATCATTGTCCGTCCCGACAATGACTTAAGTTAGCATGTAGTGATCGAAACAAATCAAACGAGAATGTTAACACATATAGCACATCATGAACTCGAGATTTGCAAACTTAGCACTAGCATGATCAAAACAACACTCAATTCACTATTGGGTTCAAAAGTGTATCGCTCAAACCGTCACTACACTAGCATGTATCTACCAACATCTTGAAAAATCTCTCACTCTCCACTACTTAGGATAAATTACATGCAATTAAATCAAAAGGACTTTTACGGGTGTAATGTAAAATAAGGCTTTGGGTAAGGTAGGGATTTATTTTGGAAAAATTGACTAAAGACCGTACACCAATGGAGAAATCGATTCTTTAAACATGGAACTTTATTTCCTCAAAAGGCTTCATATATATCAATTGAAGCACACTTCCCTTTGGATGATGATAGGGAATAAAGATGAAACGTTATAATCGACCACATCATCATTTCCGTCGTCTTTACTTATTTATTGACGACACATTTTTTTTCATTGACTTTTCTTTTTGATTTTTTTTCTTTTTCTTCATCTCATTTCATTTTTTTTCTTTTTCTTTCTCAACACATATGTTGTACTTTCAAGCACATAGGGATATCGAGACACTCCATTGGTGGTTGGTCGGGTGAGTCGTGTTTGGTTTGGTTTATAATGTGGGTGGCAAAAGACATAGGCTAAGGCTCAAAGTGGTGCACAAAAGGGTAATAATAACATAAGGGTAGGCTTAAGGCTAATTGGCTAAAATAAAAAAAATGAGGAAATGATGGCCTTTATCATATTTATTAGCATGTAAATATCATGTAATCTTAAGGAGAGACAAATCAAGTTCTAGAGATACACATCTAGGTATGACGTAATCACACAAGAAATGAATTTGAGACTAATTTAAATGTTTAGTCTAATAGGCTCAAAGTCTCACGGTGTTAAAGCTAGTTCAAGAGATTAGCAAATGTCTAACTTCAACCGGCATTGTACCACTAATTGACTCTAAGTGCTATCAATCAAGTTCAATCATGCTATACATGCATCCAATCTCATTATCATCAACATTTAAGCTCATAAAACATGCTAACACATCAACAAGACGGACAAAAATCCACATTTAAGCTCAGAATTTTGCAAAAAATTTGCAAAAATTTACCCCTAAAATACCCCCCAAAACACTTGTCTACCCAAATCATGCCCAACTCATGCAAACTCAAAAATGACATCCCACCCCCACACTTAAACCATACATTGCCCTCAATGTATTCAATTAAGCAAAGGACATTCAAAGCAATAAAAGGATGAGGGGAAACAGTAAACTCCCCTGATTTGGTGAATAGTCCTCTAATGTATTGGTCCGCGAAAGTGGATGCGCCCATTTAGCTCCAACTCCAGGGTGAATCCTGAAAATAATCAAGGGAGAAACAAGAGTGGAAGAGGAGAATTCTCACGAAACTAGAGCAAGTACGAAAAGCAATAAAAACAAATGAAAGAAAATCTATGGGTTGCCTCCCATGCAGCGCCTTTCTTTAACGTCTTTGGCTAGACGCTATCCAAACTAACCAACCACGGGCGATGGCTCAAGAGCCATAACATCAATGTCCTTAGACTGAAATCCTTCATAAAAAGGTTTCAGTCTATGCCCGTTCACTTTAAAAGACTTACCCGTTTGCGGGCTCTCAATATCGATTGCTCCATGAGCATACACTTTAACAACAATAAAAGGGCCAACCCATCGTGATCGAAGCTTACCGGGAAATAGTTTTAGGCGTGAATAAAAAAGTAAAACCTTTTGCCCGACCACAAACTCTTTCCGGGATATTAGCTTGTCGTGAAAATATTTGGTTCGCTCTTTATAAGTCTTGGAGCTCTCGTATGCGTCATTTCTGATCTATTCAAGCTCTTGCAACTGTAGCTTCCTTAGCACTCCCTCTTCATCCATCCGCATATTGCACTTCTTGACCGCCCAGTAAGCCTTGTGCTCCAATTCAACAGGGAGGTGACATGATTTACCATACACTAACCGGAAAGGGGACATACCTATAGGTGTCTTGTAGGCCGTGCGGTAGGCCCACAAAGCATCATCCAAACGCTCGCTCCAATCCTTACGGTTAGGATTTACTGTCTTCTCAAGAATTGATTTGATCTCCCGGTTAGAGACCTCGGCTTGCCCATTGGATTGGGGATGGTAGGCGGTTGAAATCCGGTGAATCACATGATACTTCTTGAAAAGTGCCTCAATCACCTTATTGCAAAAATGTGTTCCCCGATCACTTATGACGGCCCTCGGAGTCCCAAATCTGGCGAAAATGTTAGATCTAAGAAAAGATGAAACAGTACGAGCATCGTCAGTTCGGGTGGCTTTGGCCTCCACCCATTTGGAAACATAATCGACACATAATAAGATATAGGTGAAACCAAAAGAGACGGGGAATGGTCCCATGAAATCAATGCCCCACACATCGAATATTTCACAAACCAAAATCGGGTTTTGGGGCATTTGATTATGTGGTCCTATATTCCCTGTCCTTTGGCACCTATCACAACTTTTACAAAACCTGGCAAAAGCTGACACGACACGCTAACCCGACACGAACTCGACACGAAATAAACGGGTTTGGGTAATACATTTCAACCCGTTTAAGTAAACGGGTTGACACGACACGACACGAAAATTAAACGGGTAAGGTCAGGGTCAAAATTTTTAACTCGAAAATGACCCGAATAACCCGTTTATTTTTATATAATATATATTATAACTTCTCTTTTTTAACTATTTGGAGTTTTGGACTCTTTAATGTTTTGGACTTTTTTTATATGGGCTCATAATTTGTTAATTAATATCAATATGGGCCTCTTACTAATAATTTAGGACAATTATCATTCATTCATTCCACAACCCACAACTACCAGATTGATGAATCGGCTCTTCAAAGCTGAGTATTCAATTTCAATTTTCAAAGTGGCGTTCGATGCTTCGACTTCAAAGGCTGCCAACGATTGAAATCCCCAACGCACTCAAGAGAAGTATTCAAAAGAGAGATGGTCGATCTTCAATTAGTTCTCAGATTTCTGATTTCTCCAGGTACACATTTCTATCGATTTTGTCTTCTCACTTCTATCGATTTTTTCTTATATGTTTGCGTTTTGTATAATGATGTTTATATGAGTTCTTTTATTTAGGTATTTAAGCTTTTTAATTAGGGTTTGAGTTTAATTCCAGTGGCTCAAACTTGGAATCTGTCTTCTTTTGCGTTCCTATTTATTTAACAAAATGGAGTTATTAGTTTTTCCTACATGAAGATTATAAATTGATAATGCTTGTTTAAAATCATTCAAAAATTTCAATTTATAAATTTATAATGCTGGAATTTGTTTCATGATTTTTTTTGAAAGACATAATAGAGGTCTTGGCCCCTCTAAACCAACAGTGCTGGAATTTGTTTAATGATAGTGCTTTTCAATGCTTCAATTTATAAACTTATAAATTGTGTGTTGGAATTTGTTTAATGATTTTTGTTAAGTGATTTTAGTGTTTTTTGATGCTTCCATTGTGTGCTGGAATTTGCTTCAGTGAACTTAATTGGCTGTTGTTTAAATTTCAAATACTGATGTTAATTAGATATACATGTAAAGATTTTTAATAGAACACATTGGTGAATATATAATTATTTGTGTATAGTTTTTTAATGCAGACCTCATAAACTTACAAAAACATAAGCATGTTCTGACTTATTGTTTTGTTTTAGTACTTATTGTTTTACCACTATTTTGTTTTCACGTTCTAACAGCTTTTTAATCCTTCTTTATTACACTTCTTGTTTTGTAGACTCAAATACGGATCATATTCCTATTAACTTGTGTCTCAAATGGCTAGAGATATTTTGGCCATCCCAATATCTACTTTTGCTTCTGAATCGGTTTTTAGTATTGGAGGGCGAGTTATTGATGCTTATCGGAGTTCGTTGAAACCAGAAACTGTTGAATCATTGGTTTGTCTTAGAGATTGGGTTTTTAATGAAGGTAAACATTTCTTTTACTCAACTTTAAATGTTATGTATTGGTTAACGTACTCAATTTTAAACATTTCTTTTACTCAATTTTAGCATCAATGCAACCGGATGAAGAGGAGCTATGCAATTTGCTTTTAAATTTGAAGGATGAGGATGACCGTGAAGAATCAAAGAATCAAAGTCTTCAAACTCAACTATCCGGATGAAGAGAAGTTATGTTTTGGGTTTGGTTAGAAATTGGAAGTTGAAACTTCAAAGATTTTTTGGGTTGTAATATTTTTTATGTTTTGGATTTTCAATGCTTTGGATGTTTGAATGTTTGATGTTTTGGATTTGGATTTCGATAAGTTTGAACTTTGAACTTATAAAATTTGGGTGTCTAATGTTTTAATTTTCGATTTTTAAGTTTTAATTTTGTAAATATTAATTTTTAAACAGGTTAAACGGGTTAACGGGTTAAATGGGTTAGCGGGTTAACGAGCTAGCGGGTCAAACGGGTTTGCAGGTTTAATGGTTTAAGAAGATAAACGGGTTAATCGTGTCGTGTCGGGTTAGGCGGGTAAAATCAGGTCGTGTTCAGGTTGAGATATTCTGACCCGTTTATTAAACGTGTCGTGTTCGGGTTTGACACTCCCAACCCATTTAACCCGTGAACCCGACACGAACCCGACACGACACGACCCGTTTGCCAGGTCTAAGATAGAAGGCCAAAACAATCCACAATCTAAAACCTTATGGGCCGTACGCTTTGGACCAAAATGCCCCCCACAAGAATATTCGTGACAAAACCGAAGTACACTTTGTACCTCATGTTGGGGGACACATCGTCTGATAATTTGATCAGCACAATGCTTCCAAAGGTAAGGGTCATCCCAAACATAAAACTTAGCATGGCTTCTAATCTTATCTTTTTCAGTTCTAGTCAACGTACCTGGCAAGGTCTTTGTAACCAAATAATTTACAATGTCGGCATACCAGGGCGTGCTCTCTTGAATGGTTAGAAGATGCTCGTCGGGAAACTCGTCCTTCAAGGTTGAAGGATCTTCACCATTTAACAACCGGCTTAGGTGATCGGATACCAAATTCTCCGATCCGCTCTTATCCCGGATTTCGAGGTCGAACTCTTGTAGAAGCAATATCCAACGGATAAGGCGTGGCTTGGCGTCTTTCTTCTTCATTAAATATTTGAGAGCTGCATGATCAGAAAAAACTATCACTTTAGTACCCAATAAATATTGACGAAACTTCTCTAAAGCAAAAACTATAGCAAAAAGCTCCTTCTCCGTTGTGGAATAGTTGCTTTGGGCACTATCCAACGTACGGGAGGCATAGTATATGACATGTGGGTCCTTACCGAACTTCTGTCCCAAAACAGCCCCGACCGCGTAATTACTCGCGTCGCACATGATCTCGAAAGGGAGATCCCAATTTGGGGGCTGAATAATTGGGGCAGAAGTTAACTTATCTTTTAGCTCATTGAATGCCTTCTTCCATGCTCCATCAAAGCAGAAGTCCACGTCCTTTTGTAAGAGACAACACAAAGGTCGTGTAGTCTTCGAAAAATCCTTTATGAACCTTCGATAGAAACCTGCATGACCAAGGAAAGACCGGACTTCCCTAACACAAGTAGGGTAAGGTAGAGATTTGATGACATCTATTTTAGATTTGTCTACCTCTATACCCTTCTTTGAGACAATGTGACCCAAGATAAGACCATGACTAACCATAAAATGACATTTTTCATAGTTTAAAACAAGGTTAGTCTCTATACATCGCTTTAAAATCTTGGTCAAATTGCTCAAACAATCCTCAAATGAATTACCATAAACGGTGAAATCATCCATAAACACCTCAATTATACTCTACATACTCGGAAAAGATACTTACCATGCAACGTTGAAAAGTACCGGGTGCATTACAAAGGCCGAAAGGCATACGCCTATAGGCAAACGTACCGAATGGGCATGTGAAAGTAGTCTTTTCCTGGTCCTCTGGTGCTACTGGAATTTGATGGAAACCTGAATATCCATCAAGACAACAATAGTGAGATTTTCCCGCCAACCGTTCTAACATTTGGTCGATGAAAGGGAGTGGAAAGTGATCCTTTCTAGTAGACGAGTTTAACCTCCTATAGTCAATGCATACTCGCCATCCATTTTGGACTCGAGTAGGCACCGGCTCACCTTCGGCGTTTTTTACCACAGTTAAACCCGTCTTTTTCGGTACTACCTGAACGGGACTTACCCATTTGCTATCAGAAATTGAGTAGATAATACCTGCATCAAGGAGTTTAAGAATCTCCTTTTTCACTACCTCCATCATGGGTGGATTGAGACGGCGTTGGGCTTCTCGGAATGTCTTGTAGTCGTCTTCCAACAAGATATTGTGCATACAAATGGAGGGACTCAACCCTATGATATCGGCTATAGTCTAACCGATCGCCTCTTTGTGCTCCTCAAGAACACTCACCAACCTTTGTTCTTCATCACTTGATAGCTCGGTAGAAATGGTTACCGGTAAGGTGTTATCCTTGCCCAAGTAAGCATACTTTAGGTGGCTTGGTAACTCTTTCAGCTCAAGTACGGGGGCCTGCACAATAGAAGGAAACAACTTTGTGTAAGAAGAAGGTAGATTAACATTTGATACCTCAAACTTCTTATGTCGGTCGGACTCCATAGCTGAAATTGTCTCTTTGAGCTCGGCCCTAGATCATACTCCTTCATCAATAGATTGACCGTCTTTGCATCTAGGTGCCTTGTGATTGAAACCTCCAATAAATCACGGTTAGTCAAATTATACAAGTCATGCGTAATAGGAGCTAAAACATCAACATAATTAACATAAGACACATCACTAGGGTATCTCATGGAATCATAAATATTAAACTTAATGACCTCACCATCAAATTCCATAGTTAATGTGCCATCATGAACATCAATTTTTGTTTTTGACGTTTTCAAAAAGGGTCTTCCCAACAATATCAAAGGTTGTTTGGAGGTATTATGCTCCTCCATATCTATGACATAAAAATCGGCTGGAAAGACCAACTCATTAACTTCAACCAAAACATCCTCAAGGACTCCCTTGGGATACACATTTGACCTATCGGCTAGTTGTATGACAACTCCCGTTTTCTTAAGAGGTCCCACATTCAATGACGAATAAATCGAGTAAGGCATGACATTTATAGACGCTCCTAAATCTAACATGGCTCTATCAATCAACACATTCCCTAACTTACAAGGAATAGTAAACATACCTGGATCCTTGCATTTAGGAGGCATCTTAACTCCTTGAAGAATGGCGGAAACATTCTCGCCCATGCTTACCTTCTCGTTCCCAACCAACTTTCTTTTGTTTATGCACAACTCCTTCAAAAACTTAGCATATTGAGGTACTCTTTTAATAGCATCTAGGAGTGGAATGTTTACCTCAACACGTCGAAAAGTCTCCATAATCTCCTTGTCTTCTTGCTCTTTCTTCGATTGCTCAAATCGTTTTGGAAATGGTGGTCGAATAACCACTTCGGGCGTGGTTCCCTTGCTCTCAACATCCTTCTCATCAACTTTGTCCTCATTTGGCTTGGCTCTCACGATCTCGGCTTCTTTTTCTTCATTCCTCCCGACTTTCTTAGCCTTCGGCTCGAGATCCGGCACTATCCTGTTTCGCAAAGTGATAGCACTAACATTAGCTTTCGGAGGAGTTTCGGTTTGGGACAGTAACTTACCTTGATTCTCAATGCGATTAAGTGAGACCGCCATTTGACCGATTTGGGCCTCCAAGTTCTTGTTTTGTGCCACCAAATTCTGGATATTATTCCTCGTTTCCTGTTGAAATTGTTGAGTATTAGTAGCAAGAGATTTAACAATATCCTCTAAAGACATACCTGAGCTACTAGAAGTAGCTTGATTTGGATTGAAGGGTGCTCTTTCCTGAAATGGTTGTTGGGGCGGCTTTTGCACGAAGTTCTGAAATTGAGGAGGTCTTTGGTTGCCAAAATTGTTGTTGAAATACCTTTGTTGCTGCGGTTGGCCCGGAAAACCTCCAATGGCATTAACGTCCTCGGCTGTGACTAGAACATCCTCTTGCAACTTTGGACACGCGTCCGTAGGATGGCTCACTTCCCTGCATATTCCACATGCTTTGACCTGTTCCTTACCCACAACTAACTGCTTCACAAGGTTAGTTAAATCAAATCATTTGCTTTCAATGCTAGCAACATTAACCTCGTTAGCTTTTTGGGGCTCTCGCCTCATATCACCTCGCATACTAAAATGCTGAGAGTTTTCAGCCATAGTGGTGATTAAGGCCCTCACTTGAGTTGGGGTTTTATTGAAGATTGCCCCTCCACTAGCGGCATCTATCATCTTTCTCTCCATGGGAAGGAGACCCTCATAAAAGTATTGCAATAAAAGTTGCTTGGAAATCCCATGTTGTGGGCAACTAACGCAAAGATGTTTGAATCTCTCCCAGTATTCATGGAGAGTTTCTACATCTCTTTGTTTTATGCCACAAATTTCCCTACGGAGTGTCGCGGCTCGGGAGGCGGGAAAAAAATTATCTAAGAACAACCTCGCCATTTGGTTCCACGTCGTTACCGAACCGGGCGGTAACGAGTAGAGCCAATCTGTAGCCCGATCTTTTAAAGAAAAAGGGAATGCCTTTAACTTTATGAGATCCTCCGTGACATCGTTGGGTTTCATACTCAAACAAACTACATGGAATTCCTTAAGGTGTTTGTTAGGGTCCTCGTTCTCCAACCCGTGATAAGTAGGAAGGAGATGGACCAAACCGGTTTTCAAAATAAAATTACCTTCACCTTGAGGATATGTGATGCATATCGGTATTTGGGCGACATCGCGTGTAGCTAACTCTCGAAGAGTTCGCTCCGCTCCTTCCGCCATGATGATTTCTTGCTTTTCTTCTTTTTCTTCCTCAGATTCAGTCTTTGGTTCCTTCTCGCTTTCGGTATCGGGTGGTAAATCAATATCTTTCCAGATGTTGATTACCGGTGAAGAGGAAGACTCGCCTTGCTCCTTTCGAAGTCTAGCTTGTTTCCTCAACCGTTTAGCGGTCTTTTCTATCTCTGAGTTTATTGGAATAGGGATACCTGTACGTGAAGATCTAGGCATAAACCGTTAGAAATACCGAGTCCCCGGCAACGGAGCCAAAATTTTGACGGATGCCGAGTCCACCAAATAATAATTCCAACTATTGGCTAATTACAACTAAAATTGTAGTAGCGATAAGTCGGGTCGAATCCACAGAGACTCAGTTCTAACTTATTATTACCGAAGTATTCAAGTACACGCACGATTAATTAAAAGTAAATACGAGGGGTTGGGGGTTTGGATTTGATTAACTAAGCTAAGCATGCAATTAAAAAGTGATAGAAAAGTTATATAAATAAAGTCCAACAATGGTTCACTCTCGATTTAATTGCATTTGCTTATCATTGATTTCGAACACGTAAAATAGCAAAACAATTTTAAATTGGCTATGGTTGTCAATAAGCTCTGAAAAACCTTGATTTTTCCTTATATAGACATTGATTAAATAAGCTCTATAATCAAATCTTAACCTCAAATAAGAATTTGAATAAGCTCTCAAATTCTTAGGTGCGGTTAGCATTAATGACAAGAAAAATCACCAATTCGAACCAATAAGCACACAAGCTCTGCTTATTAGAGGTTCGATCACAAGAATTCACGAAATCAAAGTGGAAACCTTATTGAGACCAACGATTTCGTTCGTTACTTTATCAAAATCCCAAAACAATTACGGATTTTAAGATTTAAAATAACAAACATTCATGATAAATGTAATTAATCGATCACTTTAATTAACAATTCCAACGAAATTGACGTTCAAAAAGAATTCAAGCAAATAAAATCATCCCACTAAAATTACCAAGAAATCTCAAAGCAAACACAATAAAAATATAGAGATAATCCATTGTTGGAAAAAGAGAACTTAGCCACACATGGCTAAGTGAAATCTATAAACCCTAATTGTAAGAAATTACCAAAAATCTATGAGAAATTGATGAAGAAAATGATGAGAGATTGCTCCCAATCCACTTCTCTTGCTGCCCACTTCTCCAAAAAACGAGTTCTGAATGATTCCCCCCTTGAAATGACGGTTCCAAGTCATATTTATACGAGTAAGATGTGAAAACCGCTCCAGAAACATAAACCCACGATTTTGGGCCTGAAATTAGTCGGTCGCGAGTGGCGGCGCGAGTTTGGTCGCGCAAAAAGGGGCGTCGACACCCGAACAGAAGCTGGCGCGAGTTTGGTGCTGGTTCGGTCGCGCCGGAATGCGCGCCGAGCATTGGACAGTGGATGGCGCGAGTTTGGCGCCGGTGAGGTCGCGCCGGTAGGGGCGCCGGCCGTTTTCTGCCCTAACCGCTGCTGCGTTCGATTTTGCCGAAGAAGGAGGTGCGACCCTCCTTTCTGTTTGCTGGGCTGCAGGTATGCTGTTGGGCCAGGCTCTTTCTTTCTCTCTTTAATCTGCATCTTGGGCCTACCACATATACAACAAAGAAATCAAAGTACAAATTAAAGTTTATTTTATTTAACTCTTTTTTTCTGGTTTTTGACTAACGAAACACACAAGGACCAAATTAATAAATTCCTTTTTTTTCTTTAATTAAAACACACACACACACCACTTAATTAATGAATATATAATTTTTCTTTTTTCTTTTTACTTATTTATTTATAAACAATAAAATACTAAAACCTAGTTTAATAAGGGTATTTTTGCCATCTAATTGACCCTAAATGTAAGGAAATTTGACCTAAAAAGATACATATAAACGCACTTATCACAATTTTTTTAGGATGTTTTTAAAATAAAATGTTGTATCATCTACTTAAAATGAGACTTCTCACACTGTTAATAGGTTTATAGGGCGCTTTTAGTGATAAATACAACACTTTATTTTAAGTAACTAATACAACACTTTATTTTAAAAACATCCTAAAAAACTTGTCAAAACGTCCAAAATCGAAAGGAAGACACTCGTGTTTAGTGATAAATCGAAGAAAATCCTTTTATTATTATTATTATTATAAGTTTGAAGGAACTTGTTGTGAAAAAAGAAAAAATATTGGTCCTATAAACATATTGTAACATTTTACGGTAAGGACGCTTTGTAGTTTGATCATATAAACTTACGTTTTATAAAGTATATTATTATGACACTTACACAATCTAGACGTCCTATAAAGCCAATTTTGTTGTAGTGAGTCTCGTCCTTGTATATGAATAATTACACTTTCGATCAATGTGGTTGCTATTTTGTTACACGTTTGATCCTTGTCACTAACTTTATTAAGAAAATCAGTTAAGTCAAGGACATTTTGCCTTTTTACATGCCTTTTCGTTTAACTTTACATTAAAATATAAAGAATATATTATCACATAATATTAAATTAAATAGAGTAAATTACACGATTGGTCCCTGTGGTTTACATAAAATTGTACTGTTGGTCCCTAAAATAAAATAATTACGTGTTTGGTCCTTGTGGTTTACATTTTCACACGTCTTCGGTCCCTATGACTTAACACTGTTAAAAAATTCTGTTATATAGATAAACTAGGAGGGTAGTTTAGTCATTTCATATAATTTTTTTGTTTTCTATTAAAATTACAGGAACCAATGGTGTAAATTACTCTTTTTATGAAAACCACATGACCAATATGTAATTTACTCTCCAAATTCATCTCATTTTGAAGTCCTTATTTTCAAATGATTTTGAAGTCCCTGTCTTCAAACTGTAAGAAACTCCACAGAGAGACAAAAGTTCCTATCATTTGATAGAGACAAAATGATATGATTTCCAAGTCCCTGAATTCAAACCTCCTTTTTTCATAGATTGTAAACAATATGTTATTTGGGTATTTCTAGAACTCGTGTAAGGCCATCAGTACCCCATGAGAGGATCTTTCAAAGATTCCAGCTCCACATCAGCGCCACATCAGCTTTTCTCAATCCCTCACTCAATCCCTAAACACCCTTACCCCATTCTCTCAAACCCTTTTGCCACCTCATTTATTTTAATTCTTTTATTTATACATTTAATTATTTAACAAAATAAAAATATTTATATATTTTTTAATAAATAAAAATAAGATAAATAATAAAAATTAAAATTCATATCATTCATTAAAAATAAAAATTACAAAATAAATTTAAAAATCTACTCGTCGTCATTGTTGGGAACTTGGATACGCCAAATATGTTCGACCAAATCCGACCGAAGGTTATTATGAGTGTCCCGGTTTATGACTTCTCGAACATTTGCCGCGCGTTGTGTCTCACTGATTTGGCTTTCGATATCATCCGTGAAAAAGTCGTTTTCCACGTCACCACAAATAGCATGGTTTTCGTCTTCGAGTATCATATTGTGTAATATGACACAAGCGTACATAATGTTTGCCAATCTTGAGAGTTCCCATCCGCGTGCCGGGTTATGAAGTATATGCCAACGTGCTTTAAGCACGCCAAAAGCTCGTTCAACATCTTTACGTGCGGATTCTTGCGCGGACTTGAACTTTTGTCGTTTAAGGTCTTGTGGGCACGTAAATGATTTTACGAAAGTAGCCCATTCCGGATATATCCCATTCGTTAGATAATATCCGTGCTTGTAGGTGGCTCCATTCACCTCAAAAGGGCACTCGGGTGCTTTTCCATCATATACATCGTTGAAGATGGGCGACTGATTGAGAACATTGATGTCGTTGTTGGAACCGGCAACACCAAAGTATGCGTGCCAGATTCATAGATCTTGAGAGGCCACTGCTTCTAGCATGATTGTCGGGTGCTCATGATCACCTCTCATGAATTGACCTCGCCATGCATTCGGACAATTTGCCCACGCCCAATGAGTACAGTCTATGCTGCCGAGCATGCCGGGAAATCCGTGTTTAGCTTCATGCGCGGCGTACAACTTCTGAATATCAATAAAAGTAGGCTTGCGTAAATATTTTTGACCATACAGTTCAATAATACCTGTGCAGAATTTGTACAGACAATCTCGTGACGTTTTCTCTCTCATACGGATGTACTCGTCAAGTGCGTCAGCACTTACTCCATACGCCAATTGCCGAATAGCGGAAATACACTTTTGTATCGGAGAAAAACCTTGTTTGCCTAACCCGTCAAACCGAAGTCTAAAATACCGATACCCTATTTCTAAATCTTCAACTATTCGTTCGAATAGTTGTCTGCTCATCCTGAACCGCCGCCTAAACATATCCGGTGTATAAATCGGGTTGACACCAAAGTAGTCCCGCATAAGCCGCTCGTTTGCAGTTACTCGACCTCTTTCAATGTTTGCGGCCCTCTCTCTTGCACTACTAAACAGAAGTCGATTTCCGGCGGATTTTCCGCCTGATATTTTCCGGCGTCTTTCCGGCGGAAATTAAAAAAGTCAAATTCCGTTGACTTCCGCCGAAAATCCGCCGAAAATCACAAAAAAAATAAAATTTTCGCATTTTTTTTAAACGATCGACTTATTTTTCGGCGGATTTTCGGCGGAATGCAATTAATTATTTTTAAAATTAATATCCGTCGGAAATAAGTCGGAATTCCGCCGAAAAACTTTTAATTAATTAAGAAAATAATTTTTTTAATCATCCGCCGAAAATCCGCCGAAATACTAAACTCTTAAAAATTTTAAAAAATTAAAAAATAATTTACGATCCGCCGGAAATCCGCCGGAAATTAATTTTAAAAAATAAAAAATAATTTTTTTAATCAACCGCCGAAAATCCGCCGGAACCCATAACCTTTAAAAATAAAAAAATAAACTAATTTACGATCCGCCGGAACCCATAACCTTTAAAAATATAAAAAAATAAACTAATTTACTACCGGGGCATGTCGCACTTGGTGGCACATCCCTCTTTCTACTCGGAACCAAATGTTTGAGAAGTTCGAGGTTCGTAGTGTATATTTAAGTAATTAAATCCTTGGTAGTATTCTTGGAAACTTAAAAATAACTAAACATGTACGTGCAGCAATACTACCAATGGGACCCAGCGTTGCACTCTAAAATTCGTCAAATTTGGGAGAAGAAATGTGGGAAATGCTACAATGACAATCTTTCATATGCACGAAATAGAGCCATCCGTCTGTGCAACCAGAGTGGTCGTCGTTATGATGGGAACGACCCAAATAGAAACATGGACTTGTTGCGGCCGTTCAATCCCCCCTGGATAGATGAGAATCAATGGAACAGAATGATCGATGCCTGGAATTCCGATCGTTGGAAGTCGATTTCAGTGACGGCACGCTCGAACAGGATGACTGAGATTGATGGAGAAATATCGAAGCACACTAATGGCTGTATTTCTTTCGGGGCGACAGCTGCAAGATTGGTATGACCTTCATATGTTATAATTAACAATTACGTTACTAGTTTGTTGTTTGCTTAACATGTTATAATTCGCCATTGTTTGTATTATTTGATCTTTGCAGACGAGAGCTAGGGGAGGCGTGCCACCGTCGGGTATTGAGCTCTTCGACCATACCCATATGAAGAAGAAGAAGAAGCAGCGGTCGGGAGCGAATGACACATCTTCCGAATCTGGGGAGTATGTGACGACGCGGTGTAGCCGTTTTGCGGTAAGTATTTTTTGACCAAGACTTTACAATATCTACATAGTTTGTGTTTAACTATAAACATTATAACTAGGTAACTAGCTATCTTATATATCTACTTTGGGTTGCCATTTGTTGGGCAAACGTTAGGATTGTTTAACTTTAAGTTTTATAATTGTTTTGTTATATATCTTGCCGTTAATATCTATCTAGTTTGGGTTGCCATTTGTTGGGCAAACATTAGGATTGTTTAACTTTTAGCTTTATAATTGTTTTGTTGTATATCTTGCCGTTAATATCTATCTAGTTTGGGTTGCCATTTGTTGGGCAAACATTAGGATTGTTGTTTAACAGGAAAATGGAAACGTCCTATTTACAGTCGTTATGCTGTCGAAAATGACTTGTATAATTTTGTAAAAACCACAGGGTGGGTATCGGGCGGGTGCCATAGAGAGATACGGCGATGACCTTACCAATCATCCGCCACTTGATACCCAATTATGGCATGACGTGACCGGGGGAACGAAGAAAGGTCGTTCATTTGGGTTTGAAAACCATCTAGATCCCAATGCGATCTTGAGTGGGTCATCTTCGTCAACTGGTGCGTCGTCTTCCTCCCAGCAGGTGTGTACCAGTTTTTTTCATTAAATGATGTTATCAATTTGATTTATAGTTCATATTAAATATTCTAAAGTCTTTTTTTATTTTGTAGCACATCGTTGAGACCTTAATGAGCCAAGTGCAAGAGTTGAGGGCACGAGAAGAGGAACGTAAGTTAGAGGATGAGAGACGTCGAGAAGAGGATGCGAGACGTGAAGAGGCCCGTCGTTTGGAACGAGCACAATATGAAGAGATGTGCGAGTTGATCAAAAGTCTCAGTCAAAGTACGCCGCGTCCGCCTCCGCCTCCGCCTCCATAGCGATTTGAAACTTTTATAATTGTCTTTTGTGTTATTTGAACGAATTTGGAACAACGATTTGGTCGTTTTGGCCCAAACAATGTATTGGGCGTTTTAATTTATGATATATAGCATTTTAGCAGATTATACAATTTGTAGCAGGTTTTTATCTGATTCCATGAAAAAATTAAATTTTAAATTAATAAAAAAAAATTAAAATTAATTTAAATTATTTTCGGCGGAATATTCCGTCGGAAATCCGCCGAAAATATTACCGAAAATATATTTTTTATTAATTGATAAATAAATAAATAAGTATATTTCCGACGGAAAAATCCGCCGAAAATCCGCCGAAATTAAACTGTAATTATCTTGTTAATTAAGACTTTGATAATTATTTCTACCGTTTTCCGGCGGAAAGATCCGCCGAAAATTTCGCCGAAAAATACATATCCGCCGAAAACCTGTAATCTCGGCGCTCAATTATCTAGCATGATTGTCGGGTGCTCATGATCACCTCTCATGAATTGACCTCGCCATGCATTCGGACAATTTGCCCACGCCCAATGAGTACAGTCTATGCTGCCGAGCATGCCGGGAAATCCGTGTTTAGCTTCATGCGCGGCGTACAACTTCTGAATATCAATAAAAGTAGGCTTGCGTAAATATTTTTGACCATACAGTTCAATAATACCTGTGCAGAATTTGTACAGACAATCTCGTGACGTTTTCTCTCTCATACGGATGTACTCGTCAAGTGCGTCAGCACTTACTCCATACGCCAATTGCCGAATAGCGGAAATACACTTTTGTATCGGAGAAAAACCTTGTTTGCCTAACCCGTCAAACCGAAGTCTAAAATACCGATACCCTATTTCTAAATCTTCAACTATTCGTTCGAATAGTTGTCTGCTCATCCTGAACCGCCGCCTAAACATATCCGGTGTATAAATCGGGTTGACACCAAAGTAGTCCCGCATAAGCCGCTCGTTTGCAGTTACTCGACCTCTTTCAATGTTTGCGGCCCTCTCTCTTGCACTACTAAACAGAAGTCGATTTCCGGCGGATTTTCCGCCTGATATTTTCCGGCGTCTTTCCGGCGGAAATTAAAAAAGTCAAATTCCGTTGACTTCCGCCGAAAATCCGCCGAAAATCACAAAAAAAATAAAATTTTCGCATTTTTTTTAAACGATCGACTTATTTTTCGGCGGATTTTCGGCGGAATGCAATTAATTATTTTTAAAATTAATATCCGTCGGAAATAAGTCGGAATTCCGCCGAAAAACTTTTAATTAATTAAGAAAATAATTTTTTTAATCATCCGCCGAAAATCCGCCGAAATACTAAACTCTTAAAAATTTTAAAAAATTAAAAAATAATTTACGATCCGCCGGAAATCCGCCGGAAATTAATTTTAAAAAATAAAAAATAATTTTTTTAATCAACCGCCGAAAATCCGCCGGAACCCATAACCTTTAAAAATAAAAAAATAAACTAATTTACGATCCGCCGGAACCCATAACCTTTAAAAATATAAAAAAATAAACTAATTTACTACCGGGGCATGTCGCACTTGGTGGCACATCCCTCTTTCTACTCGGAACCAAATGTTTGAGAAGTTCGAGGTTCGTAGTGTATATTTAAGTAATTAAATCCTTGGTAGTATTCTTGGAAACTTAAAAATAACTAAACATGTACGTGCAGCAATACTACCAATGGGACCCAGCGTTGCACTCTAAAATTCGTCAAATTTGGGAGAAGAAATGTGGGAAATGCTACAATGACAATCTTTCATATGCACGAAATAGAGCCATCCGTCTGTGCAACCAGAGTGGTCGTCGTTATGATGGGAACGACCCAAATAGAAACATGGACTTGTTGCGGCCGTTCAATCCCCCCTGGATAGATGAGAATCAATGGAACAGAATGATCGATGCCTGGAATTCCGATCGTTGGAAGTCGATTTCAGTGACGGCACGCTCGAACAGGATGACTGAGATTGATGGAGAAATATCGAAGCACACTAATGGCTGTATTTCTTTCGGGGCGACAGCTGCAAGATTGGTATGACCTTCATATGTTATAATTAACAATTACGTTACTAGTTTGTTGTTTGCTTAACATGTTATAATTCGCCATTGTTTGTATTATTTGATCTTTGCAGACGAGAGCTAGGGGAGGCGTGCCACCGTCGGGTATTGAGCTCTTCGACCATACCCATATGAAGAAGAAGAAGAAGCAGCGGTCGGGAGCGAATGACACATCTTCCGAATCTGGGGAGTATGTGACGACGCGGTGTAGCCGTTTTGCGGTAAGTATTTTTTGACCAAGACTTTACAATATCTACATAGTTTGTGTTTAACTATAAACATTATAACTAGGTAACTAGCTATCTTATATATCTACTTTGGGTTGCCATTTGTTGGGCAAACGTTAGGATTGTTTAACTTTAAGTTTTATAATTGTTTTGTTATATATCTTGCCGTTAATATCTATCTAGTTTGGGTTGCCATTTGTTGGGCAAACATTAGGATTGTTTAACTTTTAGCTTTATAATTGTTTTGTTGTATATCTTGCCGTTAATATCTATCTAGTTTGGGTTGCCATTTGTTGGGCAAACATTAGGATTGTTGTTTAACAGGAAAATGGAAACGTCCTATTTACAGTCGTTATGCTGTCGAAAATGACTTGTATAATTTTGTAAAAACCACAGGGTGGGTATCGGGCGGGTGCCATAGAGAGATACGGCGATGACCTTACCAATCATCCGCCACTTGATACCCAATTATGGCATGACGTGACCGGGGGAACGAAGAAAGGTCGTTCATTTGGGTTTGAAAACCATCTAGATCCCAATGCGATCTTGAGTGGGTCATCTTCGTCAACTGGTGCGTCGTCTTCCTCCCAGCAGGTGTGTACCAGTTTTTTTCATTAAATGATGTTATCAATTTGATTTATAGTTCATATTAAATATTCTAAAGTCTTTTTTTATTTTGTAGCACATCGTTGAGACCTTAATGAGCCAAGTGCAAAAGTTGAGGGCACGAGAAGAGGAACGTAAGTTAGAGGATGAGAGACGTCGAGAAGAGGATGCGAGACGTGAAGAGGCCCGTCGTTTGGAACGAGCACAATATGAAGAGATGTGCGAGTTGATCAAAAGTCTCAGTCAAAGTACGCCGCGTCCGCCTCCGCCTCCGCCTCCATAGCGATTTGAAACTTTTATAATTGTCTTTTGTGTTATTTGAACGAATTTGGAACAACGATTTGGTCGTTTTGGCCCAAACAATGTATTGGGCGTTTTAATTTATGATATATAGCATTTTAGCAGATTATACAATTTGTAGCAGGTTTTTATCTGATTCCATGAAAAAATTAAATTTTAAATTAATAAAAAAAAATTAAAATTAATTTAAATTATTTTCGGCGGAATATTCCGTCGGAAATCCGCCGAAAATATTACCGAAAATATATTTTTTATTAATTGATAAATAAATAAATAAGTATATTTCCGACGGAAAAATCCGCCGAAAATCCGCCGAAATTAAACTGTAATTATCTTGTTAATTAAGACTTTGATAATTATTTCTACCGTTTTCCGGCGGAAAGATCCACCGAAAATTTCGCCGAAAAATACATATCCGCCGAAAACCTGTAATCTCGGCGCTCAATTATCTAGCATGATTGTCGGGTGCTCATGATCACCTCTCATGAATTGACCTCGCCATGCATTCGGACAATTTGCTCACGCCCAATGAGTACAGTCTATGCTGCCGAGCATGCCGGGAAATCCGTGTTTAGCTTCATGCGCGGCGTACAACTTCTGAATATCAATAAAAGTAGGCTTGCGTAAATATTTTTGACCATACAGTTCAATAATACCTGTGCAGAATTTGTACAGACAATCTCGTGACGTTTTCTCTCTCATACGGATGTACTCGTCAAGTGCGTCAGCACTTACTCCATACGCCAATTGCCGAATAGCGGAAATACACTTTTGTATCGGAGAAAAACCTTGTTTGCCTAACCCGTCAAACCGAAGTCTAAAATACCGATACCCTATTTCTAAATCTTCAACTATTCGTTCGAATAGTTGTCTGCTCATCCTGAACCGCCGCCTAAACATATCCGGTGTATAAATCGGGTTGACACCAAAGTAGTCCCGCATAAGCCGCTCGTTTGCAGTTACTCGACCTCTTTCAATGTTTGCGGCCCTCTCTCTTGCACTACTAAACAGAAGTCGATTTCCGGCGGATTTTCCGCCTGATATTTTCCGGCGTCTTTCCGGCGGAAATTAAAAAAGTCAAATTCCGTTGACTTCCGCCGAAAATCCGCCGAAAATCACAAAAAAAATAAAATTTTCGCATTTTTTTTAAACGATCGACTTATTTTTCGGCGGATTTTCGGCGGAATGCAATTAATTATTTTTAAAATTAATATCCGTCGGAAATAAGTCGGAATTCCGCCGAAAAACTTTTAATTAATTAAGAAAATAATTTTTTTAATCATCCGCCGAAAATCCGCCGAAATACTAAACTCTTAAAAATTTTAAAAAATTAAAAAATAATTTACGATCCGCCGGAAATCCGCCGGAAATTAATTTTAAAAAATAAAAAATAATTTTTTTAATCAACCGCCGAAAATCCGCCGGAACCCATAACCTTTAAAAATAAAAAAATAAACTAATTTACGATCCGCCGGAACCCATAACCTTTAAAAATATAAAAAAATAAACTAATTTACTACCGGGGCATGTCGCACTTGGTGGCACATCCCTCTTTCTACTCGGAACCAAATGTTTGAGAAGTTCGAGGTTCGTAGTGTATATTTAAGTAATTAAATCCTTGGTAGTATTCTTGGAAACTTAAAAATAACTAAACATGTACGTGCAGCAATACTACCAATGGGACCCAGCGTTGCACTCTAAAATTCGTCAAATTTGGGAGAAGAAATGTGGGAAATGCTACAATGACAATCTTTCATATGCACGAAATAGAGCCATCCGTCTGTGCAACCAGAGTGGTCGTCGTTATGATGGGAACGACCCAAATAGAAACATGGACTTGTTGCGGCCGTTCAATCCCCCCTGGATAGATGAGAATCAATGGAACAGAATGATCGATGCCTGGAATTCCGATCGTTGGAAGTCGATTTCAGTGACGGCACGCTCGAACAGGATGACTGAGATTGATGGAGAAATATCGAAGCACACTAATGGCTGTATTTCTTTCGGGGCGACAGCTGCAAGATTGGTATGACCTTCATATGTTATAATTAACAATTACGTTACTAGTTTGTTGTTTGCTTAACATGTTATAATTCGCCATTGTTTGTATTATTTGATCTTTGCAGACGAGAGCTAGGGGAGGCGTGCCACCGTCGGGTATTGAGCTCTTCGACCATACCCATATGAAGAAGAAGAAGAAGCAGCGGTCGGGAGCGAATGACACATCTTCCGAATCTGGGGAGTATGTGACGACGCGGTGTAGCCGTTTTGCGGTAAGTATTTTTTGACCAAGACTTTACAATATCTACATAGTTTGTGTTTAACTATAAACATTATAACTAGGTAACTAGCTATCTTATATATCTACTTTGGGTTGCCATTTGTTGGGCAAACGTTAGGATTGTTTAACTTTAAGTTTTATAATTGTTTTGTTATATATCTTGCCGTTAATATCTATCTAGTTTGGGTTGCCATTTGTTGGGCAAACATTAGGATTGTTTAACTTTTAGCTTTATAATTGTTTTGTTGTATATCTTGCCGTTAATATCTATCTAGTTTGGGTTGCCATTTGTTGGGCAAACATTAGGATTGTTGTTTAACAGGAAAATGGAAACGTCCTATTTACAGTCGTTATGCTGTCGAAAATGACTTGTATAATTTTGTAAAAACCACAGGGTGGGTATCGGGCGGGTGCCATAGAGAGATACGGCGATGACCTTACCAATCATCCGCCACTTGATACCCAATTATGGCATGACGTGACCGGGGGAACGAAGAAAGGTCGTTCATTTGGGTTTGAAAACCATCTAGATCCCAATGCGATCTTGAGTGGGTCATCTTCGTCAACTGGTGCGTCGTCTTCCTCCCAGCAGGTGTGTACCAGTTTTTTTCATTAAATGATGTTATCAATTTGATTTATAGTTCATATTAAATATTCTAAAGTCTTTTTTTATTTTGTAGCACATCGTTGAGACCTTAATGAGCCAAGTGCAAGAGTTGAGGGCACGAGAAGAGGAACGTAAGTTAGAGGATGAGAGACGTCGAGAAGAGGATGCGAGACGTGAAGAGGCCCGTCGTTTGGAACGAGCACAATATGAAGAGATGTGCGAGTTGATCAAAAGTCTCAGTCAAAGTACGCCGCGTCCGCCTCCGCCTCCGCCTCCATAGCGATTTGAAACTTTTATAATTGTCTTTTGTGTTATTTGAACGAATTTGGAACAACGATTTGGTCGTTTTGGCTCAAACAATGTATTGGGCGTTTTAATTTATGATATATAGCATTTTAGCAGATTATACAATTTGTAGCAGGTTTTTATCTGATTCCATGAAAAAATTAAATTTTAAATTAATAAAAAAAATTAAAATTAATTTAAATTATTTTCGGCGGAATATTCCGTCGGAAATCCGCCGAAAATATTACCGAAAATATATTTTTTATTAATTGATAAATAAATAAATAAGTATATTTTCGACGGAAAAATCCGCCGAAAATCCGCCGAAATTAAACTGTAATTATCTTGTTAATTAAGACTTTGATAATTATTTCTACCGTTTTCCGGCGGAAAGATCCGCCGAAAATTTCGCCGAAAAATACATATCCGCCGAAAACCTGTAATCTCGGCGCTCAATTATCCGGCGACCGAATCCGCCGAAAATTCCGCCGAAATAGGCTGTTTCCGGCGGATTTCCGACGGATTTTTCCGCCGGAAATCAGGTTTTTTTTAGTAGTGTTGTTGACGATGAGGCGGTGCTACCATACAGCGATTGTGCAGTCTGTCGAAAAATTTCCCTTTGTAGATTCAACAACTCGTCGGTGTCTACGGATGATGATGATGCGGTTGGTGAACCGGGTTGTGGCGAATCCATATTGTTTAAAATATAGAGAATGGAAGAGTGTTTGAGAGAGTTTGAGAGGTGTGAAAAATAAGAGGTTGAGAAAATTTGAGAGAGTTTGAGAGGTGTGAAAAATAAGAGGTTGAGAGAATTTTAGAGAGTTTGACAGGTGTGAGAAATAAAAGGTTGAGGGTTAAATATATAGTGGGATTAAATTGAGAAAAAAATTTATTTATTTTTGTTTAAAAAGAGCCGTTCAACGGCATTATTTTTAAAAATTAAATAATTTTTTTTTTAAATAAAGCTTCGGGATGAATCGGGATCCCATCCCCGGAATCCATCCCTTCCCGCCGAACCCGCAAGGGCCGTAGCCCATCCCGCATTGAACCCGAGCCATCCCGAGCCCCATCCCGAATGGGGTACGGATGGCCTAAATTGGTACTTTTTGTAAGTTGAACAATCTTTAAATTTTAAGAATTGCCTTGAAACTATCATAATGTGGTTTTCTTTGTTATATGAAATATGAAACAATGTTTATTCCATGTTGAAGGATAAAATGGTCATTTCTACTATTCAGACTCTTGATTTAGAAAAAAAAGAGTAAATATCAACACATTTTTATTCAGACAGACAAATATATACCAAACAGACAGGTTTATTTATACAAGACTTAATGAAATTTTTGGTATGCAAACACAATATGTTAACCATTTATATCATAAGTAAAAAGTTTAAAATATGATGTCCTATTAAAAAGAAATTTGAAATTATTAGAAATAAAATCACGATTCTTATACATAGTTCTTTCATCCTCCGAGGAGGAACTAGGTTTCCAAAAAAATGTGGTAATTCATTGAACGTAAGAGGTGTTGGTTCGAATACAACTTGTGAGAAGGGTTTAACCTTTCTTCGCTTACTGAAAAAGAACGATTAGTTTTGCACCATTCAGGGTGCGTTTGGTATGCAGACATGATAGAACATGATAGGATTGGACAAGACATAACAGAACGGTTGTTCAGCGTTTGGTAAGACAGAACCGGACAAAACATATAACATTGACCAATTTACTCTTAATAAGTTGTTTATATATTATATATATTTTGATTAATTATGTGAGTTATTAAATTATAATGAAATAGATATTTTTTATAAAAAATAAAAAATTTAGAAAGTTTATTCAAAACGATTAAAGTGACACCAAAATAAAAAACTTATGTTATTTCCATGGGGGTGGTTGATAGTGGAACATGTATGTTCCACTTCGTTCGACTCTGTTCTTGTCTATTTCACATAAAAATTTTATCAAACGTAAAACAGTGATCTTTATTATATTCTATCTCGTCGTGTTCAATATACCAAGCTAAGATTCAATACAAAAGACCATTTCTTGCATTTAAGTTCCATTAATAAATACAAGTATAATCAATCACATCAAAATTAGCTTTGACCAATTTTTAAACATTCATTTGAAAAAATATCACCATCTTATTTGGGTCTTTTTCTTTTTCTTTGAAGTTGTTTTTCTTTTCTTTCTGGAATATAGTATAGTATAGTTTTTTTCTTCATAAAAATATTTATTTTCAACAAAAAGAATTTATTTGATATTAAACACTCGATTTTAAAATACTTGTTTAC